>JAJMEZ010000001.1:18768-618768 GCA_030574455.1 Priceomyces fermenticarens | reverse complement strand
TGTTTAAGGAAAAGCTGCTTATCAATTAGATCTTGCGTTTGCATAGCAAATGTCACCGACTGCACCTGGCCAAACTTTAGACGCAACCCCAAAAGAAACTTGTTGATCCATTCGACAAAACCCCCAAAAATATCCTGCTCATCGTGAAGATACACGTTATGGAGAAAGTTCCAGAATGTCGGCTCAAACTTGTTCAAAAGCATCATGATCTTGTTGAGAATCGTGCTGGGACTTAACGCATACACCTGGCCTCGGTTCAACGTAGAAAATAACGCGAGCGCTTCGCTGACAAAATTGTGGAAGTCCCGAAACACCACGTGAACATTGGCCTTCGAAAGAAGCTCCATGATGGGCTTGTAAAACACCTTGATCACCTCCTTGATCAAATTCACTAGCTCAGGCTCCAGCCACAACTGCTTCAAGATCTTTTTGTCCTGTTGACGGATCTTTAAGTGCATATACTGCTTCAAGTTTAAATACAACTGGTCCTGATTAGCATACGAGTCTTGAATCTTGGCCATGTGCTGTAATGGAATCTCAGGCCCAATTCTCTTGCTCGTAAGGATCGCCATTAGTAAACTCTCCTTGTTAGACACCGACTCGTCAATTATATATTCATGAAGATCATAAGTGCTACTAGCATAATTCGTAAGTTTCTCCAAGCATTCAGGGTACCCCTGCAACTTGTCATTCAATACGGCAAACTCTTTTTCAAATTCACCCAAATCCTCGTCAAGAAGCATCACAAACACCATCGATATTAAACACCGCGACTGCTTCGGGTCCTTGGCCTGCCAAAACGTCGCACTGGGGATATTGATGAATAACAAGTCAAGCATCTTCGACAACATCTTGGCAGGGTTCGTAAACCGCAATATCCCATACACCATCAGGTAGGGAAAGAACCGATGGAACTTGATGCACTTGTCCAATAACGCATTGGAAGAATCCTCGCCTAGAAACATCTGGTACATGGCAGAGGCAACTTCGATCTTACACCATTCTGCAAACGCCATTAATATGGGAGAACTACGTCTGGCATCAGGAGACTCCTTAATCGCCTGAAACATCACCGGTAAAGTCTCTGGATTCACCACAAGTTCATGGCGGAAATCCTTGATTTCATCATACAACTTCAAGATCACCTTGGATGTTTCCTCTTGAAATTCTTGTTGCGTCTTTAAGTTTTGTGTCTCGTTCTCGATTCTCTGCCTATGATCCTCCCAATCAGCCTCAGTCAACTCCACGGGACGACTAAGGATAAACCGTTGGAACAGACGATTCCGGATGATGTCCTCATGCTTGATCAATTCATGCAAATATCCTCTTAATGAGAGCCTGAGTTTCTCCTTGAAAAGTATCTTGTGGGCCAAATTTGGATCGTCCGAGTCCATAGTCAGACTGGTGTTGCTACTATCTATTCTCATCAATTTAGTATACTCTTCAGAGATGTCTGCATCCTCGTCAATTCCCTTATCGTATTTGGCCTTCTTCGGGAGTTTAGGTACTTTGGCAGACATAAGTCCCGGTAATGCCTTTTTCAACTCTGACTCGAGTTTCTTGAAATCTCCATAAGTTCGTCTGACAAAATTATTGTCATATGTCTTTTCCCTTTGATGTACTGTCTGCACGATAAACTCAAAATGGTGTTTCTTTATTGGCGTAGAACTGGTGATGAAAGAATGCCATTTCCTCTCCGTCTCGATTCCTTCGATCCTTCTAACTGCAACAATCCCAATACTTAAACCATTTGTGAAGGTCATATCCGAGAAATTGTCGCAACGAGGATCGACACTGGGGACCTTGGCCTTACCAATAAATAATTTCCCAACATTTCCATGATCTTTTGTGACGGATGACGTATCCTTAATATACTGTAAATCTCTCTTTGTGACAAGCATCGAATTGTAAAATACAAGTAACCCTGATAACAATTTTTTATTGGCCTTCCTTCTTTTACTCGCCTCACTACTTCTCTCTGCTGAATTGCTAATGCCCTTCAGATTGAAACTTTCAATAAATGGTTGCACGATATCCTGCCATAGTTTCCTTTGGTCCTCTTCGGTGTTGATGGCAATCAAGGGGAACTTTCTAATGAAGTTTTGAAAGAAAAATCGTATCAAGGGGATCTCAACATCCTTTCCCTCGTCAGAAACCTTAAAGGGATCCCCTATCAACTCACAGCAATCGGGCCGCGATAATTCGCCCAATTCTCTCAGTAAGACATCCTCTAATACAAACTTTTTCAAATAATGCTCCTGCTCTTCACTTAGCTCTTCGAGAACTTCATGATCCCTCGACATTGATGCTTAAAGATCATAATGGGAATGTTACGGAACCTTATATCTAATGCGCCCTCTCCGCGCGACAATGTCACCAAAATGTCTCTGCAGCCCCAGTAAGAGATTTGGATAATAGTAATGGAGGACTATGGGTAGTGGCTTGGTCGTTAGAGATCATTAGTTCTATTCTATATTTACCCCCGTAGTTTTTTGTTGGGCATCTTCTGTAATGGACTTCCATGTGCATTTTTGCAAAGTTGTGAAATTATGCTCAAAATGTTAAAAATTGTCATCTAAAATCGAAAGTTGAGCAGAGTTATTCGAGGATACCTGGATACATTTGGTTCTGCCGAGATTCCATTAGCGAAATCGTCTTTCTCTCCTACCATTTATACGGGAATCGATAAGTTCCTTCGGCAGATGGTACAGAACACAATATGTCGCGTTTTTCTGGAGGCCATGTCGACACGACATTTGCATGATGAGCTTCGCAGGCAATTTTTTTTTCTCTAAAAAATTCTGGCGATGGCTAAATTTTTCAGTCTTTAGAAGTAATGGGTACCAATAAGACGGAGAAGCAAAGAAGACAGAGGCAGAATGATGTTAGAGATGGCAATCTTCGTGTCAAGGGGGAAAACTTCTATCGTGACTCAAAAAAGGTAAAGCATTTACAGATGTATAAAAAAGGTCGAGCAGTTAGAAATGCCAAGGGTGAAATTATAAAAGCCGCCGATTTACAGTCTACTGATGCTCCGGTAGCTCGAGTAGATCCCAACAAGAAGTGGTTTGGTAACACTAGGGTTATAGCACAGGATGCCTTGACTCATTTCAGAGAAGCTATGGGTGATAAAAAGCATGATTCTTATCAAGTATTGTTGAAAAGAAATAAATTACCCATGTCTCTCTTGGATGAAAAAGATCAAACTGAAGCTCCTACTGCTAAGATCTTGGAAACCGAATCATATGGTCTGACTTTTGGTCCTAAACAACAAAGGAAAAAACCTAGAGCTATTGGTGCTTCGACATTAGAAGAGTTGGCATCTCAAGCTGATAATGATTCCAAAACTTTCGAAGAAAAACATGAATTGGATTCTACCTTAGGTTTAATGGGGGGTTCGTTCTTGGATCAAGATGATTTCACCCAGGAAGCCAAAGAGTACATTTTCCATAAAGGTCAATCAAAGAGAATTTGGAATGAATTGTATAAGGTGATAGACTCTTCGGATGTTGTGATTCATGTCTTGGATGCAAGAGACCCCCTTGGTACGAGATGTTTGACCGTGGAAAAATATCTTAGAGATGAGTGTCCTCACAAGCACTTGATTTATGTTTTAAACAAATGTGATTTGATCCCAACTTGGGCAGCAGTAAGTATAAATTTTCCTTTCCTTGGAATGATTTTTTTTTTTGATGTGACATTTCTTTCTCTATCTGATCCAAAGTCCTAGTCAGGGCGATATTCCGGTAATAACCATTCTACAATGTGGCCTGTTACGACTTTGGGAGATTGATACCTCCCGCCCGCAGACTCACCTTTCGAGTTGATTTCTTCCATCGTTTTGATTGAGAATTTGTCTGTACTTGCTGATAGTTTTTATTGGCAAACCTAGGGAGGCTTCGGGATCAACTTTCAGTTGAATTCTTCCTAGACACTTGTCTTGTCAATGAGGTGTTTCTTAGCTTCGATCCCGACATTTTTTCTATGTATAGTCATTCCAAGAGATTAATATCTTGAAACTTTTACTAACATTTAACAGGCTGCATGGGTGAAATATTTATCGAAATCATACCCAACATTAGCATTCCATGCTTCAATCACTAATTCATTCGGGAAAGGTTCTTTAATTCAACTTTTAAGACAGTTCTCTTCATTGCATTCAGACCGTAAGCAAATCTCCGTGGGGTTCATTGGATATCCTAATATAGGAAAGTCGTCTATTATCAACACTTTAAGAAAGAAAAAGGTGTGTCAAGTGGCTCCTATTCCTGGAGAAACTAAAGTCTGGCAATATATCACGTTGATGAAGAAAATTTATTTGATAGATTGTCCTGGTATTGTTCCGCCTTCCAGTAAGGACACTGAGGAGGATATTTTATTCAGAGGGGTTGTAAGAATTGAGCATGTATCGAATCCCGAACAATATATTGGTGCTATGCTTCAAAGATGTGAAAGGAAACATTTGGAGAGAACTTATGAGATTAAGGGATGGAGTGCATTTGAAGAAGACCCCGAACTTTTGGAACGTGCTAGTACGGAGTTTTTGGAATTGATAGCAAGAAAACAAGGTAGATTATTGAAAGGAGGTGAACCTGATGAGTCTGGAGTGGCCAAACAGATTTTGACTGATTTTAATAGAGGTAAGATCCCATGGTTTGTGCCACCACCTCCTGATGAAAAGGAGGATAATACCAAAAAGAGATCCAGAGAAGAAGATAAAGACACTCCTTCAAAGAAAACTAAAGAAGACCCTGAAGAATGGACGGGGTTCGATGATGGAAAATCTTAAGCATCAATTGGCATATTGAATACACAATATTATACAAGATATGTAGACATATAGAGTGATCTTTTAAAGCGGTCTACCAAAATGAAGTAACCCACTTTTGGTACCACCAGGAGTCATGGGAGTAGATAAATCATTAGGGCCCAAGTTTAACCCTTCAGAACGATTCCCATAAATATTTCCTAAACCAGAAATAAACCCTTTATATCTTTCCATAAGCTCTAAATCATAATTTGACTTTCTAAGTAATTCTTTGAAACATTCCATTGACAAGTATGCATGCAAAGTTGAGGTCAATTGCTGTTGCATCCCTGGGTGGTACCCTGAAGATGCAGCAGAGAAATATTGACGAATGGCAGGAGGTAAGGGTAATAAATGTAATTCTTCTGCCAAATATTCGATTGAAGGTTTATTATTAGGATTCTTTGCATCATTTTCATTTTGATTTTTGTTCAAAAATTGATTACCCAAGAATTTCAAATCATAAAATTTCGGGAAATATTTGGAACACCACCAGTAAAATTCTGTTTCTTCTGAAGGTAAAAGAGTATTAAGAAATAAACTAATGAAAAATCCCAAGTCGTAACCTGCATGATAACTGATCCAATTCACTGAATCATCCAAAAGTAACCCACTATCGGTGAAAAGTTCCGCAAAGGTAAAATGATCAATACCATGTGCCATATGCATGGGGAAATTGATTTGCGATGTCAGCGATAACATCGCCAAATGCTCTTCATTAAACATTTCATTCTTCAAGTCATAAAAAAAGTTAAATTGCCATATAACTGACGAACTTATCTCATTATTATTGATCTTTGTGAGACATAAGCTCAATTGAATCAAACTTAAAAGATCAGAATTCGACCTTAAAGTTTGGAAATGATAATCTGAAGGGGATTTGAACGTCCCCACCGGTCTTAACACCACGCCGGGGATCTCTTGATGTGATGTAATGAAATATTGGCTGGATTTATCGCTGATAAATGAACGTAAAGATTGGAACTCATATTCTAAATTGTGCGACCAAACTTCCTTTATCGTCGGTGTCAGTTGCGGCAGATTCATTTGCGGTACAGTTAGGGAGTTATGCAGTTGCTGATGTAACTGCTGTTGTAATTGTAATTGTAAAATAGGATTCAATCCAGGCCCATTGCCCTCACCCCCATTCAGATTGAACCCAAAGTTCCCGTTGGCATTCATCGGCTGTGCTTGACGTTGTTGCAAATGTTGACTGAGAAGTTGTTGCTTCTGTAACTGCTGTTGCTGTTGTTGTAATTGTAACTGCGAGATCTGAGGCGACAGTCCCGTGGGAGAAATACCCTGATTTTGCAGCTTCTGTAGAAACTGAAGCTGCGGATTGACATTCATACTAGCTGCTCTATATTGTTTGCATACGATTTAACTCAGATCTATACTCAGTTCTTAATCTTTAATCAAGTTATTTAAAGTCGTCGAGCTGAGGATAAATTTTTGGGTTTTGTGTAACTTTCCGCTAGAGTAAGGGCAAAGTCTACAGCTATAAAGTAATGAACCAATTTTATATTACACTAAAGTTGTTCTCTGAAGTTAGTCGCGCTCTCTGGGTTGTTACCGTGTAAGTAGTTGTGATCACCTATTTTCCTGGGTTTAATCAAATGTTGCAACAAAAACGCTATAGCCAACACCAAACATACCACGGCCACTATAATTGAGATCACGCCTAAACTCATGTTGCGACCGCCAAAGATCGAGTTGTTTGTGATAACAACAGTCTTGGTGCCTCCAAATATAGACACAGGGTAGTTCATGGTGACTTCTAGTTGGTAAGTTCCTGACTGTAAAGTGTCGGTGGTGTTTTTCCCATAGAGTTTATAAAACGACGGCAAGCCTGCCGTTCTCATCCAGTTTTGTAGATGTTCCATTTTCGACACATCGGGCATGTTTTCCTCTGTATAACCATGAGGGAACTGTTTATACCAGTTAGGAGGAGGGACCACATCTTTAGGGTCGTATGTGGTCTTTTTAAATTTATGATGACGATCAGAGGGCCAGGAGATCCCTTTAGAGCTAAACACAAATGTTTCGTTATTTTGGTTACCTTGAGCGTTCAATAGCACGGGGCTACTGATGGTATCGTTGAAATAAGAGTTTGCAATCAATCCACATGGATAAATCAATTTTGGATCATCGGTCGAGCCGGTATGTTTAAGTGGTTTACATTTATCGGTGACTTCATCCGAAGTAAGAGCTTTCCCCCTTAATTGTGCCAAATCATACGATTCGACATATTTTCTATGATTTTGATAAAAATTCGTCAACTTGTAGTACAAATACACCGGAGGTTTAATTTCTGTGGGGAGATCAAATTGGATCACACAGGTTTTGATTTCATCTCCAAATGAATCCTTATTGGTATTCACCTTCCATTGGAACTTGGGATCGGAGTTCTTATTGCGGAAATGATAACTCGTATGTTTCGAAGGAATCGATTCGAAATTTTTGGCCTTAACCTTTTCACAAGTGGAATAATCCACCGTAATCACTTCCACGTTATAAACAGTATGCAATATCGCTATCCCCAAGGGAGCAAAGATCACTGTCAATATAATCAATAAAGGAATCACTGACCTAGGGGTCAAGATTGGCTGCCATGCCTTCAATCTCTGTTGACGAAACGCAGTATTCGGCGGTCTTCTAGACTTCTGGAAGCTCGGTATGGCGTCATTGGCGTCGTCATCCTCATCACCTATGTTTCTTCTTTTACGTAAGAAGTTCATAGGGCCTAATGATAGTTTTTAATTCGTGGCACGGTCGATAAATATAGGTATATAGTACTGCACATACGCTCATCACAAAAATAGCAGTACAAAAGTACAAAAAGCTCAATAAAAAAGGTCAGCTTATGCTCAATTTACGCTTAGCTGCAAGGACAATGACTCTATTGACTATATACTAGAAAGTGGTGGGTGCCTTCTTCTTGCCATTTTGCTTTTTGTCTGATTTACGCTTGAAATCACTATTTCCATTAACTGATTTATCCTTCAGATCTTTATCTTTCGCCTTTTTATTATTACTGTTATTTTTCGATTCTCTGGGTTCTAATTGGATTGCAATATCATCAATGAAAATCTCTTTAGTCTCAAGAGCCTTCTTTTGCGATTCCTCGGTGACAAAATCGCAGAATGCAATATTCATATTTAACTTGAAAAATTTGATGGGACCAAATTTCTTGATCAATTGGGCCTTTAATTTCTTTTCGTCAACCAGCTTGACTCCACGAATGTAGATCGGGAACCAGTCTTCCTTTTTGTATTTGACTCCCTGGCTGGGGCTTGGGTGGGTTGGCTGTTGTGGTTGGGATGGCAGTTGGGTGGGGGCCTTCTTGGTGGAAGCAGGTTTAATCGACGGTGAAGTCTTGGTCGTGGACTTTGCGGGGGCTTGAGAGGCCAAGGCCGCCCATGAAATAGGAGTCCTTGGCTTATCTTCGGATTTTTCATCGTCAGGAAGCACATCAGATTCAGCCTTCCCGTTGGACTCTTGTTCGGGCTCTTGCTCAGGTTCTGTCTTAGGTTCTGTTTTGACAGGTTCTTTGGCTGGTTCTGCTTTGACGAGTTCTGTATTGACGGGTTCTGCATTGACGGGTTCTGACTTGACGGGTTCTGACTTGACGGGTTCTGCATTCACTGGTTCCTTAGCTTCTTTGACTGGTTCCTTAGCTTCTTTTGTTTCTTTGAGAGGTTCCTTGATTTTCTGTTCCTTAGGTTCTTCTGTCTTTGGCTCTTCCTTCTTTGGCTCTTCAGTCTTTGGTTCTTCCGTTTTTTCGTCCTTCTCCGGAGTCACGGACTTTTCTGTCTCCTTCTCCTCAAATGGCTTTACTACATGTACAACCTTCTCCTGAGCCTTCAAATCATCAAATTCAATGAACCTCAAGAAGTCATTGGCAACATCAAAGGTGTTTTCCTTCTTACCTGGTACCAAAAGAAAAGTCTGAGTGAATTGGTAGTATTGCGACTTATTTTTTGACCATTCCCCAAGAACAGAAATTAAAATCATATCTTTCAATGAAACTTCAAAATCGGCACTGGTTATGACAATTCTATTCTCAGACTTCTTCCCCTCGTCTCCCGTGAACATGGCCTTCACTGCTTCAATACCACTTGCCTTATACACCGACTTGATGTCGTCTTGGTTTTCGGTGGGAAACTCCGAGTGACTAACTGAGGCATCAGTGTGGTAAATCTTGAAGATATTTTCAATATTCTTGTTGTAAAAATCATAATATGACTCAATGAAAAACCATCCAATGGAAGCAGCCCTTTCAACCTGCAACAACTGTTCTGCCGCTCTTACTTGGGGCGTCTCTGGAGGCGATGTGGTCATCTTACAGTGGCCCTATCGATGATTACACTAATCAGTTTAATGGACAACTTTTCGCCAGAGATATATCGCAACACAAAACCACAGAAAAAAAGCAAAAAAAAAAAAAAAAAAAAAGAATCTCAATCTGAAATCTGGACTTCGAAAAATCGATAATCAGTACAGGATAATGAACTTTACAATGACTTACAATGACACTACGTATCATTATTAATTAGATCGAAATCTCCCATTTCGTAGTGTATATTTCTTAGTGTATTCGCTATGTATATGTTATTGGCTGTCCTTTAAAAGTTCTTCCAAAACTTTATTTTCCAAATCGCTCTTGTTGCTTGTGCCCGAAAAACTCTTGATGCCCATTCTTCTCAATACATCAATGATCTTATCTTTAGAAAATCCCATGTTTTCAAATTGAGTGACAATCGAAGGATCTATACCATATAACGCAGTTTGATCAATTTCTCCCGACCCTACCTTGTCACCATTACTTGCATATATCTTTGTCCATTGGGCAGCAGTATCTTCAAATCCCTTTTTGTTCGACAAGTAGTGCTTGGCCACTTCGGCATCTTGAGGGTCATTAGGCTCGGGAGATTGTAACAAAGATTGAAGAGAGATTAAAGAATTTTTCAACGTAAGAATAGGAGTCCATGCATCCTTAAGAATATCAAGACATATAGCACCAGTGACTGATGAAATATTTGGGTGATATACCCTAGTACCGAACTTCATTTGTGGAGGTTTGAAGGGATACTCATTAGGAATAGTTATATCTACTTGGAAGGTTCCATTCTCATATGGTGTACCTGGCGGACCTTTAAAATATCCTGTAAGTTTAGTAAGATCATTCTCATTATTTAACCTTAATACAATCCCGGATTTTGTATCTTGACGACACTCTTCTAACTCCTTAGCTATTCTTCTGAATGGTGTCATCCTATTAACTGTCTTTAATCTCTAGTTGGTATCTTGCTTTTCTTTGCTTTACCGTATTTTTTGCCGTCTTGTGATTTACGATTGCTGATTGTGGAAATAAGACATTCGATTATCAAAAACAAGTAGTGCGAGCACCATAATTACCTTATAAAGACATAGAATTTATATTTCGTATTTTAATCTACAGTAGTATACAAGGATAAAACAAAGATGTTGGACTCTTCATCTTGTTTTAATCCAATCATTTCTAATCAAAATCGTTTTCTAGGCTTCTGTTAAGTGGTTATTGTTGTTGCCCTTGAAATTTATAGCAAGAGCATCAAAAATGGCCTTTAACTCAGGAATAGCACTCTTGACAAATGCAAGATCAAAGAACCCATAATCTCCATTCTTCACCAACTCAGTAAATACAATAGTAAGCCCCCATGGATGTGGTTTACTTACGATTCTTCTCTCCAATAAGATTCTCGTGATAATCTCTTGTACCACCACCTTATTGACCGGAGAACCCCAGATAGAATTGGAGCTAAAGAAATGCAAAATGATGCCAATGAACCAATGAGTATGACTATTAGGATATCTCAATTGGTTGGCTATAGCATTGACAAGATGGAACTTGAATTCCAGCGACCCATGGTTCATCAAATCAACTAAAAGAGCAACATAAGACGATTTCGTGTTAAATCCTCTTACATGACCTGGTGCCTTATCACTCACAGCAGAGATACCAACATGTAACACCAAGGCATTAATTAATTTCACATTATAATGAACAACATCAAACCCCCAATCATAGACTTCCTTGGGATGATTCAACTTCAAACCAGAATAAATATTTCTCATTAAAACAGGTGCTGGGATCCTCAAGAAGTTATCCACTGGTTTCTTGAGTCCAACTTTTTGTAAATCGTCAATGGGTTTGTAGGCAATCACGGGCGAATCATTAATCTCCGGTAATCTTTCCACTTTCAACCCTTGAGTGAAAGGATCTGGTACAGAAACTTTCGATGGAGTGGCAGAAAGAATTATATTCCGAAGTTGAATGTATTCACGAGGAACTGCCGTCACCAATTGATAATGACAATCAGACAAAAACTCGGGATAGTCATGCGCCAACCCAACAAAGATCCTATTGATGGCCTTGAAAATCACAAATATCACATCGTTATGAGCATCCTTGAAATATACCGATTGGAATTTCAAGATTGCCGTCAACAATTTGACCACAGTAGAATATCCTTGTTTGTCGGGAAGTTCCAAAAGTCTAGGTAAGAACATCCTATGGGCAATCAAAGAGATCCATGCAAATGTGAATCCAGGTACAATGATTGGTTGAAGAGAGTTGAACACTTCTCCAATCAGAGGATAAAACCTTGAATCCATTTTCTTGGTGGCATTTTCATCATTGATAGACGCAGCATTCCAAGTTGCGAGTAACGATGAGAGAAGCCTAAAGTAGGCTCTTTCATTCCATGTACCATTAGAAGCTTCATGGTCATTGGTGAGCACAAGCAAGATGATTCCAATGATGTTTTGAAAGTACTCTATAGCCTCGTTTTCGTCTTCAAACCTCAACACGATCTTTACAATCAAAATCGCTAAAGTATCCACCGCCAAATAGGAATCATGTTGAGTTCTAGCTCTAATCTCATGCTCGGTCGCAAATGCTGTAACAGAGATCTCGGTAGATGCCTTGAAAAATGCTTCAAAATAGTCAGGGTTGGTCAAAATCTCATCAGCCAAAAGCTTGTCGACAAATTTATCTTGCAAATCGGCGGTGTTCTCGCCATGAGTGGCAAGTTTGATCCATTCAGCAAATATATAACCCATTTGACTGTACAATTGGCCCAATTTTGGCGTGAAAACTTGGCTTAGCATATGGAACAAATTGTCACGAGCGACTTTCGCCTCGGTGCTCTCGTCTCCTTCTCCATTGAATCTAGAAAGAGCACCCAAAGTAATACCAAACTCCGACCTTAAGGCAATTGGAAGCTCGTCTTCGCTGTTGAATATATGGAGTAATAACTCGGAAGCAAACCTCACCACAATAGGGTTAGCGGTCTCGTTGATCAATGCCCCCAAAGAAGCATCCAATTTGGTAGCTTGAATCAACTGCACCTTCAAAAGAGAGTATATAACGGGCATGTTGAACTTTCTCTGGTCAGAAGAGTGCACAAGCCACCAAGTGACATCCTTGGCCGTTGAAGGAGAAAACTCACAAAGCTTATCCAAAAACACAACATATATCTCATTACTCATGGGATTTTCATGTTGTTGTGTGAATAAGAAGTTCACAGCGTATTGAGCGGCCTTCAACAACAATTCCGGGAATTTGAGTGCGTTGTTTTGAGCGACAGTCAAGGCCTGGCTCAAATAGGTCAAAATTGGATGATTAGGGTCTAAATCAGATAATTTAGTCTCTTTACTATCACCCAAGAGTTGAATTGCCTTTTCGCACAATTGAGTCACGGCATTGAAAAGAGCCTCAAAAGTCACCAAATCATCAGGAACAGCTGCTTCTTGTGCAGTTGGCTGAGCCTCTAATGCATTAGTAGCCTCTGCCTTTGCTGCAGGACCATTGCTACCAAAAGATTCGTAAATTTGAAGCTGGTTTTGTGCAAGACCTTCCGGATTCAAACCTAAAGGTGGAGGCAAATGCATAGCATATTCATATGCCGTGCCATCCACAAATGGTCCACCTGGTCTGTGCTGTTCACGAACCACTCTATCCTTGAGCATTCTCTCGTTGATCAATTCACTGATGTTATCAGCAGCGATCTTGTCGACAATGTTAACACATAAACCAACATTGGCCTGGATGGCAGTGTTCAATTCTCCCATGGGCAACTCTGAAACCACATTCCCAAGAAGTTGTAACATGGTAGCTTCAATTGCTTCACTCAAGATCTTGCGACCAGTACACAACACCATACTATGGGCCAATTCCTGAGCCAAAGTTTGATAACTTCTGTGGAACTTGTTCACGTCAGCTTCACAGGCAAAATCCTTCCTCACCAAGGCCTCAGTAGTGGTTAGCACGGCCTCGGATACTCTGGTCAAAATAGGAACTGCACATTCACGAACAGCCCTCGATAACGATGCTTGGAAAGCTCTTCTCAAGTTCGCATGCTCGGTGAATATGGTGTCGCCAATTAATGTACTGAAAGTAGTATCCAATTGTGACTCTGGTTGAAGTTGTTGTTGTTGTTGCTGTAACTGCTGTTGTGCTGCCTGTTGAGGGAGTTGAGATTGGAGCTGGTTGACACCCACGACAGACCCTTCGGGTCCTTCCAATGCAAGTCTCGCCATGTCATTAACCACGGTAACCGTTTCAGGATGAAGCCCGAAAAACGACGCCAAAGATGTGGACTTCGACTTGAAAGTCCTCACGACATCGCTTGCCTCGGCGTCTTGAATCTTCATATTAAAAGAGTTTAAGAGAACTTCCACCTCGAACTTGAGACTTAACTTTAAGTCAGATATCTCATAAAGCTCCACCAAAACTTGAATTATTCCCAAGATCCAAGGGTTGGGTGGCTTGAAGATCGTGGAATATTGCGCTTGATCCAAAATCTTACATACAAATGGAATGATCACAGGTAAGGTCCCAAATTCATACGCTTCCAATAACAAGAACTTCAAGGCAATCTTACTCCTCAGCAAAGGTCTATCTTGGGATAAAGTGAGTCTTCCAATCCAAGCACCCAAGTTCTTCAAGTTCGTCTTTTCGTTAGGTCCATCTTTGAAGTTCTTGATGATCTTTTCCGACTCTCTTATTGAGATATTCAATACGTATTCATAGAATATTCTGTTGTCCAACTTATTTACCACAGAAGCATATAACCCATGATTGTTTGGTTCAGTCTTTGCTCTCTCTGAGATCAAATACTCAGCAAACCACAAAAAGTATCTTTCTTCCAACAACTCTTTAATTTCCTCGACCTTCATGTTTTTCTCGGTCATGTTATTAATTTGAAACAAAAGTTTATCAGAAACAGCTTCAGTGGGTTCTTCGTCCTTGACGTTACCAATATGTCTATCAACTACCGTGATGGATTGGTATTTCGGACCAACATCTGGAGTGGGAGTCATATTAGTTTCCACCCGTGGGATCCCATTTGCTGCATTCTTGACAATCTGGTACATCTTAGCATGTGAAGCTAAAGACTGACATTCCAATAAATGCTTGCAGTAACTGGGGTATTCATGTAACCTTGATTTGAAGTTATACAATGATTGCACCGCAAATTTGAATAAATGAGAATCTTGCGGTTGGTTACAAGACTCCCAAATAAAATTTAATGCCACGGTTAATGTATTTCCTTGAATCAAATCTTTCTCCAATAATGCCCCAAATAACAATGATGTGGATGCCAACGCAGATAAGGGGTATTCGGAAAAGAATCGGTATTCATCCAACAACGAGTGAATCATACATGCAAAAACGTCTTGGTCATGAGGATTGTCACTAGATTTCATTCTCACTAGCATTTCAACAATTTCTTTGATTTCCATTTCTTTGTTATACATCTTGGAATAATACGATTTCATTTCTTGTTCCACCTCAGGAGGGAAGGAATTGAACCTCTCGCTATTCTTTAAGATGGCCTCATCATGACCAAACCCATAGTTGATCAATCTAGGGTAAGTAGTCAAAAGCAGTAGTTGTAAATTCTTTAATCTTTCGGGGTTGAGAGCTCTCTTTCCCGTCTTCAACTTATCTAAAAGATAAGACACTACGGGTAGTCTCAACTGTTTATAAGAAGGATCATCAAGAGAAACTTGTTGTTGTTCCTTTTCATAATCTTGAGGAGCCCTTATCTCTAATAATTCAAGGATTCCTCTAAACAAGTTATCTCTTTCGTTTGTATCAGATAATTTCAGGTCAATGACTTTTTTATAATCATAATCAAAGTTGGAAGCATCTATCAGCATTGCTAATCCTATTTTCCCATCGGTTTGCCAACACTTGTTCACGAACGCATCCAAGAAGTTATTCTTCTTGGCCACTGTGAGTTCCTTAGTCGTAGTCTCGGCGATGGGTCTCTTGACATAGTAGCCTATAAATTCTATAAGTGTCACGTCTTGGTTAATATCCAAGAACTTTGATACAATCTTTTGTAATGCAACATAGTTGGAGTCCAACAACAATGTGAAAAAAGTCGTTATAAAATCTCTAATAAATTGAGACTTGGTTTCCATGGAAAGGGCAGCGCAAAGAAAACATTCAGGATACAATCTGGCGTCACGGTCAAACATTTGGTTAAGCAACATAATCAATTTGGCCTCGATTTCAGGGAATTGATGTTGAGATTGGTGTAAAGTTTGTATTTGGTCCAACGTCACCAATTCTAGTTGGGCGACATTTAAAAACTCTACTACACTTCTCACAGGTCCATCAATTTGAGCATCTTCAAAGCAAAGTTGCAAATTTTTCAGTGACTTCAAATCGTACGATCCCTGCAGGGCATCCAAGGACACTACCACATACAATAACGTCCTACTGAACCACCAATTATGAGTCAAAAAGATATCTAGAACCCCAGGCTTGAAATCTAATGATGAAATGACTTGGTTGAGCCCAATGGTGTTGGGTTCTTCATGTCTTTGAGAATAATCATGCAATTTCTTTTCCATTTCAGAAAACACCTCATTCCAATTTACATTCAATTTTCCATTGGAATCGATAGAACGTAAAGCCGCCTGGAATTTTGCACCAGCAGCAGTGGATTCTGGGATACTATTGGAGAGACCAAAGTTATGAGGTAAATCTTGAGAACTGGGGAATAAGAATTGAGCCAAGATTAGGGCGATGCTTTCATTAATTTCATTTGATTTTAATTCCAAAAAAATCGGTAAAAGTTTTTCAGCCACCAACGTATCGGCTCCAGCTTCCAGTAATAATTCTTTAAAAGACATATTTTTCAATTCTTTATAAAAATCCTGAACTATAGTGGTTTCGACTTCTTCAATATCGGAGAAGAAAAGTATCACGACCTTATAAGCAAACGGTAATAAAGGAGATTGTAAAGTGTTGTGCAATAATGAAGTTGATACTGCTTTCCCGGAATTTCTCGAGAAAAAATTAGGCACAATTTGAGGAATATTACGTTTGACAAATAAAACTGCTTTTTCAGAATCTTGAGTTTGATATTTGAACAATAAGATGAAAGACGTGACAATATCTAGATCGAATCTTTCCAAAAAATCTATTGCTTGTACCTTCTCAAATATCGCTGAAAAAATAGGACTATATTGTTCGAAATTCTTATAATCCTTTGCGATACGTTCAATAATATCTTTTAATAATTTCTCCACAGGAGTTAGCTCACCACTCGAAGTGAACCCAATTAAACTGATTAATTTCTCAAGGTAAGCTTGAATTATCAAGGGATCTTTTCTATCTTCAAGAATTAAACGAATTTGTTGGCAATGATCGTTAAAATTCTCGGGTGATACGGTGACGATTAATATCGATAGCTGATATATAACAACTTTTATGACTTCTTCCTCGATCCTTAGATTGCCCAGGGGGCTATTATTATATGATCCTGACACGATTTGGAAATTAGTATTGAAAAAATCACTTTGCTTCCTCCACGTTCTAGGAATTAAAATTTTATGTGGTTTTGTACTAGATCAACTCCTAAATAAGGGGAGTCTGTCTTTCTATAAGTACAATCGCAACCAGAAACGGCTATTCTAGAATTTCTTCCCTATTATACCACAATTTGAGGAGTATGCTGATGTATTATTGTTAATGATGGCGCTCACTGGCGTTGTATCAACGAAATTTTCTGACTTTGTGTAAACTATGAAAAGTGTTACCCGGAAATACGTATACATTTACAACTACACTTCTAACATCTACTTTTCACTAATCTTTGTTATCTAATATCCTTACTACCTAAAACATATACCTCTATCCTCATAAATCATAGCATTCAAGCAAGCGCAGTGGAGATGTCTTGCTTGAGGTTGCTGAGCTCCTCATCGTCATCTCCAAGAGCTGCGTAAGCTCTTCTCAATAACGCCTTCAAATTGACGATCTCGTCCTTGTCGGTGTTTGTAGGTTCACTAATGAATGGGCGTTTCAAATAGTCAGAGAGCTTGGAGTCGCTCAGCTCGGTGACTACAGAGTAAATCGAATCGTTTTCATCACGGCCAGAGCGTGAGGAAAAGATAGATGCAGTGGTGCCCGAAGTGGTTCTCGAGGAAAGATCGCTGTTTGATCTTGACTTGGATTTGTTGAAGGAGAGGGTCTTGAGCATCTCTGAAATTTGGCTTGATTTCTTGCATTCTTCTTCCTTCTTGACTTGGTCAAAGTGGAATAATTCGTCATTCCAAGACAAGAGCAAGTTGCCGAAAAACAAGTCCAAATCATTCATGATGTTCCCCCATTTGCTTTCGTTCAACAAATGTTGATAAACCACTTCCTCGTCGTCTTTACCGAGGGTCATGATAATAGGTTTGTTGCTTATAAGCAATCCTAAGGAAATCTTTAAAAGCCCCACTTTCCACCCCAGCAAGAGGTTGAAATCCATGATTCTATTGACTATAGAGACATCGGGGGTATGCGAAGAAAGAAATGACATCCACCATTGGTAAAGGAATACCAGGGGATCGGAGAAGGAATAAAGATGGGTGTATAATTCCTTATCCACCGATTTCAAAATGGTGGAAAAGTCATTAAGCCATTTGTCCAAAGTGGATGACATGGTAGCAGCATTGAAAATGTCGTGTAATTCCGATTCTTGTTCCATAATAGATACCAAGGCATGAAAGGCCATTTCACTATCATCTTTAAAATGATAATATAATGTCCCCACCAAATAAAGAAGACCCTGGCAGTATCCTAATTCGGCATCATAGTTGGCATAAACATTCAAGATTGTCGCCAAATTCTGTACCGTTTCTGGTTTCTGGAAAAAATCCACCGGTTGAAATGTTCTCTTTAAATCTTTACAGATTTGATCAGAGTTTTCCGCAGAATATGAATGCTGAAAGTTTTGGAAAATCAATGCAGAACTCGAAGGAATATTAGGGTTGTTCATCAAAAAAAGTTTCCTCCAGATATGCGACCGTAACTCGTTGGGTATACTCTGCTGAAGAAACAAAAGTTGTGTATAGTTAGGCAACGAGTTGATGGTCCCCGTAGGGTTATTCATAAACATGATCCAATATGAGCTCTCCAACGTGGTGAAGGTTCTCTTTGCTGCCGACAGATTACAGCAAGACTTGTAGTTTTCTGCATCACTGAGCGGGTGGCCGCATTTCTTGCAACTAGCAAGCTCGTCTTTCGTGACATCGTATGTTTCGATGATCTGAGTCAAATCTTGCTCCGTAAACTCTTTAGCAGGATCTTCGTGTTCAGGCGACAGAGCAAGTTCGATTTTGAGTTCCAAATGTCTTAATAAAATACCAGTGCTCCATCTAGAGCTTGAACTAAGGGAATCTTCGAACTCTAAAAGAGACTCAAAATCCATAACACTTATACTTACTAACGAATGTGAATAAACTTTGGGTGATTTTTTTAAAGGAGTGTGGGTAGGCCTGGTGAAATTTATTGATATAAAGGATTGAATGGACCTAATCTGTATTGACCTTGTTTAGTTTTAAAGGATTGACTTTGTTTGGTAATTTTTTATTCCCAACTCTTATACTATTTAAGTAACATTTTTGAAATCGCGTATTCCGTATTGCTACAAAGGGGTGGTGTTGTCTGCAGGAATGCTGGCATATGCTGGCCCTACGAGAATGTCACACGAAAATTACGATAAAGGGCACGGGACATCATGGTTTATGTATTCAAGCTTGAGCAAGATGAAGGATATGATACCGTAGATCGAGAGGTATATATGGGTAGAGATAAGCATGAAAATGACCCCTTGATCAGAAAATCTCGCCAGCAAGATCTTTGGTTTCATGTGGACAATTACTCATCTGCACATTTATACTTGAGACTCACTGACGAAGAGCGATCCAAAAAATTCGAGGATCTAAGATTAAATGGGGTATTATTATCTCAGATAGCACAATTAACTAAGGCAAATTCCATTAAGGCCAATAAAGTCAATAATATTAACGTGATTTACTCACCAGTGTCGAACCTTCGCACCGACGGTTCGATGGATGTGGGTACGGTGACATTTAAGAGTAACAAAAAGGTGAAAAAGGTGTTTGTGTCAGCTAAAGATAGTGCCTTTGTTAATAAACATAATAAATCTAGAGTCGATGTCCCATTACAAGAATTTTTCAAAGGATTAGAGACCACTACCATGGCAGATCTTGCGGAAAAGAAAAGACGGCAACGTGATTATGAAGCGGAACAAAAAGAGTTGCAAAAGCAGTATCAAGAGCAAAAGCAACAGAAAAAGGATCCTTATGGAGATATCTTTTCTGAAGAGAATGTAAAAGCGAGTCAATATATCATGGATGAAGATGACTTCATGTAAATACAATGAAATCAGTAAATAGGCGTATATTATCTACCATTATGACATATTCATATATCTCTTATGACACTTATTCTAACTTGACAGGGAACTTACCGGCTTCTCTTTGGTCATCCCATTTTCCAACCCAGTCAGTAGGACACAACGAAGTGAATGTTTTCCAAAAGATTTTGCATGGCTCAAATTCTTCACCTTTTACATTGACACATCTATGGTAATCAACGTATGCTTGGGCACAATGCTTGGTTTGATTTTGGTAAGGAAATCTAGCGTCGAATTGAGGAGTCTCGAACTTGAATGTTTCTGGGTCTAAAGCCATGGTAGATGTATTTTCTATTTCTTAGTTAGCTTCTGATGTTAGGTTTTATCGAGAAATATTTTGTGACTTTTCTATTGGATGAATTATGGTCACGTGATGGTCTTCATACAAAAACCCTATAGAGAGAAATCCTATACGAGAAGCAATTTACAGAAAGGTGTCTTGGACTGATTCCTGCTCATTGGTTGGTTCTACTCACTGGGGCGCTCCAATGATGAACCGTAACAAGGACCCAAGGGTACTCAAGGGTACTCAAGGGTACTCAAGGGCACCCTAGACTAACCTACCCAACGTAGTATATTAGCCTACCACTCTAACTAGATTAACTAGCCTAGCCTGTCTTCCTACTGCTGGTCCCAGCCGCAATTGGCTTCGGACGTTGACAACAACACGGAAAAAACAGGGATATTCAGTATCTTTGAGCTCTCAATGTCTCTCTCCTCGACGGTAGTCACTCGAGTCAACTTATTGTATTGCTTCAAAGACATCTTCAGCTTCAAGATCTCTATGATGGAGATCTCCTTTTGCACGCCACTACCCTTGCCTATGATTAAAACCGATCCATGCTCATTAATCAGTGAGAGGCCCTGATCTATTCTTTTCTTTATCGAGTCATTCTTAGTCACCACCAATGGTCTTCTCGAGTATGAGATTTGCCCTGCAATTGATTCTATTTCCAGAGCAAAAGCTGATTCCTCTGCCTCGGATCTCCTGGCATCAGACATTCAATATGTTCATTAATCTACTTATTTACTGATTAAAGGAGCGATGAGAAGCCGCGATTATGAAAAATGCAAAAGACGAGCCACGACTCCGACCAACAGAATCATGGCACTATTATTAAGACAAAACCTTCACAGGACTTTTATAATGAGTTATAAGACAGGTGACGTTCAAATGTCTTGTCATTTCTTGAATCTCTGGCTTGAGGTTGCCTTATAGGTAAGGAAGTAGTGGAATCGGGCAAGGAATTTTGGCTGTTGATCTTGGTTGGTGTAGTACTACTTCTCCCACTACCAGTTCTACTATTGCTGGCACTATTTAAAATTACCGAAGAAGTGTCTACTTCACCATATCGACTCGAAGTTTCGTGTTCCATAAGACCAATCAGCTCCATCATATTGATGTGCGACTCTCTTAATCTTTGGGATGACGTATGTCTGGTGATTGGAGTGGGGACATGATGAAAGGATGTCTTTCTTGCAGGGTATGGATATGCCTTGGATAAATGGGGATTAATGCCCTGATGGTGGTTGGATCGATGGTTGTATACAGGAGTCACCGGGATAATGGTCCCAGTAGGGTGCAAAATATGATAATTACCGTTAGAGTCTGTGAACAAAGTTGGACCTTGGGCGATATCATGAGGAAATTTCAGAGGCTTTGGTTCAATTGTATTGTCTGGGCCCCGGGAATTGCCCAATTCAGGACTCTGAGCCTCTGTAGCATCATAGAATTGATCGCTACCAAAAGTGAGATTCTGTCTCCCTATTAATAGCTCTCTTAATGCTTGTTTATCTTCGGTGTCACTATCTGTGTCACTAGAGTATTCTGCGACATGAACAGCACTCATGAATATCATGGGACTAAGAGATCCAACTTCTAGACTTGAAAGCGGGGTGTTAGACTCAGGAGTGGAAATTTCATGTAATGCCTTGGAATTGGCCTTCCTAGTCTCGATAAGATCATTGATCCCGTTGTATGTAGCCGTCAAATAAGGTACACTTACATGGAGGAGCAGGGCCCTTTCCAAAAGTACTGCTAGAGTATCCATAACATCCACGTGGAATCCACCATCTAGATTGTAGATTGTTCTAGATGAGTCTACATTGTGGGGCAAATGGTCAATTTTGCTCATTATGGCCGATCTTTTCAATTGCTTATTTTGCTCCAACATAAGTACCAAACTCAATGTGGTATTATCAAAGGCTAATCTTTCAGAATTGAAAATAGGTTCGCACTCATGTTGAAGAACCAAGATTTCATTGAATAACCCCCATACTGTAGGCTTTGATTCTGAATCCAGAACCAATTTCCAAATATCTGGCTCATCAAAGAGAAGCGTGGTGGCGTCGAAACAAATCACTCCCATAATGTTTAACCAAATCAGACTTCTCCACAGACAACTTCCTCTATTCAATACGCTGATGTCGCAAAATTCCCCCACCACTTCTATAAACTCATTTAACTCATGCTCGTCACTAAGTTGCAACCCAAGACCATCATCGACTACTACATATCTCTGATCAATACACCTACAATCAACTTCTGACGACATCGAAACCACGACATTCGATGGGAATCTCCGTTTGATTCTTCCATGAAGCCACAAATCTTCCTTGGCGTCAATCAAAATAATTGTTCTTGTGTTGCGGCCAGAATCCAAGATATCAGACATTCCCGGGGCAATAAAAACATAGTCAATCAGATTTCCCTTCAATAAGGTTATGACTTCATCTTTAGTGAGAATCTTCCCATCGCATTCATAGCGTTTCTTCTCCGTAAGAAGCATCCAAGGTCCAGAAGCCGATGGACTAGCCCATGGACCCAAGTGTCCCGCCACTTGACCACCACTCCCTCTATAAGTTGCAACTTCCCATTTACAAGCAGACAAAATGAAATTGAGATAAACCAAAAATGGCGTCTCACCTATGATCAAACCCTTCGGCATGTTTAGAGTAATATAGGTTAAGTTTGAGCATTGAGACCATTTTGTCCTTGATTGCAAAATCCACAAAGAAAAGACCGCGGAACTGATATTTAATGGAGCAAAAAAAAAAAAATGATACTACGCAACAAAGGTTATGTAAGCCGAACGACGATAACTATATAAAGGATTCCCCAGTCACCCATTACTGACCCAATAGATTTGCTAATAATTAAAGGTAACCATTGAGGTCTATATATGCTCAAAAGATTACCTCAATTTGTCAATAAATACACACCAAGACTTGCCAATAGTATAACGATTAGAACAATGTCGGGAGTTCCATATAAGCAAGCTGAACATAAGTTGACCATGATACCAGGTCCAATTGAATTTAGTGACCCAGTACTTTATGCCATGGCCACACCTTCTCAACCCCATACATCTCCAGAGTTTGTGAAGGTATTTCAATCGGCTTTAAAGAACTTGAGGAAATTGTTCAAATCGACCGATCCTGATACCCAACCTTATGTGCTTGCTGGATCAGGTACTTTAGGATGGGATCTTGTTGGGGCCAATTTGATCAATCCTGGTGACAAAGTGTTGGTTTTATCCACAGGATTCTTTTCTGATTCATTTGCTGAATGTTTGAAAGTTTATGGAGCTTCAGTGGACGTTTTAACTGCACCAGTTGGTGACGTAGTACCATTCGATGATATCAAGGCTAAATTGAAATCAACCAAGTATACCGCAATTACCATCACTCATGTGGATACTTCCACCTCTGTGGTTGCTGATGTCAAAAAGATCTCTGACATTGTCAAGGCAGAATCTCCAGAGACTTTGATTGTAGTTGATGGAGTTTGTTCCGTTGGAGTGGAAGATTTTGAATTCGACAAATGGGGAGTTGATTTTGCTCTTACTGCTTCACAAAAGGCCATTGGTGTCCCCGCTGGGTTGTCTATTTCTTATGCTTCTAAGAGAGCTGTGTCCAAGGCCTTGAATAGAGAAAAGGATACGTCATTCTTTGCTTCTCTCAAGAGATGGACTCCAGTTATGAAGGCCTACGAAGGTGGAACTGGAGCTTACTTTGCCACTCCTGCAGTGCAAACAATCCATGCCTTGGATGTCTCTTTGAAGGAGATCTTATCTGAGCCATTAGATCAAAGATTCAAGAAGCATGAAGAAGCTTCGAATAAATTCAAGGGTACTTTGGAGAAATCAGGAATCAAGCTTTTGCCCGTTAACCGTTCTGTGGCTGCCCACGGGTTGACTGCCGCCTATTTCCCTGAAGGAGTCAATGGCAGTGATTTCGTTGGATCCATTGGTCAAAAGGGTTTTGCTGTTGCTGGTGGGATCCACAAGGCCTTGGTGGGTAAATACTTTAGAGTCGGTCACATGGGCTACTCGGTGTACGCAGGTCATGTAGATAAACTCGACAACGCCATCCAACAGACAGTTACTGAATTCAAGAAATAAGTATGGAAAATAAGTATAAATAAAAGAATATTTATTGTTTCTCTACCTGCTCGTCTACTTTTATTAACTTTCTTTTTCTTTGTCTTCTTTTCTGTTCTATAAAGCGCGATTTGAATTTTAAACGGTAATTTTTTCTACAAAGCAACGCCGTAACATCATGGGATTAGCATTCAAAGATATAGATCCGTATGAGGTTCTAGAGGTTTCGAAGGATTCTAATCCTATTGAGATAAAAAAATCATTTAAAAAGTTGAGTCTTAAGTATCATCCTGATAAAATTCAACAACGAAAGAACGATGTGGAGGATAAAGATCATTTCTCAAAAGTACAATTTGCCTATTCTGTGTTGAGTGATCCTTTGAAAAGACAAAAGTATGATAGAACAGGATCTTTGGATGACACAGAACTTGATGATTTTTTCGATTGGCAAGAGTATTTTAATAATATCACTAATAAGATTACGATTGAAATGATTGATGAGGACCGGTTAAAGTATCAAGGATCTGAAGAAGAAAAAGATGATATTATTACCAACTTTTTATATTATGATGGTGATTTTTTGAAAATCTTTGAAGTTATTCCTCATTTGGAATTTGATGAGCAACAAGAAGACAGAGTTTTCAAATTAATAGATAATGAAATGCAAGTTCCTTCATTTGTGGAATCTCTCGACAGTTCCACTTTCAAGGCATGGGAAAAGTATAAGAAATCTAGAAAAACAAAAGTTAAGACTATGTTGAAGAAATTAGCCAAGGAGGCTAAAGAAGCAGAAGAACTTGAGAAAACTATTAAACTTAAAGGTAAGAAAAAACCTAGAAATGAATCTGATCTAAAATCTATCATCCAATTAAGACAAGCCAACCGGTTGGATGATTTGATCAATTCATTAGAGGCAAAGCATGGCGCCAAAAAGGGCAAGAAAAGACCCGAGAGTGAAATCAGTGATGAAGAATTTAACAAGATCCAACAAAGCATCGTCAACCTGTCAAAGAGCAAAAAGCTGAAAAAGTATTAATGTATTTTTCATCTCGGCATCATTATCTGCATTTGACTATATAGTATTGGGCATGGCTACGACTATATCCACTATATATCTGTTTCATAACAAGACCAACTAAAGAGGTGTAGAAAAGATATGGTAAGAACATTTCATAGCAGTTAATGCTGGCTCAAGATTCATTTTTATAAATATCAACCTCTTTCACATGTCCTACAAGGAACAACATGCTTTCAAGGCATCCTTCATCTGATAGAATTCTATATCAAGCATCATTGGGTGCAAATATCCTGCGCTACATGCAGGTGTCACCACTGCTTGTTTGATGACATACTTTTGAAAGAAGCGAATACGTTAGGAGCTGTAAGTAGCTAGGTAATAGATGTGTTGAGATAGTATATGATAATTTTGTGGAACACGTGGGTGGCCACTTGAAGATTTGTAACAGAATATTTCCTTACAATGCCAGAACCATTCAGTGGAAGTGCTCAGTTATTGGCTCAGAAACTAGCTCAGGTAGGCTCAGAAGCTGGCTCAGATGTCTGTTCTGAGGTTCTGAAGACTGGTTCATAAGCTGGCTCAAAAAAACAGCACTTTAACTGATATAGAAGAGGGAATAAAAACGAGATAAGAATAAGAAAATAAAAGTGAATCAAAGAATAAAGAATAGAAAATTAAAACAATAAAATAGAATATAAAGAAGTTACAACAAGAAATACAGCAATCGTAGAGAATAAAGTTAAGGTCCTAAGATATCAAGAGATTGTATCATCTCTCTACACGCGATAGTACTTACCAAGCTCAAACATATCACGCTTGTACAGCAAGGGTTCATATTACATTCTCCAAATTCCTTGTCTGACCTTGCGCCAGACAATACCACTGCTCATTAAAGTAACTATGATCTTTCATGTTTTATCGTACGTTTCACAATTCCGAGATCAAGATACATAACAAACACATTTACGCGTATATAAATATTTTTTCAGGTGCTGTAAAAAAAAAACAATTTGTTTTCAATAAGAGCCAACATGAGTGACTATGAGGATGATGGCTCTGGCTCTGACTACATTTCAGATCATTCTGATGACTTTCGTCCCACCAAAGTCTCTAAGAAGACGGGTCAGAAACCCCTTGTAGATAGTACGAATAATGCTGCTACAAATGGTGCAAAGAAATCATCAACTCCTTCAGCATCTTCCCAATATCAGAGACTTTCTCAGTTGGAACATATCTTGAAAAGACCTGATACTTACATTGGGTCTGTGGAGAGAACGGGCATTCAAATGTGGTGTTTTGATGCTGAATCGGAATCTATGGTCTATAAAGAAGTCAATATAGTTCCAGGGTTGTACAAGATCTTTGATGAGATTCTTGTCAATGCTGCTGATAATAAGATCAGAGACCCATCTATGAGGAACATCAGGATCCAAATTAATGCAGAAAATAACACCATTCAAGTCATGAATGATGGTAAGGGCATCCCAGTGGAGATTCACGATAAGGAGCATATATACATTCCTGAGATGATCTTTGGTAATTTGTTGACATCTTCTAATTATGATGATGATCAAAGGAAGGTCACTGGTGGTAGGAATGGTTATGGTGCTAAATTATGTAATATCTTCTCCACTGAGTTCACCGTAGAGACTGCTGATTTGTCCTATGGGTTGTTGTATAAGCAAACATGGACTGATAACATGAGTAAAGTGTCTAAGCCTAAAATCAATAAACTTAAAACGAAAAAGGAATACACCAAGATCACTTTCAAACCTGATTTGACCAAGTTCCATATGGAAGCTTTGGATAATGATATCTTGTCTATCTTGAGAAGGAGAGTCTACGATTTATGTGGTACCGTAAGAGATTGTAACATTTATCTCAATGAGAAGAAACTTCTAATTAAAAACTTCAAGTCCTATGTGGAAATGTACGTTAAGGCAATAGCAGATAAAAAAGAAGAATCAATGGGTGGTATCATCGAAGTCAATTCTTACCCCAAGATTGTCCATGAAGTGTTGAATGATCATTGGGAAGTTGCCTTTGCTGTGAGTGATGATTCTTTCAATCAAGTCAGTTTCGTCAACTCCATCGCTACTACTTCTGGTGGTACTCATGTCAGGTATATATCAGATCAGATTGTCACCAAGATCATTGAAGCTGTGAAAAAACAGAAGGGAAAGAAGAATATGATCATTAAACCTAATGAAGTGAAGAGTAAAATGTTTATTTTCGTCAATTGTTTAGTGGAAAATCCAGCATTCACTTCCCAAACCAAGGAACAGTTGACTACAAGAGTCACTCAGTTTGCCGGTACAGGACATAGCACTAAAGTTACTATCCCAGATCAGTTTATATCCAAGATTTTAAAGACTAGTATCGTCGACGAAATTAACTCCGTGGCCAATGCCAACAGAGACAAGGCGTTGCAAAAAGGTGATGGGTCAAAGAAGCTGAGAATTAAAGGACAAATCAAGTTGCATGATGCCAACAAAGCTGGGACAAGAGAGGGATGGAAATGTACCTTAATATTGACCGAAGGTGACTCTGCGCTTTCTCGTGCTGTTGCTGGTTTAGCGGTCGTGGGTAGAGACTATTATGGGTGTTTTCCCTTGAAGGGTAAATTGTTGAATGTAAGAGAAGCTTCAGTTGATCAGATCTCTAAAAATTCAGAAATCAATGCCTTGAAGCAGATTATTGGGTTACAGCATAAGAAACGTTACGACCCTCAGAGCATCAAGTCGTTGAGATATGGTCATATTATGATTATGGCGGATCAGGATCATGATGGTTCACATATCAAGGGGTTAATTATAAACTTTTTGGAGAGTAGTTTCCCGGGACTACTTGAGAGTCCAGGATTTCTTCAAGAGTTTATCACTCCGATTGTCAAGGTAAAAATCAAAAACAGAAGTAGAACTGAGACCATACCCTTCTACAATATGCCAGACTTTGAGGCCTGGAGATCTAATGAAGGTACAAGATGCAGATGGACTCAAAAGTACTATAAGGGTTTGGGTACCTCTATGGACTCAGAAATTAAGGAGTATTTCTTGGCCTTGGACAAACACATGAAGATGTTTCATGCCATTCAGGGAGATGATAGTCAAAGCATAGACCTTGCCTTTTCCAAGAAAAAGGCCGACGACAGAAAGGAATGGTTGAGAGCGTTCCAACCAGGTACTCAATTAGACCCTACATTGACTGAGATCCCCATTAGTGATTTCATCAATAAAGAACTTATTTTATTCTCCATGGCTGATAATGTGAGATCTATTCCTTCGATGTTGGATGGGTTTAAGCCTGGTCAAAGAAAAGTTCTTTATGGTTGTTTCAAGAGAAATCTTCGTTCTGAAATCAAAGTGTCAGAGTTAACCGCCTACGTAAGTGGACAAACAGGTTATCATCACGGTGATCAATCCTTGGTGCAAACAATCATTGGTATGGCTCAAGATTTTGTGGGGTCGAATAATATTAATCTTTTGGAACCCATTGGTGCCTTTGGTACCAGAATGTCTGGGGGAAAAGATTTCGCTGCAGCAAGATATATCAACACGAATCTTAACGAGTTGACGAGAAAAATATTTAATAGACAAGATGAACCGATATATACCTATGTTCAAGATGATGAACAGACGGTAGAGCCTGAATGGTATTTGCCGGTTTTGCCAATGGTTCTTGTCAATGGAGCTGAAGGTATTGGTACCGGTTGGTCAACGAACATACCTCCATTTAATCCTGAAGATTTGGTGAATAATATAAGAAAACTTATGGAGGGTGAAAACATGCAAGAAATGACACCCTGGTATAAGGGATGGACAGGGTCTATCGAGAGATCCAGCAGAGACAAATTCCGAGTAATAGGAAAGATTCTGCAGACTGATGAAAGTACTCTTGAAATCACGGAATTGCCTGTGAAAACCTGGATTTATAACATGAAAGAGTTCCTTATGAGTGGATTAGATTCGGAGAAGGGAACTCCATGGATCAAGGATATCGAAGAAAGACACAACAATTACAATGTTCATTTTGTGGTAAAGTTGTCGAAGGAAGAAATGGAAAAGTCTCTTACTATTGGACTTGAAGAACGGTTCAAATTGATTTCATCTATTAGCATGGCCAACATGGTTGCGATGGATCCCAATGGGAAGATCAAGAAGTATGATTCACCTTTGGATATTATCAAAGACTATTACTACGTTAGGTTGGAGTACTATCAAAGACGTAAAGATAATATGTCTAATGAATTACAGAACCAATTAACCAAGTTATCTGAACAGGCTAGGTTCATTAAACTCATCATTGATAAACAATTTTCTGTTTCCAACAAGAAAAGGTCACAACTTGTGGAGGAATTGGAAAAACACAAGTTTGTCAAGTTCAATACTGATGGTTCGATAGCCCCAGCGGTTTCTGAGCCATTCGTCTTGAATGAAGAAGAAATTATGGAAGAAGTTGAGGAAGAAGGTGGAGATGTCAGTAGATTGGATCTTAGTAGACCAGGCACTAGTGACCATTTACCTGAAACGTCGTATTCTCAATATGATTACTTGTTGGGAATGTCCCTTTGGACATTGACCAAGGAGAGATATGAAAAATTACTTAGGCAAAGAGATGAAAGGCAAGAGGAATTGACGAATTTGTTGAAGAAATCCGCTCGTGATTTATGGAACCATGATTTGGATGAGTTCTTGAAGTCATGGAGAGCCTTTTTGAAAGAAGATGAGGAAAAGTTTAATTCTCAAATCCCCACACTTGGAAGCAAAACAAAAGCTAAAAGACGTAGAACCAAGAAGGATCCTGCCAATGACGAGCCACCCAAGAAGAGGCCTGCTAAGGTGAAGAAGGAAGTGGAAGAAACAACCGCTAGTTTACTGAAGGATAATTCTTCGTCTACCCTGCTGTCGACACCATTGGATGATAACAAGGTCAAGAAGGAGAAGCCCGATATTCTTTCATTTTTTTCAGGCTCTGAAGGGGTGAAGGAAGCATCAGATACGCAAAAGAGCAAGACTTCTAGATTTAACGATAGTGACGATGATGTGTTACTCTTTAGTTCGTCGTTTGGTAGTGCTTCAGTCCCTCCAAAATCATCAGATAAGGAAGGTGCTAAAAAACTGGCCGTTGATGATGAATTGGCCGATTTGAAGTCTGATCTCAAAGTCGATGCCCCCACGTCAAGAAAGAGGAAACCCACCAAGAACATAGACATTCTTGATGAGTCCGACGACGACGAAGGTGACTACAGCGATGGTGATGATGATGATGACGAGTCCTATACAGGAGATTAATAGTGTTTATAATATATGAAATATTCCCCCCACTTCCCGCGCACCATTTGCATGCTCAAGTTAATGACGTGAAATGGTGTGCCCGCCTTTGGAAGCACAATTAATTTTTCTTTTTTTGGTGCTTTAAGACATTTATAAAGCTGTTTTTAGATCTCAGGAACCATTGAGACTGATCTATGGAGATCTATATGTTATGATTTACTTTGAAGCAAACGTTACGACTACAATTAGTGACAAGCCTGAAGAAGCTAGTGCTGATATGCACGACATTTATCTGCGTGGCACGGGGCCTAACCAAGAACACAATCAATCACGGGGCTCACAAGACCCTTACAATACATATCAAGAAAGATCGAGACATGAAGGGCATCATCAAAGTCAACAACCTCCAATTCGTCCTCAGCACCAAATAGCGGATCATGACCCTCATTCTCAAAATTATTTTTTTCAGGCCCCCCCAGTGCAAGCCATTCATGCCCAAGGAATTCACTATCCTTTGAGTGGTGAAAGATATCAACAAAGCTACCCACAATCGATTCCTGGTCAAACTCAAGACCCACCATCACGAGATCTCTTTTATCATCATCAAACTCAAGGTATGTACTCCCCACAAATTCCCGGAGGGGAGTTTGCTCCTGACCATCACCAGATGCAACAACTTTATCAAAACCGCATGGGAAGGAGGATAACCCATCCTCAACCGCCAATTAATATCCATGAACATCATGCGCAATTACAACACGCTCAGCAGCAACACGCTCAACATCAGCCTCGGCACTTATCTTACGATGACCAACAGTCTTCGAGTCATCCCGGACAGTTCCAATTTTCTTTAGATCGAGAGCAATCACAGCATAAAGATGATTCTGGTAATTTTTCTCCTCAAGATCTAGAAATGTTGCACCAACTTCTTGCTCCAGCAGAGAAATATAAGTGGAAGTCCATCACAAAAGAGATAAATCGAGCTGCAAGTAAAAGAGGTGATGGCTCCAATAAGAAAGTGTCACCCATGTTTGTAAGTAAACAATACCAAAATTTATTGGGGCTCCCCAATAGCTCATATTTTGGCTCTGTGGGTAGTTCCTTACCTTATATCATCTCCAAGAACGGCTGGAACAACATCCAAGAAAGTCTGAGTTCAAATTCAAGCGAAAGTACCTGAGGCACATTCTGGAATATAATTCAATTCTTCGAAATTACTAGATTATAAATAAATATATACATGTTAAATATCATTCTTGCTTTTTACAATCCTCACAGTCTTTTTCATTTGTGTCCTTCTCCTTCTCCTTCTCGTCCTGAGGCTTGGTAAGGAAATAAGTGTTGGTAGTCTTCTCGATATGACCCAAATTTGCATCTGGAGTGAGCTTTTCTTTAATCAAAAGCTTCAAGAATTGGGAATCCGGAAACCCGTCGTAATAATATGGCTCGTCTTGTGGTTCTGTTGTCTTTTTGAATCTTCTCTTATAAAGAATCTCGGGTTTAGAGTCCTTGGTAGTGACTAATATGATTTGAAAAATCCCCGGGAACGTTGATATTGGCTGTAATGATACATCTTCCACTTGCTCACTGAAGGTCTGGAAAATCTCATTAAGATACCAATTAGCTCGGTTATGCCATTTGCATTTGGAGCAATACTGGATCACTATTCTTGGATATTTATCGATGGTAAACTCCATGATTGTGAATTTTTTGTGTGGCTTGTTTTAGGTTATAATTATGGTGCGATTAGAAATTACACTAAAGTTAAAAAGATCAACTATATTACAAATATAATCTAAACTTATAATAGAACAGTCTATAGGGCCATGCTAAGCCAATCCCAGTTACTATTATCATCATGATTTTGGTCATGTTGGTTATGCTCGTGTTGATGTTGTAAATTTGAAGGGCTGAAAAGAGCGTGTCCATAATCCAACTCCCCAACTGGATGCAAATTAGAGTTATTTATTGCCATTTTATCGGATGAGTGGAATTTAGGTAATTCTTTCTCTTTGAATGGTGAATGCTGCTTGATGTTAGGATTCTCTATTGCCCCATTAAGGTCTTTGGTTGGAGGAGGTGACGATTTGGACTTCTTCTTTATGGTTTGTTGTTGAATTTTTAAATCTCCTGACAGTTTATTAAAATTCGTGGGGTTTAAATCATCACCATCTTTACTTCTTGAGGAAATGGATTTTTTACCTCCATTTGAACCTCTCTGTCTCTTTTTAATGACGTCAGTTTTCAAACTTAGTGGTCTAACCACTCCATGCAATTTTAAAAATAATCCACAAGCATTACATAATGGTTGGCCCTGAGGATTTCTTCTCCATAATGGAGTGGTTTTTGTATGGCAATTTGTACATTGCACTGATGAGCCATTAATTGGGGCATTTAAATCATTCCTGGGTTCTGGGGAATTTGATTTTTTCTTTGATTTAAGAGCTTTTGGTCTTTTATTATTTGCCTTGAAATCTCTTTGCTCAGATCCTTCTAACCATGATAATGACGTCGGTAAAGAATGTGACAAGTTAACTGAACTATGGGAAGACTCGCTATCCCCCTGTTGGAATGAATGTTGATCATAAATGACATTCTGAAAGTGTTTATTTTGTACGGATTCAAATGGTGTGTCTGGAGCTTGATGATGAAATTGACTAGGCGATTGTGTTGACATGGCTAACCCCTGTGATTGAGTGTCAAAATAGTCTAAAGAATTGAAAGAATAAGTATTGTGTAAAGGTCGTATTTGATTATTCAACCCTTCAACACTGGCGTCGGTGAGTGCATCACTCTCTGACATCATATTATGGATGGTTTGTGGAGGTTGAGGGGTTCCTAGTATACTTTTGGAAAATGCTTGTGGTCTATTATCATCGTGGGCCTGTTTATTATTATAATCATGGAAATTATGACTTGGTCCGTCAAACGCTAATGGGTCAAGATAAAATTCAAAACTGCCATCATGATTAGGCTTTTGTGGATTAGTAGGGGTTTCATTCAACGATAATGATAGCTTTGAATGTATGGATGTTTGATTTGTTTGCGGGCCGGTTATGGGAGAGAATGCTGCTGGTCTCTTTTTAGAGTTATTGGCACCACCTACTCCAGTAAGAGGTGAGGCATTCTCTGATGTACTATGTTTATTGGTAGGAGTCGAATCATCAACTTGACCCATTTTTCGGATATGAGCGACATAATCGAATTCTTCAGTTTCTGCATCCATATCAGGTGTATTCAGTATATGAGCTTTCACCAACAGCTCATCTATGAGTTGCTTATGATCATCTTCTGTGAAAGATGACAACGATCTCATAATATCCGGCAGCTTCTCAGAAGCTCCTCTTGTGGAATCACCTAAATTTGAAACTCGAGATGTAGATGAAGCAGTCAGATTACTCTTTCTCTCGTGTGATTTTCTTTTCAAAAACATCATTCTCCATGTAAGATTTTCTATTCTAGATTTAAACGGTAAAGTATCTCTTGCTCTACTGTAAAGACGCCATATTCCATCGACACTAGTATCATTATCATCCAAAAAGGATGTTAAACCCTCAGTCCCGAGTTCTCTTCCATCTAGGCTACTGCCTTTCTTTGGATGTTCATCCATTATAATAATATTGGACTTAATACACTGTTGCTAAAATCTCTCAAGATATTCGAAATTCACTACTGTAGAATATCTCCCTTGGCTGAACGTCTGTTGAATACAAAAACGCTGAGAGGGCATATGCTTTTCATTTGAAAGAGGTTTCCCTTTGGGCTGTCTCTTTTCCGGATATGAAAGGTACATGATCGATAATTTGTTTGTTATCGGAAATCTTACAGAGGTCAGAAGGGTCGTGTACCTGGTAATCAGAAATAGAGCGATTTAATTGGTGCGATAGGAAGAAGGTGGAACAGTGCTTCATCACCTTCACTTATCACTTTAGACTGTATCTGCTGAACATTGACCCGGACGATATTGGAGGAGGCAAATGAAAGGTAAGGCGAATGGCAAAGCCAGTGATCCTTGGCTACTGAGTTTCATAGCATGTGTATGGGTGATTTAGTTAAAATCAGTATTTAGGTGACTAAATTCTCAAACTTTTAGTTTGGGTCTAAAGTGCGAGGAAGTTTCCGAATTATTTGATTGCAGTTATTAGCAGCTGATTGCATTGGCCTTCTACAGCCGTGGTAATGTTGTTAATGCCGGTCTGCATAAAGTCCTTCGGTAAGTTGTGTCACACTTAAAGACCTGTTCAAGCGGTATAGTGGGGTGGTCTCCGAGCAGTACTTCAGCTTGGTTCGAGTCAATTAAGTAGGTGATGGCGATGATATATGGCGATTAACTATGGCAATGATGTATAAAGACGGTGTATCGTACGTATTGAAATTGTGACCGGTGGAGTCAAATGAAGTACTTCTTTGCTGTATGCAGAGAAATAAATAGATCGACACCGGCTTTCTCTTTGAAGAAAAGTTTCTCGTGAAAAATTTTGGTTGTTAGTTTGCTTGTTTTCTTCTTGCTTGCTATTGGCTTTGTTCCGTTCTTTTAAACCCTTCCACTCTTTCTGCTCCTTTCACTCTTCCTGCTCCTTACATTGCTTCTTTCTTCGTGTCGTACCATTTGCAGGACAAATGCGCATCGATTTTATTAAATAGCCCTTAGTATAGTCATTATCGGAAATTCATCATGGAGAGAAGAAGACCTTATGAAGACGAAGAGGAAGACACATTGGATATCTTCCGCGACCTTGACGTCAATTTGCTTGATCTAGCGATTTTCGGCAACCGAGCAGACTACTTCCTGAATATCCCTTTATCGGACCATAATGATACCCTAGATCGACTAGACCATTCCCTTACGAATAGACTCCGTCAGCTAAATCGAAATGATAGAATGTTTGATTATTATTTTAGCTTTGGAGTCCCTTTTATCACGATACATTATGACCAGGTGAAAAAACGTCTTACATTTAGACACTTGATTCGAGGCTTAAAATGGCTAATAGGACAAATCATCGATAATATCAGATTCATGATTATAAAGATGTGCTTGCTTTATATGTACTCGTCTTTGTTTGTGTTTGGAGGCTCTGTAATAATGTCCTCCGACAATTGGCTTAAAGATGTATACACCTACCTTTTCGGGAATACTTATTTAATCGACACTTGTGGAGAGCTTGCCGTCCATGATAATGACCCTTTTTATTTCCTTGATGATGATACTCTAAAGACAGAATCCAAGTTGAGTATTACAAAGAGAATTTTGGAGAACTGGCTCGCATCACGTTTATCGACACTGGGGACGGTCCATGTCAATGGGGTCAGGCAATGCCTATTACGGGAGAAATCTTTGATTTTCAGGTTTTCCAAGAGCATTGAAAGAAGCTTCGGGTTTCTGTCTCTATCCCATGTCAACAAATTGTCGACACTCGCCATTTACTTTGCCTTCTTTTACTATTCATTTGTGATTTCCAACTCATTTCGTGAACTATCATTATCCAATATCCAAAGAAGATTCACGGAGAACAACGACTTCATGAGTCAATTTTTCAAGCTGTGTAATAGACTATTAGAGGCAGTTACGTAATGAATAATGACAATATACAAATATATATATATAATTCATGTCCATAGGACTTTTTGTCCCATCAATTTTTCAGTCGCAAAAAATTAAACTCAAATATCATCTCTTTAACAAAAAGATGATTCTGATACGATTACAACCGAGAGCTTTGCCTGTGATAAGACAGAGATGGTTGTTTTCAAGATTTAACTCTTCAAAGTCGCCAGATTTTGTCAAGAAAAACTTACCATCAAAGGAAGAATGGAAAACTTTGAAACAGCATATACCGGGAGAAGGTGATCAAGCAAATGACCTTGGCAGTCGTATACCCAAGTTTCCTCTTACCAAGGAGTCTGTTCCTACATTATTACCTCGTCCCGGAGTCCCCAAGGTCAGTGCCAACATGTCCTTCAGACAAGTGATTGGAATCTTAAAAAACAAGAAAAAACCCGAGTTGATTTACGAAGCAGAACCCCATAGGTTATATTTCCTCGTATGTTTCTGCTGTGCTGTGGTTTTCACCACATACGGACTTGTTTTACTTGAATACTCCGTGTTTAATGCTAATAAAGAGTATGAAGAGAATAAAGAAGAATTGGACTCTGTGGAGAGGAAAAGACAATGGGCCAAGTCCTTGGCCACCTATGGTTCAGCAGGAAGTGCCATGCTCTTCTTAGCTTTCTTCTTGGTGAAGTTCCCATCTAGATTGATCCGCAGAATGTGGTATTTGCCTGGTAATGAAGAATATGTCAAGTTCACATCATACCCTTTGCTCCCAGGCAGACCCACTCCCGTGTATACTGTGCCATTGAAAAATCTCGTGAGAAAACACAAGGGGAAAGTTTGGACTGGTAAGGGGTTCTATGGGACTTCAGATAACTCGATGTTCTTCTTTGTCTTGAGAGAATCGAACCCAAGTAAAACTTGGATTGTAGATAGGAAAGGGTTCTTTTGGTCAGATGGTAGAGTGTTTGACCTTTTATTTGGTAAAGAGACAATTGCAGAGGCTGAAGCCGGAGTCCCCTACGATGAACAAATCGGTATCGTGAACAGAGAGGTGCAAAAGAAAAAGAAAGATTTAAGAGATAAGTATGGAATGTTTTATCAATGGAAATTGGGAGCCTCTCAAGCTCGTGATGATATCAAGAGCTTAGGGTCTGCATCTAACCAGGTGACTCCTAAGAAATTGCAAAGCAAGAAGAAGAACTGATTGAGATAATTGCTACAATGTCTGTTCCCTTCCACTTTTTTCTGGAGGACTGCATAATGGTCATGGATTGTAAATAGGAAAAATCAAGCAGTCTTTTAAGAATTGGCGTGAAGCCATCATTCAAAGCATTTGTTCTAAGTATCTATTGTCCCCATCGTCGTTATGGTGGTTGCTTTCCCACCATTTTTTCCAATTGTAGGCCTATAAATGGAATATGTTTCTTGAAATAGAGGGGTGAGCGACATTACCCTGTCGCGGCTTATGTAATATTTCGGCGGTGAGGCGAAGGAAAAACATAGTTGCCACCTTTCAGTTCGAACCCCTTCCCTATCGATAGGACTCAAATAACATATTTGTTTAAACAAAGTAATTTACAAGGTATTCCCATATTATTTGGTCTGTTGTTGGGAGTTATACCGTTGATAGAACGACCGCAATCACTTAACTTTATCTCCTCACGGTGTTTGCAAATTTGTGGGTGAATTATTTCGATTGGTGTCCTTCATTGGAATTTATCAAAATTGAAAAATTACAGTCGATAGGCGAATTTCTTAACGTCTTCAAGTACGAAGTCGTCTAGTCTTACTTGTACAATATCAAATCCATTATGGTGGTGAGTGAAATAAGAACTCATAAAAGGAAGTCGAATGAGTTAGAAGATATAACGAATAATGATGCATTCAGAAACAAGAAAATAAAGGTAAAGGGCATGTATGAAGAAGATAACGTACAACCTCAACAACAAAGGTCGCCTTCTCCCTTGGATATGCCCAACTCTAATCCACCAAAGACCAGGGCAAAGTCAGTTTCATTCGACTTACTGAGTAACCAACAGTATGAAAATTCACCCCTCTTAACTCCTAAAGAAGATGATTATTATGAAAATGAATTGAATGACTCTCAATTGGAAAAAACTTCGAATGAAAGATTGGAAATCGCCAAGAACCCAGACTATATCTCCTTGACTTCTTCATTGCGTCTTTTAAGAAATAGTAAAGATGGGATTCTTGAAGACATTAGTGAATTATCGGATCTTCTCACTTTCCACTCAAATGAGGCAAATAAGGACGAATTGATTAATTTTGTGGTGAAGTTAATGAGTAATGACTTGGATTTGCCTAAGCCCAGGAAGATGATAAAATCACCAATAATTAATTGGGGGAAATATCACAGAAGCTTAGATAACGTAAATGATTGTTGGCTCAATACTCCTAAAGTCGAAAATTCGATTTTTAAGTCTTTAAACATATTTCAATCTGACTGAGATAGTTGTCCCAATTATTCCGATACATATGACATTCTTTGCAGGGCAAAATGACCAAACATCATTCGAATGATACGATAACTAAAAAATTTCACTTCATTCCAAAATCTACGAATTAATGTTCGTCCTTTAAATAGTATTTGCTGAAGTTTGATTTCTGCTAGCTATCTACGTTTATAGATCACGAAATACTCAAATACAATATCAACACACCTCTTATAAAACACTGGTTTTTTTGTTATTTTCTTCGTCATCTTCACTATCAGTCACAAGAAAGGCATCAGAATTTACTGGAGTATCAGAACTTAATGGTTGCCATTTCTTTTCATTAGTGGCATTTTGTCCACCAGATGGCTGTTTGGTGTCGGCTTTCCTATTGGGCAACGCAGGTGCTTGGTCACCATCATTATTCGTTAAGCTAATCTTATTATGAAAATCATTAGGTATAATTTCTGGATCTTCGTCAAAGCGTTCATTTCTTCTTCTGTTTTCATTGAATGAGGAACCTCCTAATGCTCCAAAAAGCTTTGGATCTTGATTTTCGGCCTTACCTCTTGAATCGAATTTCTTGGCGATTCCACTGACCCATCCATTCAAGGTGTTTCTTGCTTCCTCCACACCCTGAGAGAAAGATTCTTTCAACTGGCCAAATTCATCAGGACTCTCGTCTTCTTCAATTTCCTCTCTACGGTCGCGGTTCCTGTTCCTGTCTTGTGGTTGCTGGCGTCTTCTTCTTCGTCTTTCTTCAACTTCAAACTCCATCTGCAACTTCCTTGCCAATAACTCATCATCGGCAATGGAAGCATTGTATGTGACCTTCTGTTGGAGTGGTTCCTTAGAAGCAATCTGTATATCTGCTTTTGTCGATGGATCAGAGATATATAATAAGCCATTGAATGCTGCGTCGGGGTTACCCTGCGACGCAATCAATAAAGCAGTAATATACTTCTTTTCAATGTTAGGGAATGCCTCTTGTAAATCGTTAGTCACACGAGTAGTCGGGGATACTGGTCTTGGGGGCGGTGGTGGTGGTGTACTCTCACCAGATTCCTCGACCTTTTTTGTTTCTTTTGTCTCTTCAGTTGACTCAATCTTCTCTTCCTCGGTCTTTGATGGTTCCTCCTTTTGAATCTCTGTCTCCGGCTTCTTAACCTCGTCCTTTGCCGTTGACGGCTCACTACTTATCTCTTTGGCAGCCTTATCCTTTGTGTCAGGAAGTGGTGCGTTGGTATCCTTTGAGCCATCATCAGTACCACTAACGGGCTCTAAGCTGACGACTGTCAACTCTTCCTTCTTGTTTCCCTTGTCGGCCATTGCAAATTAATTTAAAGTATCAAAGTTTAATGTGGCTTAACGTCATTATCTTTACAACTCCTAATGAACTGTATCTTGGTCGTGTGTTTACCGTATACCCTCTTACAAAGAGACTCTAAAAATTTCAGGCACAAATTTTTCTTGTTCTATATGATAGTTTTTAAGTACTCCGAATAAATAGAGCTTGATATCACTACCATTGGTATTGAGTGTGGACAGCGGAGCAAAATCAAGTTGCTTACAGTTTGGTGTGAGCCTCCTAGAGCTCAATCATCATCTGAAATCTACAATTACATGTAGTAACGTATTCATTATTTTCATTGTAGACTACAACTTCTATCTCTAAATTGTGTTTTATTTTACTATTTTCATTCTATGAATTGATCATGAATAGAAATGGGGATGCATTTCCACTTCAAAGTGGTTACAATGATCAGACGAACAGTACCCAAACTCTTGCTCGAGTTAGACGATATCAACGCCGAGATGATTGGAAATCAAGTTGTTCAACAGATTTAGTTGAGCTCTGCTTTCTTCTGCTCCTTAGCTTCTTGCAATTCTTGCTTTCTTCTGAGGAAATCTAAGTTTTGACACTCTTCCCATGAATGTTTATCGTGCTTGCAATCAACTGAAGAGTTAGCCGATTGTCTTATAAGACAAGTTTGATATAAGGCAAAGTAAGCAGCACATCTATCTCTCCAACGTAATGGAACTTTATATTTTTGCAAATCTTCGTCGCTGACTGTTGAGTATTAGTATATTGAATAAGGGAAAAAAATTCGTAGTTGATGTATCTAAACATCAACATATAAATATCGGCAAACTTACGAAGCGGTGGAAACTCAGTCACAGTCATCCTAAGGCAATTTGTTTAAAACTTTTACACCTTTACCTGTGCTTCATCAGTATTGATGCGATTATAAAATGACCAATGAAAATAATTACAAACGACTTTACATAATATGCAGTACATATAACTTGGAGTAAGACATCAACGATAGAATAAATATAAGTCAACGATAAGTCAACGGGAATGCTCAAATCAACACCGAAACAGTATTAGAAGTTGGAGCACTTATACACTATGATTATTATCACATTGTAATTTATAACACGTTTGCAGATTACTAGCAATGATCTCATCTCTTTTATTATTTTTATCACTCTAATTAAATGTAACAACCTACCTACATGAATAAATGGTTAGTTAAACGATTGCTAGAACCATTTAAATGTCTCTTACTTTTCTTTCATCATTCGAGCGGCTTCTATTCGTCAACTTCACTTTCCTACACTGCACCCGCTTGAACATTCGAGAGCCCGTGGAAGTTAGTTCTGGTCATTTTTCCCTATTTTTTCCTTTGGTTAAAGGCATCCATTGAATCTAGTGTCCACTACCACCAAGTCTTTGTTGTAATGCAATATATTGACATTTGTAGAATTCATCCTTTGTTGCAGCGCAAAAGGAGGTTCCTTTGTCGAGACATTTGTAGTAATTAATCAAATGAGCGGCACAACGATCTCTATTCACGAAAGGAACCTTGTGTTCGTCAAGTTCTTGTTGTGATGCTATTATAGTTAGAATCTAGTGTTCATTGAAATTTATGTGACCATAACACTTACGTAAAGGAGGAAATTCGTATGCTGTTAGTTCTGTCATTTCTATGAGCTATACTATTGGGATGTAATTTTGTAACCCTATGATGTGGATTTCAAAAAATATGAAATATATGCTTCTTATTACAGTTAATCTACTTTTTTACTGGGTCAAAATCTTTGATTACGTAAGAGTTCATGGGTTTTTTTACTTTTCATTTTTGAACATCATGGGACAGAGAGTCCCGAGTTCGAGGCTCGTCAAGGATACTTTATCTTTTTTTTGTGGACCTCTTGGGTTTTGTGTAATGTACCTTCCGACGGAGCCAAAGAGTGCAAACAGATCTATTGCGCTTTCATTATTCAATCAAACACAATCTAGAGCTTATCGCATCAATTAGTACATCCAGACTCATAACACCCCTCACGTCAAACTTGCAATTTAAAAATATTTCTAGAAGATGCATTCTTTCGTCGGGCAACGAACACCGAAGCTCTAATATAGAACTAAATGTGTAAGAGGTCGATATTTAAAACCTTAGGGACCCAAGTTGTTTCATGCCAACAATCGCTTTTGCATTGGCGGTTTTTATGTGCATCACGCTTAAAGTCGCTCTTGCATTTGTTGCCTAGGTTATTCCATTTTTAGAAGTGCATGCGAACTATTTTTACATCAAATGTTGGGAAGGCTGATCGCAGGGAGTGTCGCAAGTCTGCGTCATAGTATCAAATGTTAGAGCAACGGAAGTGGAGAACGTTCTTTTGCTTTTGATCTTACGTTAAAGTCAGCGATCGTCCTCACATGGAGACGAGCACAGCATTCAGATTAAGATTGTCTGCCCTGATCTTGGGGTTTACAATTCTTTTTCCATGGAAGCTGGGGAAAGGCGGTCTTTAAGGCTAATATTGCATATGATAAATTAATATTTGAAATAAACGTCTCAAGAGATATGTAACTATTCATCAATAAGCGCAATTTGTTAACCGAGTACTAGAACCCCACAAAAATTCAAGTAGAAAAAACTATATCAAGTTATTATCACTCAAAAGTTCATACATTTTTGTTTGAACGCATTTCAAGGTTGCTGCTGAAAAGGGATGGCACCCAGGCCGCCCTACTAAAGATGCAGCCTTACGATCTGCCAACTTCCTCTTGGGTTTTCCGGTATTTTTCAGTGAGGCCAATCTCGAAGGGAAGATTGGCGGCGCGCATTCGCATTTCCGCCTCAGACCCATGCCTTGTTCACCAGGGTAGTTTTTAAGATTGTGATACACTCTTTAATAGCTAGAAAGGCCAGGTGTATCATTACGTTCATCTTACATTTCCTGCAAATCTTTAGATATTCGATTTACCTATTTGACTCTCCACCAGTATTTAATTGATAAATAAAATACTTAAAATGATTTTACTGTAGTATAGGGTCAGACTGCCATTATCGTAAAGAGCAACAAATCTTGATAGAATGAAATATTGATCGAGAACATGGTTTATTAGTTTAATTGTGGTATGTTGAAGACGATCAATTCAACTACTTGTCAGCGATAGCGATCGATCTTGACGTGGGCCCTAGTATATTTCAAGACGGTCTATAGTGCTCATGCCTCGTCTCACCTGCACACAACGCGATGCTCAGACTGTTTAAAGATCTTATAACCGAAGCGCTCGCTCTAGTCCTAACATTAATTCTATACGCAACCTTGCATGTGTTCCACTGAAACACGCATGACATGATAACACCGAGATTTCTCTTAGAATTTCTCGGACATTTTGCTATCTGTCCTTCATTGCTTGCTTCTAGAATATATGGAATATATTTCCTTATATGCCAATTTCTATATCTTGATCAAAGCCTCTATAACAAGATGAAATTTGTCTAGTTGGTTGTAATTTGAAGATTGTGAACTACTTAGTTGTTTACTTTTATGCGCAAATTTGTACGTTATAGTAGGCAACTGAACTGTTTCCGCCTTTTCTTGTTGTATCGTAACGTTCCCAAACTGACAATCGGCTGATATGCCACTGTCGGTTCGAGGTGCTTCTCGCAGCATGTAATATGATTAAGTGCATTACTTTGGGTGCGCGGGAAATGTCGGCACGAGATACTTGCCGATGCATGTAACCTCACTTGGGTGCAAAACTGTGGTACACATGACAAGAAACGCACATGTTCTCTGCGCTACCTGCGTGAAATACTGTATGCGGTTACAGGTGAGCCTCACTCGAAGGGGTCCTGCTGCTGAATAAAGATTGGATTAAGCCAACTTCCACGTGATACAGGAGATGATGATCCTAACTGAATAGTCAAGATTTACCATGCTAAAAGCGCAATTAGCGATCCTATATATATATACATGTATGTAGCCTTCAGATATGGCTAATGAAGATTATCCTTAATTTTGGTTACTATACTGCTAAATAAGGAACTTTGTTTTTGAAAACAAGCAAGGCAAGGAAATTTCTGCGATCAGCTTTCGTCAACATATTATTGATCTTCCTGATAAAGTTGCCCTAAAACTTAAAAGCAACTTCTGAAGGTTTTGAACATTAAAGAAAAAGTACAATGAGTGCAGTAAGCAATTCAACTAACGAGACTAACAAAATCAAGTTACCTTCGATTAGTGAGTTGACTTCGAATGCTAATATTGGATCTTTCCAACAAGCACCATCACCTACTTCAAGTAGCACTAGATGGGTTTCCGGGCCAGAGGATATGAGACAGATATCACATCCTAAGGCGACTTCTAATTACGTGTTGGGTCGTCCGGGATTGGAGAATAATCAAGTATTGCCTTCACCATATCCAGGGTATTATGAATACTTGTCAACAGTGGCAAGTATTTCTCCCCCACCTATCCACCCATTCCATCTTAAGCACACGGGATTTACTCCTTCGGTTTATGTTAACCATGGCAATATCTCTCCTCATATCAACTCGGCACACCATCCAATTTACCATTCACCACTTATGCAGTCTCAGCCGTATTTATACCCACCACCTTCACCTTATGGTCCAGCATACTATCATATCATACAAGGAGAAAAATCACCAGTTGGTTCAAAGGATGTCTCCACTAATAATACAACAGGGGATAAAGGTTCATCTTACAGAGTACCAGAGGTGATTAATAAAAAGGCATACAAGTGTCATCGTTGTGGTACCACTGAGACCCCAGAATGGCGTAGTGGACCCAAGGGGGTTAGAACATTGTGTAACGCTTGTGGCCTTTTCCATTCAAAACTCGTTAAAAAAATTGGAGCGTCATTAGCTGCTGGAGAAGTGTTAAATAACAAGGTTTGTAAAGGTAAGAATGGTAGAAGAGTATCAATTAAGAAGCAAAAGATGAGAAGTTCTTTGAAAAGTGAATTAATTGAAACTAACGATTGTACAAAGAATTATCTACACGAGTATTCAGTAGATGCTGCAACTGGAGTTTGACGAAAAATTTTAATGTGTGAACGGGACTATGCAACAAATTCAATAGATATTTAGTAATTTTAATTTTTGGGCAGTTAGACTTTCGTCTATTGTTGTGTAGATCTGTATAATCATGATCATATCTCAAGATCATCGGAGAATCACAAGAGGTAACCATTGTCGCCAAGATCTTAGATTTTGACTAATAGTTGGAATGTTCAGGTTTCCCGCCTCTGGGCTTACTGTGCCTTTGTTGCAATTTTAACTTCTAAAATGAGACAAGCACATATTTACTTGCTTCAGCCCCGCACGGGCTTGGCCTCCAGTCCATGCGCTGTAATGCAACCGATTTCCTCAACTGTCGATTAACTAAATGCAAGCTAAAATTGCGCATTAACTGGGCCGATTATTTGCGAAAAAATTGCACGTAAATCATAAGAGGCTATCCGGCACAACACAAGTTGTCATCTAGATCTGTCAGATATGGAATCTTTCAGATACGGTAATATAGAGATCCTCTTGTATATTTTGAAGCTGCTGGTCACGGTCTTTAGTATTGATATCCTCCTCACACCGAATCCTTGGTCTTGACAGGTCTTTTTCCGCGCACTGCAGATATTTACGAAGCCTCGATGCTCCCATTTCAAAGCTAGTGTGCACATAGCATTACCACAAAAAGCTCTTCTGAGATCTAGAATTTAACCGAGCGGTTTTCATGAACAAAAGCACTTGCCTTATCGGGATGACACCTTGGGGATTCCGAAGGAATTCCATCTTTGATTCCGCGTCACGTGAAGATTACGGACATGTCGTCATTATGCTTTTATTATAGTCTATATGATCTTCACATTGTTGAGATTTAAGATCTGTTGTACGGCTTCAAAGACATGGCTATAAATACCCATGGTAGGCTTTGCAACAATTGAATCCCAATCTTCATCTTTAAACACCCCTGTGCGTAGCAAGACGGAATCCCATCCATGGTCATTAGCCCCTTTTATATCCGATGCCGGATTATCACCAACCATATATATACTTTTAAAGGGTGAAGTCTCAGGACTTTCATTAAGTTTAGGTAAGAATTGTTCTTCGGCATTGGTTCTGTTCGTGATAAGCTTTTCGAGCCAGTCAATAAGAATGAAATGTGCAAAATCATATTGAATCTTAAACGGTTTCCCCATTATTAGAGATTGTAGATTTTGGTTAGCTCCAAGACCATTCACTTCCTTGTAAAGTTGTTCGGTGATAATTCTGAAAGCCCCCTGTCCAAACCTCGGGAGATTGTAGTCATTCGCCCATACAAAATCATTGTTACTAAAGATAATTGGAACAGCAGGTATCTGCTTGTCATCAACTGTATGAAGGTCTCTCTTGGTTGCAATTTTACCGTCAACCGAATTTAAAAGATCAGATACGATCTGAATATCGGTACCCATGTCTCTAGGGTCATTAAATACAAGAATTGCATCGACTGGCTTTTCTAAATGCAATTTACTAGGATCCAAAGCAAATTTAGCAAATTGTTCGGGAGTAAATCTATGGTGTGGAGAGGCTGCGGGGGTGGCTCTAACGATATCTATTGGTGTTATAACATCCTTGAAACCGTATTCCAAGGCGCATTTCCGTGCCTTATCCTCCGGACCTCCGACGACCAACACTCGCTTAAATTGTTCGTTATGGGCTAATGCCTTCATTGGAGTATGACTTTGAACTATTTGAAATGGGGAAATCGGTAGTTCAAGCTTAGAGGAAAGAAAATCTGTTCTTAACTTTTCACTGTATCCACCACCATTGGTCATTAATATAAAGGGAATCTTGTGTTTGTTCAACAATTCCAATGATTGTTTAGCTCCTGGAATAGGCTTGGAGCCTCGAAGTAACACACCATCAATGTCGAACACAAAGGCGAAATCTGTGTTCAATCTTACTTGATTGATGATACAAGATCCTCTCTTCAAGAAAGATGCAAGTGGACGTCCTGACGTGAACATGATTTAAAGGTTGATTGGGTGATTCTTGATAAATCGCGAATTACATCTACAATTTATTGGTGTGCTTATCGGGCAGCAAATAGCTGCATATTATATAAAGGAGAACCTAAAAGTTACGTAATTCTTTGCTCTTATTGATGTTTAAAAATTCCAACACCAGTTCAACTTCGGAATCATCACAACCTTCTTGAACTTCCCATTCTTTTGTTGGATCTAATGGACCATGAAGAATATTACAGGCATACCCAGCGACTAAAAGTCCAGGAGGTCTCGATCCCAACTGTTCAATTGCCTTTCCTACATTCTTTAAGGTACACCTTATTATACGTTGATCATTACATGATGCTCTCTCAATAATGGCACACGGCAATTCAGAGTCCCAGCTCTTATCATCGATCAACTTAACAATTAAATCTTGAGCCCGATGTAATGCCATCAAGAATATTGTGGTCCTTGATTTGACAAACTCAGGCAAGTTTGGTACTGCTCCACGACGTCCTGTTCCCGTGCATATCAACACTTGGTCTGCGACATCTCTATGAGTAGCAGGGGTTTTCGCAACTATTGTTGCGGCTAATGCAGATGTTATTCCTGGTAGCACTAAAGGCTGATAACCATGGGATTCGAAAAATGAAAATTCCTCTCCCCCTCTTCCAAATATATAAGGATCTCCTTGTTTTAATCTGACGACTTTTTTACCTTCTTCAAGAGCTTTAAGACCCATTTGAAGAAGCTCTGTTTGTGCATTTTCAGCATTTCCAGGAAATTTCCGTGCAATAAATAATTCTGTCGCTTGTGGTATCAAGTCAAGGACCGGCTGTGGTACTAATTTATCCGCGAGTATAAGCTCAGCACTATGAATCTCTTGAAGAGCGCCAATTGTTAACAAGTTGACAGATCCAGGTCCTGATCCTACAAGCGAGATCACTCCCTTTTTATCTTGCTTCCTTTTTTTATGCTGGGGATCAAATGAAGGTTTAGTGTCTCTGTAAGCAGTGACAAGGTCACTCATATTTATCTCTCCAAGTGCCTTAAGTGGATAATACTCAACAATCTGAGATAACCAGCGAGACCTTTGTGCTCGTGCTTCTTCCTCGGACATATTGAACTCCTCGACCAATGAATTGATATTGGATGTAATGGCATCATCATCATTTTCTCCAATAGTCTCTATGTATTCTTGAGATTTCTCATTATAAGACTTATCCTCTTCTCTTATCTTTTGTCTTAATTCCCCAACTCTATTACAAATTTCGTCCACATTTGGTGGTAAACTCTTTAACATTTCCCTTTTAAGTCTCGACGCTAATCTACATCCTTTACCTGAGGTCGTCACTCCCATCAAGAAATCTCCCGACTTGTAAGTCGAAAGCAAGGTAAAGGTACATAACTCTGGAGAATCAGAAGTGTTTATTGGTATACGTAACCTCTTGCACTCATCATAGATATGTCTTTTCAACGAATCTTCCTCTGCCTTCAAGGTAACAAAGACCTTATCTACGACCTTATCCACCTCATCTCTGCCTAAAGTTTTCAAATCTTCCTTTTCAAAGCGCTTTCCAATTAAACGAAGTCTCCCTACTTCTATATTTTGGACCACAGAACTTGGTAATTTATCTTTATCAATATCTGATACTAGTACAGGATTTGCACCTGCTGCTATAATGGCATTTATCCTTAAAGCAGCAATATTAGAAATCCCCACGACTAGATGAACTTCACCCTCGCAATTCACCGAAGTGAGCAAATGGCTCGACATGTTCCTGAACTATGAATCTTTAAGGTATATTTTTTCCAGTTTACCTTTTGCAATGACTCTATGATCTTTTTCATATCACTCTATATCACGTTACCTGTGTTTATATACAGGCATGATGGGTAATATGATCTTGCGATGGTCTCATTGCATATGGCGTTCAAAGTAGATCGAACCTTCAAGACAGTAGAAAATGGCACCAAAAAGGCCTTTAGGTCTCGGGAAAGCATCTAAAGAGAAAAAGAAGAGAAAGCAAAATGAACAAGCAAACCAACCAGGGGAAGAAGAAGCAAGTTCAGGTAACAACGAACAATTAAGCGTTGAACTCAATGAAGAAGTGGACCCTAACGATGAGCTTGCACAATTAAGAGCTTTATGGAAAACTTTCCAGGACTCTAGTGAAAAGAATTTTTTACTTTTGAATGGGGTTGTACATGAATGTGATAGGCTTTTGAGAAACAAAGGTGAAGAAGAATCCAACAAGTTGCCCGATTTTTTTCATACGATTTATGCATTAGCCTTGGGTGAATTGGCCGCACTTCAGGAAAAACCTAAAGACATTAACGACTTTTTTGATGCTGCCATTGACAGAGCAGAGTTGGGGCTTGTCGATTATCCGGAATCGGTGTCATTACTATTGATCAGAAGCCGTATATCGTTATTGCGCATACTAGCGCAATACTTGCCTGAGTTGGAGAGTGACTCGAAGCAAGAAAATACGAACGACATCGAAGAGACTTTGGATAATGCTCTTTCTGATTATGAGTTAGCGGAATCTATTTCCAAAAAGCTGAAAGATTATAGTTTATTTGACGAACAAACATTCACCATATTAGAGATGCTTGACGACATTCTCCTGTCGGTGGACAATTTTGGCAAGGATATAGGAGAGGAAGTTGCAAGTGATGAGGAAGATGAAGTAGAGGACATTGAGCCTATTCAATTATCGTCAGACCACCCCCTTTACAATATTCAACAGAGCGAAAAGTATGACCAGTGGTGGAGAGACCATACCGTTACCTTCTTAGAGATTATAGAAGAGATAACCAAAGGTAAGGAAGAGCATGATTTGTTGGCCTTAAGACGAAAAGTTTCCAAATTAGTAGGAGAGTCGTATTTAAAAGAGGCTGAAGAGCCAACGACCATTTTCACTACTTTGGCATACGATGATGATTATGATGAAAGTGCAGAGTTGGAAGGATTAAATAAGAACAGTTCCAACAAAATTGCAAAAGATTTGCTTCAAACGGCATTACCATATTTGGAAGCGGCCCAAGATAAAGAGGAACCTGATGGATGGGTTCTGGTTGCTGAAGCCAAGATCTCGCTTGCTAACTTGTATGATTTAGAAAGTAAGGAGCAAGAAGAGCTTTATGAAGAAGCTGAAGGTATTCTCAAGAAGGCTAATAAGGTTACCAACGGTAAATACAATGAGATTTTAGAGAATTTACTTGAAAATTGAAATGAAATAAAATCTAATTCGTTATTATCTTCTATATAAACATTAACTCGTCCCCGCGTGCTTAGTGAAATAAAATCTATTGGACATGAATTTACTCGATGGCTCATAACATGACTCAACAATTATTAGTTTGAATATATGACATGAAGGGGATATTCATTCTAGAATTCATAATGTTCATGCAATTCTTAGACCTTATTGATGATTGTTCTCTCATTCTGTAATTTCATTGCATTCTTTTCATGCTCATTATCCTTATAAAATTGTAAGTCCTTGCACATGTGATCTTCCAACAACCTATGTTTTGCACAAAACTTACCCTGACAATGAGTACAAGTGCCCACCATTCTTAAAGCAGCAGAGTTACACGACTGGAAAGAGCATTTATTCTTTTTAGTCTTGGTCTTTTTTGTGGTAGATGTTGGGTTTGGGGTGGACTCATTCAGGGATGTGTTATCACCATCACTCATTAAAATGACGGTTGCATCAGTTTCTGTAGGTTTCAAGTTATATGATTCCAAAGTATCTTCATTATTGGCGAGCCTTTGTCCATTAAATATAAGTTTAAAATCAGTGGGAATTTGGGCGTCGGAAGGACAGCTTTCAAGGGCCACATTCCTTAAATACGCTACTGTTGACTTATCAGGAATGTCAACAGTATAGGACGTTTCTGTGGATAATCTGATTTTTAATCTCATTTCTTTGGATTAACTTTGATAATAATAATAATAATATTAAACTAGGAGGGATTTCTAATATGTTGCTATACTATTGTTATTTATATTCTGAGTAATATCTCCTGATTACAAGTATGACGCATTACAGCCCTCCCTAGAGGAACGAATAAGTGATTTGCCACTGCTCACAACAGGCATAATAAATAGTTAATGTGCACGCCCGTTGTGTTTGCTAAAATTGAATGACTGCGAAAGTGTTTTACGGGAATCTTTAATCATCCGAGACATTTTGATTATACAACATTACATAACTATGTTGGCTCTTGGGTCTTTAGTCTTTTCCGGATTGATCTTCTAAGCCTATAGTGTCTGTTTTCACTATTACTGCTGGACTCCGAAGAAGATATTTTAGGTTCATCACTATCGGTAGTTGAGCTGCTGCTACCCTCGGCCCCATCGTTATCTAATTTGTCTCCACTTTGAGTTTGACCAGGAGATGATAACGAAAAAATGGGAATATCTGACAAATCGCGAAGATCAAAGCTAGTACTGACTTTATGAATTAATTCTTTACGGCGATCCTTTTCTGGTTCCACCGGCAGCATGTAGTCTTCTGGGGCCTGGATATCATTATACTCATTATAAAAATTTTTGTAATCATCAAACATTCCCGGTCCATATTTGTCACAGAATGAAGTGACCTTTTCCGACAAATATTTACGGGTTTCTTTCAAATCTTCAATCTGAAGTGTTTCATTATGGTAGCTGATGAGCGAGTAGAATAAAGGTTTGAGTGATTTGTAATAATCGACACCTATCTCCCCAACTCTCAATGACGCATATGTGGTCAACACTGACCAGGCATAGCATACAAGAAATATGATCGTCTTGGGAAATGCCGTCGGAAGCAATCTCAGCTTCACAATTAAAATCGTGCCAATAACTGAATATGTGATATACAATGCTGGGGCAAGAACTAATGCAACAATTATCTTCCAAGTCCCCAAAACATCCCTCGCCTTAACTTTCACTTGCGAGCCAGCTAATGCCTCTTTCGCCTTTCTTTTGGATATTTTGCGGGCAGTGATGAATACAGGAGAGAATAAAAATACTCCCGGTAAACTTAACCCAACAAACAAAAATACTTTGAAGAGTCTCTCGGAGAACTTCAAGAAAGTATCGAGTCTATTTGCTTTGGTCAACGTAGGAATTTGGTGATCGTGCAAACCATATTGATGAAGTTTTTTGTTATACGCATTTACCAATGCCTTCAATTGCACCACCTCTGGACTGTCTCCATATTTTTCATAGCCTCTCACTAAACGACGATTCATTTCCACAACCATGGGGAGTGGGACATTCTTCCTATCGGCGTATGTGTATAGCCTCCTGGCAGCTTGCACCACCATCAAAGTTTCATAATCTGAGCATGTTACCGTGACTTCTTTCAAACCTAGTGTTACTCTTTCTAAAAGCTCTGTAACGGTGGTTCTTGAGTTTTGATTGTACTTCTCTCCTAATGCTTTGTTAACCACTATAGGTTTACCAAATTCAATCACCACTCTACTTCTAAACCTGTGGGGGTGAAAGTAATTCATTCCTACCGGTACAATTTTCACTTCCACATTCGGGTCCTTTGATTGCGCAGCAGCACCTAATGCCATGATGGCTAAGCCTGGTTTTAAAGGTAAAAGATCGGGCCTATCATGAGATCCTCCTTCTGGAAATATCCCCAAGACATTCCCGGAGTTCAAATAATCAAACACATTTTGAAAGACATAATTGTTGTCTATATGGGGTGCTGTTGTGAATGAGACACCATTGGCAAGCAATTTCTTTGCATCAACACCCTTATCCTTACTGGCTTGAAAATTGATGTTGAATGGTTTACGAAGGGTCAATTTCGTGTCAGACTCGATCGAAGCAATCGGTGCATTTCCAAAAGTAAATCCAACTAATCCCTTGACCATACAATCCTTAGTAAATGCTGTTCCTTCTCCTTCTACTATCAATGGCTCATTATCAAAATCCTTAATGAAAATTTTCCCTTTGACTGGTTTCAAAAGATCCTGTGCTCTTTCAACCGGGATTGTACCCATGAGTTTTGCAATGGACCCAATATATTTTCTTCTGTATGATTTACCAGCTACCAAAAAAGCAATACGACGCTTGCAGTACTCCATTACTTGAGATATCACTATGAATGGATCAACAAATTGATTATGATGGGGAGCAATAACAAATACGACGGGTCCATGCTTTGGAATATTGAATGGACTGCGTGCCTTGATGTCCCTAAAGAAGGTATGAACAACCATGTTGAAGAACCATAAGAGCAAGTCATACGTAGCATGTATCAAAATTGTACCTGACTTTGACGATTCTACCCCCATTGTCTATATTGATAATAATTTGTTATCTAAGATAATTTATCTTTATTGCCTGTGGGGTATCCTTGTCGCATTTTGTTGCTTTGAAAAATGTGAGCATGGAAAAGCAGCAAGGAGAGGGCAGGGAAAGAATAGTACTAGCGAAAGATGAGATACAAGTGATCAAGAATATGTAATTTTGGCCATACTGTCTCATTTCCGTATCATTACAACAGCAGTACTTTGTTTGACGACCGGTTTTGGTGTTTCTGGTACAGGCCTTACTCGTGAGAGCATTCTCGCAGTATCCCATGTTCACAGTAGTCGCAGCAGTCAGAATAGGCTCATAACATATGCGAAATCAAAAAAAGTGAGTATCTTTCTTTTAACCTTGTAGTTAAACGCTCTCACTATTGGATGAATGAGATAAGTACGTCTCCACGGCACCACTTGGTGTTGTCAATTTCTGCTGCCGCCATTTCGTCTAAATTGGGTGCGAAAAACAAAAATCCACGTGACACAAGGAGTTAAAACGGAGATATTGACAATAGGTAGGTGGGTACTTATATCCCCCTGGTTCTTTCTCTGTAAGTAATTGAGCTTTTACAACCAGAATTTGGTTTCATTTTTTGTAAGGTTTGATCATGAGTTCGAAAACTATTGCTTTTCTCGGCGCAAGTGGTGGAGTTGGTCTCTCAGCACTTAAAAGCAGCCTCTCCAAGGGCTACCAATGCGTTACACTCTGTCGAGAACCTACCAAGCTAACGTCTATCTTACCTGCTGAATCTAATCCAAAACTAAAAGTATTACAAGGAAATGCCCATGATGTTTCTGCGGTATCGAAATGTCTCATTGATGGTAAGGGTAATCTCGTAGACGAGGTTATTTTCACCATTGGCTCCCCATTTTCCTTCCTCAGGCTCTCGACTGATGACCCTGACGTTTGCCGCAAAGGGATTATGACACTCTTTAGTGCTTTAAATGAGTTACGAGCTAAAGGATTGACGGAGAAGCCGCACATCATTGTATGCAGCAGTGTGGGCATATCTAAGTTTGGCAGAGATATACCGATTCTTTTGATTCCACTTTACTATTTACTTAAAGTTCCTCATGTAGACAAGGAAAACATGGAACATCTCTTAGTGGAGAGTGGTGAGAAGTTTACCATAGTGCGTCCCACGTTGTTGACTAATGGAGAAACTGACTCTAAGATCCGTGTTGGCATTGAGGATCCAAATAAGGGAATAGAGTCTCGCGAGATTGGGTATACCATATCTAGAGAGGATGCTGGTAAGTGGATCGCAGAAAATGCCATAAGTAACGATGGACTTCTGGGTAAAGCAGTAACCATCACTTACTGATTTTTGTTTTCTTTTTTTGAATGGTCTAGTTATATTAGTAGAATAATACGATTACAGTACACATATTTTAAACAGGCCGATCTTTTCGCAATTTGTTATCTTTTACAAAATCTTACAGGAATCGCAGATCTTTTACATAATTATACAACAAAGGTCAATATAAAGATGAACAAAGCAAGAGAAACAAAAGTAGTAAAGCAGTATTATATCAAGATTTTTCTAAATAATTTTATGCTCTGAAACAATAGTAACACCAATAAAAAAGTACCAATAATTTAGTACCAATGATATCGTACCAATGCAATACTGATGCATAACAATAATCTCTACACAACACTTAAAAGCCAGCACATGCTCAGCATTGTAACATTACCCGTATCTATGCAGTTATATATATTTTCGAAGCCCCTAATCTTCACCAGCAGGCACTTCTTCTTTCAAGATTCTATTGAGTTTTATCCTAATTTCTGTATTGTCATCACCTCTTAAGGCATCCTTGATGAACAGGACATCAACATCAAGTTGTACCATTTGAAGGGCACCTCTCAAGACACCACATAATATTTGTGAATACCATAGCTCTTTACCAATCTTTGGATCATTGGTTACAGGGAGTTCCACGAATTCAGCTAATGGATTTTCCAACAATATCAAGGAGAAAGATTTCCCATCGGCACTCCAATTTTCAACTAATGGCCGTATATTTAAGAATATTTTAAATCCAACTTTTGATATCATTTCTGCTGTTTCCCTTAATCCATTACATCTTTGTGCTCCTGTTTTGGCCAAAAATTCTTCAATTAATCTTAATCCAATATTGTATCCCATCTGATCTAATTGCTTGTTGACTTCTTTATAGTCATTATTGAAATCACGACATAACTGGGTGACAACTGATCCATATGTCAATGTGAAAAGCTCCGAATTCTAAACGTCAGTAAGGTGATCAATTCAACAATCACACATTGCACTTACCACTTTCTCGACATTGCTCTTCCAGATCTCATCTCCAGATGATTTAGAGGTCTTGGACATAGCGAATATCAATATAGTATCAAACTTAATTTCTCAAAAATTCGACATTAATATTTTTGCGAATTATCATTTTGAAGCAAGAAATGAAAATACAAATAAATTACTATATCTTGAGCTCTTTGCAGCTCTTTCTACGATACCTTCTTCCAGCTCTACTTTAAGATGTCTTCTGGAATACTCTTATTTTCTTTATAATATACTCTCCCATGCTACCATCGACTTATAGGAGTGCCATTATCGCGTGCCCGATATGCCTACGTAATACCTTAGCCTTACTTCTATAGATTATAAGACAATCTGCCTACAGCGTACATGCTGGGCCCAATGCATCGCATTTATAATCGGCCAAGTCTAGTGTTCGCTGGTTGGATTGTACCCCTATTGGGCCCGAGATGACCACTTTTCGCGACTCCCAAGAATAAAAACTTACTCGCATATAAAAACATTCATTATCATTATCCGAAGTCGAAGAATCACCGTCGTTTAGCTTTATCACTTACAAATTTGTACGGTTTTACTGAATCTCGCTAGTCGTCAAATCAATACGGACAGGCTGTGAGCAGCATCTTTGCTTTTAAGCAAGACTTTAACATAGACATCAATCCAATTCCGCTGTTTTTTTTTTAAAAAAAAACACTAGTATACGAGACACAGCAATGATGAATGAATACAGCATGGTAACCAACTTCAAAAATGACGCTTTCATCCCTGCCAACTTTTCCAAAATAATATCACAACTGTCATATACATATCCAATTCACATAACTAAAAGAGAGGATTTGATAAAAGGTTTACCCGACGGGATACTAGCACTTTTGGCACCAATTGTGGCTTACTGGACATACTCCACTTTCTTTCACATCATCGATGTATACCAATTGGCAGAAAAATATCGTATACATCCAAGTGACGAAGAAGAGTCAAGAAATAAAGTAACTATACAAGAAGTGATACAAGATGTGTTACTTCAACATCTTATCCAAACCGTGGTGGGGTTGGTTGTTTATCACTTCGATCCTGTGCCTACCACTGGGTTTGAAATGCATCAAATGTGGTTCTTGAGACAAAATTACGTCCCTCTGTTTGTATCCGATACCATGCTTTATTATGGGTACATGTATGGTTGGTCAGTTTTAAGAATATGTCTTGCAACGGGTATCGTAGACACTTGGCAATATTGGTTTCATAGAATTATGCACATGAACAAATTCTTGTACAGAAAGTTTCATTCAAGGCATCACAGACTTTATGTTCCTTATGCTTATGGGGCCTTATACAATGACCCGGTAGAGGGATTCTTATTGGACACTTTAGGAACAGGGGTTGCAAGTATTGTTACTGCCTTAACTCCAAGAGAAGCTGTGATTTTATATACATTTGCGACTTTGAAAACAGTGGATGATCATTGTGGTTATAGACTCCCATATGATATTTTTCAAATCATTTTTCCCAATAACTCCCTTTACCATGACATTCATCATCAAATTTGGGGGATCAAAAACAATTTTTCCCAGCCATTCTTCACTATTTGGGATAAATTTAGCAAAACTCAATACGAATTTGTGAATGAATATAAGGCTATGCAAGAGCATATCACGTTGACCAAATATCGTGAATTTTTGGCCACCAAACAAAGAGGGAAAAAATCCAAGTCCAAGGAACAAGAGACAAAGAAAGAAATGTAGAGATGACGAAGGTTGAGTTAAATTAATATTAAGGGTAATAAGACATAATAATAATTAAGCAATATTCATGAGAGTGTATAAATGGTCACTGTGTGACAAGGACCAGGAACTAATAATAGCTTTTGTAAATAAATGATTCATAAATTGTCTAAACGTAATACTGATATGAGGCTTTTGGGGTACAAGGATGCCTGTAGCGGCCCGCGACCGGAGAGCGATTTGTCTAAATATTTAAACTCATATATAGACTTGAATTCACATTACCTCCCAATTGAACTACAATGACGACTTATTCAGACGCAAACTTCAATTCTAAGCATTACGATAGTGCTCGTCCATCTTATCCTGATAGCTTTTATGAAACTCTCATCGACTATCATGACAAGGGATTGGATCCCAAAAAGGATGTAGCAGTAGATCTTGGCTGTGGATCAGGATTTGCTACTTTCAAACTTGCTAGTTATTTCGATACAGTCTGGGGGACAGATCCTTCCCAAACAATGATTGACTTATGTAAGAAGGACCCTAGATACAATCCAGAAGATGATAAGATAAAATTCTCTGTTGCACCCGCGGAAAAACTTCCTAAGGAGATAGAAACGGAATCTGTGGACTTGGTAAGTGCTGCAGAAAGTTTCCATTGGGTTGATCATGACAGGGCATTTGCAGAAGCACATCGTGTATTGAAAACAGGTGGAACATTGGCGTATTGGTTCTATAATGATCCAATCTTTGTTGGCCATCCACGAGCTAATGAATTGTATGAGCAATTCACATATGGTAATTCAATTAAGCAACATGATGGTACCAGTTATCAGGAATTCATGGGGCCCTATTGGCAACAACCGGGGCGCAATTTATTGAGAAATTTACTAAGAGACGTCAAAGTGCCGAACGATAGTTTCGCTGATATTACTAGAGTTGAGTATCACCCAGAAAGAAACAATCGTCAAGGCTCATCCAGCTTGTATATTAACCGCAAGACCACGCTCCAAGGAATTCTCGGATACGTGAAGAGCTGGAGTGCATATCATAACTGGATGAAGGAAAACCGCGTGCACGGTGACGTAGCAGAAACCTTCGTCAAAGCCCTCAGAAGCGAGTTAGGATGGGACGATAATACAGAAATAGAAGTTGTATGGGATACTGTGTATACTTTTGCTCGGAAAATCTAAATGTTTCCATATATATTATAATCAGTTAAAAGTATTAAATTTGTAATTAAATGATGATCACTGGCCCTTTTGTACTTAGTCAAAATTCCAAGTCGGGCTTGTGTACAGGAAAATAGGCCCATTTGGTTATTAAATCTTAGTAAGGTACAGAGAGGGTCTTTAGTGAGAGATTTGTAAAGCGCCATCACTCATAACGGCCTGTAATTAGTCAATCCTATTTAAGATAATTAAATAGGAAAAGTTTTATGACCAGAGATTCGAGAGCAATATATATATGAGCATAGTTAACAATACATTGCTCAGAGGATTACTTTTAATTTTAACAGTATTAATATCATTAAAAGTTAAAGAGTATTACTCTAATATATCAATTGAATTACAAAGTAATACAGAACAAGATACAATGGCTGCTAGAAGTATTTTAAAGTTGGTTACTGCCATCGAACAATCTGAAGGTGTTGGAGCAACTGTCAGAAGATCCATCGGTGTTCTTAAAACAAGAAACTTCAACCCTTTCTTGATGTTTGATCATTTCTACAGTTCAGGATTGAACGGTTTCCCAGAGCATCCTCACAGAGGTCAAGAAACTATTACCTTTATGTTGAATGGTGCAATGGCTCATGAGGATTTCACAGGTTCCAAGGGTATCATCTACGAAGGTGATCTTCAATTTATGACTGCCGGTAAGGGTGTTGTTCACTCTGAAATGCCTTTTGAAACTGGTGATGGTCCAGCTATTGGTATGCAATTGTGGGTTGATTTGCCAAAGGAATTGAAATACACTGAGCCTCGTTACAGAGATTTAAGAGAATGGGAAATCCCAAAGGTTGTTAAGCAAGATGGTAAATTGGAGATCAAGGTTATTTCTGGTAAGAGTTATGGTGTTGAGTCTGTTAGAGACTTAGCATACACTCCAGTCCACTACTACTACTACAAGATGAAGTCAGGTGCTACCTTCAAGCAAGAATTAGACCCTACTTTCAACTATTTCCTTTACAACTTTAAGGGTAATGGTCTTGTTCTTAACGGTGACACTAAGGTTGGTAAGTTTGTTAATGTTTTCTTCAACATGGATGGTGACCATATCACTGGTGAGAACACGGGTGGTTCAGGTGATGCTACTGGCGATGTTGAATTTGTCTTAGTCGGTGGTAAAAAATTGGACCAAGAAGTTGTTCAATATGGTCCTTTCGTCACATGCTCTAGAGAAGAAGTCGAAAAAGCTTTCAGAGACTACCAATTCGCTCAAAATGGTTTCGAAAACATTGCCAACTGGAAGACTCTTATCAGTAACGGTGTCACAAAGGATATGGTTGAAGGACCATTGAATGGTAATCTTCAAAAGAGAGAACAAGAGAGATTGAAGTACTTGGCTGAAAAAGGTACTACTCTTGAGAAGATGGAATTCCTTGAAGAACGTGGTGTTGGCCAAAAGTTGCATGATGAGGGCAAAATTAACTAATTAAACATATAAAAGCATATATCTGTATAGGTTTTTTTGCATAGTCAACTTGAAATTTAATTTGATTTACTAAGATTTATTTATGTACAGGAATGTAGTAATCTGAATTAGTATGACGCGCTATTTGATGAGATGTTTTAGCGTGAGTGATTGATAAATCCAAGCAATGACAATGAATGTGGCACAACTGGAGGCTGAATATATAGCTTCACAAGTGTTTAAGAGCGGTAAACCTGTGACATTCTATTCAATGGCGACATCATTGGATGTACATGTCAATCATGCTAAAAAAGTGCTTTATGAGTTCTATGAAAAGAATAAAGACAAGTTGAACGCAACTTTCATAATAACGGGTAAAAGAGAAGGTTCCATCGCCATTCAATTGATAACGGATGAAGATCAGATTCCACTGCAGCTGGAGGGGTTTGATGATATAAATACTATTCATATCTACAGCGTATACCTCAAGAATCACGATTTTTCTGTGAACGAGCTCAACGAAGATGAGGAATCTAACCCTGATCTTGAGGCGCGTTTCCGTAATGGGATGTTGAAGGGACCAGAGTTAATTAACATCGTACTGCTGTCGAAACCTAAACAAGAGGAAAAAGTCAGTATTAATAAAGATGAAACTGCAAAACCAAAACCAAAACCCACAGAAACTCAACCCCAGAAAGTAAAAGAATCCCCTATTGAAAAGAAAAAACCAGGATTCACATATGTGTCTCGAAAAGGTGAAAATAAGCCTGCTACGAAGGCAAGTTCCAATAAAAAGAGACCTACAGAATCCAGTAGAATGTCATATGAATATAAATCACGGAAAGTTGAAGCAGTACAACCAAAAGAGCGTGTCATTGTTGCTCATGGTGATGATAATGATATGAATGTTGATAACGAACAATCAAAACCCAAGGGGAACAAAAAAGATCTTGAGAATCTTTTTATTGATGACTTCAGCGACGACGAAGCTCACGAGCCTCAAGAGGAAGATAAACAGCCTAGCTCGATATTTGTTGAAGAGGAGCAAGACCAAAAGAATGATGAGGGTAACAAACCAGAAGAAGTACAAGACAGGGCCACACTGAACACTCAAGATGTTAATACCGACGCACCGAACTCGACCGATTCACATCCTAACCAAACCCCTATACCTGACGACGTGGATAGGCAAAACAGCATACCCAAGGAGGAAACCACCAAACATGAAACAAAGGAAGACGATGATGGATATTTTACGACTTACAGAGAAAAGCCAAAGACTGAGAATAAGCCAATTAAGAGCAGACAGACTAGTACAACACCCAAGAAGGTAGACCCTAAAAAGTCTGACAAGAAAAAATCACAACCCACATTAATGAGTTTCTTCCTGAAGAAGTAATAAAGTAGCCTATAGTTCAGTACGGAATATTGTAAATATATACTTTTGTCAATTTATTTTTAGGGTATTTTTCTTGTAGTGAGGCCAATTCACTCGTTGAGGAGTGGAAGCCGCTTGAGTGATGCAAGATGGATAATGAGTGGAAAGGTGGTATTTTGGAGCGGAATCTTTCAGAGATAAGTAATTTTGAGGGTGAGGCCATTATATGAAAAACAATCCTAATATTCACGTATCATAGTTGATGTCCCAAAGATCTATCTGGCTAGTTTGGAGCCAATACCATCTTCAACAGCTGGTTGAACCAAGATCCTCGAAGTCGTAGGACTTCACTTATGGGATGATGATTTCCTCATCAGGCTCGAAATTTTTTGACTTGCATGTACTAACGAATTAGGAAATAAATTTTGCACCCTCCAACTTTAGCCCACACCAAATAGGCAAACGAGTATCGAAATCAAGAAAAACCGCCATTTGAGTTCCTGTTGCAGTAATTTTCACTGGGGAAAACGAAGATTTCCCCAACTGCAAATCACTCTTACTTATCTGGTTAATAAGTTTTCCAAACACGGTCGAACATATATATAGATACATTATTCTTAAAGCATTGGAAAACGCTCGAAACAAAGCCTTCAATTTATTATTCTACTGATAATGAGATTATCAAGCACGACACTCGTTGCGGTTGCATCATTCATTGCTTTTACCAGTGCAGCCCCAACTCATTCAGAGCTGGATCTCGTGGTTAAAAGGGCCGACAGTGAAGTACAAGCTCTAGCTGATGCTTCGAGAGAGCTTAGAGCAAGAAGAGATGAATTAGATATTCAATTGAATGAAAGAGATTATGAGATCGTCACTAAAGTGTTGTCATTGTTGAACGATACACAATTGGCTCCAAAGGTTATCAAAGCTTTGGCAACCGATCCTAGATTCGAACCAATTACCGTTAAAGTTATCGTAGGCACTTTAAAGAGTGGTATTATTAACTTGACTGCTGTGTTTAGAGCTTTGGACGAGTCTAACCTTGTTGTCAATGTCATCAAGGATTTAATTGGAGATTGTACGCTTTATGTTAAATTATTTGATACTGCTGAGCAGTTCATTGATAATTTGATAGATAAGGTTAAACAAAAGATTAAAGAAGGGGTTCATTTAAAGAGAGACTTGGGAGGTGAATTCAACGAAGTTATTCCAGCCTCTTTTGCGAATGAAGAAAGGGATATCAGTGATGTCGTCAACAACGTTTTAGATTCCTTGTACCAATCAGGTTTAGCAACCGATGTTGTGAAATCCATTATCACTGATAAGTCTTATATTCCTTTTGCTGCCGATTTGATTAAGCTGGTGTTGGCAACCCATTCCTTGCCATTAAGTGATATTATTGATGCAGTTAAGAATACCAACTTGGCAACAGATTTATTCAAGCAAATTTTGTCTGTAGATACTTTCAAAACTATTATCACTAACGTTTTCGCAGCTTTTGCTGGTACATGCGCTGGTTCTCCACCAAGTGGTGGAAATGGAGGTGGAAGCTCTGGAGGAGGCTCCAATGGTGGCTCTAGTGGCGGTTCAGGAGGTGGATCTAGCGGTGGATCTGGATCCAACCCCTGTAAAAAGAGAAAGAAGAGAAGAACCTACAACTATTAATTGATACCATAGTCTGGGGATTCCTTTTCACTTCACTTCGTCGATATGAATAATGTTCCGTAAAAAAAAAGTTTCCATAGTACCTTTACTTTTGTAATCTATAACTCAAATAAATCTAGATTAAATCCTTAGAAAGTTGTGCTTCGTCTCGTGAGGATATTCTCATAAAAAAAAAATAAATGTCCCAAAAATTGCATTGCTCGATTAGGCAAAAGGCAAACAGATTGCACTTGTTAGAACCCCAATCGGTAGCATACTGCGAATATGCCACTAGAACGAAGGATACGAAGACATACCATTAAACAGTTGCTTGTTTATCATAAAAATTGATGGTGTAGAGCGAAAGACAGCCAATCGATGTCAAAGTTCCTTTTGAAGTGAAGATAGAAGACTGAATACCCGTTGTTACCTAAGTTATGGATTCTCGTAATTCTGATGGAACCCCATCAGAACCACCAGAGAATGTAACTAAGGAAGGCACAAAGAAAAATGCACCAATTTCACCAACTAAGGGGGATAATATCGAGGCCATAAGTCCAAGTAAAAGGTTTTCATTACGTTCAATTTTCAAAAGACCAGGGTCAATTCCTTCAGCGGATGCAAATAGTGATTATCATGATGGTGATTCATTTCGCTCAAGGTCGATGAGCTCTTTAATATCTGATGCAGCGGAGCCTAATAAAGCTACAAAGACTCGAAGTAGTCTATCCAATAGTGTGAATATTATTAGACCTGTTATGTCTTGGACAAGGTCTTTCAATTCAACTGGAGGCTCATCTGTGGCTGAGGGATTCAGTGTTGTTGGGCAAGGTCATAGCTCGGCACCACAGAAAAAAGTCGAAGTAGAAGAGTTTGCTGATACTTCTTCTGAAAATAATACCTCCAAAGCGAGCTCCGACTTTTACGACGCTGAATCCATTCAATCAATTTTAGATGAGTATGTCTTGAGAGAATCAAGACCTACAACTGATAATAGAAACACATTTTTGTTTAAAGAAGAGTTTGATGATACCACCCACGCTTCAAGTGACCAATCATTCCGCAGTGGCGATGTCTTTGGAGCTCCTTCTAATAGGAGAACTTCTGGACCACAAGAAGTTGAACGAAATCCATCATTACTGCGAAATATCATTGGACCGGGGCCCAATGTCTCGGATATTCCAGAAAATACTAACGAACAAGGCCTGGCAAAGGCACAATATAACGACCCTCAAAGAGATTCATATGGTACCAAGTCTGATGCTGATACCCCTGGAAAAAACACTCCTAGTACAAAGTACGAAGATAAATATCCAGAACCTAATGTTTCTGATAGCATGACCCCACAGGGAACACCCGTAATCCCACAGACAACTAATGATTCCCCTGCCGCAAGAAGACCAATTAATACTCCCGGATTTCGAAGACCAATGGACAGCTCCTATAGGAATAGGATTTCCGATAGGTCCTCGCTATCATCTGGTGAGCTCTTGAACAGGTTAGAATACCAAGATGACTCTAAACGTACCAGTGATGCCTCAAGAAGTGCCAATACTTCTAAAACTACCCAACGAGACAGCAAAGAACCCCCCATGAACTTAGCAGCAGGCCTCGACTCCAAGTCTGAGTTGCCGTTTATGGTCTACAAAGTACAAGAAGAAGGGTACGATGAAAGTGATAAACGATGGTCAGTGTATGAAAGTGTGAGAGATTCTAGTAACACCAATAGAAGGATCGAAAGTACCTCGGCATCGCCTGTACCACAGTCGACTACTAGGACAAGTGGAAATACAATGCCTCAAATAGAAGATGATAGAGATCTAGATTTATCTCTGTCGTCTGAAAAGCAATCTCCACCACAAGTTGCTTATCCAGAGCCCATATCAGAAAAGCATTTACTGGATAACGTTGGGAGGAATGATGCCCATAGAAACATGCTCGATAACAACTATGATAACAGTATTTATTACAATGAGAATACTGACCCCCATAAAAATGACCCTTTGAAAGATGATGGCCTGCCCTTTAAAGACGAGTTTAATTATTCCGAGAAACCGATTAATTGGGAGCAATCTAATCCTAAAGAAAACACTAAGTCGAATTTAAGCTTAATTCTTTACTTAATAGGAGGGCTTATTGTACCCCCGATATTTTTTTTGTTAGCATTAGGTCTCTTTGATGGCCACAATACCCAGAATGGCTTAAATCCATATAACCGATGGGATAATAGACCTTATCACGGAAAGAGATTTTCCAAGAATCAAAAGATTCTTAGTTTTGCATTGGGACTCTTTTGGATAGTAATCATCATGGCGATGATAGCAGTAGGATTTGCCGTTGGTCTTACCAGAGAAAGTAAATAATATTGAATAACTTAATTATTTCGTATACTCGCAAAGCAATCTTTTTAATTGTAGACACAATCAGTATCGTGACCGGAAAAGGCACAGTATAGCGCGAGGAACTGGTCAATAAATTAACCGCATTTTAAGGTTGAGAAAGTTACCCATTAAATATCGTGGTGGATAGTGTCCCTAGATAAGGAATCATGGGAAATGTTCCAACGAAAGAGAGTGGTGGTCGAATAAATAGCCATTCATCATATTCAGGCCATTCTGAAGTTGTTAATGGTAGATTAGGCAGACGAGGGATCAGTTCAAATGTGTTTTCGGCACATGGAGATGCAAAGAAAACAAAGAGACAAGAAGAGAAGGATAGACAACGGGAGTTACATTATTCCAATCTTATTGTGAGGTATGCCGAAAATGTTGACGGAGGGTTTTTAGCTCCCTTTGGGATTTATAAATCTAATTTGGATTATGATACGGAAATAGTAAGATCCTTGATAATAAATCGTCAACTTGCTCCCTTTTACACTCCATTACAAGATTTTGATAGTTCTTGGACTGATGATGAACTTGTCTTGATTTTACTACAGCAACCTTTACATTCGATCGAAGCTCCCTTTTCTGAGGAAGAGGAAGATGATATCGATAATCATAAGATTCATAAGTCTAGTAATTTTTACAAAAGACAAGAACAGAAGGCTAAAATAAAGTCCTTACAAGAGAAACTGAGAACTCTTCAAAAGGAGGAAGAAGATAAGTATTTCGAAGAAAAATTGAAGTTGAAAAGTGGTGTGTCTCAGGTATCCCCGCATTTAGCGTCAAAAGACTTACTACTTCGTCTTTATCGTGGAGCGTCGGAATGTCCTATTTGCTTCCTCTATTTTCCTCCTAACTTGAATATTTCTCGTTGTTGCTTGCAACCGATATGCACGGAATGTTTTGTTCAAATTAAAAGACTTGATCCACATCCTCCTCATGACGAAAATTCAAATGATCCAACTTCAAATGAAGTTCCTCATACATTGATCTCAGAACCGGCAAATTGTCCATATTGTGCCATGCCAAACTTTGGTGTCACATATGATCATCCTGAAGATCTTAAATTGGGTGTAAATGGTATCAAAAATCGCAGATATGTCGCTAGCCCGTCGCCTGCAGAAAGACCTGGTCTTGAGAAAACTACTGAAAATACGAGTGGGTCTTCGACCTCTACACAAAAACGCAGGTTTTCCGTTGCCGCCGATGGTAATGGTGTGATCACTACTGATATGATTAGACCTGATTGGTCTTCCAAATTAAGTTCGGCGAGAAGCAAATTAGCAAGGAAAGCTGCTACTGCTAGCGCCATTCATGCATCAAACTTAATATTGGATCCCGAAGATAGCGAAACGATAAATAGGAGATATTCAGGTGGGCAAGGGAGTAGAGATGATTCTCGTTTAAGCCCAATGGAAGAAAGAATGATTGAGCAAGCCTTACGATTATCACTTTTGGATGAAGAAGAACGAAAGAAAAAGAATGGTGGTTGATTTCTGCTTCTGATCCCCGCTCCGTAAGTTTCAAGAAATTACATAACAGTTATATATTATTATTATTATTATTATTACTACTATTATTATTATACACACATAGCCACCGACAATTGATACCGTACTTGTCTCGATAAGATCGAGCGATTGGTGTCCCGACAATCCACTATTGATGTAAGGACGATGATGCCATTCTCACCGTTGCCAACCGTTGACAATCAAAGACCATGGCCCCTTAAACATGGCGCGTTGATATGTAAGGGATGAAATATTTATGTATATATGTCGACTTCACAGGCCGTTTTTTTCCTGTTTAGTGAGTTGTTCCGCGAAAAGAGTATCTGGGACAACAAGCCCGCTAAAGCAAGATCGTTGTAAATCGTGCTAAATCTCCAGAATATATCTGCTGGGATTATTGTTGGGGTATTTGGTCAAGGAAGCCATACATAAGATAGGTTTCATTCACTGGCTGTTTCAGTGCTACAACTCCCTGGATACAGTGAAGGAAAGAGGGACTGAGCAACTTTTTTGAAAAAAAAAAATTTTTGACAAAAAGAGCCTAAACGGGTTACGATACTATTGTTTGCAGATCACTGCGTTGTCGTCAAAAAGTCGGTTAAGGTAGCCCATATTTTGGTAATTGAGACCACCAATTTATACACGTTTAAAGAAATTGATGATTTTCGTTCAATCAAGGGGGATTGACAACTCTAGAGTTTAATTGAAAAAGTTGCAAAACTAAGACTCGAATAACATACACGTACTACGAAGAGAAGTGTGTGATTTGTGTGCGTAGTGTTCACTTGCTAGATGACCTTAAGCCTACCCCTTGAAGATCACGGGAGTGGGTATCAGAATTCCTCTGCCACTCCCGAGGAGGTTTTCTCCTTACCCGTAAAGAGGCTATTCGATGTAAGAGAAATGAGGCTACGAGAGGCCACTAAGCTTCCAAGGGAACTAGAGATTTCCAATGTTTACACAATTGATGAAGCAATTCTAAAGGTGAAATTGATAGGAGTGAACTATAAAAAGGACTTCGAACCTTTCAAGAGAAACAATGGTACCTATGCAAATGAAGTTGTTCCTGGTTTTCGGATCATTGGAAGCATAGTTGGTTCGACTGACAAAACCAAAAGCTCTCCCATAAAATCAAAGACGAAGCACCTTGTGTTCCCGTTTTCAAATTGTATTAACCAAATTTCAAGTACCACATGCGACAATTGTAAAATAATACTCAGAGAGAACGCTGGTCGTTTATCTCATGATACTTATGAACTATATCGAAGTCATCCCTGCTCATCAGGTTTAATTTACGGACTCACCATTGATGGCGGATTTCAGGACTACATCAAAATTGCATCACCCTCAAAAACCCTTGTTAATATACCCCAAGATGTCAGCGTCCATGACTGCTGCTTTATTTATGACATCATGTTACCCTTCTATTCCTACTTGTCAAAGTTCCTAGCAAATAAAAACAATATTGAGCAAAAGAAAATTCTAATCTTGTTAAATGATGCTGAAAAAGAGATCAATGAAATTTTGATAGTGCTTAGGCTTATGTTGCTAGATCCTAATATCTTTTTCATAATGGACTCGTCTCAGATCAATGCACTAGACGAACCTGAGAAGGCATTATATAAGAATAAGTTTGACCATGCTTTCTTGTTCAACTTCTCAGATTCGGTATTGAGCTTTGCTCCGTTCAGCTCGGTTTCAACTGGTCTTGAAGCTACAAAAGGGAGGTATTCAATAGTCATGTTTGACCAGTTCAAACGAGTCACCTTTCCGTATAAAATAAGCGATCGAACAATCATACACCCAGAACTATCTTACAGCGATATACTACTCGCTGAAGATCTTATCGCGTTTATTTCACACTTGAATCATTCTATGGCTGGTTCCCGAGACCAAACATCTTTAATAGTTCACGACCATGTTGTGCTGTCAATTTCTAGTCTGGCATCTGGCTCTGTTCACTCATATACTTCTGAAACCCTGGCTACTACCAGTGATCTGAAATTAGAGCCTACACCTAAGACCTTTTTATCGGAAGATGTAAAAAAAGAACCTAGAGAAGAGCGACAAAAGGTGTTGAGATTCAGCGACGATCAACCAAAGGAAACGCGGCCAAGCGCTCATCATTATTCTTGGATATGGTATGAGAAAGATTTTACGTTAATGGACAACTCTGAGACCGCAGATGATTACGACAGACTGAAACGACATGGAATAAGGGAGGTAAATAAGCGAATTAAATACGCCCAATTATCTTCGAAAGTCTGCTACAGCAATAAGAAAAGAAAGAGAAGTAAAATTAATGCACTTTTTATTTAGCTAAATAAAAATATCTCATTTTTTTGTCTCAGTATGTTTGCAACCTAGATCCCTAAACGTAGAGTTCAAAATATCTCTCAATTTGAACAAGTTCAATAATCTAAGTTTCTCATTCCTTAAGTGTGCATTATCTGTAGCTTGCCCACAGGGGATCTGAGCTGCTGGTGCATTAAAACATTTCTCCAAGAACCTAACCGAAGGAATAGAACCACCTTCTCTAATGTATGAAGGTTCTGGAGACTCTGCACCCCAATGCCTTTTGAGATTCAGATAAAGAAGCTGATATAATAAGTTTGAAGGGTCCCCTAACCAGGGTTCAGCCTCATGAAATATGTTAACCAGCAAGTGATTATCTGACTGTAAAGCTTTGAAACAGTTGTTAAGATATGCTATTAACAGGTTTTTTACTTTTTCTAAGTCTTGATTAGGTACAATTCTTATTGATATAGATGCTTTTGCGACCTGAGGGATCACCGTGTTATTATTTGGTCCCGATACTTTAATCTGGTGAATGGTGAGAGAGGGGTCACGCCATTTAGCCATTAAAGTTTTCAAATTTTTAGTGGGATGTGCTCTTTCAGTATTCTTGAATAATTCCATTTCTTTACCTGTGAGTGGTAAAACATCATCATAAAACTCAGGAATCTTGATTTTATTTGTAACTGGATCAGTTAATTGACTTAAAACTTGAATCAAGTCTGTGGTCAGTTCTCTCAGAACTCCTCCATCAACCCCTGAGTGTCTATCTGGCTTGTCAGAGGTTACTGAAACAGAAGTATTAATAACACCTCTCAAGCCATAATTGAGACATGGGGTGTCATCATCCAACCAATAAGAATTGGAAAGGAGAACCCAGTCAATTTCTCCAATAAGATCTCTATTATTAGATATTAAGTCCTGAAAGCCTAAAGAACCGCATTCTTCTTCACCTTCGATAACGAAAATAACGTCGCATGAGAGCTTTTTCTTTTGATAAAGCTCAGACACTGCATACATAGCAGCTAGCGTTGGAGCTTTGTTATCGGATACTCCTCTGGCGTATAAATTCCCATCTTTTGCAGTCAATTCGAAAGGATCTGTCGACCAATCATCGTCTGAAGGTTTTGCATCGACGACATCATAGTGAGAATACCAGAGAACTCTTGGGGCGGTTTTCGATGTAAAGTCATTCTTTTCGAACTTACCGTAAACCACTGGATTCCCATTAGGGATCGGTAATAATTTGGTTTGAGAAGAGCCTAACTTTATCAACAATTTAGATAGAAACTGAGCACAGTGTCTAGAATCTTCCATATAGAGACTTGGATACTTCAGAATTGTTTTGAAAGAAATAAAAACGCGTAGTGAATGGATCAAGTCGCTATTGGAAATGTCCCTCGTCAGTCCATCTATACCATTCTTTGGTTTGACAGTTTCACACATAAAATCTGAGTCTGAGCTTATATCCCAAAGACAAAGAGCTTTATTTCCACCTGCAAGAAGGTATCTCTTAGATTCTACTGAAAAAGACTTTATTGCAAGAACTGCAGACTCCTCAGCACATGAATTATTTGTGAGAGGAAATTGCGTCTCATCATTGGAATAGACGATTATGTTCGAGTTTTCAGTTCGAAGGTTATTATTTCCTCTCTCATCATCATTCAAAACAGGAGTAGCATAACTACGCAAGGAAAATTTTGTTAGTCCGCTGGAATTAGTTGCTCGGTAGATGTATTCCCCACTTATACTCAAGCTTAAAATTCCTTCATCTCCATCGTAATATCCCTGCTGTTGTTCTTTAGGTGGAAACTCAAATGATCTCACTAGCTGATAGGTCAGTAAATCCCAAACATTTAAAGACCCATTAGAAAGCCCTAAGTATATGTAAGAGTCTTGAATATACATTGAAAGAATTGATTCGTCATTCTCCATTGATTTTAATTTGGAAACCTTGATTTTTTCTTTCTCCGAACTTATTCCCCAGATATTTGTTACACCGTCACCACCACAAGTGACCAATGTATTTTCAGAAGACGAAGAATCTAAATGAGCAAAATCTTGCTTCTGGTCAAACACTTCCATGCAATACACGTACCCATAGTGAGCAAAGCGAATAACATCTTCATGGCCAACCTCAACCAACAAGGGCCGCGCCATTTTTGACTTCTTGGTGCTTTCCAAAAGTTGTTGGCGAGATTTGGAATGATTGTTGACTCCTCCAGGGCCTTTAGAGTCGAAGAATTTATCATACCTAAAATTTGGCAATCGCTCTATTGTGCTTCCAGTTAAACCTTTTCTATTATTATGTTTAAGGTGTAGACGACACCAAAGAATTGAAGCATTTTGCGCACCCATGAACAACGTCGATAAAGAGGAGCACCATGCTATTGAAAAAATGTCACCGATGTCTACCAAAGAATAGACAATATGTGTACATGTAATTGAAGCACCAATATCTTTGTTTACATTCGATATATCCCACACATTAACTAATGAGTTAGAACCGGCACTGAAAAGAAAATTCTCGTCATCACTTAGTGTTAGGCATAGTATAGATGCTGTCTCTTCAATATGACCGATCTCTATTTCGAATTTCAAATTGTAGTTCCTCAAGTCATACACCAAGAGTTTTGAATCTTGAGTCCCACAGAAAAGAGTATTCTTCGAAGGTGCTGCTATTACACATAAAATACTATGGCTATGTGACCATCTGTGGATCAAGTGTGGCATCACCTTCTTTTCCCCATTTAGCTTCTCTTTAGTGAATTTCACGGTGCCTGGAGTATTAGATCGTGAATTTTTTGCAGATCCAGGTACACTTTCTATCGGAAGTTCTCTTCTCAAAGGTTGACTCAGAACGTACTCAGCTTCATGGCCCCGGTTGTAAAAATCAGAATATGCTGACATAGTACTCACCCTACTATACTTAGTGTAGAGTGAGCTATATGAATGATAGGGAGGATTCTTGAAATACGTTCTTACCTTCCCTAAAAGATAATAACGATAGTAAGGTAACTATTTTAAATGATTCCCCATCATTTACATATCCATTTACACAGTTTATGTGCAGTCAGACAAAAAAAGTGAAACAAAATAAAAAGGGAAGTATGAATTAAGACGTAAGTAGAACTAAATTAAAAAGGTATACATGATATGTCTAATTTTGAGTACGTTAGAAACCATGAAGGCCGTGTTGCATAACGTAGTAAACCCCATCATTTTCCATCTGCTCTAAGATTTTCGCAAGTGGTGGAGAATATGTAGGGTTGGTCAATACAGCTTGAACGCTGTCAGATAACTTATTGCTCTTTTTTAATTGAACGTAATACTTGTTAAGGTCGATGTTGTTGAAAAGACCCTTGTTGTACAATTTCGTAACAAGCTTTGCAGCCATTCCCTGAGTCGTTGTATCGTTCAAGATCTTCAATGCGATTGGAACAATAATATCGGTCTTGTTCAATGCAGTCAAGACATCATCTAAGCTATTACCAAGGACCTCTGAATGTAATGCTTGGGATATTATATTATTAATAAACTGTTGTGCTGATCCTGAGTATTGATTATCACGCTTGTAGACCAAGAGGTTTGTAGAATTTGGTTTTGTGAGGCTAGGAGCTTTGCTCTTAGTATTTTTTATGGTATCTGCAATGAATGGGACTGTTAAGTCATGACCATTACCCAAGTCATATAATAGTTTTGAAAGCCAAATGTCTCTCCTGAGAAAACTCCCCACGATTCTTGCTGTGTATTTACGGTTTTCTTCATTCAAAAGTATTCCATTTAAGGTAGTCTGTATTAATCCAGATTTTTTAACAGAATTTAAAAGGTTACTGATATTCAACGATATGTCGAATCCTTTGAAAGTTGTGCTTCCATTCTTCACCAATGTTTCAACAGAATTAGCAAGATTGTTTATTTGATCATCAGATCCTGCTATTTCATGTAAAATTTCAAATAATATGTTCGAGTCATTAACTTCTGTTAAAATGCCTTCTATAGTACTTACAGAGTCTCTTTTATCAAAATTGAATGAATCATTTGGCAAACTATCAAAGTTGTCATCAATTAATAAACCATCAATATCGAGTTCAAACTTTTGTGAATTGGGGCTCGCTAGAACTTCAGCTCCTATAGAACATATAAGAGGAAATGCCAATGTTAGGCACTTGAGTAGCTTCATCTTTGCAACGGAAGCACTTATCCCACTATTAGACCCAGGTGATAAAATTTTTAAATAAGACACAGACTCCCTTAAATCAAGGTCTATTATTGAGCTCGTCAGCTTAGTTTTAAATCAAAACATTATATCATTCCTTTACTGCTAATGGAAGTGAGGAGACAATTTTTTACATTCAGCTGCCAAATTAAATTTACCTATATACAGGTTGTTGATTGATAACTGCCTGATTAGGAAGTTTAAGTTATCGGGTTTTATGTTTGTGTGGAGGAGCAGAACAAGAAAAGAATCGTCAAAAGGATATTACGCTAAAATAATTTGAGATTGCAAGTCTGAAGCCATTGAGATAAACCCATTAGAGCTGACAATTGCTACAAACTTGAAGAGCCTCATTTACTTTCAGGGTGAAACATTTATTTCCTTGGGTGCTTAAATTAAATACGTCAATGATTTCCCGAAGTAGAATGTATTCATCTCGCACACTCAATCCATCAACTTTCCTAAAAAGGAAGTCTTCGCATACAATACTTTATCAAAAATGGTAATTTCTGATTTCTTGTAAGTCCTAAAATGACTCGAAGAGAAACGACTTGGGAAGCATAAAACGTAATTACATATGTTTATAAAAGACTTTCCTCATCCTAATACATAGTTTCGTTTAAGACTTTCTGTTGAGGGTGGTTGAAGAGTTCAAATGAAAGTATTCTCCATATTTTACATTTGCAGCCTTCTAGCATTGCTAGTTCATGCACTTCCTGGTGCTGTTCCAGTGGATGATGAATTTGAGTTAGAGCAATGGATCGAGGAATCTTGGGATAATTTATTAGATGGACATCTTTACGAAGGATTTAGTTTGAATAAAAGAGATGAACAGACAGTAGAATCGATCTTGAACACAGTGAATAAGTCCGGAGTAATCTGGCACCTTTTAGACGCTGCGGCTGATCATCCATCATCTGTCCTTAAATTTGCTAATAGTTCCTCTGGACTTTTGAGTTCTTTGGGTGGTCCACTTTTACTGATTGCTGGTGAGGTTAACATCACAAAGATTCTTCAAAGTAGCACGTTAAGCTCTATAGGAAAGGAATTAAACCAATCAGGATTGGTGCAGTCATTATTAGATGGCATTTTACTTGATAAAAACTACAGACATGTGTTAGTTAGGTTGGTAGATAGAGCTCTCTTGGGTAACAAGAAATTGATTAAGCATGTTGTCGACGATACGTTCAAGCCAGCAAAGAAACAAAAGAGAGATAAAGACAGTGGCAGCTTGGAAACTTTCGTCGAGAACATTGCAGGAAGCGTTTTAGGTTCTGGTCTTGTCAATGACGTCTTGAATGAAACTTTCGCTGCTTTGAATGACACTGGCTTTTTAACCTATACTGTTAAAAGGTTCCTCGCAACTGACAAATATGTCAACTTGACTGTGGATTTGGCGAAGGAAATAGCTAAACTGTCAGATGTTCACATTGATCTTTCTAAAGTCAATATTACCAAGATTGTTGGAGATGTTCTTGGTAAACCCGAAGCAATTACAACAGTTCTCGGAGGATTACTTTCCGGAAAGGTCAACCTTAAGGGCCTCGGGAAGTATCAAGACTCCATCAAAGCTATAGTCAAAGATGTTGAGTCAGATGGAGTCTTCAATGAATTGAACAACTACGTATTCCCTAGCTCTTCATCAAAAGCCAAAGCCACTAGTACAAAGGGCAAAAATAAAGATATTGAGATAACTGGATTATTTTCTTCTCAAAGTGCATCTCAAACGCCTCAAAGTGTATCACATACGACTGAAGGTATATCCATAGAAACGGCATCTGATTCCTCTGCTTCACAACTGAGCCCTTTTGCCTTTAAAGTACTTTTGGCATTACAGGCCTCTTTTATTGGAGGTGTGTTCTTGATTTGATTTTAACTACCCCATTTTGATGATACTTATATAATACTACGTACCCAGTCATACCTGCGGCTTTATGCTGTGACCTGAAATTTTCTGTAAATCCATGTTTGATATTCGGTTATTTTAATGTATGCAGTACTCCTTCCGTGAGGTACAGAATCACCATGGATATGGAGATAACTTTTATTTGAATTGTTAAGGTGATAGATTGAGTTTTTCCGTAAAAGCTGAAGTCGATATATTCTTTCCGTATGACAAGTCCCGATGAGGACATCAATTCGTCCCGAAACAACTATGATCGAATCAATGGGTCCAGTGAAAATGAAGATGGCGAGAACATGGGTACAAACCCTTATGGAACTTCGGGGTACGATGTTGATGATGCCTATGAGTCGGACATGACTGATCCCCATCCATGGATATCTCCCGGCAACAATGATGTAGGTCCAATTGATCGATATAAAGGGGTAACAGAAAATGACCAAAGTTTGGTACATGCAAAGAGACATTCAAAAAAGAGTTCAATATATTCTCTTGGAAACTTTAACAAGTTTACCAAGGACTATATTGTTCCATATGCTAAATGGGCTTACTATCCCAAGGCCAATAGTACAAACAAGGATAAATCTCCAGACGAAGAGCCTTATAAAATCGAGTATTCAGCTTTCAAGCCTATTCAAGGTATGTTTCACATTGAAAATGAAGAAGATTTGGCTGCTTTTCGAAGAAGAGTCTCTATGATAGAACATGATGGTGTGATATTCCCTGATAATTATGTTACTCCTAACGAGTTTGAAGCTTATTTGGATCTTGTTATTGACACGATTGAAACGCATAATGTTTACCCAAGCAGAATTTCCAAAGGTTCTTCTGGTAGTTATTTTGTTTCATTACGTTCAGATAATGAGCAAACAAAAAAAATTGGAGTGTTTAAACCGAAAGATGAAGAGCCTTATGGGCCATTATCACCTAAGTGGACCAAATGGCTTCATCGGACATTTTTCCCATGCTTCTTCGGTAGAGCTGCTTTGATTCCTAACTTGGGTTACGTGAGTGAAGCAGCTGCAAGTACGCTTGATAGAAAACTTCTATCCTTCATCGTGCCTTACACTGATGTCGTCTTTTTAAAGTCGCCTACATTCTACTACTCATTTTGGGATAGGAAAAAGGATTTTTCAAGGCTCCCTAAGAAGATTGGCTCTCTTCAAAAATTCTTAGATGGTTATACCGATTCGACAACTTGGTTTAGATTATTTCCAGTTCCCTTGGATATTGAGGACCTTCCAGACAATTCCGAAATCGTGGTAGACTTAGATGAGGAGAATTTAGATTCAAAATTTAGGTGGTCCAGCTCTGTAATGCAGCAGTTTAGAGAAGAACTAGAGAAACTAGTGATTTTGGACTATATAATGAGAAATACTGATCGAGGCTCTGATAATTGGATGATTAAGATGGTGTGGAAGGAATTGTACCGAAATGATAGACATAAATCGTTATCGCCCTTCATAAAAATAGGAGCAATTGACTCTGGGCTAGCTTTTCCATGGAAAAGACCAGATGGATGGAGATCGTTCCCATATGGTTGGTTATTTTTACCATTATCTCTCATTGGACAACCTTTCTCCAGTAAAACAAGAAATCATTACTTGCCTCTTTTGACATCTTCATATTGGTGGGAGACAACTGTAAATGAGCTTAAACACGTTTTCCAGCGAGACAATGATTTCAAAGAGAGAATGTGGAACAAACAGCTAGCTGTTATTAAAGGGCAAGCATATATATTGACCGAAGTTTTAAAACTTAGTCATGCGGGGCCCCTAGAACTAACTAGAAGAGAGGATAACATTTTGATCTGGGATGATGTCATGTATGCTCCTCAACTGGTCAATAATAATGTGATGTTGAATGCTATGGAGTCAAGTATCTACGATTTGCCTCATTGCATTGACTATCCACATGCTAATACGAAGCAAGGAACGGTAAGCGACTCGGAAAGTACACCTTTACTCGAAAACAACCCTAAGAAAGGGGCAAAAGGTCAGGACTTGCAAGATTCTGGAAATATTTCTGGTTTTCAGTACAATTTAAATTTCGAAGACTCAGGAAGATCTTCACAAAATCATGGCTCTAGAAAATTAATTATTGAAAGACTAGAGAAATCAAAAAGCAAACCACCTGTGTTTACCTGGTGTTAATAATATATTCACACTATACTAAGGTAGCAAGTTTTGTTTCATTAATTTCTATTGATGTTCTTCTGGAGTATTTCTGGATATTCATCAGAATTGTGACCTTTGTATAGTGATTGGTCGATTTCAATTAAACCAATCTCCTCTTTAATTCTAAATTGCACCATTTTTAATAAATTATATAAGAGTGATAAATATGGGGTTTCGACTTTATTCTTTGCCGCAGCCTTCAAAGGGTTCCCCAATATGATTTCTAATTCTAGAAGTTGCTTCTTTCTCATGTCTACGCACATTGAAGGAGCATAGAATAAGCCATCTCCAATGTGAATAAACTTTTCCGGAAGCTCAGGAGAGATCGTATAACCCTCACTTTTTGCAATCTTCAATAATTCATTCATAGCAGGCCTGAATATTGAGTCATTCGCACCATTCATTTGGCATCTATTGATATCAAGATTGACAAGACTTGTAGTAGTATTAAGCACGGAGTTATATACTAGCTTTTCCCATCTCCGTTTTTCGACATTTTCATCAAAGATGACTTCGTTGTATTTCTGTTCGGTTTGGGCAATTCCAATGAATTCTTTAACCTTTTCAATTCCCAACTTTTCGTCGAGTTTCTGGCCCTTGAATAAACCCACATAAAGTGTATCCTTATGTGGATTTTTGACAACAGAATTGACTTTAGCTGAGCCTATCAAGGACACGCCGCTTACAATGTAGTTTTGTGGGAATCTCTTTATCATTGGAACATCGATTCCAATACCATTTTGTACCAATAATATGGTGGTTCTGGCAGTAACTGCAGGGGCAATAATATCCTCACATGTTATGGGCCCATCAGGAATATTTTTTGTGGTTAACACAATATAATCAAATTCACCTTGTTTCTCGAAAGCTTCCGAAACAGATCTTGCTATGTTCTGTGGTCTCCAGTTAGACAATTTACCATATGAGACAGAGTCAATTGTGTACCCGTGCTGCACGACATGATCATAGTCTGATCTCACAACCACAGTGACTTCAGACTTGCCAACAGTAGACAACCCGAGAGCAAAAATAGTTCCAACACCACCTGACCCAACAACAAGAACTTTAGGTCTACTCATTTCCCACTAGTTGTACAATGTTGAAATTAGGGCCTCGCCAGAAATACTAAAATTTGCTACAAAAATTAATTGAGAATTGTTCTATTATACAGTTTCGGAAATAAACTCACCATTCCCTGAATAATTATAGAAGTTTTTTGATTCAATGACTTTTAGCTCGAAACGCTTCATCGAGTTTGCATCATTCATTCTTCCCTTTCTCTGTTGCTCTGTCTCCGAAGTTATACCCTTTGTTTTCTGACCTAGTTCGAAGGTCAACTTCAAAACCTTCAGTATCACAGTTAGCACTTGATTAACTGATAACGATAATATTTCTAGATCGGAGTTCAACTTGGAGTCCTTTAAGTTGGTATAAAGTTTATCCATTAACAATGCACTAAACATATCACCAACACCAGTGAAATAACTTTTTATTATTGGGATGGTGAATATTTCGATCTTTTCTTTACTCTCAGCCGCAGATATTACGCAGTACAATATGTCTTTCTGCGGATTATCCTTACCTGATATGCACATGGTCTCATCAACGCTTGTCACTACAATTAATCTTACGTTGTGCTCAACATGAAGTGTAGAAATTGCCCTTTTCAAGTCATGCTCTGTGTATATCTTAAAACCGCATAATAGCTCCAACTCGAATTGATTAGGAGTAATAACATCCACTGATTTCTTCCTTAGCATCTCACGATATGCTCTTATGCAAGACTCATCCACGTAAACATATCCCTGATCTCCCATCACTGGATCCATTAAGTATAAAACTTCTGATCTTTTTTCCTTAAGTCTTCTAATATAATTCCCTGTTATTTCTATTAAATCTCCATTGGGTATATACCCACTTATAACGGCATCATAATTGATCTCCAAATCCTCCAATCCTTCGAATAAATTAGTAAAGAGTTCTAAGCTTGCAGAGGACCCTTTAAAAGAACCGTAACCAGTATGATTCGAAAACTCTACAGAATTCACATTATCTACTTCCCACCCCTGAACCTGTAGTGGAAATATTGCTGCCCTTCCGCCAACGTACCCGTGTACAACATGAGACTCAACAGTCAATACTTTCTTGTCTTCCATATCTAGTGAGAAAGGTCTTATCAAATCGTCACATTTCTTCTACCTCATGGTAAGAACTAATGTCATGTGACCTAGAGCAACATCGTTTTCAATGCCGAGAACAGTAAAATTTAGAAGCGAAATTCTCGGTATTAAAAATTACTGAAAGTTGCTATGGATGAAGTCGCACGCCAATAATCTCACATAGAAACTTGTTCCCTGGGTATTTACTAATCCTAATGGGTACATAATCTTTCAGTAACTTTCATACATCATAAGTGTAACTAACATACCCGTCCAATGTAATAATCCAAAGAATAAAATTCAGAAAAGTATGTGTGTGCATCTAGCAGAAGACAGTTCAATGTTATCATTAGGATAACCTTTCTTGTATTAAAATGTAATTTTCTGCCAATTGCTGCGTATGTATATTTTTGCACTAATTCAAGAAAATTGAGGTTTACTTTGGTCAAAAAATTCACAAGATTTACCAAGGATATCTGTATGATTGTCGACCAAGTAGTCGTACGATTAGTGTACTCCGATTTTTCGATAAGATGACAAGGTCGGCGCTACATAAAAGTTTATTCCATTCCTATACAATAGCATCCCAAATACTTATTGTGTTGTCTCATAACTTTCTTTCTCTACTTTGTAGTGATTCTTCATGAAGATCTTGGTAATGCTGACATCAATTAAATTGATCTGTCCATCCAGGCACCTTCTTTGACTTCATCAACGGTATGGAAACAACAATAGCATGAAGGCTGTTAGCCTGTTGCGACATGAAACACACGAAACAATAGGTTTTTTTTGCAGCTTTTGTTTTTCCAACTTTTTTTTTTTTCTGAAATTTGATATTTCTTCGAAAAGTTGAAGTTCCTTCGGCCACTGTTTATGTCAATCTCTTGTATACACCATATTGTCGCGAAGTAAACAGACCCGACATACTGACGATCTCTAAATATAGACACCTATATACATTTACTATTATTTTGTAGCCTAATATACATTCAATACTTGGATGATACAGTTTTGGTGCCTTGAGCCTATGGTACATATCACGCTTTTAATAGGTTTTAGCATTGCCCTCAACTCCGCCCACGACGTTGACGCATTTTTCGATGGTTCCATAGTTTTCTCAGGTGTTCCTTTTAGCGAAGTCCGAATCTGGACCAAATTTTTTAGTCGGCAAGCGTTTCAGCGAGAGGGGAGAACATGACACGTCAGCACTAAGCGCCACGTACCTACAGCCAAGAACCGGTGCGCAGGCAATAACGTGATCATGGTCGATAATTGAAAACAACATGAGTTAATGAATATTAAATAAAATGGCTTATGACAAGTCATCAGTTTACCGGATAGCTGGTTAGTATATCGTCCCTTACACTATCAAATCTTGGTATCAAGTCTTGGTATTAATTGGTATCTCACCTGCACCATCTGTTTGAGATCCCACTCTCGTCTAGCTATCGTGGAATTAACTAAAATTAGCACCCTCGGAAATCAGTACTCCTATGTGTCTGCGCCATTCTCGACAACAGGGAAAAACACTAGATTCTCGTATTTAAAGGAGATCACAGGCGCTCCAAAATAAATTTGAATTTGGTCTACAGTTACTTGGAATCAGTCTCCTGATTCAAAATGACGGATCCTAGAGACAGCTCAACTGTTGCAGGCAAGTTGCCTCCAAGAAAGAGGGCAAAGACTTCTGAAGAGAAGGAACAAAGAAGAGTCGAAAGAATACTTCGTAACAGAAGGGCGGCCCATGCTTCTCGTGAAAAGAAAAGAAAGCATGTGGAGTACCTTGAACAATATGTTTTGAAGTTGGAAGAAAACTTGAAAAGACTCGAACAAAACTACGGCTCTGTTTCCAGTGTCGCTCCAAAAGACAAAGTCGATAACTTAAAGTTGTCGAAATTGATGGACTTGAGCGATTTAAGAGAAAGAATCGACGTCCACTTGGATTCAGATACTGACAAGAAAAAGAAGAGAAAGAGAAGTGACTCTCCTGAAGACATTTCTGATGACGAAAGTATCAAGAGAGATGATGAATCTGATGTCTACTTCGATGATAAGAAAAGAAGAGTCAGTGCTTCTCCCGATGAACAATTGGAGGAAGATAAAGGAGAAGAAGAATCTGACGTCTACAGTGACGAGTCCAAAACCATCGTGAAGAAGGAAAATGAGGATTTGCTATCAGTACCTAACGACAATATTTTTTTCAATTACTTATCTCCAATTTCTATGGACTCTCCAACTGGTTCTCCCATAGATTTGACATTACAGAAATCCAACGACGACTTGGAACCGCATTTTGGTGAGCCTTTAACCGACACACCAAGTTCTAGTGATATTAGCGAAACAACAAGGGATTATGATTCAATGGGGCAAAACTCAGAAGAAGTTTTGTTTTCCAAGGGGTATGGCGTAGGTTCTTCCATAGCTATTTGTTGAGATTTTGGGAGTTCTCTGCTTGTCTGGTACAATTGAAGACCATGAATGGTTTTAAGAGACAGTATATTAATTGAGTTGATTGATTCCAGGTGGAGTCATTGATTCAATTAATATACGTGGAATCTCTTGACTATTAGCGTGGTCCGTACCAAGATTTATAGCATCGAAGTAACTCCCTTGTTTCACCAAAAAAGTATGAAAGATTCCACGTATATATTCTCTGGTCAGCAGCACCAGTCATTCCCAGTTTCATGGATATCATTAACTTGGATGAGGAGGTTGAACCTTCATTCAAAGAGCCGTTTGATCCAAGTGAGTTCTTGACTTCTAATTGTGACTTCGAAGACTTTTTGACTTTAGAGCTTTAAGAGTTTGATTTTTATAATGTTTAAATAATGGGATAATTAATAGGTTGGGGATATTTAGCTAATAGTAATAATAATAATACGAATTGTTTCATTCAGATGTAGTTAGGAGTCAGATCTATGTTGCGTATGATCTTTCTCATAGGAGATTAATGGGAGTTATGGTTTATGTGCCAATAATTTTTGTGCCGCGAAAGTTTGATGGCAAAAAAGACATTTTGAGATAAGAGGTAAACCTGGAGAGAAAGTATTTACTCCAAACAATTATCCCTTATTATGCAGCTTACAGAATTAGGGGAAGATGCATTGTATCTGATCGTTCAAAAGTTATCGGCTTTTGACATTTTCAACCTTTCGTTGACTTCAAAGGAGTTTCACGGCGTATTAGATACAAATTCGGTTTATCGTTTACTCTATACTAAACTATTTGGGTCAAAGCCGATACCATTGACTTTAAAAGATTATAATTGGAAGAGTATATTCGAACTTAGATCTTCTCCAAAAGCATATTTTTACACATGGGGGACTTCGCTGTTTGGTAGATTAGGTTATAACTTAAATGAAGTACCATCAGATCACGTTTCAATTGGCTTTTTAAGCAAAAATGTTAATGTTCCTACCAATGTAAAGAACTTTAACAATAGAATCATTTCCGATATAAGTGCGAGTGGATATTCTTTCCAGATATTACTTGCCGATGGCAGTCTTTACTTCACTGGGGCAGGATGGACGAGTTCAGAGGACTCGAAGCTGACTCCAGGACCTTACGATAGCCGTGATTTCTCACCTAAAATATCGCTGTATGCATTGATAACATCGGCAGCACATTATGCGTCAACTATTGGAGCTAGAAGGTCCATCCAACCTAATAGAGATGAAGCGAGGCGTTCTAATGGTGATTCTGATGACGATGATCAAATCTCTGGCGGTCAAGAAAGTAACAAAAAGACAGTCAAGGAGACAAATTTTGTGACTAAATTGAATGTCCCACAAGACAGTAAAATCATATCCATATCGAGTGGTAGAGAACATATTATTGCATTAGATGAAAGTAACAATTTGTATACATGGGATTCTGGTAATCAATCTAAGATGGGGGTCAGATTAACGTTTCCTGGCATCGAGAATCTCAAAATCACAAAGATTTCTGCAGGTTGGAACTTATCAGCATGTAAAATAGAGAACGGGGAACTCTTGGCTTGGTATAGCAGGGAACCTTTGTCTAAGGAGAATTATGAAAATAAATCTATGACTACGAATGCAAGATACGTCAAGGTTCCTGGCACATCAAACGATGATATAATTGATTTCATTGCGGGTTGTGATTACATTCTTTTTATAAAGAGTGATGGGTTGCTATACAAGTTCACATTGAACGCATCCTCATTAGCAAGCGGTGAGCAAGATAGTTCAGCGGTCGATGATGTCGAACCTGTGGAAGGATTCAATCATTGGATAAAAGAACGCAGGATATCTTCCGGGAGGGAATTGTCATTTACAAAATTGAACGGATGCTACAACAAGTATGTTGCCTTCACTAATGATGGTCTGGTCTTGCAGGGAGATAAATCTAGCAATGGTCCCGAGATAGTACCGGAGTTGCAAAATAAAGATATATCAAGTGTTGCGATCGGAGACCATCACTTTTTAGCATTAACTGACACGGGGGATCTTTTGAGCTGGGGTACAGAGTCCAACCAATGTGGTTGTCTAGGCATAGGTCCTAAGCAAGATGTATTAGAGAAATACGGCAACAGTGTGCAAGATTTAGGCGGGCATAAAGGCATCAAAATGAGGAAGCCCGCGAAAGTGATATCACCAGATGCGCCTGGCAAATGGCTCGCCACATCGGCTGCAGGATGGCACTCTTGCGGAATTTACGTATCTAGTATTTAACAGGTAGTGTAGATTTAAAATGACTTTTTGTGCGGGTAACCACTTTTTATACGGTAACTGATCGAACTACGCGGAATAAATGATTAGGGTCACATAGGACCTATAGTTTTTCTTCAAATTCTGGCGATAGAAAACTTAGATTGAAGTTAAGTTTTAGGTTAACATTCTTAACGCTCTTGGATAAACTATCGATATAATCGATATAAAGGAGACTTGATTTAATTTAAGTTGAATTAAAGAGATCTTACTGGTGTTAAAATCTAGGAGCTAAAGTTCTAAGTCATCAAATCACAAGGGACTAAATGACCAGTCTCGACAGTGAAAATACGGATGGTTTATCCGTTAACAATAATTTGAGCCCTACTGGATCTCATCATTCTACGCACTCGACAAGGCAGAGAAGGTCTTCGTCCATAATCCAACATTTAGAGCCAGATACAATCGAAACAAAAATAGATCAATCATTAAATCCCAATTGGAATGCAAATTGGGTGCACTTTAAAGGTGCTTGGGTAATTCATATAATCTTGATTATTTTCTTAAGATTATTTTTCAACTTTTTTGCAGTATTGGACAATGATTGGAGATGGACATTGACCAACTTAACATACGATGTCGGTTCCTACATAATGTTTCATCAAGTCAAAGGGACTCCATTTGAGTTTAACTCCGGGGCTTATGACAATCTTACAATGTGGGAGCAGATAGATAACGGTGATCAGTACACCCCCACGAAGAAATACTTGATGCTTGTACCAATAGCCTTGTTCTTGATAAGTACACACTATTGTAGGTACAACTTGAATTTATTTGTTTTGAATGGTGTTAGTTGTTTGTGTGTGGTGGTTCCAAAGTTAGCTTTCTCTCATAGATTAAGAGTTACCTTATATTGAATTGTGAGAACAATTGTTTAGTGAAGAGTGATATCATCTTGATGCCATTTATTATGATCCAAGCGTAAGCGAGGTGACATAGGACCTTCATCTTTATAAATGCATATTTTATGACACGTGAGATAATTTAATCTGTAACCGTCTCAGTAGATCGATTTAATGCCTGAATTATATTTTTTTTTTTTTGACTCGGGACATCCATCTCGAGAAATTGTATCATCAATAGGAATATATATTTAAAGGTCTCCAATTTTCAGTCCTTAATTAAATATTGTAGCTAAAATTATCATCTAAACTCCCTAAAAGATGTCTTATGCTTTGCCTAAGAAACACCAGCAATTAGTTGAAGGTCACTTGAAGGACACCGATCCAGAAGTCGATCATATCATCAAGGATGAAATAGATAGACAAAGAAACTCAATTGTGTTGATTGCCTCTGAGAACTTCACAACAACTGCCGTTTTTGATGCTTTAGGAACCCCAATGTCAAACAAGTACTCTGAGGGTTATCCTGGTGCAAGATACTATGGTGGTAATGAGCATATTGACAGAATGGAAATTTTATGCCAACAAAGAGCTTTGAAGGCTTTCAATCTTAGTCCAGAAAAATGGGGTGTTAATGTTCAAACCTTGTCGGGATCTCCTGCAAACTTACAAGTCTATCAAGCTGTCATGAGACCTCATGAAAGATTAATGGGTTTGGATTTACCACATGGTGGCCATTTGTCTCATGGTTATCAAACTGACACAAGAAAGATCTCAGCAGTTTCTACGTACTTTGAAACAATGCCTTACAGAGTCAACCTCGATACTGGTTTGATTGATTATGACATGTTAGAGAAGACTGCTATCTTGTATAGGCCAAAGGTTTTGGTTGCTGGCACTTCTGCTTACTGCCGTTTGATTGATTACAAGAAAATGAGAGAAATTGCCGATAAAGTAGGCGCATATTTGGTGGTTGACATGGCTCACATTTCTGGTCTAATTGCAGCTGGAGTTATTCCATCTCCATTTGAGTATGCAGACATTGTTACTACCACAACCCACAAGTCATTAAGAGGACCAAGAGGTGCAATGATCTTCTTCAGAAGAGGTGTTAGGTCTGTCAACCCTAAGACTGGTCAAGAAGTCTTGTATGATTTGGAAAACCCAATTAACTTCTCTGTTTTCCCAGGTCATCAAGGTGGTCCTCACAACCACACAATCGCTGCTTTGGCTACTGCATTGAAACAGGCTGCAACCCCTGAATTCAAGAAATATCAAGAACAAGTATTGAAGAATGCCAAGATTTTAGAAGAAGAATTCAAAAAGAGAGACTATAAGTTGGTTTCTGATGGTACTGATTCTCATATGGTATTAGTCAACTTGAAAGATAAGCTGATTGATGGAGCAAGAGTTGAGACAATCTGTGACCAAATTAACATTGCCTTGAACAAGAACTCTATACCAGGTGATAAGTCTGCTTTAGTCCCAGGAGGAGTCAGAATTGGTGCACCTGCTATGACTACGAGAGGTCTCGGTGAAAAGGACTTCGAAAGAATTGTTCATTACATAGACTTTGCTGTTAACTATGCTAAGGACTTACAAGCTAACTTGCCAAAGGAAGCCAACAAACTTAAAGATTTCAAGGCTAAAGTAGCACAAGATAATGACCCTAAGTTGCAAGAAGTGAAGAAAGAAATCTCTCAATGGGCAGGAGAATTCCCATTGTCAATTTAACTAATTAGTTAGTTTTTCAGTAATGTGAATAATATTGATTTTAAATTGTAAACTTCTGTGGAGATGCTTCATACTTTATTACATGCTTTTTTCCTTCGCATATTGGCCACTAAGTTATAGTTTGGACTGCGCGATACAGCACTAAAATCCGTCTCCTCTTGTTATTCTCGTTTAACTTTTCTGGTGCGCAATATACATTAAATAATCTGGGGATCAGGCAACCCGAGAATGAGGGGTCCTATAGAACCATAAAATACTTGAAATTCGCTATTAATTAGGTGCTTCATACTGGGAATAGTCAATATGAATGCACAAACTACATCGAAGATAAATGAAATCATCAATGACTTCACTGTTGAGAAAGATTTTCTTATCAAGGCAACAGATAAATTTCTTGAGGATATGGACTTAGGACTTAATTCCACGGAACCAAGTAGAATTAGAATGCCTATGATACCGTCATTTGTTACAGAAATTCCAAATGGCAAAGAGGAGGGCTTATTCTTGGCTGGTGATTTGGGAGGAACAAACTTTAGAGTTTGCTCCACCTTTCTTAAAGGTGACCATACCTTCGATTTAATCCAGGAAAAGTTCAAGATTCCTCAAGATTTGATGAAGCACTCAACCGTTGAAAAGTTATTTGCGTACTTGGCAGGGAAGGTAGCTACGTTTTTGACCGATCATCATCCTGAAAGCTCAAGTACCCCGTTGAAGATGGGCTTCACTTTTTCATTTCCTGTAAATCAAACTGCCTTAAACAGAGGCACACTTATGCGCTGGACCAAAGGATTCGATTTACCTGATGCAATCGGCAAAGATATCGTCAAATTATTTCAAAGTCATTTAGATCTTCTTGGGCTAAACGTGACTATCGTTGCGCTTGCAAATGATACAGTAGGGACTTTACTATCGAGAAGCTATGAAAATGTTACTGCTATATCTAACGCCCGGACGATTGTAGGGGCAATATTTGGAACAGGAACGAATGGAGCATACTTTGAGAAGCTTGAAAACATAGGAAAGCTTGCGTCGGAAGATGTACCTAAAGGAGCGAAGGGCATGGTAATAAATACGGAATGGGGTTCATTTGACAATGAACTCAAAGTTCTTCCCAGGACAAAGTATGACGATATTGTTGATTCTGAAACAAGTAATAAAGGTTATCATTTGTTTGAAAAGAGAATCAGTGGAATGTTTTTGGGTGAAATTTTACGAGTAACGTTGATGGATTTGTTTTATCAAGGGCTTATTTTCACTGAATTGTACAAAAAGAGAGGAGGATCATTACCCCATAGACTCTCGGAGAGCTGGCAATTGGATTCAGAAATATTATCGTATATCCAGATTGATGACTCAACTGATTTGAGGATGTCAGGTTTGATTTTGGAGAACTCACTAAGATTACCAACAACGAGGGAGGAACGTTTCATAATACAACAGCTTACTCATGCTATATCCACCAGAGCAGCATACCTCTCTGCGATTCCTCTAGCGGCGATGGTCAAGAGGATCGCTGTGCAACATCAAGATGACGATAAAGATTTCGAATTCGGATGTGATGGATCAGTGGTAGAGTTTTACCCCGGATTTCGAGAGAAAATATTAAAAGCGGTAGATCTTATCAACCCATTGAAGGGAAGTGACAAAAAAGTTCATATAAGTATAACCAAAGATGGAAGTGGAGTAGGTGCAGCACTTAGTGCTTGTAAAACTTAACGCAAAAGAAACAATGAACCACAATTAATGGAGAATAAACGATATGCTAATTTTTAGTAATCATTTTCTTGTAGATAAATTTGTAAACCTGATCAGATAAATATATTAAAACAAAAATATCTAAAAAATTATCTAAAACTCTTACAACCGATAAGAACCTAAAGCAAAAAGACAAAAGTTTCTAGATCACACAGATTAGCTACCCCGTTCTGCCAACAAAAAAAAAAAAAAAGGAAGAACCTACAGCCTCTTATATCAAACCAAGAACTAGCAGACAAGAGCCTCTAATTAAGACGAAGTAATGCCAACAATGTCATTTTGTAAACACAAGAAAGTAACTAGATGCAAAGCTCTTTGTCACAATCAAATGAACTAGCAGACACAAACCCTCTAAGTAATACGAAGTAATGTTAACTATGATATAGAAGACACAAACCCTTTAACTAATACATAGTAATGCTAACGATGATATAGAAAACACAAACCTGCTAAAGAATACGAAGTAACGTTAACGGTGATATGTATTTAACAGAATAAAGTAAACTCAAGTACATACAGAGTACTTAATCTTCCAAACAAATATGCCTCCTATGCTACATATAATAAAGCGAAACAATAGAACTATTTTCCCTTCTCATCCAACAAGCTGTGCTATGTCACTTAAAAAGATTTTACTATAGAAATATTCCTCTGAGATGAAGAACTTGCATCGGGATAAAGTGAGACAAAATGCTTCACTTAAGAGAGACTGTGACAAATGAAAATATCGATTGCAGTATATGAGTCACACTTATGTACCACCAAATGGTAACAAGTCATCTTAATAGGAATTGTCTCTAGAGTAATTGGGGACTACATCTGTTAGATAGCTACTTCTATTTTATTATACCTAAGTACACGAAAGAGGATTTACTTTTTCTATTCCAAATACTTTGGTATCCTCTTCTACTTCAAGCTACGGCATGACGAGCAATTCACTTGTTAATGGCACCATGCCGTTAATTTAGGTTCTACTCATTTGATAGCAGGCGAAACCATTGTGACAAGTGGACGGAGTGTTGTAGAATAGATTATGCGTAAACCATGGACCTTGAAGTTCAGCTTATAATAGGAGAATCAGGTTACTTATGTCTCTACTAAATCTAGGTGCAACGTGTGGATTTATCTCTTGAACATACAAAGTAACCGATCGGTTTTATGCGACAACATAAGTAAGCGACCATGTAAGGAGGGTCAAATTACTTCGCAGTAATATTTTAGTGCTCAAATATTCTCTTCCTTCTAATCGGGTTCTTGAAGTTATGTTTATAAGAGTTTGGAAGTGTAATATGTGAACTTTTAAAACAACATCAGTTTCACGAGTGTTGATATACTGCTTGTGGCGTCTACATACTATTCAGAGATTCAATACTTCAGACGTATTTTTGTGAAGGTTCTCTCTAGGTTTGTCCTTTTTAACAGCTGAAACTACGTTTAATAAAGCATTGTATAGATAAGTGCGGGGAGAATGAAGTGCTAAATTAAAGAAAATGTTTTACAAACTTTCTTCGATTTCGAGATGTAATCTTCGATATTTGAATAGGTACTGAGGTCACTTTGAGTATTAGAATACTTTTCTTGTATGGCTACTGTCAATGCTACTAAATTTTGCTGTCACATGGTAATGAGAGCTGTGGGTAGACCAATTATTGCCTGTATGTCTGATGTTTTAAGAACCTACTTTAGAGTGATATTTCTTATAAGCTGGTGTAATTGATACAGAGCAGCTTGTTTTCTTTGTAGGAATTCTTAGTTGCATTATTTACAATATTTTTTTGATTGGAAATAGTATCCTTATTTTTGGCTATTATTTTTTGCTATTTGGAATTCGTGTCTTACTTTTTGTCTTTTACTGATTGTTATAGACACCGTGCTTGTACTGAAATTTGTGAGTATTAATAATTAAGAAGAGACACAATTCTCTTTCTCCATTTCAATGATGTTATTCAATGATTGAGCAGTTAAAGCAAGGTTACGTATTTATTATTGGATGTTAATATTTATTATTTAATGCAATATTCATATATTTCAATATTCTATATTATTCTTTAGCGAAAGAGTTTCCCATCTCCCCCGCCCTGAGTCTTCCATTGATTACTTAACGAGCTGCTGTTTTCTAATCTATAAAGTCTCCAGGCTTCTCTAATATGACCTGATTGTAAGGGTGACTTAAAGTCACCGCGATAAGAAAGATCTGTATGAAGAATTCGTCTGTCATCATCACTCTTAATCTCACGTTTACTTGCTTCTTGTTTGGCTTCAATGTCGTCTTTCAATTTTGCTTTATTTTGAGATTCCTGAACCTCATAGGCCCGAGTTATGATTTCACCCAAAAGCAGCTTCGATAGACCTGCTAACACAACCGCTAAATTTTGAGGTAAAGTATGACCCAATTCACCGCCACAAACCTTCCTAATGCCTGGTTTATTTACTCTCATTCGCCTGTATGCCTCGAATCTATCCATTTTATCCGTTGAGAATTCAGAGATTATAAGTCTTTGCTTTTCTTGCTCATCGGAATTGAATTTTCCTTTGACTTGTTTCAATTCTCTATATTTATTCACCAATTCCTGGTCATAGACATCCGATAGATCTTCAAACTCATCTTCATCTATTTGCTCTCCTATCGTTGGTTCTGCATGGTTTTTCTGGGATTCATCTATAGCACTGAAAAAAACTCGCTTTAGCAACTTCACATCATTTTCAGAGAGAGGATTCGAACTTGAATCCTTAACCTCTTCGTTAGACAGCATAGCTTACTTCAAATCTTTTCTGGTTACTCGGTGCGAAAAGGCTCCAATATATTTCTAGATAGTGACACAAAGACAGAGTCAACCTTTAGACTATCTGACTATGTTTAAAATATATTACTAAAAAACATTCAATTGATATTTGATGTCTTCTATGCTGGAATATAGATCTATTATTTCGGAAAGGTTAGAGTTCAGCTCAATGGCATCTCTTGACTTCAACTTTTCAAAGATCTTTGAAGATGAGTTCAAAATATCATCTAACTTGCTGTCGAATAATCTGATATTCTTCTCGTTCCGTAATTTCAAGCAATAAATAAGATCATCAATCAACTTATTAAAAGATATAATAGTTTGATGACGTGCTATTGCAGCTACTTTTAATGAAGCATTTGCTTCCGGCTCTGGAAATCCAAGTTTTTTCTCAACTAGATCGATTATCAATTGGCCAATAGTCTCTTTGTCTTGCATGAGGATATCCATCGATTTTTGATTATCGAAGATCAACGTATCAACATTTCCTGCTAATCCTTCAGGTAATAAGTTTTTCTTAGAGCGATGTGTGAGAAATATATTCATAGTGCTTCCCGTTGAGTTATTGAGATCCACAGCGTCGATTAAATCTTTGGGAACTGTAGGAGTTGAATTGAAGCTTATGTTGACATAAGAAGATACATCTTCTATGTACTCACCTAATATTTGGCTCAAAAAGTCATTGATTTCTGTGTTATTCCTCGGGTTTTCGTCTGCTAATATAAAGTTCAATTTGAGAGATCGATTGTAAGTATACTCTTCTGTCTCTCCATCTTTGCTTCTATTCCTATTAGCCAATTTGATATAAGGATCAACCAAATGATATAAAATTGCCTGAGTGACATAAAATGGTAAATCGTTGGAGCCTATAGCTGAGATGTCATAGAAGACATATAATTTTGCACTCCTTGGATCGAGTCCAATTGCGTTTTCCGTTGAAAAGCATAAGTCAACAACATGTGAACCTTTAGCAACTTCGGTGGAGTCTGATGTACTATTTGTCGTCTCGTTAAGAGGTATTAATTCATCTATGATTTTAACTTTTAGCTTTTCGGCCGTGAGCTTAGGTAATTCAAAATCGGTTTGAATTTGAACAGCTAATGCTAAGTCAGGGAAATTGAAGCCTTCGTCAGCAAATCGCAATGTAACTGGAATTATTGTTTCAAGGTCGTTGTTGATGAAATTTTTCATAGAATTAAGGTATTCCCCTTCAGGTAAACTTGGAGATAAGAGTAGCTTGATGCCATATGATAAAACAAGTAGAACCACAGGCACCAAGAATCTATACTGATTGCTGTTCATTGGATAAGACTCGATAAGATGTAAATGTCCAAATAATTTTCATCATGTGATATCTGAGATTCGCTAAATCTAAAGATCCACTGCTTAAGTCTTCTCGATGGATATGGGCGAGTCCAGAAGAGAGAATGCTGAGATAGACGAAGCAAGCAAAAAGGAAGAAAAATATGTCCATAATGTTTATGACGAAATAGCTTCACACTTTTCCAAAACACGGTATAAACCCTGGCCTATTGTTGAAAAGTTTTTGCTCGAACAAGATGACTATAACATAGGATTAGACGTTGGTTGTGGGAATGGGAAATACTTGGCTGTCAACGAGAAAGTATTCATAATAGGAAGTGATCGTTCTGCTGGCTTGATTCAATGTGCAAGCAATATTTCAAGCTCTTATAACCTTGCCATTGCGGATGGTTTGCATCTACCTCATCAGAATAATTCCTTTGATTTTGCTATTTCAATCGCTGTGATACATCATTTTTCTACAGAAGAGAGAAGAATAGAAGCAATAAGACATATTCTCCTGAAATTGAAGAAAGGAGGAAAACTTTTGATTTACTGTTGGGCTTTAGAACAGGAAAACTCCAGAAGAGGTTATAAAGAGGGTGACGATCAAGATGTTTTCGTGCCCTGGAAGTTGCAAAAGGGACATTCCAAAAAGAATTCAAAGAAAGGAGAAGAGAATAACTCTAGTACTTCCAATGAAGAAGAAACAAAGCTTCGTTATTATCACTTGTACAAAAAGGGTGAATTAGCGGATAATGCAACGAAGACAGAAAGCTGTGTGATATTAGATCAAGGATATGAGAAGGATAATTGGTGGATCATTGTGTCAAAAATATAGTTATAGACTAATTTCTTCTAATAAATTTTGACTTTTAATGTCTAGACGAATTTTATCTGATTTCATATATTTATCTCGTAATAACTTCTCTGCGCTCTGCGGAACAACATTTTAATAAGGCCCAATGTTGTCATCTCAAGAAAAGCACGATAAGACCATACGGTCAACGGATCTAGATGCTTTAAGCAGTCGTTTTAGTGCTAATAACACTCGTTATTTTGTTCCCCCAGATCCGTATATCAAGGTGTTAATTCAGTCATATGAGAAACATTTGCAGTATTGTCTAGGGTATACCGCCCTTTCAGGTGGACGACTTGTCAGATCTACATTCAAAGAGAACAAGTTACCTTTGTTGAATAGAGGAACATACTTTCGAACAAAGCTGATAGATATGATTATTGATCAATTCATTGAAGAGTTTGGTGCATGTCAAGTTATTTCCTTGGGTGGAGGTTCAGATACGAGAAGCTTCAAATATTTGAATAACAAGGACGTCATTTATCATGAACTTGACTTCCCAGAATCGATAAAGATCAAAAAGCTTGCAATTGTAAATAATAGGTCTCTCAGAGATATCATTGGACAAGAACATTTGACTGAAAAGGTGATAACATCTAGAGAAGAGTTCTCCGCATATGAAGGCGAAATCCATTCGGATAGGTATCATTTATACGGCCTTGATATGAGAGAAATGAATGTTTCTAGCGAGGCAGGAACGTTACTTTTTGAAAAATTGTCAAAAACTGTAAACTTGACTGCCCCTACGATACTTTTAAGTGAGTGTGCTCTTTGCTACATGCCAGAAGAGGATAGTAAAAGAGTCTTGGAGTTTTGGGGGGAAATATTTAAGCTTAACGAGAAAATTGTTTCATTCGTTTCATATGATCCTATGTCGCTTCAAGATTCTTTTGGTTATACCATGAAGGAAAACCTTGCTAAAAGACATATAAACTTGTATAATTTCCTGGAATTGCCTGATTTAAAATCAAGGAAGGAACATGCGGTTAATAAATTGCACTTGAGCAATGTTAAATTAACTGACATGTCAGAAATTGCGGGATATGGCCCTTCACTTACTTCATGGGTTGGCAATCAAGAGCTTCAAAGAATTAACAGACTAGAACTTGTTGATGAAGTTGAAGAAATAAGAATGCTTTTAGAACATTATAGCTTAGAGTATGGTGAATTACCAGGAAAGAAAAGAAAAGTGTTCGAAGGAATAAATCGTTTCCAATGGAAAGAGGAATCTTGATGTATTAATCTTTACTGATTACCTTAGAGTCCTCCACCAAAGCCTATAGGTGTACTTGATTTCTTTGGAAGAAAACAAATACATTTGTATGCCTTGCCCATCCCGTCTTCATTTTTTGATGTCAATCTTAAATAGGCCTTATATATTTTATCTTGCATGTCCTCGTCTAACCCGGGCGAATTTATAAGTTTTTCTGCCCTTATCCCAATTCCCAACTCGTGTAGGAAGTCACCTTGTTCAGCAGGTCCATAAGTATCGACAAACTTTGAAGCTATAATTTTCAAGTTCTCAAAATCAACATTGGCAGATAAATCTACTTCCCCAGGTCTATAAAAAGGGGACACGAACTTGTGGTTGTAAATGCCTCTCAATGTATTGTCAGGAACTCCGGAGCTCAAGCCATAATCAATAATTAATATTGCCCCAAATCCTTTTTTGTTATTTAAAAGCTGTATCATTTTTGCAAGATACAACTCTGCTTCTGTACAAATTTCGATTCTAGTTCCAACAGGCATATTTCTAAGCCTTGGGCTCAATGCTGGAATAACAGAAGATGGTGTTTCTTTAGGAGTCAAGGTAAGATGAAATTCTGTTTCTAATTCATCGTTATTATTTGTGGATCTGGCCCCTTCAGTAGATGCATCGTGGGAGGGTAGCGTCTTTTGTGAATTCTTGACACTTGGACTATGCTCAACTACAAATTCACGCCAGCCATTTTCTGTCCTTTCAAATGACTTGATAGGTAAAGCATCAAAAAACTCATGGGCTAAAATATAGTTTGCTGTGTCCGGAATATCTTCAATATCCTTCTCGGTGTCCACCCACGTTATGGAACTTCCCCAAATAGTTTGTGTTCTATAAAACCCGGATGAATCCTTTTTTAATTGGCTATCTCCACATAAAAGGCTCCATTGTTTCTCTCTTAATACCTCCGATGCCTCAATTAAAATGATTTCCATTTTGGGTCCTTGTTTACATAGTTTATGGAAAGACTTTAAACAATCATACATCAAAGTACCTCTTCCTGGCCCAAACTCTATAACTCTCGCTGTTTCTGGCATTCCCTGTTTCAAATAAGTGGTATATAACCAAATGCCAATCATCTCTCCGAACATGGAACTAATTTCCGGAGAAGTGACGAAATCGCCTTTTTTTGCATCTAAGGGATCTCTAGTCGTATAGTATCCGAATTTTGGATGAGTCAAGCACTGCCTTATGTATGCCGACAAAGGTATGGGGCCAGTTGTTTGTATGGTCTCTCTAAGGAGATCTGATAGGTTCTCAATCTTCACATTACCGGCTTTCAAAGGATATGTGAGTACTTGACCTTGAGAATCATCAACATCTCCTTTAATGTTTTTCTCTAGTTTTAATATTTGTTCTTCAATTGCTTTTTTGGCTCTGTCATACTCCTCTGGTGTGAACTGGTTTGGTGCCAGATCATCTATAGAATTGGGCTTATTGTTCAAGCAAATACGAGAGTTACTTAGTCTCCTGACTGCCAAGAGATCAACTGTCAGGAAGTGTAAAAGCCTCGGTATCCTTACTCCTCGAAACATCTTGAATGATTTCAGGTAAGTATAGAAATATTTCAGAGATTGCCCCAAAAGAATCATATTCAAAAAAAAAAATAGAAGTCCTACATAATAAGATAAAGCTGAAAAAAAAAAATCGAATGTGTATCTATAAAAACATAAAAGCATAAAAACATCTGATCAAAAACAACAAACAAATAAGCAATGACTGATGCACAGCTATGTTGAGAGCTCCAAATCATTTTGAAACAACTTGAGAAATCACAACAGTCATCGCCAGATTCACCCTGTCTGATTGAGCAACCATAGCAGGAGCTCTCACCATTGCGTCTAAATAAATGTCGCCCTTAGCTTTGCCAGCACCGTGCTCTTTACGGTTCCTATCAATGCTAAAAGTACTTTTAATAACAAAGCCCATCTTAGCATAGAATGTCCTGTTAATGAGGTTTGAATTTTCCAAATATGCCCAACTATTGGGTGACTTGTCTACATAACTGTTTAAGCAGTAGTTTACAAGGGTCTTCGCCAAACCTTTGCCCCTCATAGATGGAGCAATACACAAATCAGATAAATACCAAACCTTATCAACTTCAGCACCAGCTTTGACATCCCTTAGAGTCCTATCTCTGACGTCAACCAACAATGGTAATACCTCCTTCAATCTCAGGCGACAATTTGCCAATGATGAAAAGACGTTGAGTTTGAGGAATGAGGGTCTAACAGATTCTAGAAATGTCGGAGATTCGGCGTAATCATAATCAAAAGAGTTCCGATAAAAGTCTAATCTTATCCAACATGCAGCACCTAGATAAGGTAAGTTTTTTGCCTTAACTTGATGAGATGTTAAATAAGATTCCAAGTTGTTATCCTTCATTACAATGATCAAACCACCCGAATGAAAGCATTCTAACACCAGGCATTCATAAAACGCCAACATCAAATCCCGTTTTCTTTTACCTTTCCGACTAAACATGTCCAATTCTGGATCGGTATTCAAGATATGATTGGTGAATGGATCCTTTTCGAACGCAATCAGGAGAGTTCTAGCTACCCTATGATAGTCCTTCATTGTAGCAACTTCCATAGTGATATCTAGATCCCTACTGATTGTGATCAAGTTGCCGACATTAGATTCTCGTTTATTACTAGTCGATCTCAAGGGGAAGAGTGTTTTATTGGGGCCCGTCTTATTTAGATCAAATGCAGATAGGTCCACGTTAACTCTTCCACCTTGAGATTGAGGCAGTCGAGGTTTTTCTCTGTCAGATCCTTCATGTTCCTCTAAATTTTGCGCGAACATTCTTTTGCATCGAGCTTACTTACTTCACCCACGGGCAATTAATGGGATCAATTGCGTGGAGAAATTAAGTTTCTCTAATTATTTGTAAAAACAATTATTATTGTAGTTATTATTTATAATAATTCGAGTAGGGAGCGTCCCTATTTATCTTCGCCCCTTATCGGAATACTGTATTGGATTATTCTTTATCTATGAGTCGTTCCGGTTACAACTTCTCAAAGTAGTGACTCTTCAAAAAGCATGAGCAAAGAGACGTGTTATTGATATTGTATGCAGACCTAGAGGGTACCCTTAGTACAAGAAGGCCTAGAATTTTTTGTTATGTGCAGTAATCTGAGGGCGACACCACCCTTATTTGACTTTAGCAATGGGTGAGAGATGAATTGAATTCTTTTAGAAGAGCCCGATTAACGCCAACACAATCTATTGAAGACGCTCTGTTCCTGAGGATATTAGTAAAATAAATACCTTTTGGTTTATATTATAAGTACTAATTGGTTATATTTGTCCATCCTCGTGTGTATTGGATAATTGTATAACAGTATAAGGGAAGAAGCAAAAGTCAGACATCGAGAGAATGGGTAATAACTCATCCAAGCCCAAGGAGAATATAGGGCTGCCTTTGACTCGTACTGATACACTGTCTTCAAGGCATTCGAGATCTAGAAGATCATGGAAATCTCTGAAAGATGATTTATCTGAATCTCCTAAGTTGGGACCAAAGTCACCAAAGATTCTTTCCAGGAAGAACTCCTTTTCAAGTACTAGCGAAGGGAAAGCCGATGTAAATAACTTGTCGGGATCGTTTTCAAATTTAAACGTGTCTAGTCCACAACATAATAATTTGAAGCTTCCACCTTCGATGGTGCAAGTAGAACCAAAAGAACCTATCTTGATCCGTCGGCCCAATAGTTCAAGCGATTTAGGTACATCACCAATATCACAAAGATTTCAATCTTTTACTCCGAGTTCACCTAGATCTACGGGAGGTAATTCACATAGAGACAATAGTGAACCTATCAGCCGAACGTCGACTAATAACTCATTATCTAGAGTGAGCACTAATAACTTGCCGTTATCTCCGCAGCCTTCAAGATCTAACTCCAATACAAATATAGATAAAAGTGAGTTGCATTCTCAACATAGCGTTGAAACTACCCACTCGAATGGAACTCTGAAGGGGGGCTCAGCGGGAACGGACGCAAGCTCTATTACTTCACATTTAAATGGCTCAACTTTAACACCACTGGCTACTTCCAACATTGAAGGTTTGGCTCCCAGCCGTTCCGTATCTAATATCAATTTGACTTCACAAGAATCAGACCAACCGATAGACATTGAAGATTTGATTCAAAGATTGCTCGACGCGGGCTACGTCGGGAAGAGAACTAAAACCATATGTTTGAAGAATTTTGAGATTCAATCTATATGTGCAAAGGCAAGGGAAATTTTCTTACTGCAGCCAGCCTTATTAGAATTATCTCCGCCGGTTAAGGTGGTAGGGGACGTCCATGGACAATATGGAGATTTAATAAGAATTTTCACCAAATGTGGGTTCCCTCCGCAAACAAACTATCTATTCCTTGGTGACTATGTTGACAGAGGAAAGCAATCCTTGGAGACTATTCTTTTGCTATTATGTTACAAGATCAAATATCCCGAAAACTTTTTCTTGTTAAGAGGAAACCATGAATGTGCTAATGTTACAAGGGTCTATGGATTTTATGATGAATGTAAACGGAGATGTAACATAAAAACTTGGAAACTATTCATTGATACCTTCAACTGTTTGCCAATAGCAGCAATAGTTGCTGGAAAAATATTTTGCGTGCATGGAGGGTTGTCCCCTGTTTTAAACTCAATGGATGAAATCAGGAATATCGCAAGGCCAACTGATGTTCCTGATTTTGGCTTATTAAATGACTTACTATGGTCGGATCCGGCGGATACCGTTAATGAATGGGAAGATAATGAAAGAGGCGTTTCATATGTGTTTTCCAAAGTAGCAATTAATAAGTTTTTGCTGAAATTTGGGTTCGATCTTGTATGTCGAGCGCATATGGTGGTCGAAGATGGTTACGAATTCTTTAACGACAGAACATTGGTAACAGTATTTTCCGCCCCCAATTATTGCGGTGAATTTGATAATTGGGGAGCCGTTATGAGTGTGCGGGAAGAGTTGTTGTGTCTGTTTGAATTATTAGACCCGTTGGATAGCTCTGCATTGAAACAAGTAATGAAAAAAGGCAGGCAGGAGCGAAAGTCTGCTCAAGTACAAAGACAAAAGTATGTTACATAATCCAATTCGCTTGTCTTGTAGTTATGATACAAGATAGGTGGTGTTTATGGTCCTTAAAAAAATAATGAATTGATGATATATGTCCGCCCTTTTCTAACTATACCTAACTTATATCGAAAAAAAGAAAATTGAAACGTAAGATAAGAAAAATCTCCAACCAAGATAACTTGGTTGATATAAATAGCAAACTGGTTTGTTAGGGCCATGTATCTATAGTTTTTGAATAAATGTGCCATCGTATAAAAGTGGTAAAATAGCGCGCCGAATGTATTTAATCAAAGCTTAATTCTACTATTGATCTTTTGTTTAAAGGTATAAACGTGAGAATGAGCGCCTTGGATGAATCATTGGCTCTGCTACAGACTGAATCTTTAACTCCAGTCCTTGAATTGGTGGATGAACTTTCACAGAGGATTCATGAGAACGATCAAGCAATTGATAAATTGACAAAGTATATTGATTTACAGTTCTCCTTACCAGAGTTACCTCCTAGTTCTACACCAGCAGCTAATACAAGCCACAGTCCAATAAATGAAAAGGACTACTTGCGGGATTTTTTGGACAAGAAATACAACCTCAATCAAATTGAAATAAACAGCGATGAGATAAATGTCAGTAATCCTAGGATAAAGGCCTTAATAAATGATAATGTCAAACTACATACCATCAGGAAACAGAAAGACAATCGAAATAGAGAACTTTTCATCTTAATCCGTGAATATGAGTCCTTTATAGTTGAGCAGCTCGTACCAAGTCTTGTTTCTAAATCAGATAAATTGCATCATATAGGAGTAATGCGAGATGAAGTTTCTGAACAACTTCTGAACTCAAATGAAATATGGCAGAATTATGTCAAGTACTTAGAACTCAAGTCCATGGTTACTGAATTTTGCAACAAAATAATTTCTATCCTTGACCTAATGACAGAGAATGATGACATAAGACTCCTTGATCGGCAGCTTTCGATTATCAAAGATTTGAGGCTGTATGTTGCACATTTGAAACACTAATAGAGGTATTTATTTTGTCATGTTTGGTCAATTGACCCCAATGACGATTAGAAGCATTTCCTATTCATCTTCAGTCGGTTGATACAAATTGGTCCTGGTTGACCATCTAAAAGAGATACATTTTACCATAGCCAAGAACTAATTCGCAATTCCGAGCTTTACCGCTCATTTTCATGTAGCATATGATAATTTAGCTTGTAATTTCATGATCAGAGAATAGTTTATTTATAGATTTTTATAAGGCTGCAAATTTCTAAAATTTGAAAAATTGATAACCAGCATACCTCCATTAAGAGTCATAGAGGAGTTTCTAACAACTTGGTTTACATTCAACATTTACTTGACGTGGTTTAAAGGGACTTATGATCTCCATGAAAGACCAAATATCATCATTTTGAACGTTTTTGGATATTTAGTGCGAAATTAATAAAAATCTACGAGATTATAACAATTGGAATAATTTTTAATTGCACTAAAAAAGATCTTCGTCTATTTAGTTTAAGCGGTACTGATATCAGTAATTGCTAAATGTCCACATGTATTTGCCAACATGTGTCCCAAAATCTCTAGAAAATCGATCTAACCTCAAATGTTCTAACATTAAAATCTAGCGAGTCTAAATTTATTCATGCCCTTTCGGACAAGGAAGGAAGGTCATTAACATTATTTCTTTCATGATAAGTATGGTCACTTTTTATCTGACTCTCCCTGGTTCATGCCTGGATCAACATCCCTTTCGTTTAACAAGTGGCCCAAAGGTAACTTTGGTGATTTCTTTGGAAGTGAATTAGAATAAAAACCACCTCTTTGTCTTGCATCGAATCTATGAATTTGGGGATTAGTATGAATGGGGATTTCCTTGGTATTTACTTGGTTGAAAGACTGATGGAAAAGTGGTGAAAAAGGAGATGAGGTCTTAGGAGTTAATGAAGCTGATTTTGGAACGTACAAGACACTGGAAGTAGGGTAGGGTGACGGGTATAATGATTGCGATGGAATAGGAGGTGCCGACTGCAAATAACCTCCCATCTGATTAATGGTAAGCGAGTTACCTGATGATTTGTCTCTATTGTCATTAAGAAAAGAGTGTGCTAATGACAATGGTTTTGGTCTCCTTTTGGGCTTGAATTCTGGTATTGATGCTTGAATGAGATGATTTTGCACTGATGGTGGGGCTGGAGACAAGCGATTAATAGAATAGCCAGGGGATGCTAAACTTGCAGGAGAATGCTGATAAGCCTGGGGATAATTATTTGAATCCTGAGTATATTGTAAATGTTGACGATGCCTAGGAGATGAACTATTAGGGGGAGAGATTAAAACATTTGAATCGTCATGGCCCCTTTCACCTTTAACATTGAAATAGGCACTACTGGGAGTCTTTGGTTTCCCAGTAACTTTAGGATATGCTTGATCTTTTTGCAAATTAGAAGTAGCCCCTTTTTCATATGCATGGACGGTTTGTTGATGCTGTCTCAAGTTATCTAATCTTGAGAAACTCTTTGAACAATGTAAACATGTGAAGGGTCTCTCACCGGTATGCTTTCTTTTGTGCCTTGCTAAATGTTCTGATCTTGTGAAAGACATATTACAATCTGGATAACCCGTACATTGAAATATCCTTCCCTTTGAAAGGGTTTTATTTTTTCCCTTTGTATTTGAATTGTTATCTAACGTGTCATTACTGGATGATCTGCTATCGGGATTACTTCTTGAACCCTTGGTAAAATCTGAACTCAGGTCAATTTCATTGACCACTTTAGATGGACCTCTTGTCTTTGCGTCCGAAAAGCCCTTATAATCCACGTCTTCCGCACCACTCACTTTGGCGCTGGACATTACTAATTTACTCCCACTTATGAATAAGCCGATTAATGGTCACTAGTAAACAGTTTAAACGAAAGTCGATCAAGAAGTTAATATGTCATCTATAGGATAAGGTGATATACCTCAACAAAAGTTGAAAGAAAAGTGTTTTATTCAAACCCAAAACACCGTCTCGAAAAACCCCAAAGAGACAAAATTTTCCCTCGAGTTTATAGGGCCACTCCGGCATGTAACCAGAGCCATTAGATAAAATTACATCATAGACGCACAAAGAGCATTCAGGAACGAAAAAGCCTCTCAGGGACAGGCCATTTCGTGCTTCTAGAACTTTTTTCTAAGACCAAGAAATTATTAAAAACTTTATGTATTATAGCTCTAAAGACAAAATTTTACTAACAGGTAAAACTGTCGTTAGAGATACTCTATTTATGCTAATTTCCAATTGCTAATATCATCTTTGACGCGGATTCGACTTTATCCCATGCTAAAAGATTTTTTGGAAATTGATCAGCAACATGAGCCTGTACTTTCTGCAGGTTGATTGTTTACTGAAATATCGATAGTACCTGGCTCAGTATTATCAGGATTTGATTCATGATTATTTGTAGAGCTTGCATCGGGAAGCGCTTGTGCAATTTTTTTGAATAAGAATTTGACATTATAATTAGCTTTGGTGGAAGTTTCCATAAAAAACTTGGCGCCCACTTTATTGGCAAGTGCCTCACATTCTTCCATAGAAACTTGTCTCTTATTACTGAGATCAGACTTGTTACCCACTATGACAATTATTACATCTTCTCCACGTTCTAATTTAACATCATTTACCCATTTTTCTAAATTTAAAAAACTCTTCTTGTTTGTAACATCATAACACACAACAGCTACATGCGAATCTCTTATGTAAGATGGAATCAAAGATCTAAATCTTTCTTGGCCAGCAGTATCCCATAATTGTAATCTTATCGTTTTGTTGTCTTCCAAATACATTGTCTTGGACAAAAAGTCTATGCCGATAGTGGCCGCATATTGGTCATCGAAAGTGTCGTACATGAATCGGGTAATTAAAGAGGTTTTACCCACTGGAAGGTTAGTAATGTTCAAAAGCAAGGTTCATCCCTCTGAGACCCTGAAGAATCACCAGCTCAGGAATCACCATCAGAAATCCGTGTCAGAGTCACCATTGGTCGATAATTAAGGGTCCGTCATTCCGGGCTCAAACAGTCACAAGAACGATACAGCAAAAAAACACTATCAGAAACAGTCTATTGTAATAAAATGCGTTCTGTACCTCTGTCGTTGACAAATCCACTGACAGTGTTATTATAAGTTGCGACTAAGGCGATAAATCAACGGATGGTTACATTATCCAAAAATCACTTACCACTCTGGTCCCCTAGGAACACTATCTTATATTTCCTTAATATATGGGTTTTGTCTGAACTCATTATAGTTTGTCCTGTTAAATTGTCAAATTCACCAAAGAGCTTCCATGTCACTTGGCTCAGCGTGTCGGATATCAAAAGGAAATCGAGGGAAAAGAAAAAAATAATTACATAATCTCACTCGAAAATTTTAGAAAGGATATCAAATCCTTTATTCATTTAATACTGATATGGATGATCAAGAGTTGAATGCCATAAGGGCGGCCAGATTGGCTGAATTACAAAAGAACTCTGCCCCTAGACAAGAGTCATCGAATAAAAATGATGACATCAAGATTTCTGTGCTTTCGCAAATTTTAGAGCCAAGTGCAAGAGAAAGATTAAGCAGAGTGAGAATAGTGAGACCCGATAGGGCCGATGCCGTGGAACAATATATAGTGAAAATGTACTCAATGGGGGGCATAGGGAGAAAGCTTGCTGAAAAGGACGTGGTGGAGATCCTCGATGGTTTGTCGAGGGATGAGAAGAAACAAAATCAAACAAAAATCGTGTTCAACAGAAAAACCACCATGGAAGATGACGATGATGATGATTTCTTTGATTGAAATATACTGATGATTGTGACAACATTATCATCTTCCTGTCTCTACAACTATTCTTTTGATAAAGAGATACCGGGGAGGATATATATTTCACTGCATATAATCCAATATAAGACGCTGTCGCATTGTAAATTTTTGTAAACAAAAACAACAGACAAATCTCTATCGTGGTTAGATCTCTTACTGGCGCTACTACCAACATTGCAATGTCAAATATTCAGGTAGCTGTGAGATGTAGGGGGAGGACTTCGAAGGAAATCGCCGCGAAGTCACCGGTGGTGATTGGGGTGTCTGATGAAGTCCACTCTAGTGAAGACCCTTATGTTGTTGTATATCCTCACACAGATGATAAAGTGGCCGACTTACAGAGATCAAAGACTTATAAAGTTGACCAAGTGTATGGTCCCCAGGCTGACCAGAGCATACTCTTCGAAGGAGTGGCCCTACCATTGTTCGAGGACTTTATGAAGGGATATAATGTCACTATTCTTGCCTATGGTCAAACGGGTACGGGGAAGACCTATACGATGTGTGGTGACTATCTGGATGAAATTAGCCCCGAGACGGGGATCATACCTCGAGTATTGAAGCAATTGTTTGAGACCTTGGAGAATGATGTCGATAATGATTATTTGGTGAAATGCTCGTTCATAGAATTATACAATGAAGAATTGAAAGATTTATTAAATGATGAAACTAAGGCTCCTTTACGTGTTTATGACAACAAACAAAAGAAGAATGGCTCGAGTACGATCCTAATTCAAAATCTCAAGGAAGAAGTGGTCGTTAATATGGGCCTGGCTTTCGATACCTTACGTCGAGGCGTTTTGAAACGAAAAACCGCTTCCACTAAATTGAATGATTTTTCATCGAGATCCCATACTATATTCTCCATCAATTTATTCCGCAAGAGCTATGACGACTTCTTTAGGGTATCTAAAATGAACTTGGTCGATTTGGCTGGATCTGAGAATATAACCCGCTCCGGGGCCATCAACCAAAGAGCCAAAGAAGCAGGATCGATAAATCAGAGTCTTTTGACGTTGGGAAGAGTGATAAATTCTTTAAGTGATAAATCAGTCAATGTAAACCATATTCCTTACAGAGAATCTAAGTTGACGAGATTACTACAAGATTCAGTGGGGGGTGAAACAAAGACGACGCTTATTGCTACCATATCCCCGGCCAAGGTCAATGCCGACGAAACCACGTCAACTTTGGATTATGCTTCAAAGGCAAAAGACATAAAGAACATTCCCCAACTTGGTCACACTAATGACCTAATTTTGAAGAAAATTATGATCAAAGAGTTATCTAAGGAGATCTCAAGATTAAACAATGATCTCGTGGCTACTCGAAAGAAGAATGGAATATACTTAAATGAGACCAACTACAAGAATCTAGTGGTGGAGAACGAATCGATGAAATCAGAACTCAAAGAATTGAGCAATAATTTAAAAAGAGCATCGAATAAAGCCGAGCAACTAGAGAAAGCTAAGACAAGCCTCGAAGCATCGCAAAGATCTACCAAACAGAGCTTGACTTTAGCGGAAAATAAAAACAAAACACTAGAAAGTAAGCATTTGGAAATTAATAATCGGCTTATAGAGAGTAAATCCAAAGCAGAAGAACTTGGAAAGAAATTCAACAAGCTCACAGAAAAGCACAAAATTGCTACCAATCATTTAACACAAACAGTTAACCAAAGTTTGGAAAGTTGTGTAGTGAAGATAGAGAAGCTTTTACAAGCGCAAGATGATCAAGATGCTCATGAAAAGTTGGCAAAATTCAATGGAGAAGTGGGATCCCATTTAAAAGGCCTTAAAAGGCATCTCACAGATGGTATAATACATTTGGAGAGAAGTATACAAAGTACAATGGGTGATTTACCTCAAACATTGCATACGTTATCTGAAGGGTATGTCGAGCTTTGTAGAACGTTCTCAAAGAGAAATGAAAGCTTGCAGCTGAATATAGAGGAATTAAAGATAGCCAATGCCAAATTTTCTGGGTATATTAAGGAAGATCATTTAACTCAAGAAATGCAGAATAAAGTCACCAGGGACTTCCTTGACAATAAGGTGAAGGAAGAAGTCAAAAAAGTGCAACAGAATTTACAAACGCAGTTTGAAAGGCTCCTTCATCAGGTAAAAGACAGTTATGGAGGATTATTGGAAGGCTCGATAAATGACGTTTCCACAAGACTTCTAGCTAACGAGAAGAAAAACGTTGAACAAAGACACGAGAACTGGGACATGACTTCAGGGAAAATATACCATAACATGGATCAAGAGTTTGTAACGACAAAGAATGTTATAGAGAATTCTAAGAGATCCCACGACAAAAGCTTGTCCAAGGCTTTTGACGGCATTTCTCACAGTTTAGCCGAGAAGCTACTTAAAAACGTCAACTCTTTCAAAAATACTGTGAATGGAGAAGACTTATCTCTGGCGGAAGAGAAATTGAAAGATCTTGAAACCCTTCGAAAATATCTTGATGATAAAAGTGGCCAGATTAAAGAGACTCTTTCTTCTGTGAACCATGACCTACATTCAATTCACCATTCTAATACTGATTCCATAAACCTTCATCCTCAGAGCAGCTCGCCAGCTAAAAGCTCACCTAGCAGAAGCTCACCTAGCAGAAGCTCACCCAGCAGAAGCTCACCCAGCAGAAGCTCACCCAACAGAAACTCACCCAGCAAAAACTCGCAAGTCCACAAATCTCCACAAAGACAACAAAGGGCCATGGTCAAGAGAGATATCATTTCTCCCTTAAAGATGACGAGTTCTAATGCATTAAATTCTAAAATACCTCAACTCGGAAAGCCAAAGCATGACTTCGAAGATAGCATAGATTCTGCTACCAAACGGAGAAGAACCTTTGTTGATAATTAAAAAGTGATCAATTCTTGGGTAATGCCAGGGGGCTATGTATAATTAATCTGTTTTATATAACTTTTAGAACTGTAATATAGTGTGGTTTATCATGAATTATCACTGATATCTTGACAGCGCGACAAATATATAATACTTTAAATTATCAGATACTTAAAATAATAGCAACAATGACCTTGTCAAAGAATACGTACTACGTTATCTTATACAGTGCGTTATCAGCGCTATTACTAGCGTGGTCTGTTCAGACTTCTTTGGCGATATCTTATACCTATGAGATGTTCATTGTGGAATTGACTGATGGGATAAAGCTCACGATCTTGATCAATTTTATAATAATGTGCTTCTTGACCGGTACAATTCTTATATTGAGACTATTATTTGGAGAGTTAAGAGTGATTGAATCAGAGCATCTATTTGAGACCGTACCTATGTTTGGTATCAATCAATTATTCAATTTAGCATGGAATGATAATAATTTCTTAATCAGCAGTTTCCTCCCGGGGCTTATAATCACTCTTAAGGCAATTCATATAGTGTTGGTGGATAGACTAGACTTCAAAATCATGAGATTAACGAGTGATACGGAAGAACATAGCTACTCCAAATCAAATCTATTAATGAAAGTGACCTCTAATATTCACATATGGGTTAGTGTATTCTTGATTATAGCGGATTTCATGATTGCTAAATTATTGATCTTTGATGTTTTCCCCGGAATAAGCTCTATAATCTGCCTTATGTTTGGATTTCAGTTTGCTATTCAAGCAGTGGATGCCCTCACTCATAGCATGAAACTAGGTATCAACATTTACGATCTTGTGATGTATAAATCCGACGACTCTGAAGATGACTTTTTGGAAGACTTTGATGAAGATGGAAGACTGTGGGAGAGAAAACCTTATTTCACGAGATCAGTGGAAATAATATCGGCTTTATTGAAAGCTGCAGCATATTTGGGTTTTATTTATCTCTTGACTTTCCACTCTGGCATTTCATTACCTATATCAATGTTCCAAGGGACTTATTCATCTCTTAGACAAGTATACTCCGAGTGGAATCAATTAATTTCATTTGTGGAGGCTTCAAGAAGACTTGAAAGTCAACTTCCAAATGCTACTAAGGAGGACTTAGAAAACTCCGATAGCTTATGCATCATTTGTCGTGAAGACATGCCATCAATCGAAGAATATGAGAGTGAACATCACAAAAAGATTCCTTCGAGAAAAGCTCCCAAGAAGCTTAAATGTAATCATATTCTCCATATGGGGTGTTTAAAAGACTGGCTTGAGAGGTCAGAAAACTGTCCCATGTGTAGAAGAAAAGTCTTTGGTAATGATGAACCCACAGGACCATCTACAACACCCGAGCAGGAGAATGCAAATACAGAGAGGAGAGAGGTGTCACAGGGTCAAGAAGTAACTACTCCTACTGCAACTAGAAGTGCAGATTTACCTAGTGAAGGTATCAGCGCTACCAGTGCTAATGCCACTGAAAGTGAATACCAGACAATATCGTTGCCCAGTTCGGCAATTCTTCCACCAGGGTGGACGTTATTGCCACTTCAAAGATTAGATCAAAATAAGTATACCATTGAATTTTCCACTGCTCACAGAGGGACACTCATAATGAAAGACAGAGATGTCAACAGGGAAATCAGATTAGTAAAACCGAGTACCCACCTAGATCCACAAGAGACGAATTATGAAGGAAACACACAAAATGAACTCTAATCAATGAATTTATATACAGAAGTTTAGTTTATATATATTCATGCATGCGTGTAATTAATGTCTATAAATTATTCGAATTCGAATTCGAATTCTATATCGTTTTCCTCATCTATTGGCTTTGAATATTTGGTGGAAGATTCACTATCAGCTTTCTTTGATTCTATCTTCCTGTTCTCTTCCGATTCATTATCATCAGAATCGTTGAGAATGTCATCATATGGTTCGTCTTGCTGAGCTTCGTCTTGTCCTTCCAAAAATAAAGATTCGCCTTTATCGTTGCCATGCTCTCTATCATCATTATCGTCACTATTATCATCATCAATATCACTGTCATCGTCGCTCTCATAATTGAGACGCTTCATTATCTTTTTCATCTCATTATTGAGCTGTTCCTTTGGGTAAATGAACTTCAAGTCTTTACAAGTGGCCAAGTTTCCCTCTACAACTTTGAGTATTTTCATCACTTCATCTCGTGCACTAGGAGATATTTGAGGCACTGTATCATGAGAAGAGCCAACTTTCGAGGAGTTGATCAACTGTACACATTCGCAAATGTTCAATAGTGCCATTAAAAAGTAAAAAGTACCATCGGAGTTGTATGGTGGCTCCAAAATGAGCTCATCTAGTCTGCTCCTCAACTTTGAATAATTCTTCTTACTGAGAAGATCCCATAGATGACTTATAATGTACAATGGGGTATGAGTTTTCGACCCCGATCTCCACACTGGCGCTGATATCTCTCTAGAAATTCTGGAGGCTCCACCCGTTTGACCTCTAACTGGATAAAAAGATGAAAGCCATTCGAAAAACTTTTCATCTTTTAGGATAGAAAGAGAATCCGAGGATTGCTTGCCCTTTTGATATAAGATTTCAATGCCAATGGGCCATATTGTTCGAATATCGACTCTAGGGATCCTCACTAAAAGACAGAAGCTTTGATATGCAAGATTCCATTTTGATTGTAGCATGTTGAGATGTAATAGCATCTTTAAGTTTTCCACATGCTGCTTTATAGCATTGATCTTTTTAACAGGAACATCTTCATATTTGTCAACGGGTAAAACTTCAAGACCTCTAGTTCTAATCAAGAAGTTGGCCTTAATCCAAGTGCTCTTTATATTGTCAGTATCCGCTGTCTTTGTCCTATGTGGAGTGCTCTCTCTCAGCCATTTACCATCGAGTGGAGCGTTATTCTCCGGGTGCCAAATCTCGTAAGTTTCTTCAGGTCGATACTTCTCATCTCCTCTGTGACGTTTCGGTTGAGGCTCATCGCCATTTTCCAATGGAATTTCCTCGGTCCTTTGCAGATCAATGTAATTGTTTATAAGCGCCTCGAGCTGTTTACCTCTTTTCTTGGTGTTGGAAGCATTACTGTCAGCGTATATGTCTTCAAACATCGTGCTATAAAGGCCCTCTTTTGGTTTACAAATCAAATACAGGAAATAGTTTAGATTGATTATATGTCGCGAAACTATTCAACAGATGAGGCCCTTGAAACAAAACTATTTACAACGCATACGCGGAACCTCAATTAAGCCCAAGTCTTGACTAGCTTAGAAGCCCATACCTGGCATTCCACCCATTGGAGGACCACCAGCAGCAGCTGGAGGACCCTTTGGTTCTGGAGAATCAACAACGGTACATTCAGTAGTAGCCAACAAGGAAGCGACACCACTAGCATCTACCAAACCGTTCTTGACAACCTTGAAAGGATCAATGATACCGGCAGCAATCATGTCGACAAAGTCACTCTTGGAAGAATCGTAACCCTTGTTGAAGTCGGCATCGTCAAAGATCTTTCCAACAATGACGGAACCTTCTTCACCGGCATTTTCAATGATTCTTCTAGCTGGCTTGGTGATAGCAGCCTTGATGATATCAACACCCAACTTTTGGTCAAAGTTAGCAGCCTTTTCCTTGACGCCATCCAAAACTCTGGAAGCCTTAATCAAGGCAGTACCACCACCTGGCAAGATACCTTCTTGAACAGCAGCTCTAGTAGCATTCAAGGCATCATCGTAACGATCCTTCTTTTCGCTGACTTCGACTTCGGAGGTACCACCGACCTTAACCACAGCAACACCACCAGACAATTTAGCGAGTCTTTCTTGTAATTTTTCCTTCTCGTATTCAGAAGTTTGAGAATCATCAATGCTGGTTCTGATTTGTTCACATCTGGCTTGGATGTTATCCTTGGTACCTTCACCATTCAAAATGACAGTGTCTTCCTTGGTGATGGTGATGGAACCAGCGGAACCCAATAAATCAACAGTGGCGTTTTCTGGTTTCAAATCTAATTCTTCAGTGAAAACAGTACCCCCGGACAAGATGGCAATATCACCCAAGGTGTTCTTTCTGTTGTCACCGAAACCTGGCGCCTTAACAGCACAAACTTGAACTTGACCTCTCAACTTGTTCAAGATACAAGCAGCCAAGGCTTCTCCATCGACATCTTCAGCCAAGATCAATAATGGTCTTCTTTGTTGGTTAGACAATTCCAATGATGGCAAAATGTCTTGGATGGTGGAGATCTTCTTTTCAGAAAGCAAAAGTAAGGGGTTCTCAAATTCAACCTTACCGGACTTGGTATCGGTGATGAAGTAAGGAGAAATGAAACCTCTATCGAATTTCATACCTTCGGTGACTTCCAATTCGTCTTCCAAAGTTCTACCTTCCTTAACGGTGATCACACCTTCCTTACCGACTTTTTCCATAGCAGAAGCCAACAAGTTACCAATGTGATGGTCGCCGTTAGCGGAAATGGTAGCCACTTGAGCGATTTCCTCTGAAGTGGTGATTTCTTTCTTGTTTTGTTGCAAGAATTCCACCACAGCTTCCACGGCAGCTTGAGAACCTCTTCTCAAGTCCATTGGGTTACAACCAGCGGCAACATTCTTGACTGACTCGGTAAAGATGGATCTTCCCAAGACAGTGGCAGAAGTGGTACCATCACCAGCTGATTCGTTGGTTCTAGATGCAACTTCTTGTAACAACTTAGCTCCCATGTCTTCGAATTTATCTTCCAAGGCGATCGATTTTGCCACTGTAACACCATCCTTGGTGATCTTTGGGGCACCGAATTGTTGTTCAATTAAAACGTTTCTACCCTTTGGACCCAAAGTAACCGAAACAGCATCGGCCAATGTGTTGACACCTTTCAATAAGGCAGCTCTACCTTCAACACCGAATCTTAACTCCTTGTGGGCGTACCCACGAACGAAGTTAAGAGTGGGTTTTCTCAATGACGATCTTGATCCTCTCAACATATTCCTAGTCAAACTTTGATGGTTTTGTCAATGCGCTTAGCAATATTTATATACGACCCAGCGTTAATGGTGGGATCTATTGACTCTGAGTGATGAAAAATTTCGAGAATCTTCCAATCCACGTGACGAGATCTTCCCGAACATCCTTACACCAAAAGAGAACTTCGAGTCAGAGAACTGAACCGAGGTCAGAAAAAAAAAAAAGAAAAGAAAAGATAAAAAAAATAACTACGCTGTGCACGTGACCACACGTTCAATCGACCCCCAAGGTTTCATAATGGGTGGGCTAGAGAGGGGGAGGGAATTTACGAAACGGTGCCGAAATGTGGCCCCGAATGCCAGAATCTGCTTTGCTTACAGAAACGGTTACGAATGGCATGGCATTGAGGCAGTCTAGAGACTACAATAACAACTCCAAATAGATGCAGACACCCAGACATTTGGAAGACGAGCTGGGTTATAGAGGTCGAGCCAATGTGTCGAAAAAGCGCGACCCCGAAATTTAATGCGAGATAATTATGGAAGTGGGCACAAAGGTAGACCATTGACCCCATTTTAAGTAGTTAAGGATAGTTACAAGAAATAATAATGAAAGGTTTTGCGGTTATGGATTCAAAACATACCCAATCGGCTCAGATACTGCCTTCCGAATTAGTTTTTGCAATTTAAGGATAACCAAGGCTCATTACATAAAGTCAACAAAAGCTGGGAGCCTTACTGTCTGCAGGAAACACTCAAAATTTGATGCATTTCTGGTCATCTATGCAGATGATCTCCGACATTGTAAGGAAAAAAGAAACAGGCCTTTTTTTCCGAACATCTGCGTGGGCATCAGGAGGTATCGACGATGTCCAAGGTTCCGGATGAAACGTATAAATACGTGAGCTATTGCTGGGGAGTGTAAAATGTCATTGTTTGCATAGACAAATATTAATTAGAAAAAATGACAATTGACACAACTCAGCAACACGTCCCAGCTGATAACGGATCGATGGTTAACAAGGAAGTTGGTTCCTTGCCTACCGAATTGCCATCATTATCAGGAAATATCATTGATTTATTTATGTTGCACGGTAAGAGTGCAGTTATCACTGGTGGTATCAGAGGTATTGGATATGTCATCTCTGAGGCATACTGTCAAGCTGGTGCCACCAACTTGGCCATCATAGATTACGCAGAGGCTCCAGCTGCATTTCAAGAGATCACCAAGAAATACCCAAAGACCAAGATCACCTTTCACCTTTGCGATGTCCGTAAAGCTGATCAAGTTAAAAAGGTGATCGATGAGATCTATGAAGATTTCAAGGCCATCGATATCTTTGTCGCAAATGCAGGAATCGCATGGACCTCAGGTTCCATCATTGACCAAGACGATGATAAGGAATGGGAAAATGTATTTAATGTCGATGTTAACGGTGTCTATTACTGTGCCAAGAATGTCGGTAGAATATTTAAGAAACAAGGTAAAGGATCCATGGTTATGACTGCATCGATGTCTGCCCACATTGTTAATGTTCCAAACTATCAAGCTCCATATAATGCAGCTAAGGCTGCTGTTTTGCATTTGAGCAAGTCATTGGCTGTGGAATGGGCTGCATTCGGTAGATGTAACACTGTTTCCCCAGGTTACATGGCCACTGAATTGTCTGACTTTGTTCCTGAGGAACAAAAGCAATACTGGTATAAGCTTACTCCTTACGGTAGACAAGGTTACCCAAGAGAATTGGCCGGTGCATACTTGTACTTGGGATCCGATGCCTCTACTTTCACCACTGGTGCTGATCTTAGAGTCGATGGTGGTTACTGCTCAGTATGAGTTTAATAGTTTGTCTTATGTGCTCCTTTGATAGAAATAGAATCAGCTTAGCTGCGAGAGATATTACGATATAGATAAATAATAAAATCACGTTAAAGAGATAAGAGAATTGTTGTAGATGGTCTTGTGATCGCATTTGAATTCTTGGGGTTACCCCAGATGGCCGGGTCGTTTCGGAGCCATCTTCGGAAAAGGATCCGGGTCCCGAGCCAGTAGGACGCGACGAAATGAGGAAGAGGATGATCTGTAGTAACAAGACACAGGCACCATAGGAGCTTTACCAATACTTGAACATGGTTAATGGGATTCACTCTGGATTATCTCTATATCATCCTGGGCAACCCTATGGACATCCCTTGGACATCCATATAGACTTCCTTATTGTTATTACCACGTGACTACCACACGGAACCCGGGGCGCGTCCTTCATATAGCCAACCCATCTGCCTATGAATTATCGACAATTAGTAATGGACGCTGATTGGTTAGCGACGAAAACTCGCTTTGAGAGCGAAGTTTAGTGGGAGCGAATAATAACCGTCATATATAAAACTTTAGCCGCAAAGAAATCTTTTGCGAATAACTGTTAAGCTTCGACAGGTTGATTAATAGTTTTGTTGTGAGTGATAAGTTTAAACTCACGTCACAACTAAACATAAAGATGGCGATCCTTCGCAATAGAGTATTGAACTCTGCAGCTATTAGACAGTTCTCTAATAGTGTGGCAAGATCTCAAGTTATTGGTAAAGGAGTTAAGGGTCAAGACTTTGATGCCTCTAAATATATGGCGCAAAAGTACCATGTCATAGATCATGAATATGATTGTGTGGTTATTGGTGCTGGTGGTGCCGGTTTAAGAGCAGCATTTGGTTTAGCAGAAGCTGGATTTAAAACTGCTTGTATCTCTAAATTGTTTCCTACAAGGTCACATACCGTGGCTGCTCAAGGTGGTATTAATGCTGCCTTGGGAAATATGCATAAGGACGATTGGCATTGGCATATGTATGATACCGTTAAGGGATCAGATTGGTTAGGAGATCAAGATGCCATTCATTATATGACTAGAGAAGCACCTTCATCAATTTATGAATTAGAAAATTATGGTGTTCCATTTTCAAGAAATGAAGAAGGTAGAATTTACCAAAGAGCATTTGGTGGTCAATCTAAAGAATTTGGTAAAGGTGGTCAAGCTTACAGAACTTGTGCTGTAGCTGATAGAACCGGTCATGCGTTATTACACTCTTTATATGGACAATCTTTGAGATATGATACTCATTTTTTCATTGAATTTTTTGCTATGGATTTATTGATGCAAGATGGTGCTTGTATTGGTTGTATTGCATACAACGAGGAAGATGGTACCTTACATAGATTCAGAGCTCACAAAACTGTGATCGCTACTGGTGGTTATGGTAGAGCTTACTTCTCGTGTACTTCTGCTCATACTTGTACTGGTGACGGATATGCCATGGTTTCAAGAGCTGGTTTACCTTTGGAAGATCTTGAATTCGTCCAATTCCATCCTTCTGGTATCTATGGTTCTGGTTGTTTGATCACTGAAGGTGCTAGAGGTGAAGGTGGATTCTTGGTCAACTCTGAAGGTGAAAGATTTATGGAACGTTATGCTCCTTCGGCTAAGGATTTGGCTTCAAGAGATGTTGTTTCTAGAGCCATCACAATGGAAATTAACGAAGGTAGAGGTGTTGGTCCAAAGAAGGACCACATGTACTTGCAATTATCTCATCTCCCAGCTTCTGTTTTGAAGGAAAGATTGCCTGGTATCTCTGAAACCGCTCATATCTTTGCTGGTGTTGATGTTACTAAGGAACCTATTCCAATTTTGCCTACTGTCCACTACAATATGGGTGGTATTCCAACCAAATGGACTGGTGAAGTATTGAAGAAGAATGAAAAGGGTGAAGATGAGGTTGTCCCTGGTTTATTGGCTTGCGGTGAAGCTGCTTGTGCTTCTGTCCACGGTGCCAACAGATTGGGTGCAAACTCCTTGTTGGATTTGGTTGTTTTCGGTAGAGCTGTGTCTCACATTATCAAGGATACCTTGATTCCAGGCACTCCATTACCAGCAGCTCCAAAGGACATTGGATACGAATCCATCAACAACTTAGATTGGTTAAGAAACGCCAGTGGTACTCGTTCCACTGCTGAAATCAGAGAGGACATGCAATCAACCATGCAAAAGGGATGTGCTGTGTTTAGATTACAAGATACTTTGGATAAGTGTGTTGAACATATCACTGAAGTTGACAAATCATTCAAGGATATCAAGACCACTGATAGATCGATGATTTGGAACTCTGATTTGGTTGAAACTATGGAGCTTCAAAATCTTTTAACTTGTGCTACTCAAACTGCCAAGTCAGCTGCTAAGAGAACGGAATCTAGAGGAGCTCATGCCAGAGACGATTATCCAAAGAGAGATGATGAAAACTGGAGAAAGCATACCTTATCTTACCAAAAATCTTTTGGTGACGAGGTCAAATTGGATTACAGAGATGTCATCAGAACCACTTTGGATGAAAGTGAGGCCAAGCCAGTTCCTCCTGCAGTCCGTGTTTATTAGTTGAGCATAGCACTATTTATATAAGAAATTGTACGAAAGTGTATCGAGCTGATGTAGACATTGTATTTCGGGGTTGTAGGTTCGAGCAGGGATTTTCCGGAGCGTAACAATGCTGGGCAGCTAAGATGCATAGTTAGGCTGCAATAACCACGACGGGGTTTGGGATTTTCCGACAGCTAGCATTTCAACTCAAGGCTGCAATGTTAGGCTGCAATTCTAGGTTGCCAGACAGCATACAGGATACCAGAAAGCAATGCCAGACAATTGCTTTAATGGCTTGCCGTTAATCCCGCTACAGTCGCATGTGCACCTTCTGCTACCCACGCTACCGATAGCTACCGCTAGCGTTTCCGGCTCGGGAAAGTGACCCATGGACTCAATGATAATATTATTTACCCCATTATTGGGCATTATTAACCGACACGCGCCACACAACCTGTCGTTTCACTTTTTGGGTTCCATAGCCTTTCAAAATTGCCATTCTTGGCCATTGTCTTGTCCCGTGCATCATGAGGATTCGCTTCTGGGGCCCCATTTCTCCACTTCCAGCGCGGTCAAGACGTCCGAATTAGGGACTGCTCGCTAAAACTGGCCGGTGGGACTCCTCCGGTTGGCCCATTTTGTAGGGGGCCCCTCCTCACCGAGATGCATCTTAGACATTTTAGGCGCATGGTTGTGGTGTGACCCGTCTTTGATACTGTCCGCATTAAGAAGGCACAAGAATTCTGGTGACTAGGTGTCACTAAATGATAGCAACCCAATAGTTGATCGACTTACAAATTCATTATAAATAAGCCTCGGGAACCATATATATACCCACGTACCCCAGTTGAATTTTTTGCACACCTTAAAACAATAATATCATGTCCGGAGTTAAGTCTTACATAAACGCAGCAATTGGTTCCTTACCAAGACCAGCACCTAAATTGCCTTCTCATGTCAATGACTTGTTCTCGTTAAAGGGTAAAGTTGCCTCAGTTACTGGATCCTCTAGTGGGATTGGATTAGCTGTCGCTGAAGCTTATGCCCAAGCAGGTGCTGATGTTGCTATTTGGTACAATTCCAAACCTGCCGAAGATAAGGCTAAGAATTTGGCCCAAAAATACGGAGTAACAGTGAGAGCTTATAAGGCCAATCTTACCAATTCAGATGAAGTTGATTCAACTGTTGCCAAGATCGAAAAAGATTTCGGAACCATAGATATCTTTGTTTGTAATGCTGGTATGGCTTGGACTGATGGACCAGGTGTCGATATCCAAGGTTACGATAAGTGGAAAAAGATCATTGATATCGACCTCAATGGTGTCTACTACAGTGCAATTGCTGCCGGTAGAGTGTTTAAAAGAAAGGGTAAGGGCTCTTTGATTTTGACCGCTTCGATGTCGGCACATATTGTTAATGTTCCTCAATTACAGGCTCCTTATAACGCTGCCAAGGCTGCAGTGTTACACTTGGGTAAATCCTTGGCTGTCGAATGGTCTCCATTCGCTAGAGTCAACACCGTGTCCCCAGGTTACATTGGTACTGAACTTTCAAACTTTGTTCCTAAGGAACAAAAGGAAATGTGGTATCAATTGATCCCATTAGGAAGAGAAGCTCTTCCAACAGAATTGGTCGGTGCTTACCTTTACTTGGCCTCTGACGCATCCTCCTACACTACTGGTAGTGACATCCGTGTTGACGGTGGTTACACCGCTCCATAAATAAACGAGTAAATGACTATAAATAGCCTATTAATGAAATTGGTTTACAATAACGATATATCAAAAAGTTTTATATATTAATGTCTAAAAAATAACGTCGGCTTCATGCTCTTCAAGAACAGTGGTCGGGTTATCTTCATCGTCTTTAACGTCCTTTTTAATCTCCTTTATATCTTTGCCCTTATTTGCATTGATTTGTTGGGTTTCTTCTTCATCAGCAGCTTCTTGCTTCTTTTCCTGCACCTTCTTCAACCGGTAGAATTCTTCCCTATCAAGTTCATCCAACTCAGAATTGATGTATTTAATGGTGTTCTCAGTTCTAGGGATGATCACATGCTCAATGGCATTGACTCTTCTATTAGTAACCTTGATAACTTCATCCAATATGATAAAAGCAGTTTGAAGTGAAGCAAGATCAATAAGTGCCTCCACCACCTTAGAATAAACATATTTGGCCCGTTGCACTTGCTGCCCTCCTCTACCTAACCCGGTGAACTTGAAATCATTGATATCTTCATTGATATTGCTCTCGAATGATGGCAAATAAACCCCAGAGACATTTTCTTGCTTAGACTTAACATGAATCCTTGCCTTTTGTACGGATTCTTGCACTTGATAAGAGATATTATCTCCCGTGGCATATTGCACTTCCGCTAAGGAGAACGCTGCGGTTTGCATGACTCTGCCCATTTTCCGTTTAGATTCATCAATCTTGTGGGTTATATCTCTAAACCTCTTGGTCAATGCCTCTGACTTTCTCTTTAAAAGCGAATGTCCTTGCTGAGCTCCTTTCAATTTACCCTTCATAAGACCCAAGGTCATCCGAGTGGGGAAGACTTGCTCCCTAGCTCCAGAACCAGACATTATCGATCAATGTTGTCAATGATACCCAATGGTGGAATTGTTCACTGCGAGGGGGGTTCATGGAATAGTATCGGGAGTTTTGTGTCATGAGATAATTATCCGTACACGCCCGAGAATAGCGTGCGACAAGCTTAAAGAGCTCGCTAGCGCTCGCTAGACGTCCCTAGGACTAGCAAGAAGTGCGCCAACCATAGCGGGAGCTAGCGGAACCGCACCACCATGAGCTTGCCTACCCTAGCGGCGGCGCGAAATACGAGATAGCGACATCTCTTCTATGTTATCAAATATTCGCAGAAATCATCATCTTGAACCACTTCACTCTATGGCACACTCACCAGCGAAATGGGCGCTAGATGAGCTCATAGACGACAGGGCATTTGTTTACGAACAGAAGTTGGCCAAGGATCCTCGCCAATTTGATGTATGGTGGGATTACTACGTCACGATGCGTCAGGACTCATCGCTACGCCAGAAGGTGTTTATACTAGACAGAGCAGCACAGCAGTTCCCTGACTCGTATCAGATATGGGAAGTGTACTTGAATTTGGTTCAGCAGAATGGCATCAACGCTGGAGAGGTCAAGTACTTGTTTGAGAGAGCATTATTGGCATTGCATGAGATGCCCGACTTATGGGTCAGGTATCTTGAATTTATGATGGAGCACAACAATTCCACAGACACACAAAGGGCGTTCAACAGGGCATTGCTTCGCTTACCCGTACAGCAACATGGCGAAATATGGCCCTTGTATATTAATTTTGCTGATAATGTGGGCGGACCCATAGGCATCGCGACGTATAAGAAGTATTTGAAATATGTCCTGAACAGTACTTTGAAAGGGGCACCACCACGTCCTGACGAATTGTCTTTAAATATTGGCGACATCATCCGTAGACTAACGGGGTTTGGAGATTGGCAACAATCAGGGGAACTAGTGGAAACCATGCTTTATCACCCCCATGACTATGAGGCGCTTCCGTTTCCTGTATGGTCTGTAGTGAAGAAGTATTTGCGCTCGGTAGAGCTCATGGAATGGAACGCTGATTTACTGAGATTCTACGGCGAGCTAGTGGAAGAGGTCATTAAGGTGTTCCCTAAACACGCCTCGAGGCTCCACGCCAATGCCGCCAGGGTTGCAGTTCGTGAAAATGACTCTGACACCGCACGGTTCCATTTTAGCGAGGGTCTTGCCGCCGCCAAAACCCCCGAGGATTTCTCGGAAGTGTTTGATGCATACGCCGAGTTCGAGGAGGAAAGTTTAGCAGCCATTGACCAGGAAATGTCTCTGGTTCCTGACGACGACAATTTGGCAGAAGAATTCGAACTAAGAGCACTGAACCTTGAAGCTCTCTTGGAACAAAAACAAATTATGATGAACGACATGACGTTGCGAAACGACCCCGACGGCATAGATGCATGGTTTGAAAAAATCGACATTTTTAGAGAGCAAAATGATATCAGTAGAGCCTTGAGCACTTACGCCCACGCTCTTAGTACCATAAATCCATTGAAGGCCCACTCCGCCTCAGGAAGGCTGTTGTCGGAACTTTGGATCCAATATGCTAAAGAATACTCTAGTAAAAGTGACTTTAACACAGCCAACATCGTCTATACCAAGTCGTTTCAGTCACAATTTCAAACCCCAGACGAGTTGGCTAATTTGTACCTTGCATGGGCAGAACTTCACGTTTCCAACGACGATTACCCCAAGGCCATAGCCCTGTTGGAACAGGCACTAGAGTTGCCGCAGGACTATGACAAGATCGATTACAACGACGCTGCCGTGGATATCCATCGGCGAATCCATAAGTCGCCCGCAATATGGCAGATGTACTTGGAGTTGTTGGAATCGACGGTTGCAGGGTCACATGATACAGATGGCATCGAAAATGTCGCTAAAGCGTACCAAAGATTAATTGATTTAAAGATAGCCACGACGTTGACGATTTTCCAATATGCTGATTTCTATCGACAATGGGATTTTGTGGCCGAGGAGACGTCAGTATACGAATTGGGGTTGAAGGTGTTCAAGGATTGGACTCTCAAATTGGAAATCTGGAACGTCTATTTACTGAGAGCCATAGAGAGGAACCTCACGGTAGAAAGAATACGAGATTTGTTTGAACAGTGTCTTTACGGTAATGAAATCGTGGGGGACCTGGGGTGTCCTCCTGAGCTATGCTTTGTGATGTTCACGAGGTACTCGCAGTACGAGAAAGATCATGGCTCAGTAAACCAGTCACTAAGAGTGATGGGAAAATGTATTGATAGACTTGGTGAGGGGCTCGCGGCTGCAAATTCTCGTGCTTCCGTTCGCAACAAGATGCTTACTGACAAAGTAGAAGCCTACAGACACTTGATTCTGGAGGTTGAGGCCACTAATGACCCTCATGCCACGAGAGAAATGTTTGAGAAAGTGCTTAATGATCGCCAGCTCAAGTTGCCTGCAATCGTGGCCTTTGGGACACAATTTGCTGCGTTTGAGGTGCAAAATGGCCAGGTCGCCAGGTCAAGAGAGCTATATAAGTATTTGGGAGCTCTTGAGTCACCCTTGGCTCCCTCGGTAAAGCAGTTATGGCAAGATTGGGAAGATTTCGAAGTTGCCCACGGAAATGACATTACGTTCAAAGACATGTTTCGGTATAAAAAGAGTATAGAGGTGAAGTTTGCCGACATAGATGCCCAACGGGCCAACCCCATGGGCTTTGTCAAGTCGAGCAATAAGAGCAAACAAGCAAGACAAGACAAGAAAGAGGAGCAAGGGAAACAAGCCAATCCTGATGAAATCGATATAGAAATGTAGTACTATCATGAAAATGTATATTAATATTAAGTCCGTTATTAAATCCCTACCTCATGTCGCCATCTACATGTGTTCGAAAACCGCTTTCCATTTATCCATAAAAGAATTCAAATTGACAGCCTGTTCAACTGAATTGTTCAATTTTATCGACTTGTTATGCTTGATTAAATCTGCCACCGTATTCCAATTGATGTGATAATACTTGAAGATAACCATCAAGAATGATTGCATCAACCTCAAATTGTTTTTACTCTTTGTCTTTGGAGACGTCGAATAAATCACCAGAAGTTGAACAAACATGGTCATGAGGTTTAAAGCACTCGAATTGATCCATCTATTTTCACTTATTTCGTTGCTTTCGGTGGAAGATGGACGAGTGGAGCCTGATGACTCGCTAGATTGTGGAACTAAAGGTGAGCTGGGGAAGAAAGATATATGGTTGGCAATTGGAGTTGATGGAGCCGATAAACTCAAGGGTAATTTATCATTGATTTGAAGCATCATCTCAAACATGGCGCTCGAGCTTAAATCTTCAAATTCTCCAAGTTCTCCAAATTTCTTCAAGAACCGATTAAGATATTTCGACAGGGTTACTCCCAGTGACCACAGCTTCAACGCTTTATTAAGGTTGTTGGAGTAATCTTCATCAAACACTTGTTTATTGTATAACTCTGTCAAGACATAGATCTCTTTCAAAGTATGTTTATCTTGGAATAATATTAAGAACAAGGGAATCAAAAAAGTTTCATCGTGCTTCCTGAGCCCATCCTCAGAGAGTGATTTGATGAAAAGTAAGTATTTAAAGTTCTTTCTGAAATGTGCGATATCAAAATCGATTTGTGAGTCTTCATTGAGTTCTTGAATAATCGAAGAATAAAGGGGTTTGTGGAAAAGGAAACTGATGGAAGCATCAAATTCATGTTCCTTGGTCACCTTGATAGCATCATCAAACGCCTCGTATTTGGCAACGTATTTATCAAACGATGAATTGATCTTGTCGATGGCCAGTGAATCCACCAGGAAGGTGGTTAATTTATAGAGTAAATCATAGCGGATCTTATTGGAGGAGATGGATTCCCACCCCAATTTTCTGATCATCAGTTTTTCGTATGATGTCTTTTTCAACAAATCCTTGTCATCGCAAACTGCTAACGAGAGCCATTGTTTATGGCCCGAAACCAAAGATCCAATGGATTTGATTCTCTGCTCATTTTGCAGTCTGGTGACATTTTCATAGTCCGTGAGTACTTTTTGGACCTCCTTATTATGCTTAGATTTGTCTAAGGATGCCTTGGGAGGCAAGTTGATGGGACGGGTCTGGTCAACAATGTTCAACTTCTCTTGCGATACAAGCTGAAGATCTTCAAGCGAAGATTGAGACCTAATGTATTTGGGCAACTTAACTCCGATATCTCTTGATCTGGAATTTCTCAACATCAGAGAGAAGGACGAAGTACAGTCTTCGTAGAAACTGGAGATGTTGTTTGTGATTTCCGTGTAGCCATCACTGATAAATGTCTGGCCCTCTTGGTCCTCCTCGTTCTCTTCTTCGATAGAATCGATGTGAAGTGACGAGTCCTTAGCACCATGGGTCAAGTCTGTTTGAGATCCCAACTTCCCGGGCAAAGGACAGGGTTTTATTCCTTTGAGGGACCCCGAGCTGTTGTTGTTGATATTATACTTGTTGTCATCGCTGGAGGAAAGAAGATCGTTCCTGGAAAGCAAACAAGACGTGCTTTTGTTGTTAAAGTACATTTGCGCATGACCCTTGATCACGGGCACGTTACACACCAAGTTTAAATCATTTTCTAATAAATCATCGTCGTCGTCATTATCTTCATACTGCTTCTTTCTCTTTTCCAATCTTTCCTTCTTCTCCTTGGGGTTCAAAAATTTGGTCTTTGTTCTCACCAAGGAGCCCACAGAACCAGAAGCAGAAACAGATCTCACTGGAGGCTGTCTCTTCACGATGGTCGGGGACGAAGCCATTTTCATCAACGGCTTTTTCGGAGCCGGAGCGTACGAAAGGTCGGTAGCAGATGACTTTGCCTTGAGGTTGTTTGATTTCAACGTTATGGTAGATACAGATGAGTTGAGTTGATCGAGCGACTCGTCTTGCTCGGTGTCAAACTCATTTTCTTCCTTGATTTTCGATGCTTGGTTGGTAAATGTATAATTATTTAAGGAGGGAGAATCCAGGGGAGACACGATTGAATTGCTTGTCATGGAACTTAGCCTTGAGTCATGGGGGTCAAACTGCGACGAGCCAATCAGAGAGGCATCATCCGAACATGTGGAAGGAAGCGAGATGATTGAGTTTGCCGACGTTGGTCTTACTTTTGAGCTGGGTAAGGTGGCGCCATTAGTTTGCAGAGGCAAGTTGACTGAGCTATTACTTAGTTTTTGAATGTAATAGTCGCCCGGTCTCTTTGTCTCTCCCAACGTCATGAGAGAGGCCAGCGAGGTGGCTCTCTTGGGCGTATACACCGAAGGGTATTTCTTCTTTGTACTCAAGTTTTGTGACGAGTAAGCTCTTCCTATGGAGACGTCGTAGTAGTTGTCACTATTCATATACAGCGAATGGTTTAGATGGCCCATGGTCCCCATTATGATTTTGGTGAGCAAAGGGTGCTGGATTTGTTGTCACTGAAGCTTTGAAGTGAGCAGCTGGATGAAGCGAGAGAACGCCGGTCACAAGAGTTTGGTGACAATTTCAATTTGAGTCCTAGAATGCTAATGATTTCTTGATGGAGAATTTCCACACGAATATCTAGGAAAATTGATGGACTTTACTAGTGCTTGTTTATCTAGTTTATTCAACTTTTAATCCACTTAATCCAAATAAACCTTGGAAAACACTGTGATCAAGGACAATAAAAAACTTTGCTGATGTTGTTTACACCCTGGAATGAGATTCTATTGTTCGTAGAGCAGCAAAAAGGGAATTAGACTCGATGTCCTGTGTACAGGACACAGTCTCAAATTAGCTGAAATATTCTCTTTTACCAACCTGCATCGCAGGCGGCGTCCTGCAGCAATGGTCATGAAACAGAGCAACTTCTCGATCGAGGGGGGACGAGTCCTAATACGACATAGTGCCGGGGGGGGAAGGTGCGGCTCACTTTGTCGAGCGAAGTGGACCAGCAACGAGATGAGTTAGTTGCTTTAGATTGACATTGGATGTTACAGGAGTAGGGAAGATTTAGAGGATGAAGAGGTTGCACCAACTTTGAAGTCGCTTCGAATGCGCTACGTTTGGATGCAGCAAACACGGTTCAGCACGAACAGCGCGTTGGCTAGGGCCAGGTCGGTAAATAAATGCAAGGCCAGATCAGGATTATAGGATACGGACAGACGCGCATTGAGGAATAACGGCTGGAAAGTGATTGCTGATTGACGGAGTAAGAGCAAGGGGCAATAGGAGGGGCACTAGATAGTGTAGCGAAGGGGGTGGGGTCTCAAGGCTGTATTCAAGGGGGTTAATTTATTTCGTTATTGGTATGCAAACACCGACGCGATGGCGTTAACTGCTTCGAGCTCTCAACACTTGAGGTCTATGCGACATCCTCGAGCGAGACGACAGCAAAACAAGCAGAAACAGCGACAAGAGTGCGACAGAACCGTGACAGGCGCGCGACATTCGCTGTCGGTGCGACGGTAGAATATGCCCCAATATGGAGCCGACTACCGATGGCAACGACATCCGCCAGCACCCGAAACTATAAATAGAATGCAAGCAATTCCGACAGAAAGCTCACTCAGTTGCAGAGTTGCAACAAAAAGCGAGGAGCAGACTGGGGAATAAAGCTAGAGCTCGCAGCTGAGAACTGGCAGCAGGAGCTGGGCAGCTGAAGCTGAAGAACATGCCTCGGAGTGGTCGAGTGGAAACTAACCCGAAAGCAAAAACTTTATTTTCTCTCTTGATCTGTTGTTTTGGTGTATTGTAAGCCCATGTAAACATTGTCTCAGCTAACGGGGATCAGCTCAGGCTTACAACAGCACTACGGCCGATAAGATCGACAAGCGGTCATCTACAATGTCTCGTCAGTGTTACCTGTCTAAAGTAATCTTTTACTTATGTATGGTACCAATCATATACAATGACTAAGACTTCCATTGGCCTTAGCTTGGGCCATCCTATTTTTGTTAGGTCACTGGAATCTTAGTATTAGGTATGCAAACATTGCTGGACCCATCTTATTGGCCAATGCTGTTAGGCCCATGTTATTGGGCCCATTGCTCTTTTACATTCTACTCTTCTCTACTGTCTATTATCTGCAAACCGCGACATACCGATGGCAGGTGAATTATGCATTTTAGGGAGCATCCAGCGCGACATTCGCGAGGTGTTTCCCTAATTTCCTCACGGATCAGGAAAAATCCCGGTAACTGTAGCCACAGAACCCTATACTGGCTGCAAAATACGCCAACATGAAACGACGAACGCGGTCACGAATGAACCACTGCAAGCACGGTGCTTCTCAAGCATGATGCTACTGCAAGTACGGTCCAGCATAGACTCGATCCAGAAGGTGGTCAGAATGATTATGAGATTGGAGGTACACTATCGATCCATTCTTGGGTGCTCATTTGCGCCAATCTTGAAAGTGCTCTAGCAAAGGCAAACTTCTCTTCATCATTAACAAACATCGACGCCTTCTTTGCGATACTTTTATCGAACCCATGCTTGGTCACCAACTCATCCTCTTCGAAAGTCTCTTCGCGTCCCTTTTCTTCTTGTCTTCTATAGAGAGAAAAGTTCCCCTGTTTAAGATCTTCCGGCTCCACAAATAAATCTTTAAACGGCGCAGCAGCAGTCACCGCCATTCTCCCATGAGCATCATACACCGCATCAAGGAACGTGATGAACCTTCTCACTTGATCTCTAACGTCTATACTTAAGTAGGGGATTTCGGTAACAATGAATGATTGGAATGAATTGGCCAATGTAAGATAATCACCCGCGGCAAGCGGTTTCCCACAAAGTTGTTCAAAGGTAAATTGAGCAACATATGGATACGAACTCTTGGGCACATTCAATTTCCTACCCCAAACTTCGAGTTCGAAATCGGTTTTAATCTCTTTATTGTCATTATCCTTATTGAAATATTCATACCAGGTATCCACATGCTTTTTACATTTGGTTTGATGGGCCTTGGAGAAAAAGTTGACTCCAGGTGATGGGAACAAATAAACTGATGATAATGGTTTAGGAACCTTTCTATAATCTATGGGGGAATTCAAATACACCACCCGGGTCATTTTTTTGATTAATTGAATCGCAGGAATAAATGAAACTCTTTGAATACCATTAAGGTATAAATCATCGGGGGCTCTATTTGAAGTAGCAAATAACACCACTCCATATTTAGGACCCAATATCATGGTCAATAATCGGCGAAGTAACATGGCATCGGCGACATCTGTGACTTGGAATTCATCAAAACATAATATCGTCGATTCCCTGGCGATTTCTGCCGCCAATAATGGAGTGACATCTATTTCTTGATGATTATGTTCGGCTTTAATTTGATGAGATCGTTTATGAAGAGATTGCATGAATTGATGGAAATGTAATCTTTTCTTGGGCAAATGCTCGGGGACAGTTTCATAAAATAAATCCATCAACATTGTCTTCCCACAACCCACATCTCCATAAAGATAAATACCTTTTGGTTGATCTTCTGCGGTTGCGGTTGGTTTTGATGGTCTAGAAAATAATGAGCCTAATAATTTACCGATCCCCTTTTTAGGCTTTAAATCATTCACTGAAGGGATTTCCACTGGTGGAGGATGATAATCATTTAAATTATCATATAAAACCGATAACAAACTAATGATTTTCCTTTGATATGGATCATTTCTAAGTTTCCCATTTTTCACTCTATTATCATAAACTTCTATTGGGGTTTTACTTAGGATGCTTGAGACATGGAAGTTTCTTACCAAGGGTCGCCAAGGTACTTGTCTAATGAGAATCATATTTTATTATGAATACGAGGTTATGATCACATTCGGACAAATAAAATGTCATTAATTGGTCGCGCAAAATATTTAAGAATTAGATTAGCCATATAAATAGAACCAGTATTAAGATTCGATGATGATGAAGCATTAGCGAAGCTGTGGACGCAGTGACAGGTGCAGAAATAGACGCAGAAGGTACGTATTTGAAGCAAAAGGATCATGCAAATGGTGGGGGTAGAAACAAATGAACCCCACACAAATGTGTCAAAAGTGTCAGTGGATCGATCTGACAAAAAGATTCAAGACAAAAAATCAACATAAAAAAAAATCAGACAATAGTTTCAACAAAAAAATCAAGTCAGACAATATTCCGAGTCAAAGTCGTATGACACTTTTTGATACTATTTCGCTATTCTCGCTATTTCCGGCAATCTGTCGCTCGCCCTCGCGTTCTCGCTATTTCTCGCTATTTCCCGCTAGCCCTTGCGAGCGCGCACTAGTGCGCTAATGCTTAGAGATGTGCATGTCACTCATGGTAAACAACAAGTCGTCATCGTCGTCGTTATCTGACGACAACTTCTTGCCCTGGCGTTCCTTGTTGGCCTTTAAAAAGTAGTCGTCGCCCTCTTCTTCGTCGTCGTCAAAGACATTTTCGTAGCGGATGGTGGGCTGTGCCCGTTCATCCTTTCTGTCTAGCGCGGTATCCAGCGCCATGTAGCCTCTAGCGGTCGCGGTAGCTCTAATGAGCTCCTTACTAGGGTGCGACTTAAGGCCAGAGCTTGTTCCGTAAATGAACGGTCTTTTACTGGACTCTAGTGACGCCGACCTTCCGCTGTGCCCGCGAGCGGTAGATCCGCCAGAGCCTAGGTCGCTGGTGCCAGAACCCGAGCCTGAGCCCGCGACAGTGCCGGTGCCCGTAGCGCTAGAGTCGCCGGTGGCCCTAGAGAGAAGACGACTGTCGATGCCGCCAGCTCCGCCCATGGCAGAGCCCACGACGCCGCTCTCCCTGCCGCTGCCGCTATAGCTTCTACCGCCGCTGTAGCTTCTTCCGCCATTGGCCCCGGTGGCTCCGCTGGCGCCGCCGCCGCCACTGTCGCGACGGCTAGTGGAGGACTCGCGAAGCCGCGAGTGGATCGACGGCATGTGGCTCTCGAACGAGCCGTAGGGAAGCGATTCTGGCGTGTGCACCGACTGCGACGATTTGCGACTCGAAGCGCGAGAGCCCCCGCGCGAGCCGGCGTGGTTGTGGTGCAAGATTAGCGACGCGTTGACGCTATCGCCCAACTGCTGGTGGTGGCCCTTTAGCGACTGGAACCGGTTAAGGGCGTCCAATTGCGACGAGCTCTGGTGGTACGACGACTTTGTATCGAACGACAGTAATCTCAAGTCAGATTTACTGTCGATCATCTTGACAAAGTCGCTAATGTCGTCGTCGATGTAGAGGCCGCTAAGGGCAGCGGCCGACGATGCCAGCCCGCTACTGGTGGCCAAGTACGACGCGTCGTTGACGGTGGGGGTGCCCTGTTTAATGCTGGTGTTGGAAAATCTTCTGCTGGCCCTGGAGCCAAACGATGACGAGAACCGTGGCGTGCCCGATGCCGAGGCGTCGCCGCTATGGGGGAAGAAGCCGTCGTCGTGGGGCAAGTTCGAGCCGTGGGACGACGAGATGGACCGCGGCATTACCGGGGGGTTCGAGCCTGACACGCTAGTGCCCGTGGTAGCGCTACCGACGCCGCCACCACCACTGCCGCCGCCGCTGCCACCACCGCTACCGCCGCCGGCGATGGGGATGTTGGAGGTGGTATTTGACGACGAGTTGCTGCTGCGCGGGTTTCTAAGGAGGGCCGCTAGCGAGGCGTTGGAGGCGGATTTGTTGCTGGTGATGGAGATTCTGCGTTCTAGGGAGCCGCCGTAGAGGTTGGTGGGAGTGTTGGGGCCTGGCGGCGGCGAGCTGCCGATGGAGCCTATTTTGAACGGCTGGATGGGGCGGTGGCCCAGCGAGGGCACCGGCAGTGCGTGGTGTGGCAGGGGGCGCGGGTCTGCCACCACGACATGGCCGCTAGGGACAGGGTGGGGGCTGGCGACGCTGCCGGCATGTCCGCTAGCGCCAGAGCCTGCGCCCGAGCCTGTGCCGGAGCCGGTAACCACACGCCGGTCGCTAGTCGTTAAGGGAGACACCGACATGGAGAGCGACGATAGCGAGAGCCGCTTATCTCTAGGGGCATCGTCGTGGTGCGAGTGCGCGAGCTCGCTATCGTGGTCGTGGTCGCTGTCGCGGTCGTGGTCGCTATCATGGTGAGAGTGCCCGCTATGCCCGCTATCGCGGACGCTTTGCTCGCTGCGCTCGCGCTCGCCGTCCATGCTGATAAAGTGAGTCGAGAGGATTTCCTCGCTGTCGTGGACGGTGAAGTCTGCGTGACGGCGGTACGCTATCGACACCTTTAGCGTGCCCATAGTGGTTTTTATAGGCTCAAAATACATTTGTTCCAAATGGGAATCGGTAAGAAGCAATTGGTGAGGAATGATGGGTTTACTGAGTCCGATTCTACCCTTGGAGCTGATGGGTTGTTTAGCGTCGAGCACCTTATTTCCTAGCGACAACTTCGCGGGCCGCGAATTTTTTAGCGACTTTTTTAGGCGGAACGTCGGCATGAGTCGCGAGTAACTATAGATACTTCTTATCAATACAATGGCCTGCTTGTATATCAAGGGAAGTTCGTCGACAGAGGACCCCGAGACCTCGTTAGGATCGAATTCGATGAGCCATCTTTCTAGCACCACTTCTTGCTTTTTCAACCCTCCCTTGGCCACGGTCCAGTAGTTGGAGTTATCATCGGCCACCATGGCCACCTGTCTTGGGGTCAACTGTCTAAGGTCGAGGTAAGTTTCTATGATCATGGGGGTGATTAGCGAGAGGTCTTTGTTCAGTCTCCACAATTTGAGGTCGTCTTTCATGGCGTCATTGGTGAAGATGTGGAGGTTGAACCATTTATTGAGTTTATTGGCCGCGGCCACCACGAGGCTAGGCTGTGCGCGCGAGCCTGCGCGCGAGCCGGGGGGGCTACCGAGCGAGTCGCCGCTATCGCCCGCGCTCCCCGCGCCAACACCGCTAACACTGCCACCACTTCCCGCACTACCACTATCCTCGCTCCGCGAGTGAGTCACTATATGAACCGTCTTGGTAAAGAAATTCTGAATCACCTGCGCCAACTTGGCGTTCTGCCGTCTCACATAGGGATCCATGCCCTTGTCCTGTTCGGTCGGCACTGGCGATACCATGCTGATTGTGATTTTTAAGCTTTCGGCTTAGCTTTTTAGGTTTAGCTTTTTAGGTTTAGCTTTTTAGATTTAGCTTTTTAGGTTTAGCTTTTTAAATTTAGCTCTTTAGGTTTAGCTCTTTAGGCTTAGCTCTTTAGCTCTTTCTTGATTCTTTCTTGATTCTTTTCTTTCTTTCTTCTTTATTATTATTTAATATCTGGCCTTTCCTCTCCTTTCCTTATGCTATGTCTAGGGGCCTGACTGAGATGCCACGCTCCGATGCGTCGCTATGCCTTTGAATGCTGGGCTGCGCTGCTGGCGTGCTCTTGCTGTCGCTGGAGCTGACTTTGAGCTTGTAGCTGCGCTTCTAGCTTCGCTTCTTCGCTTCTGAGCCAATTCTGAGCTAACTCTAAGCTTCTTCGCTTGCTTCGCTGGCTTCGCTTGCGCTGGCTTTCTTGTGCTGAGCAATCTCTGTTTGTGATCGCCTCGTGCTAATGCCCTTTCTGTCGCTACGTCGGTAACGAACGTCTAATTGATGCTGATGGCACTGTTCTGTGCTTATCGTGGATCACAATTTGTGTGAACTGTGGTTCCAGGTGCAGGAAAGACCCCACACACCAAGATCCCAACACCTCAAATGAATGAGAAGAGAGAAGAGAGAAGAGAGAGGAGAGAAGAGAGAAGAGAGAAGAGAGAAGAGAGAAGAGAGAAGAGAGAAGAGAGAAGAGAGAAGAGAGAAGAGAGAAGAGAGAAAAAAGAGCTTAGAAAGAAAGAAAGAGAGAAGAAAGAAAGAACGAGAAGAGAGAAAGGTAGACGATAAAGAGCGAATGGAAGAGAAGAAGTGGAGAGTGGCAGAGAGAATGACAAAAGACTATAGCTGCAGAAAGAGTGGCAGAAAGACACAGGGAAACAGAAGAAGTAAAGCAAAGACAACACAAACCTCTAAGCTGAGCACGACTAGATGCAGTGTATTGAGGGCATTGTACAGGACACAAGACAGCCTTAACACGACAAAGACAGCCTTATGACCAGCTCAACAATCGGTACTTTGTTCCAGGTATTCTTGTGCCATAAGAGTATTCAAGGCTGTACCTCTCTATAGATTAACTTCTGGCTTCTCCCTCTTCTGGCTTCTCCCTCTTCTGGCTTCTCCCTCTTCTCTCTTCTCCCTCTTCTCTCTTCTCTCTTCTTTCTACATCTTTTCTCCTTCTTCGATCTATTATCCTGCATATATATACAAACGGATTTATCGATATATGTACTGCACACAACTGAGACATCATGTCCAGCCAATCATCCACAATACCCACCTCAACTAAAGCTAGCACCAGCCTCCGGATACAACATAATGCTCCTCCTCACGCTCCTCTCGTCCTTCATCTCCTTCATCGTCATCGCCATGTCGTACGCCGCCACCTTTGAATGCGAAAGTCCGCCTACTTGTAACGCTACTTGAGGACTCAATTGCCTCCACACATCAAAATCATTAGGGAATAGAAGCCCACTTCGCTGCCAAACTGTCTCATTAACATCAAGTCGCTTGTTGATCTCGGCAATCATCTTGGGCACATGCCGTTGACTGTCGGCAAGCAAAAGCTTCAAATCCAATCCCTGTAATTCCTCCTTGATGGCCCCAAGAAATTCTTGCAAATCGTCCACGATCGAAATCGCACCCAATGTGAATATCACTAATAACGACGACCCATGCTCACCAATGTAATTAAACAACGTATCGACCGCCGCTTGCTTCGTATCGTCAGTACCATAAGCATAAAGAACCTGTGCCGTAAACGTCACGAGCCTCTCGGAATCGTCTCCACGCTCCAAAATGTACCGAAACTGCTCGAGTGCTCCATCAAAATCGTCACTGAAAAAATACCCAAGCCCCAAAACGATCCGCGAAGAAATCACTTCCTGTTGAAGTTCCGTAATCTCCGCGTCTTCTCCTTCAAGTAATGCTACCGTCACTTGCGCATGTTCTAAAGCATTCTCCAATTGGCCCAACCCAAGATATCCTCGTGCAAGCCGCGTCTTGGCCCGGGCAAACTTGAGCAACACCGCCTCACTCTCGGTGTCTTCGTACTGTCTCTCGAGCGAAGTACACAATCGCTCGGCATATTTGACCCCAGAAACATAATCCTGGCACCGCTCGCTCACAACAAACGCAATCTCGAGGGCTTCTTCGTCGTGCGGATAGAACCGGAGATATGACTGCATTGCATAGTTGGCGATACTAAATTCCTGCGCCGTGTCTATAGAGCGGATGTTGCTTCCCAACTTCACACGCTTGTCAAGTACTGCCAACCCGTAAAGAAGCTGCGACAACGGCGACCGGCCATTCGACACTATAAACGCGTGGGTAAATAGTCTCGATGCCGTTTCCTCGTCACCCAACGCCTGCGAAGTAAGTGCATTCCCCAACCAAGACAGCGCCTGCAGTGGAGCCACCGATTGAGCCCGCATAAACGCTTCCTGCGCCAACAGCGCATCGCCATACCGAAGATACAACGCCGCCAAGTTGATCCAGATCCCAGCGTCGCGTGACTCGAGAGAAACGGCCTTGATGAAACAATGCTGCGCAATTTGCGGGTTGTACGAGCTAAAGGCGTTGCCTAATGCTATCCAGTACGAAGCGACACGCGATTCGATCGATATCGCCTTCTTGAGTGCAGCCACTGCCTGGGATCGCGGGTCAGCGTCGTCATTATTGTTGTTGCTACTGATACGGCCAATACCGCTACCGTTGCCGCGATACACCTCTAAATGAGCGAGCCCCAAGTTATAATACACCGCCGATCGCAACTGCCGATGGCTCTTGGATCCAAGATGGTGCACGGCACTGGTGGCTGCAACAACAATAAGCTGCAAAATCAGACGCACATCCCGTTGCCAGTCGCCGAAATTTGCAGCAATGTTTGCAGCCAACTCGGCTGCGTATTTGTCGCGACCAAAAATGCCCCGCACCACCTCCAACGGAAATTTTGCAGCCGCCTCTTGCACGAGCAAGAAAATCCTTAAGCTATCCCCAAGACACTTCCAAAGCAATTGTGAGTCGGTACTGATCTCTGCGGCCCTCGCCATATACTCTAGGGCCCTAATATTGGCATCTATGGCACGACCGAAAAATCCTCCCGCGACAAGCTTGTTAGAGTAGCTCACATAAGACTCAAACAACGCACTCAAGATAAAGTCCGCTTCGTTGATCTCGAGTGCCTGCTCCAATAACAAAAGCCCCTCGTCGTACTCCTGCATCTCACACAAGACCTTGCCAAACATATGTTTCGAGAACCAACTGTTATCATCCAACGTATGGCGGAACACCTTGGCCGCGGCATCGTGTCGTCCGCAGTTCAAGTACGCCTCGCCCAAGGCATTCCACGACTCCACGTCACTGGGAAGTACTCGCAACGCCGATTGAAGCCATTCGATCGCCTTAGCATCGTCTTGACGGTTCAAACACGAGCATCCCAACACCCGGTAGGGCCAGCAATTGTCGGTGATCTTCTTGTTGTATATGATTCTGCGGGCCTTTTCGGAGTCGACGATCCTCTTGCAAAGGATCTCCGCGATCGCCCACTCGTTGCGCAACGTCAAGTCCTCCACCAAATATCGTGCTGCAGTCAACTCCGACTCATCAAGCTCAAATGCCCTGTAGAAGCATTTCTGCGCCCGTGGCTTGTCACCATAAAAATCCTGGTAAATGATCCCTAGAAGCGTGTACGAAGGGGCATAGTTTTTTGACTCCTTGAGCGAGTCAATCAACTCGTTAAATGCAGTGGACAACGACTCGGGGTCGCTGTGGAAGCTGTCAAAGTAGCTCTTGGCGATCCGGCGGTGCACCAACGCCCGCACGTCACGGCTGTGGAAATCAACTCCCTTCACCAACTCTAATGCTCTATAAAGACCGTCGCGGCCCTGTAAATCGCCCAACCGCACTTGGCACCACGAGTAGTCGATCAATGCCTGCGAATTGTCCGGATACTGCTTCACAACCTCCGACAAGAGATCGCGAGCCTCGTGCAAGCTGTCCTTCTCTATCAAGATAAGAGCCTTGCCGATTTTCGCCTGCACGTAGTCGCCGTTTTGCGAGAGGATACGGTCATAGATCTGAAGTGCCCGGGCAAAATTCTTTGGTGCCTCATGGTAGGTGTACGTCACGGCCAACGAACAAAGAATATCCTCTCTTGCCCTCACCAAATCGATCTCCGTAGCCCGCTGGAGATCAGCAAGAAGCTTGATGGCGGCCTTACACCGGTCCAATGCCTCGGTATATTCGTGCAAATGCACATAGAAGCCACACACGATCCTATTGGCCAAGATCGAGTCGCTGCATTTGGCAAACCCCTGGAGCATCAACGCCAACACCTCCGACGGCAGGAAACTAGACGACCCAGAATCATCGTCCTCAAGATTTGAGTCGGTGCCTTCTTCATTCTGTTCCTCTTTTTGTTCTTCCTTCTCCTTCTGTTGCTCTTTCTCCCCCTTCTTATCTATCTTTTCCATCTCAGCAGCATCAATAGGGCTCTGCTCGCTTAGCAAGTACCCGTACAACACCATCCCGAGTCCCTCGTGACGAAAGTTTTCTATGAAAAATAGCAAATTGCTACGGTCAATGTGTGCGACATCGCGGTCGCTCCAGTCGAAATATAAGCTCCAGCAGAATAAGCTTCTCGTGCGGGTCAAGATCATGCCCTCAATCAAATCCCACATCTCCGCGGCCAATGGCTTCTTGTGTGGACTGGCCTTCAAAAGCTCATATTTGTACTTTAATTGAAGCTCCTGATACTTTAATCGAAGCTCATCGTCATCACATACATTAAGAAAGCTATCATAAAGCTGCGCAAGATCAGATTCGCGATAAATGTCCCAAGCAATACCATTCAAATACGCCTTGTTTTCCTGAGTCAATACTCGCGGGAGCTTGATCTTCTCGCTGCTAATGGCCTTAGATACTCTAGCAGATTCGTCTGTTCTTATTAAATCAATCAATCGCCTTAAATTCTCTACGGGGTCCCCTAATTCTTTGCCCAATAGGTCCGTTAGCGTTGCTCCGGGCATCGTCCGACGAAGGTAAACCTCCCAGAGCCTCATATCCTCTTTATATTTACCCTTTACCAAATAATCCCAGATGTCCTTCACCACATCCACTGCCGGCTGCTGGTGGTCCAAGAGCCTTTCGATCAATTGCGTGGCCACGTCAAAGAATTGCTCGTGGTCCTTCTGCGTCTTCAACACCTGGAAGTGGCCCTTCCATCCTAGTAAGTTGTCGCTATCCAACGACTCTGCCCTGCGGAAAGCCTTGATGGCCTTGTCGGGCTCATTGAGAAGCTGGTATGCCTTTCCTTCAAAGATCACAGCAAAGTAGTTGTCCCTGTCCTCGCGGCGGATCTCGCGCACCGTCTCCAACGCAAAGTCGGGGTCGTTGTCTTCCAACGCCTTCTTGGCCGTCTTGAGAAGCTGTTTGGACATAAAGGCAAACGTAGTTGTTGGAAGAATTCAATTTTGATGCTTGTCACCTGATTTTCTTCAACATATTTAGTGTTAAAAAAAAGGAGTCACGTGCCACAAACCAAGGGAGTCACGTGGACAACATCAATTCTCATTGACTCCATTTTATTCAAAAATTTCCACCAACTCTTCATACATCATGAGCCAGGCTAGGTTTAACTTGTTGACGGAGGTTGCTAGGGCCCACTTCGGTGATTTGGCGTCGAAGGTCGTGTCGACTTTGATCGCATACGGCAGACTCCCCGTGAGAGAGCTCGGGGCTAGAATCAAGGCATCGCCGAAGCAGGTGAAGAGAACATTGGTTACTTTGATCCAATTTAATTGCATACAGTTCTGGACCGAGAAGGACACCTTGTACAGCATCAACGAGGTGGGTTTGATTGTTGTCTTGCGGACGGGGGCCATTTTGGGCCACATAAAGGACCAATATGGTGAGCAAGAAGCAGCGATGATTTACCAAATTCTTCAGCATGGCAACATCAAGGTATCACAAGTGTCCAAGGAGAACAACGAGCTCTTGGTGAAGCTTTATAACGAAGGATGGCTTAAGGTGATGACCAAGAAATCGTTCGAACCTTTAGAAGACGTATGGCACATGATTTTCCAGGACGTATTAAAGAACGCTCCTCGCACGGCCACTACTTCTGAAGTCAAAAGGATATCTGAAGCTAAAGAAAGAGCCAAGATCTTGCTAGACGAATATTTAGGGGCACATCATGATCATTTTGTCATGGAAAATGGCTACAAGAGACTCAAGGGCGAGTTGGTGGTGACATTTGACTTGACAAGATTCGAAAAGCATCTTCGTACCATAGAATTGATGAACTTGGCCCGGTCGAGAGTCGGGGCTCTCACGGCGATGGTTTATGAAACTGCATTACAAATGATTGAGAAAAATTCACCTGATTTCAGACATCCATATCTTAGCATTGATGGGTTGATCAACGACCCGGAACAGGAAAGAGTGTTTGTGAATTCGATTGAAAACCAACTTGTAGATGACGGCAAGATCACATTTTCCGCAAGACACATCACCAGCCTTCTCCCCGAGGGACTTGATCTCACCAACTCTATCTTGACGCATAATTTCTTGAAACCCAAGAAAAGACCTGCGGAAGACGAAGCGACGAAAAGAGTCAAGTTGGAGAATGGGCACATGGAAAAAAAGGTGGAAAGTTTATCGTCGTCATTTCTTGTGGACCAGCATCTTAAACTTTTAACGTCATCTACGCAAATCCAATTTTTGATTGAAATAGCTCCCGGCACGTATACGGTGCCATTCAAGGCATTGAATGAGCAACTTAAAAAGCTCAACTATGAGGAATTGATTAAAAAGACCTTGGGCAGAGATGCGTTTAGGTTGTTACGAGCATTAAAGACTTTGAAGTTGGCTGATGAACGAGCATTGGCCACGGGGACGTTACTCAAGGAGAAAACCGTGAGGTCCGAACTCTACCGGTTGATCCAGTATAATGTGGTTGAGATTCAAGAAGTGCCACGAAGTGCCGATCGAGCAGCCTCTAAAGCGTTTTTTCTTTATCGTCATAAGGAATTCCCTTCGTACAAGTCATTTTGTGAAGCAATGATATTTAGCATGGGCGAAGAGCTCGCCACCATCCAAAATTTAAAGGAGGACCATCGGATCTTGCTTCTGAAGAGCGAAAGAGAAGATGTCAAGGGCCATGAAGAAGAGTTGTTGTTGCAATCCGAACTCAAGACTTTACGTCAATTGCATGAGAGAGAGGTCTATAAGCTAGCACGTCTCAGCCGGATATACTCTTTATATACGGTGTTTAATTTGCCATAAATGTTCGCAGCCATTTGTCCATGCGACTTCGCAGCCACTCGCCAACTTGCCAAACTCGCAGCCAAACGCAGCCAAACCCGCAACCTGGCTTAGGATGGAATAGCTGGTCTTATTGCCCATAAAACGCACTATACACTGCCGTTGCAATACCACTGTATTATTGTGCTATAGCACTGTATTGCACTATTACCAACCATTTATTGCACTCATTAATACACTCATCAAGTAACATCATTAAACTTTAAACTAATTAACGCTACTTCTCCATAAACTTATACTCTACACTATCTACAGTGTACTCTACAGTGTCTACAGTGTACTTTACACTATACTCTAATTAGATATCTTGTACGCTCTGTTCATTTCTGCTCCTCTTCGCGATACATCGTGCCCCAACCATCGATATTTGTGAATAATCAACACCACAACCATAATACAACAATTATGGGAGATGGCAAGTATCCATCGCCGTTTGGATACCGGCGTAAGAAGGAGCTGAATGAGAGCGAATTGGATAGTTTTAGTTCGTCGAGGAACTATTCGAGGGCTCTTGTGAGGGCCGATGCGGACTCGGATGAGATCCTCGATTGGATCAAGGGTCTCGATAAAAGATTACAGAGAACATTTGAGCATCAAAGTCAAGAGGCCATTGAGTTGGAAAAGAGAGTCGAGAGTGAACGGATGAGCACAAAGTATGAGAATGTGATTTTCGACGACGAGTTTAAAAAGATCGGAAGGTTGTTGAAGAGGGAGAAAGAGGAAGAGCAGGAAGAGGAAGAGGAAGAACAGGATGAAGAAGAGGAAGAAATTGATGTCGATCAAGATGTTGATGAAATTGATGTTGATGAAATTGACGTTGATGAAATTGACGTTGATGAAGTCGAGGCCGAAGAAGACCAAGACGAAGAAGCCGAAGAAGCCGAAGAAGCCGAGGACGAAGACCAAGAAGCCGAAGAAGCAGAGGAAGCTGAAGAGGAGCAAGATGAACAGGATGGAGATGAACCAATTGAAATCTTGTCCGAGTCTGAAGAAGAGGAAGAAGAGGAGGATGATTATACAGGAATAAGCTCTCTGCAAAGGTATATGATGCCAAAGGTATCGAGACAGTTTTCGAGAGAAGCAAGAGAGAGAGATGAAGAAGAGGAAGACGAAGAGGAAGAAGAAGAAGAAGAAGAGGAAGGAGGAGAAGAAGAAGATGATGAAGAAGAAGAGGAAGAAGAAGAAGCTGAAGAAGAAGAGGAGCAAGAAGCTGAAGAAGTTGAAGAAGAAGACGAAGAAGAAGAAGAAGAAGTTGAACGAGAAAAACAACTAGTTGAAGAGCAATTTGACGATGGACAAGTCGAACAAGACGAACAAGAACAAGACGAACAAGAACAAGACGAACAAGAACAAGACGAAGAAGAACAAGACGAACAGGAACAAGTCAAAGACAGTCCCGGCCAAGATCTCCACGATCAAGATGCTGATGAACGTGACTACCAACACTATGAAGGAGACGACATGGAGATCCAGATCAATGACGAGCAAGATCAAGAGGACGAGCAAGATTTTGTATCGCTTGATGCCGGTTCAGAACCTGAACCTGAAAACGGTGATCCCGATTCCGTCTTTAACGAAAAGTCAATCATTGTCTTGGACAGCGAAGAAGATGATGATCAAGAAGATGAGGGAGAGAGAGAAGATCAAATTCAAGAAGGTCAAAATCAAGAGGGTCAAAACCAAGAGGGTCAAAATCAAGAGGGTCAAAATCAAGAAGGTCAAGATGAACAAGATCACACATACCAAACAGACCAAGACGGATACCAAGATCTTTCCAACACTCTATACCATTCCTTTGACATTGACTTGGACCAACCAGAACTTCAAAGCCTTGCTGAACAGGTTATACAAAACCAGTTATTGGACGAGACTCCTGAAGCCGAAGCAGCCGAAACAGAACCTGTTGAAGCAGAGACTGTCGAAGCAGGGCCTGTCGAAGATGAACCAGTTGAAACTGACCCAGTTGAAACTGACCCAGTAGAAACAGAACCAGTTGAAACAGAACCAGTCAAGTCCACTCCTCCACCTCCTATATTCAAAACAGTGAAACAAGAAGATCCAGTAGAGGTTTTAAAGAAATTAAAGGAAACAGAGGAAAAATTTCAAGTCAAGCTCAGTTCAGTGGCCGATTTAGAGGAAGAACTAAGGAACCTGTCGAGGTTATCACCAAGTATCTTTGAATCTTCTCCCCCCATACAGAATCCCCAACCGGAACTGGAAATAGCATCGTTCGCCGAGACCGAAGAGCCTGCCAATTCTCATAGCACAAGTAACTTTGTCGAAGGGTCCATCAGCAGAGAGGAGAAAGAGGTGGATATTCCTGTACCTCAGCTAGAATCCTTGGACCTGGATGAAGATTCAGAAGAGTTGACTATTATAGATATTGGAGGGGGAGAAGAACAAGAAAAAGAAGAAGAAGATAAAGAAGAAGAAGAAGAAGAGGAAAAGGAAGAGGAAGAGGAAGATGAAGCTGAAGAAATCGAAGCTGAGGCAGAAAAAGAAGCTGAAGCAGAAATCGAAGCTGAGGCAGAAAAAGAAGCTGAAGCAGAAATCGAAGCTGAGGCAGAAAAAGAAGCTGAAGCAGAAATCGAAGCTGAGGCAGAAAAAGAAGCTGAAGCAGAAATCGAAGCTGAGGCAGAAAAAGAAGCTGAAGCAGAAATCGAAGCTGAGGCAGAAAAAGAAACTGGAGAAATCGATGCTGAATCCCAAATCAAAGCTGAGGAGGCGAACGACTTGGAAAAAGAGACGAAAGAAATGGAGATAGAGTCTGAAGACGAAGCACCCGAGGACGTTATAGAAGTGGAAATGGAAGCAGACGAAGATAAAGCAGATGCTATGGATTTAGAAGAGGAAGAAGCTGAGGCTGAAGCAGAAATTGAAGTAGAGGAAGCTGAAGAGGAAGCTAAGGAAGAAGCTGCAAAAGAAATTGCCGCAAAAGCTGAAGCTAAAGAAGAAGCTGCAAAAGAAACTGAGGCTGAAGTTGATTTTGAAGTCGAAAACGAAAAAATGTTAGCAGCCGAAGAAGCAGCGGATGAAGAAGAAGCAACTGAAGCTGAAGAAGATAAAGATGAAGCATCTGAAGCAGATGCAGAAATTAAAGAGGCTGCGGAATTGAATGAAATAGTAGCTGAAGCTGTAGAAAAAATAGCTAAAGAAGCCGAAGAGGCAGATGCAGATAAGAAAGCAGCAGAAACAGAATCTGAAGCTGAAGTTGAAGCAGAGGCAGAAACAAACTCTCCCTCTTCTGCTGACAACGCAATCTTTCAATTTGACTATCCCCAGCATCCTGATCTTCCAGACCCTGGAACTCCCTTTGAATCTGAATCCGATGACTACGAATTGACGATTATAGAGCCTGAAGAGCCCATAGAATTTGCCTACGAGTACTCCAGTAACGTCGAGTTACAATTGGGGCCCGAAGACTTGGCTGTCCCCACAAGCATAGAAGAAGCAGAATATGAAGAGAATCAACAAGTGGAATATTCCTCGGTCCAACTTGAGGAGGTAGATATCGAAGAAAGCGGTATTGAACCTTCGAGTGTTATTGAGCCTGATGACTTTGAACTAAGCGTGATAGAATTGGAGAGCATCGAACAACCAGGAAGAGTTCTCTATCCATCCTCAATTGTCTATCCTGAAGAGAAGGAAGAAGAGGAGGAAGAAGAAAAGGAAGAAGAGAAGGAAGAGAAGGAGGGATCTCGGAAGCGGACATTTTCTGAAGCTTTTCCGTTCTTTGATCTCAAGAAGCTTTTCAAGCGGAGGATAAGGACTCCTATTTTGCAGCCAATTGACCATGAGTTTGAAGAGACGAATTCTGACATCGAGAGAGAAGAGGAAGAGGAAGCTAGAGAAAGAGAAAGAGAAGCCAAGGAAAGAGAAGAAAAGGAAGAAAGAGAAAGGGCAGAAAGAGAAAGGGCAGAAAGGGAAGAAAAAGAAGCAGAAGCAGAAGCAGAAGCAGAAGCAGAAGCAGAAGCAGAAGCAGAAGCAGAAGTAGAAGTAGAAGTAGAAGCTAAACTTGAGGTTGAGACTGAAGCTGAAATAGAAGCTGAGACTGAAGCTGAAACTGAAGCTGAAACTGAAGCTGAAATAGAAGTCAAAACGGAACCAGAAGAGGACCCAGAAGAGGCTCCAGATAAATTCCCTCGAAAGAGAAAAAGACCCAGAAAGTTGCTTGGACTTGACTTGTCGGAAGTGTCTCTCGAACCAAGCAGGTCGTTGAGAAATGGACACACTTTTGGCAAGCAGCAAGACTCGAGCGAATCTCCTACAGACCTCGATGCCCCCTCGTCCAGAACAAGATCGAAGTCGCCGATAAAAGGTAAAAAGTTTAAATCGCCCAGACAAAGGAAAAAAGGTCCTCGAGGACGTTCTAGAAAAAGATAGATTAATGACAGTAATAAAAGATATGATTCTATTCTCTATACTCTATACAAGATGCGACATTGTCAGTTCGTAGACGCCAAAAAATACCATATTCACCACGAATGATCTGGCAACAGAGATCCCGAGGCCCCTGTACAATCGCCTGGCAAACACGATTTTCCTATGCTTTGCAGGTAATGGTGGTAGTCCTTGTTCATTGCGTAAGATATTGGTGACGGCATCCTTTTGGATGAGCGATTTGGTGGTGTCTATGGGGAAGATGGTGATCCAGCTCATGATTCCAGAGAGGCCTCCGGCGAGGAGGATCGATACTTTGGATGTCTCCTCGGGCGAGGAATTGATGATTCCGTTCATGCACCATTTCATCGACTCGTACATGGAGTAGTAGAACCCGGACGAAAGCAGGTCTCGGAGAAGGTGGTATCTGTAGCCAGAGTAGAGCCCCCCGAGACCTTCGTGGGTGATGATTTTTTTGAATGTTTGCAAAGTCGATGACAGCGACGAAGGAGCTGTCAGAGAATTTAGCGATCCAGCTCCCGCGCCAACTCGCGCACCAGCCCCACTATTTCTCGCGCCTGTCCCGGTAGCGGGCGCACCCGCGCCCCTAGCTGCCGCGATCGCCCCGCTACTTCCCCCATCAACCTTCACTAATGTCGATATCTGCGAATAAATCTTGGTGAATTCAAAGGGACAAGCAAACACAGACACCCCAGCTCCCGCTATATTCCCTGAAAGAAAACATACAAACACGTTCCTCACCAACGGATGAATATTCTGGGTGTTTTCCGCCGTGGGGTGAAACAAGCCATTGTAGCAAATTGGTTTCGCCGCAGTAAAGATCGATACACTGAGTGATTTCGAAAACGACGTCGACAATAAGGGTGCCCAGATCCCCCTGAAAAAGCCCTTGATACCTTCGTGTTTGAAAGTTCCCGAAACACAAGCCCAGTAGCTCGCAAATTGCTTGTGGGTCTGCATTCTCGTCTTGACTGTATCCATGGGGAACCCAATGACGGTGCCGGCAAACGATGCTCCGTAGGCAAGAATCGTCGACCTCCACGGAAATAGCGACTCAGGAAACACATGGACAGCCCTAGAGTAGTCGATGTTACCCGTTATCGCAGGAATACTCCCATCTTTAGACACTGGCTTCATGAAGTTAATTAATTGATAATGATAGTGATGAGGTTTGATAACGAAACGTGGTGCTTATATGCAGGTTGGGTTATATACAGACTATAAAATGTAAAATGGATAAAATACTAATAACCACGTCTTTTGGCATCTCTGACTTGGGCCATGAGGTTTCTGAAACCATGGGAAAAAGTTTTTCTCCACCATTCTCTCTTTCTTTGCTTCTGGTACTTTGCGGGGGGAATGTATCTCGATTGCGCTCTCTTGAAGTACCTAATTCTATTTGATCTGATCACGGAATTGACTCCCGATAATGTTCTTCCCAAGTTGCCGTATTGGACGTCGACGGTTCTACCGGCGATGGGACCCTGGGTGCGTATTCCCTTGGCGACGTCTCTTGGATGAGGTACCGAGTTGCCAAAGATGTATTCTTTCTTGTTGAACCCGTTGTTCTGGCCAAACAAGTTGTCCAAGTTGAACGAGTCGGTGGGTTTGGAATCTTTCAATAAGGTATCTATGGCCCCAATAGTGTCGACCTTGTCATTTTTCAGCGAGTTGAATCTGGCGTTCGAGATGTTCAAGTTCAAGCTGTAACCGTTGATACGATACAATCTGTTCAAGCGGTTCAATCCGTTCAAGCCTTTAAGGCCGTTCAGGCCGTTCAAACTACCACGCAAGCCTCCCAACAGTCTAAGCATGATGTTGGATGGTGAGAAATTTTATTTTGTCGCGAAGAAATTCAAAGGAAGCTCGCGCGACATCCGCGCGACATTTGGCGATTATATCAATCGGGTGATTATAAACCAAACTATCTTACAAGGTCCAGGGATATGTCTGGCGAAAACATATTACAAACGGTACTTTGCGAAGTGCATGGTGTGCGAGCACTCAAGATCCCGCCGGGGGAGATCTCGCTATCCAAATGGAACCTTGATGATGTCATATGGCAGGGGAGTCTTCGGCTTGTGGAACAAGAGGTGATCAATGAAGAATTGGGATATTTTGCCAGTTGGAACGACGTTGCAGAGCTGTCGCAGCATCAGTCTCCGGTACGGCCGTACGAAATGCTCAGGCTAAAAATTGAGCTTTATAATGAAGCTCCAGGGGGTGAGGCCAAGGACATGGTATGGGCCGAAGTATGGTTTAATCCTGCTTCAACGGAAGATTTGGATAATGAGCAATATGTCATAGCCAACAATGGACAGGAGACGGTACAAATCTCCAACGAATCATCAAAATACTACAAGATCATTGCCCAATTGCCCGGAACAGGGTATCATCCATTAAAGGGCCATGATCTCAATGACAGCACCCCGCTACTACAAGTGGCGTTGGGACTTCGCTTTTCAACGTCAGATTCCACCTCGCTCTTTTCCGAGGGGCTCAACCTCTACCGCAGACGGTATAGGAACATTGAGGATCAATACGAGTACGAACTCAAACTTTACGACTTGGAACGAAAAGTGAACAAATCGACCTTGGATGACGAAGATGAAGGCTTCGGAGAAGAAGAAGAAGAAGAAGAAGGCTTGGGAGAAGAGGGCTTCGGAGACTTTGTATCAAAGAATTGATATGATATTTATATAGACTGCATACTTAATACCACGGCGATACGAATCCACCCACCGGATTTTACCCCACCGGACATAATCCTCCGGAAATAGCAAAAGAGGTTACACCGTTATTTCTTCTTTGAGTAGTACATTTTTTGGATGATGGAGTTGTGCTCTCTAATTTCTTTATTCTTGTTTCTGCCGTACTCGATGTACGCCATGTCCTCTCCTCCCGCGAGCCCAGCTAGCGACCCTGCAGTACGGGCAGCTTCGTGATCAAGCTTTGCCCTCTTGTCCTCGGAAATGAAGTTTGTATCGGCATCGTCACCCACTTCCAAGCCCGCAGCATCCTCGTTCTTTAACAACACTTCCTGGAGCAACTCACGTCTCTCTCTCTGCGAGGCGTATGCTAGGTCAGGCAACTTATCCATGCCATTGAGATGGGTAATCACCTTGAAGGCATACCCTTGGTCCACCAAAAAAGCCTGTCTCTTGGTGGAGTAGTACATCTCCTGAGTGTCTTTCGACACCAACGAGTAGAAAAATGCATTGAATCCTTCGTCGTTACGTCTTTTCGCCCGTAAGATCCTCCCCAACCGTTGGGCCTCCTGTCTTCTCGACCCGTAGTGCGAAGAGATTTGGATCAAGCAAGTGGCCTCGGGCAAGTCGATCGAAGTATCACCGACCTTCGACAAGAAAATGGTGTTGATCTCATCGTTATGCTGGAAATTTTGAAGAATCTTCATTCTTTCTTGCTGCGGAGTCGAACCGTAGATAAATGGCTTACCCAACTTTAGTGCATACTCCTGGAGTGCATACACGTTATCGCTAAATACAATAATCTTATCACCCCTGCGTTCGTGGTAATGAATCAAAAACTGGCAAGCCTGGAACTTTGTGGGATTCATAATGTACAAGAGCATCTTTTTCTTTGAAGCCTCCTTAAGGTATTCTTGGTAAAACTCTGCCGTCATGGGACACCATACTTCAGCACATTGTACATTCGCTATATGGCCCTTTTGTGCCAAATCCATCCAATTGGCCTCGTACAACTTGGGACCAATCAAGAAATTCAAGTCGTCAATCTTGTCGTCTTCACGCACCAACGTCGCCGTGAGTCCCAACTTGGCGTGCGCAGCAATAGTGGTGACAACTCTCCGGAACATCGCCGCAGGCACGACGTGCACCTCGTCCAAGATAATGAAGCCCCACTCTCGCGACGTCAAAAAATCCATCACCTTCTGCGAGTCGTGTGACCTATTTCTGGTGTTGGCCACCATTGAATAAGTACTCACCACCAACCCAGACTCGCTAGCAAACATCTCCTTATTCTCCGATGTGAACACAGCAACGTTCTCTGGCTGAAGCGTACTCCATTGCAAAAACTGCTGACGCCATTGCATCACTGAAACCGACGACGTGCACAACACAATCACCGATTTCTTGATCGTACATGCAGCGGTGATCCCCACCAACGTCTTGCCCGCACCACAGGGCAAAACTATAATTCCAGAACGAGCTCTTCCGTTACCAAACATCTTTGAAAGTGATTTCTCTTGGTAGGGTCTGATCTGCGTCGACGACTTGAGATCAATGTCTAAATCGGCGTTCCTTTCGTCATTACGGAAATCGTACTCTTCCAACACCGGATACTCGATTTCAGCACATCTCTTTTTAACAATCTCCACCGACTCGTTGGCGATCTCAAACGAGTGCACGGTGTCGAAATCGTCGCCTTCTTCTTCCTTACCCATCACCGAAGAAAATACATCCTCCACGGGGGGGTTCTCCTGTTTTTCCTTCTTTGTGCCTGGAATCACTAAATCGCCTCTAGCTGGGGCCGACGACTGTACGAGTCCGTTGCTACTGGTGGTGTTCTCGGAAGACTGGATCCGCAACGGTCCGATCACCGCGTCCTTCAAAAGCATCTGTAACACATCGGCCTGCGTACTCTCGACAAAATACCGATTATGCTTCAAAACCAACTTCACCTTCCCAAACGATACCGTGGCACTGCGAATAAAGTTCACAATCGACTCCGCAACAGGAACCTTAGATAACCGGTTCAAAACCAGAATGATATCGTCCGTTTCTAGCCCCACAGACACCGCAGCATACAACGAATAAGGAGTGATCTTATACTCATGAATATGCGACGGCCTCGACACCGGCTCCGCTATCGTCACCAAAAAATCCTGCGCCTGCTCTGCCAACGGCGAAAATGACTCCAAGATAATTCTTAACCCCATAGGACTGATCCAAAGAGGACGAGAGAAATGGTCTGGCTTCAACTTCAAGTATGAAAAATCCGCCCGGCCAAAGTTCTTCGACACCGAATCAGGAACATAGTCCGCGGGGATGTCTGGAGTCAAGTCCACTAGCTCCTCATCACTATAATGTTCATCATTCACCGAAGTTTTAATTCGTTCTATCGAGTCGTTCACTTGTCTCTTCTTACGAGTATTTCCTCCGCTCTTTTTTCTCTTTCTTGCTCCGTAGGTGTAGTCTTCGTCGTCCTTCCGATCCTCCTCAAAGGAGTCGTCCGACAAGTTGCCTCGCTCCAATTCTGCGTAGTTGATACGGGACATAATGAAGGAATTATTAATTGATGATTGAATTTGAAATATATGGGATGTCGTGTACTGCATACAAGAGATAAGTCATCATTAGAAAGCTGTACTGCACATAGACAATACACACACACACACACACATCTCATAATTATCACCAAAAATGTTCCAAAAAGGAAAATACAGTCTGCTACAGTTTACATTTTTGCTATTGCCTTCATTATAGTACATCTAATCCTGAAACTTAAAGGATCCCGAGGACAAGGTGATGGAACCTCCTTTGTACGAACCCTTTTTCAACTTGTTCTTGTTCTTGGTGAAGTCCTTGCCCCTAACTTGCACCAATCTGTCGTTAGCCATCTCTCCCCAGGTCCCTGCGGCACCCTTGTAGGCATTATCTTTGACGGCATCGCCGGCAAATACCACTGCGGATCGATCTATCCTAGAGAAATGCTTTCTTTGGCCCGGCTTGAGCTCCTCCTGCAGGGGCGACGCTGACGAGGAGATGGATTCTGTCTGCGATGAGTATTCAGGTTTGCGTCTTTTGGCTTCGGGGAGAGCAGACTCGTTCTTTCTCTTTATGTCAGACTCTTGTTCGACGGACGTTTCTTTCGAAGAGGGAGAGGAGTCGGATTCAGAGTCAGAGTCGGAGCTGGAGCTAGAGTCTGAGTCTGAGCTTGAGCTGGAATCAGAGCCAGCTTTTGCTTTGGATCCAGAGTCCGAGTCCGAGTTGGAGCTGGAATCTGATTCTGAGTCAGAACTTGAGCTTGAATCTGAATCTGAGTCAGAACTTGAGCTTGAATCTGAATCTGAGTCAGAACTTGAGCTGGAATCTGAGTCAGAACTGGATGAGCTTGATGAGCTAGATGAGCTAGATGAGCTAGATGAACTTGATGAGCTTGATGAGCTTGATGATGAGCTGGATTTTGAGTCTGAGCCCGAGTCTGAGTCTGAGTCAGAGTCAGAACCAGAGTCTGAGCTTGAGCCAGCTTTGGACTCTTTTCCAGCAGAGTCTGACTCGGAGTCCGAACTGGAATCCGAGTCTGAAGAGTCAGAACTTGAGGATGATGACTCAGAGTCTGAGCTAGAATCAGAACTATCAGAACTAGAACTGGATCCACTGGACCCAGAACCTGTTGAACTGCCCTTTTTCTTTTCAGACTCTGAACTTGAATCATTCTCAGATTCAGAGCTGGAGCTAGAGCTGGAACTAGAACTTGAACTGGAACTGGAACTGGACGACTCAGAGTCTGAACTTGAGCTTCCACTTTCACTGCCACTTTCACTTGATTCCGACTTCTCTTCCTCTTTGGCGGACAAGTACTCTGAGCTAGAATCGCTATGGGGCTCCTTGTCTAATATTTGCTCCAACTTATCATTAACCTTAAACACCTTCCAATTGTTGTCGTCTATCTCCCTTGTCAAGGCCTCTGACACACTGCGAAGGTCCTTGTTCCTCGCCAAGAAGTCCACTATATAGGACAATGTTGTTTCCTTCGATGCCATGGCCGTAATCTCCTAATATCGTATGATAGATAAAAAATTTCTGATAATGAGATGAGATAAATTATCATCGTCACGTGAGAAAAACCAAAAGCAACGGGAATATTCAGAACGACATTAAAGGAGAGAATCAAGAGTCAGAAGAGATTCCGTAGAGAGTCAGTAGAGAGTCAGAGAGTTAGCTCAGCAGAGCTAACATACGAATCAACTTTGGCTCATTTTATCTGCGTCTAACACATTTTTCGCAGCTCATTACATTTAATATCTACTACTCATAGCTTTGCTATTGGTTCTAAGGATAGAAGGACATTGTTGCTGGCCATTAGTTTCATCCGGTCTTTAAGAATATTGGACTTGTTTCCATGGAACTTGACCTCAGGATAGTGACTATAGAGGTCCTCTGCAATCAGCTTTCTTTTATGAACATATGAGACAATTGTATCCACAGTGGTGTCAGGAAATTCACCACTGAAAAGGTGACCCCCTTGCGGAATATCCACTGCGCTAAGCAAATCCTTTCTAACGGACCCACGGACAAATGCAACCGTTTCTGGTGGGAGCTCGTCGTTATGAATAGGAACTACATGACACACTGGGAGTTTCATCAAGGGTAACGCTTCCATTACTCTAGGAATAGAAAAAGTATAACACTTGAAACTGGTGATTAGATCCTCTTTTGTCGTTTTAGACTTGAAAATCGGGTTATCTAATGGATCTCTTGTCTCATAAATGTCATCGCTGATTAAATCTTCAAGCACTCTATTATCAAAAGCATTGAGAAGGCCATATTTCTTGTAATACTTATGGACGTCATCTTTGGTAGCAAAGGTATCATGAATCATTTTACCTATCTTATTGATCCGGGCAGAAAAAATTGTATCGTACTTATCATTTATGTAAGCAGTAGGGTCAAGGAGGATAATAGAATCGAATAAAGCCGGTGCATGAACAGCAGCTACAATCACACCCAAACCCCCCATAGAGTGCCCAATGGCTATATTTCGACTCAACAGGTCATTTAAAAATTCTCCAGATTTCTGCTCATATTTCAATACTTCAATTAAATCTCTTCCACCATCGTCCCAATGGTAAGTCCACCCGAGCACATCTCTATTCACTTGGGCAGAATCTCCATGGTTCACGGCATCAATTGACACTACAGAATCAAGGTACCAGCCTTGTTCTTTAGCAATGGCATACAGTCTCTTTATATGATAGTGGTAGATGGCCTTTGTCATTCCTGTTCCGTGCAAAAACGCCAAATTGAACCTGATGGCCTTTTCCGGGATTTTCGCCGTGGTCTTGTACTTATTGTACACCAATTGCAATTTCTCATGGGGCAATACTGTGGAGCCCCTTCCTCGGTACCAAGAAGCCTCTATCTTCTTTTTTTCGACGGTGAACATGAATAAGTGATCTATTAGAGCCTATTGAAGGTGTTGGTGATATTTATAATTATCCTATTGTTAGTGCTGCGGCGGGGTGCCCAATCTGGAAAATCACCCATGGTTATGTATGAGGAGAAGAAAATGTACGATAAGGATTGAAAAGAATGGATAAAAGATGAGAGCAAAGAAGTTACATATACGAGACAAATTCAGTGGTCATTAAACATCCCTGAGCTTTAGTTTATATCAATTTTTCTCGTCTATTCTAAATTTCGCAGCTATTTATAATTTTGATTTGAGATCTAGGGACTCTACGCCTTTGTTATTGAGGATCAACTCCAATCTATCTTCAAGGATCTTGGTCTTATCCCCACGGAACTTGACCTCAGGATAGTGGTTATAAAGGTCTTCTGCAACAAGTTTTCTTTTATGAACGTACGAAACTATCGTGTCCACTGCAATATCGGGATATTCCCCATAGAAAAGGTGACCCCCTTCAGGAATATCTACTGCGCTAAGCAAATCCTTTCTAATGGACCCACGGACAAAGCCAACAGTTTCGGGTAGGTTCCATTCTTCGTTAATTGCAACAACATGACACACTGGGACTTTCAATAAGGGCACTACATCCATTCCTCTAGGAATAGAAAACTTGTAGCTCGTATAACATGTGAGCTGATCCTTTATTGTCGTCTTGGACTTGAAGACAGGGTTATCTGAGCTGTCTGTTGTCTCATAAACGTCTTCGCTGATTAAATCTTCCATCACTCTGTTGTCAAAAGTCCTGAAAAGGCTAGACTTCTTATAATACCTATAAACCCCTTCTTTGGTAGTAAAAGTGTCTAATTATTTTACGTATCTTATTGATCCTGGTAGCGAAAAGTGGATCGTACTTATCACTCATGTAAGTAGACGGACAAAGAAGGATAATAGAATCGAATAAAGCCGGTGCATGAACAGCAGCTACAATCACACCCAAACCCCCCATAGAGTGCCCAATGGCTATATTTCGACTCAACAGGTCATTTAAAAATTCTCCAGATTTCTGCTCATATTTCAATACTTCAATTAAATCTCTTCCACCATCGTCCCAATGGTAAGTCCACCCGAGCACATCCTTATTCATCTTGGCAGAGTCACCATGGTTCACGGCATCAATAGCCACTACAGCGTCAAGATACCAGCCTTGTTCTCTAGCAATGGCATACAACCTCGTGATATGATAGCTGAAAGTAGCCTTTGTCATTCCTGCACCGTGGAAAAATGCAAAATTGAACTTAATTGCCTTTTCAGGAATACTGAAACGTTTTTGAACTTGTTATAGACCAATTGCAATTTCTCCTGGGGCAATATCGTGGATCCTGGACCCCTAGGCCACGAAGCCTCTATCGTTTTCCTTTCAATCGAAAACATGGGGAAAAAATAGTTGAAATTAGATTAGCACATGGACTTATATATTGCAAGATATCTATAAAAAGATGCTCGAATGGGCCGTGGCGTGGTGCCCAATGTAGAACATCTCCGAAGTGTACAAGGAGAAGATAAAGAATAATAAATAGCCTCAAGAGGGGAGGAGAAGTAACAGATAACGTAAACGGCGAATTCTATAGTCTTGTTCGATAGGCTTTTTTTTGTGGATCTGCAGCTATATCTTTGCCTTTAGGGTTATGGACTCTACGTCATTGAGAATCAACTTCAATTTATCTTCAAGGATCTGGACTTGGAACCTGACTTCTAGAAGAAATCTTTTGCCAACACCTTTTGTTGTCTTACACGCTTCCATCCCCTTGGGGTCGAGAACTAGAGCACAAGTAGCATATCATTTGATCCCTACTTTTGATTTGGACTTGAATACGGGACCCGTCCCTTGGTAAATATCATTGATCAAATCTTCTAATACCTCAGCATTTAGTGTCTTTAGAAAACTGTTTTTCTTGTAGTCATTGACCTCTTTTGCACAAAGGTATCAAGAATCATTTTATCCATCTTTGAATGGGAATTGTAAAGTGATTGATATTTTGGGACAATATAAGATACCGCATCGTGAAGGATGATGGAATCAAAAAGTGCTGGTGCGGCGACAGTGACACCTAATCCGCCCATAAAATGGCCAATAATGTTGCGACTTAACAATCATAGTCTCCTCAATTCTGTTCCTGCTTCAGCACTTTGATCAAATCCCTCCTCCATCGTCCCAATGGTAAGTCCAGCCGAGCAGATTTCTGTTTAATAGGGCAGAATCTCCGTGGCCCACGCCATCAATAGCCACTACCGAATCGAGGTACCAGCCTCGTTCTTTCCCAATGGCATACAACTTCTTTATATGGTAATGGAAGGCCTTTGCATTCCTGTTCTGGCAAAAAAGCAAATTGAATCTTACGGCCTTTCGGGATTTTTGCTGTGGTCTTGTCTTTTTGCACACCACGAGCAACTTTTCAGGGGCGACGCAGTAGAGCATCACCTCTGGCCACGAACCTTCTATCTGCTTTCGTCGATGAACATTAAAGAGCTCTACGACAAAATTTCGGAAATCTGGGGAGCCGGCCGATGAGGAGAAACCAGCCGAGGATGAAAGTGCACATCAAAGAAAAAGGAGAGTAGACAGAAGACACAGTAGACAGAAGACACAGTAGACAGAAGACACAGTAGACAGGAGATACAGTAGACAGTAGACACAGTAGAGAGTCACAAGAGTACCTACAACGTTAGAGAATAGATACTGAGAATTTTTTGCAATTTTTCGCAGCATATGAATAATCTAAAACTAAATAATTTATAACTTAGCCTTAGGATTTAGGGACTGTACAGCCTGGGCATCGAGAACCAAAGGCAACCGGTCAGCAATAATCTTTTCTCTATCGCCATTGTACTTGACGTCGGGATAATAGGGGTAAAAGTCTTGTGCAACCAGGTTTCTCTGGTTCACGTAGGAAGCGATAGTATCGACGGTGATGTCTGGGAACTCAGCATGGAAAAGATGTCCTCCTTTAGAAATGTCCACGGGGGTAAGGAGATCTTTTTGGATAGTGCCACGGATATAATCAACCGACTCTGGAGGGTTCCAAGCTCCCTGGGTGGGGATAACATGGCACACAGGTACCTCCAACAGAGCCAATGCTCTATGTCCTCTAATGACAGAGAAAGCAGCACTCATGTAGCACATCATTTGATTTCTATTTGACGTCTTTGACTTGAAAACGGTGCTACCAGACTCCGTTGTCTCATAGACATCGTCATCGATAAAGTCATCCAACACTCTGTTATCAAAGGTCTTGAAGAAACTGAATTTGCGGTAATATTCATTGACGTCATCTTTATTATCAAAAGTATCAAGAATCATCTTCCCCACCTTTTTGAACCGACCCAAGAAGAGCCCCTGGTATTTAAAATTGACGTAGGTCACGGGATCAAGGAGGATAATGGAGTCAACCATGGCTGGGGCACTCACCGCCGCTATAATCACTCCCATACCGCCCATAGAATGGCCAATGGCAATGGTACGATTCAAACGGTCGTTGAAGAACTCTCCTGACTTTTGTTCATGTTTCAAGACTTGAAGAAGGTCTCTTCCACCGTCGTCCCAATGGTAGGTCCATCCTAAACGATTTTTATTCAATTCGGCCGAATCTCCATGGGTCACGGCATCAATAGCCACCACCGAATCAAGGTACCAGCCTTGTTCTTTAGCCACGGTATATAACTTCTTTATAAGATAGTGGAAGATAGCCTTTGTCATTCCTGTTCCGTGCATAAAGGCCAAATTGAACCTGATGGCCTTTTCCGGGATTTTTGCTGTGGTCTTGTACTTGTTGTACACCAATTGCAATTTCTCATGGGGCAACGCCGTAGAGCCTTCACCTCTAGGCCAAGAGGCCTCTGTCTGCTTCTTTTCGAGTTTAAACATAGAGAAGACGATAAAGAGAACGGGGGAACGTCAGAATATATTTTATATGCGCGCTTCCGAGGTCGAATCTGGGGAAGAGCATGCGTGAGTAGGAGAGCGGAGTAGGGTATAGAGATATGGCAGTATGGATAGTATAGTATGGGTAGTATAGTATAGCAGTATGGATAGTATAGTATGGATAGTATAGTATGGATAGTATAGTATGGATAGCAGTATGGATAGTATAGCAGTATGGATAGGGTATAGTATGGCTCGAGATAAAGGTTAAGAAGAGGAGCAAAAAGATGCAAAAAACTAAGATGCAAAAAACTAAGATGCAAAAAACCAAGATGCAAAATAGAGAATCAAAGAAAGATGTATATTATAGAAAGATGTATAGAGAAGAAAGATGTGTAGACAAAGGATTTATGTTTCCGTGTCCACGTGAAAATTTTTAGTGCAACCCCATCTCGTGATCATTAGTCAAAGGTTCAGACTTCATTCTTTCCACAGCATGACCAAAATCATCGAGGTGTTGAGGACAGTCAAGCAGATGCGCAACTGGAGGTTGCAGTGTCTTGTGAATAACGAGAGCGTGGGGTTTATCCCCACGATGGGGGCTCTTCATGAGGGCCATTTGCTGCTTGTATCGAAATCTTTACAAGAGAATGATCGCACCGTGGTATCAATCTTTGTCAATCCGTCACAATTTGCTCCGCATGAAGATTTAGAGGATTATCCCAGGACTTTGGACCTGGATTTGCAGTGTCTTGCCCAGAGGTTCACGGAAAAATCTGTCGATGCCGTGTTTGTACCCAGGGCTTCGGAGATGTACCCCAGTGGGATTGTACAAGATGTATCGCAACAGAAGGGAGCCTTTGTCAGTGTATTAGGGTCTTCCGAGCAATTGGAAGGTGTCACTAGACCTCATTTCTTTAGGGGGGTTGCTACGGTGGTGACAAAGCTCTTAAATGTGGTGCAGCCCGATAGAGTGTATTTTGGGCAAAAGGATGCCCAGCAGTGCGTGGTGATTAAAAATTTGGTGAAAGATTTGCTTATAAACACCGAGGTTAGGGTCTTGCCCACGGTGAGAGAACATTCGATGCTTGCACTTTCTTCAAGAAATGCATACTTGTCCGATACTGCTAAGCAGGATAGTGCTTCGATTTATCGGTCCTTGCACGAGGGTGAATTGTACTATCTAGAACAGGGCAAGGCGGTGGAAGCAGCAGAGATCTTGCAGAAAGTCAAGGATCAAATGGCCAAGCACAACTACAAAATCGACTATGTCTCGCTCAACCATCCCGAGACCTTGGACGAGCTCCAGTACGTCGAGCCGGGCGTGGGGGCCATCTTGTCCACCGCAGTATTTGTCCCCAAGCAAGACGGCGGAGAGGCCAGGTTGATTGACAATATCATTTTGCATTAATAGCATGAGAAGTAATTAAAAATATAAGATTGTCTATAGAATCCTGGGACATTCTGTAGATATGCTAGATATGACGATACGGTGTAGATGTTCCGTAGATATTGGAGATGATGCTATAATACTGTTGCTGCAAATATATGTTGCTGCCGAATTGCCGCAAAATTGGGCATGTTTGCAGCAATGCCTATGCCGCAGCTTCCTAGAAGGCCCTTCTTGTCTTGACAGTCTTTGGCTTGTCCGCTGGCTCAAACCTGTTCTTGTCCTCTTTGAGCAGAGCCTTGAAATGCTCTCTGTCCAAGTCCATGCCGTACGATTCCAACTTGGGCTTGTAGCTCTCGGCGACCTCGTAGAATACGTAACCATACTGAAGAAGCCATAACGGGTCCACCACCGTGACACAGTTCATGTACTCCCTTGTGGTCAAGATAAGTTCGTGGTACACCACGTACGGCGAGGTGAAAATGCCATCATTAAGGGCAGACGTTGGGTGCAAATACATCTTCATGTAGTTGTGTCGCAAATTGACAAACTCAGAAGAACCATTCGGGTTCGTCTTGACCAACTTCGACAGTTGCTGGTAGTAGGATGCACACAAGCATTTCTTGATATCGTCGTCGGACCTTGCTGTCCAGAGGGGCAACCGGTTGTTTCTCATAATCATCATGAGTTGGTTCTTGATATCGTGAGCCCGCAAGAGTGATTTCGCATTCAAAAAGTTTCTGGAACACCAACTGTGCACTTTCGGTGCACTCTTGACTCTTTGCCAGTGAATTTCCCACTGGTTAAAGATGTTTAATAGGGTCAAATGATCCGAATCAGAGATCAAGAACCTCTCACGGGCAAGATCGGCTTCACGAGCTCTCTCCTTGGGCCGATAATACACCGAGGGCACAGAAAGCATCGCCACGATCTTGATGATGTCCTCTGAACAGTGAAACTCCTTGGAGCACGAAGCCACCAAGAGTTTTGCCAAGGTGGGCTCGAAGGGGAACGTCATCATGCTTCTGCCCAAATCGGTCAACTTCCCGAGGTTATTGAGCGCCCCAATGCTCCAAAGATCATAAAGAGCACAACTCATCAAGTCCCCCGGTGGAGGGTCCAAAAAGGCGAATTTCATGATATCGTCGATGTTGAGTGACTTGAGCAAGAGCATCACGCTGTTCAAGTTTGTTCTTTGGATCTCTGGGATCGGCTGCACAAACATCTCTTGTGGGGAGGTTGCTCGTTCGGTGTACAATCTGAACGCAGACCCTGGTCCTGTTCTTCCGGCCCTACCGCTTCTCTGCTGGGCATTGGCGTAGGAAATGGGGATCACTTGTAAAGTGTCCATTCCTAGCTTGGGACTGTACACTTTTTGCTTCACGAGACCCGAATCGACCACGTGCTTGATGCCATCGATGGTCAACGAGGTCTCGGCGATGTTGGTGGCCACCACGACTTTCCTGGTAGATTGTGATTTGTGAAAGATTTTCTGTTGAAGGTCTGCAGGCAACGTCGAATAGATGGGTAAAACGTCCAATGGTGGAGGGTTATCGAGTAAATCCAACTTCTCCTTGATGAGTTCACAGGTGATTTCTATATCCTCTTGTCCCGTCATAAACACGAGGATGTCGCCGTCTTTGGAATTGCCCAAATGGATCGTCATTACTTGCTTCACTGCAGCCTCGACATAGTCATTGTTGCTGGATTTACTGAAAAACACTTCGACGGGGAAAGTTCTACCTGGGATCACAAATTGCGGAGCGTTACCAAAGAACCTCAGGAACCGGTCGGCATTCATGGTGGCCGAGGTGACAATGACTTTCAAGTCTCGTCGTTTGGCAAGTAATTGCTTGAGAAGTCCCAAGAGCACGTCGGTGTTGATGGACCTCTCGTGAGCTTCGTCCATGATTATACACAGATATCGGTCCAAAAAAGGGTCCATGAGAATCTCTCGAAGCAAGATACCCTCGGTCATGTACTTGATCACCGTTGACAGGTCGGTTTTGTCCTCGAACCGGATGGTGTAGCCTACTTCCCTCCCCAAAGGAACCCCCATTTCCTGGCTCACTCGTGAGGCCACCGACATGGCAGCGACTCTCCGGGGCTGCGTACACCCTATGACTCTTTTGACACCATTGACGGCGCCACCGAAATGATCCTCATAAAGATACTGCGTGAGTTGCGTAGTTTTCCCGGACCCCGTTTCTCCAATGACGACGGTCACCTGATTTTCTCTAATGGTGGTGATCAAGTCGTTTCTCACGGTGAAGGCTGGCAAGGACCTTCTTTGCGCAGCAATTGAGTCGGCATCGGTCTCTTCTGGCACTGTCTCTTTGGGTTTCTGTTCTGGCACCTCGTCCTCAACTCCCAACACCTTCCCCAAGGCGGTGCCGCTCAAGGAGGACCTCTCCTTTGCCTGGTTCTGTTTTTCGATGGCAGACCGCTTCTCCTTCACCACAAAACTGCCTCTGGTCGCCTGGAGGGCCAATTCGGAGTTGGGGTCCTTGATGGGACTGATGGTGGGGCCGATGCGAAGACCGCCGCCGGTGAGCTGGAGGGCGATGTTGTCCCTATGGTTCTCAAGAAACGGAGGAATGTGCAACGACGACACCAACGGGATTCTCGACATGTCGCTGTAGCTCTCGTGGTCAAAGTCAACGTACTCGCCGTTGACGTACCGACCCCCGGAGCCAGTTTTCCTGGGGACAACTTTGTAGTCGTGCCATTCGGCGTCCCTAACATCATCGTACCATTCTCTATCGTTTTCAATGTCGTGCTCGTACTCATATTCGTTTTGCAGTTGTCGTTCCTGCTCCGCAAGCTCTGCAAGCGAGGGCTTTTCGTCGTTTCTGTCTTTTTTGTTTCTTTCCTCGTTTCTTTCCTCGCTTCTTTCCTCGCTTCTGTCCCTTTCCCTCTCTCTTTTCAATCTTTCGGCGTCCTCCTTCTTGATCTTTTTGAACGGCTTTGGCTTGGGCCTTGTTTTCACCGCCGGCTCTTCGTCCATGAACTCAATCTTGGGCTTTGGCCTTTTATTTAGCCTCGTATCTGGCTTTTGTTTTGTTTCTGGCCTCTGCGCTGCCCGCAAGACGTCGATGTTGTCCCGAATCATCTGGTGCAACTCCGTGGCCTGATCGCTGCTCAACCCCAACACCGGCGCCTGCGTCTCAAACAGCCCGCTCTCGTGGAACCGCACCAACACGTCCACTAGCGCCGGGTTGATCTTCTTGTTCAAGAACCCCGAGAGCTTCTCTGCTATCGCCTCCATGAGATAAAGATAAGAGCGAAAGAGAAAGAGCGAAAGAGCGAAAAAGAAGGAGCGAAAGACAAAAGAAGCGAAAAGAAGCGAGACAAAAGAAGCAAAGAGAAAAGGAAAAGGAAAGGAAAAGGAAAAGAAAAGGAAAAGGAAAAGAAAAGGAAAAGAAAAGGAAAAGAAAAGGAAAAGAAAAGGAAAAGAAAAGCGACGAAAAGGACAATCATCAATGGCCATCAACCTCCCGCTCTACTTTCGACACCACGTCACGGCAGAGATCTCGATGACCCCCGTCCCTACCAAGGCCAGCGAGGTGACCCATTTGTACAACTGCTTCAGGACGTTGGCCAACGTCGAGTACTTTCGCATCAATAGAGACCGGTCGCGGTTCGGGTTGTACGAGAACAAGGTGGTGGTGTCGTTCAACCCCACGCTGTACGTGAGCCCATTGAGCCCCGAGGGAGACTCCTTTGTGGAGCAGCCCGTCAATGAAGTTGCAGAGAATCAGCGACTGCTCATCGACAGCTTGCAAAGAATCATCGCCGTACCGAGGTTCTCGTTCATACAAAACGACCCCGAATGGAATTTGGACTTTAGGTACAAATTGGCCCCAAACGGTCTCCGCTTCGACAACAAGTACCAGTTATCAGCAGCATCGCCGTCGTCGCCGTTTGTAAAGGCAGAGATGGCGCCAGCATCGCCAGCATCGTCAGCATCGCCACTAGCATCGCCCGAAGTCTACCACGACCTCAGTGCATTTCGGCTCCATATACGGCACAATTTCCAGAAATTCCACAAGTTTGACTACATGAAGCTCTCCACCGGAGTCCAGCCCATTAACGACATCATCGGGTACCAGAAGCTACAAGCGACTTAACAACGATTCCTCCTACATAGCATCATCTATTACGACATCTATACGATACAACCTGACTTATCTACTCTCCACCGCCTCAAGGTCCTTCTCCAACACATCATTCACGTAGTTGAGCCCGATCTGCTGCTTCAACAAGAGATTCGACAACCTCTTGATGATCTCGTCGGGGTTCTCGCCGTCGTCCATTATCTCCTTCGAATTCAACCCATTCATCGAGTTCACCGTATTATCAAACTGGTAGTTAAGATCCTCGGCCCGCTCCTTCAACGTGCTGATCCGGGCAAATATATCATTGAGCTTGCCAATAGAACTGTTGGGATCGCTAACTTTGGAGTTAAGTAACTCAAATTGCTTAGAAATCTCTTCCTCCTCGGGAAAAAGCGGGTACCCTTTCATCTTGACTATGGCCAACAACGTCGCGAGCCGAAGCAATCTGCGCGACAACTTGGTGTGCTTTGCCCTCGCCTTAATGATCCGCGCGGTGTTATCCAAGTCGTGCTTCGAAGAAAGCGACGACTGCGTGTCGTTGATCGAGTTGAGAATCACCCGTGACTTGGCCACATGCTCTAGCTGGAGCTCTATTCTTTTGGCAACATCAGAGAACGACACCACCTTCACCGGATAGTACGCCGACGTGGGTCTCTTGTTCATGGCCTCGTCCCAATCTTCCGACGTCTCGTTCTCGGGCCTTGGTAAATTAATTAATGCTTTAACCTCTTGATCATTGAGTTTATTGTAGAAATGCGTCTTGAGGGCCAATTTCGACGAATTGGGGTCTATTTGCTCCTTTATCTTTAGCAACTGGTCGTTGATGGCGGGGGTATACGTGTTGTTCTGCGATTCGGCGACGTTATTAACAACGGCAATGGGCTTTGCCTGCTGCCCGCTCCAAGAAAACGACGGCTGCGATGTGCCTCCAAACAAACTACCACTGGGGCCGCCACTAGGGCCCGTACTGGGGCCAGCGCCACTGGAACCAGGCTGCGAGGAAAAGAGCGACAGCGTCTGGTTCTGCCCATTCTGGCTCTGTCCAATCTGGTTCTGTCCCTGATTCTGTCCAATCTGGCTCTGCCCAATCTGATTCTGGTTCTGGTTCTGCCCAAATAAGCCGCCCTGGTTCTGGCCAAAAAGCCCGCTTTGGTTCTGATTCTGGTTCTGACTCTGGTTCTGACTCTGGTTCTGGTTCTGGTTCTGTCCAAAGAGCCCCGACGGCTTGCCAAATAAAGAATTGGAGTTGCCAAAGTTCAGGCCCTGGTTCTGGTTCTGGTTCCCAAAAAGCCCCGAGCCCGTAGCTGTATTCGACCCAAAGAGCCCGCTATTATTATTACTCGACCCAAAGAGCCCTCCAGAACTGGCATTGGCATTAGAATTAGCGGTTGTATTAGCATTTGTGTTGGAATTAAAGAGCCCGTTGGAGCTTCCAAACATCCCCGTCAGCTGGCCTGGGTTGCCTTGGCTGCCTTGGTTGCTTTGGTTGCTGCCAAAGCTGCCCCCAAACAACCCTCCAGACGTGCCCCCGGAGTTTGATCCAAAACTTCCTCCGCTGCCAAACATATCGTGGTGAGTTGTTTATTCATTGACTGAATTTTCTTTTACCATCGATTACGTAAGCGCGACTGGGATAAAGACTGAATAGAAGACAAGAAAGAGAAGAGAAGAAAGACAAGAAAGAGAAGAAAGGGAAGAAAAGACAGACCCAAGAGTTTCTATTTTCTTTATTTTCTATTTATGCACTAGTTCTTCTCTTGTAAAAACTTTTCCACATTAACCTTATCTTGCGAAGAACCATGATATATAGGCTTGTCCACCAAATGAATTTGCTCCTTGACGCCAGGAACCTTTTTCTCAAATTTCAAATTATCAAAAAGACATTTGTTCAATAATTTTTCTGAACTTCTGCAATGGCCTAAACTGTGATTCTCTTGTTCTAAGCACTCATAATGCAACTTGAATTCATCAAAACAGTATTTATTGATATCTTTCAACACAGATATAGCACATCTCGTGACTCTTCTACCTTCTTTTAAACATTCCAATGTACCTCCATTATTTTCATCTTTGCAAAGCATGAAATCATCATTATATGGCTTACATTTAGCTCCAATCACATATGAAGCCGATAATAATGGTGCCGATGTGGCCCCCACTTCTTCTACCTCAGGAACGTCTTGTGGTAATTGGTTCTTATCGACATTCTCCCACTCATATCTTCCAATGAAGAAATCCTTGACACCCATGTTGTTTAATGTTAATCACTTTTTAAAATTTCTCGTAATATATTGTCTATGGTTGGTGCCGAGGTTTACGCGCGCGCGCACGCATAGAAAACTCCCGCGCGTAGATTACAGACCGCCCTATATTCCTATGTACTCCTCAATAATGATAAAAACTCTTGTTGTTCCTCCAATACAGCATACACCGATTGCATCTGAAAGATCTCCTTGGAGTTTGTTCGTCTATCCTTAAACAACTCCGTCACTCTACTATCAAGATATGACCTCAACTCGAGCCGTATCGATGACACCCGATGCCCCAAATGCTTCACCAAATTACTCTCTGGTATCTCGTGCTTAACTATGTTCATCTGCTCTTGTATCGCGAGATATAACGACACCATCACCCTCGTGCTCGCGTATCCTAACAGAAGCAAACTCTCAAAACTATTGATGTGATCGTCCGTCAGTAACGCTAGCTCCACTAGCAATCTCAACTTGGCAAGTTGATGACGTTTCCTTAATCCGTCGTCAACGTACTGAATCGACGCTAAAAGCTGATTATCAATTGAATTCAACTCATTGTCAAAATGCTTTAAATCACTCTTGATCGCCGTGATAAGATTCAACCCTCCATTGATTGACTTGCCCAACTCTATAAATCCCGCATACTCATTATTCACCAACTCCAAAAGCTCGTGGTTCAACTCTTTCGACAACGTATCGAGCTCTTTGATCAACGAGTCAATCGACGAAAATCGATGGTTCTCATAAAGAAATGCATCTATGTTGCCCGCATCAAACCTCTCAAACTCTGACCGGTTGATCGTTGTGGGGAACGGGAACGACTCATCCCCATTGATTATGGACATAGGGATGTAACTGGTTATTGCCGACACTATCAGTTCTGACTGAAAGATGGTGCGGTCCAAAAACAACCTGCAAACACAACCTGCAAATACAAAACTAAAGCCGCAATCCCAGCTCGCACTCCCTGGCCGTACACGACCTCCTTATCCCGAAACGGTATACCGGCCACCATCTGGTGCCCACACCCTGACAGCTAAACACCAAGAAAAATTCATGAGTTTGATGTAATCCCCCCCCTGTGCCCCAGACCAGCTCCATCGGCTAACTTGCCGATCACTCACGCCATCGTAAACGTGGAATTTAGTGACTTCATACTTAATTCACCGTCGTGAACGGGATTGATTCAGGGGGGGACACGACCTTTCTTCTTCCCTCTACACAGTAAATCGAAAAAAGTCTCCTGTGGCGGACTACTAAAAGTCAAGGGGTTCCTGCAACCAACAACCATACATATGTCATTTCCTATCCTTGCGGTTTCGAGCAGGGTGAAGATATCTTGCTGCATGGGGAGAGAATCACTTGCGCTCAGTTAGATCACCTCCCTTTGTCTCGCAATGACGACTGCGGTGTGCAGAAAAGTCGCGGACTCTTTAGCACCCAGCGCTGTATCTCTTACTGCATTCGGAGGGAGATCTCACAGTTGATCGTCTCCTAACTAAGTTTGCATGAAGACAATGGCCGCTGCAGTAGGCGCACAAGGTGGAAAATGTCAGACCTTGTGGGATGATACTAAACCTTGCGTGTGCTTACACCTGAGATGTGCTATGCTGAGATGTGATGAAATGTGTTCCACAGTAATCTGTTGTTTTCTTGTGTGGTCTGCTGTGATGTGCTGTAGCCAGCGGTTTTTTTCTGGCTGTGCATTTTCCCACTGCGCTCTACTCTGTGCCTGGTCCAATTCATCTCCCTTTTATTTTTATTGAGCGCTGGTGATGTCACACGCAAACAATCACAAGCTGGGGATACTGCTCAAGTTACACTATTGAAATGCCCGTATTTTCTGCGGTATACTTACGTGATCATGGATGCGTTCAATATCTGAAAAATCAATGTTTTGACATATGACGCAAGCCCTCTAATCTCTCACCAAGGTTCCGAATCGGAATAATCGCGCACCATATCAAGTGTTATCGTTATAGCTCGTTTGCACAGATAGCGTGAACATGAAGGCGATGCTGTCATGACATCGACTCCATTATTGTCTACCCTTTTGCAACTTCAATACCTTTCAACGCGTGAATCACGGGTCATAAGGTTGCATAAAGAATATCCCTTGGGTAAGGCTAAGATAAAAATGTGGACGCCGGGAACATGAAATCGATGTAGGGGTATTTTCGGAGAAATCGCCCTATTGAGTAGTCGACACACTCCCGAAATCATTTACTAAATATGTATAAAGCATTTTTACGCAACTGTTGCAGGCTAATTCTACTAGACCGAGGCCCATGGTGAAGTGATTAAATTGCAAATATTAGGCCCAAAGTTCTTGGAGTCAATCATATCGTTTTGATACCTTCTTTACCTCTTCTCATCTCTAGATTTATCGCATAAATGTTAATTGATCCCCATTTCTCGAGTAAAATATTGACAATCTTGACTTACATGTCGTGAGCTATTGTAAGATACCCTTGCCAGATGCAGAACCGTATTTCATTCTGTTAAGGCTTTGCCAAATCCGGTATATCATGTCGTGGTATCGGTAAAATGTCGCGCGATTGCGATAGTAAGGCGCATTTTCGTCGCCCCTTTGGTGTACAAACCTTTCCTCACTAATGCTGCAGGCCTTTAATTCCGACATACATACCTTTATATTCCATTACCGACCCGGTGCAGATTATGCACCACCTAGGTACTATGTACCTGTAGTCATCGTAAGAAGCATAACCCCCTCCCTACAGCTATATTCTTGAAAAGGGTAATACGCTATTTACTATCCCAGGTGTTTTTGCGCATCTTTGGATAACGTGGAGGATGGCTTTCTCCAATTACCTTGATATATAAAAATGGCTGAAAATCCATACCATTTATTAATCAACTTTAGTTTGAATTGACTGAATAGTTATTAAAAAGAGTCTTCTCTTTGGAAATTTTCAATGATAAACAATAGTAATATCGTTTAAACTATAGACACTAGAAAACTTTACAATATTTGCTTTAATAATTCTTACCATTCACTTAAATGTCGACTGTGTTAAGTTATCACCATAGTATGGAAGATGTTCATTCAAAAAATTTGCCGTCATTGGCTCAAATAATGCCGATGAATCCTATTGGAAGTAATTCTCCGGCTTCTTCAATGGGCCATTTAAATGTTGGTAATACTTCAAATGGTGTATCAACGGGTCCTCCATCTGGTAGTGGTAGTAATGCTCCTACTACTTCTTACCCTGCTGGATCAGGTACTAATGCTCCATTATCACCATCACTTTTCTTGATGGCCCCATCATTTGATCAAGAAGTTTACCAATCTGCATTCACATCATCTCCAGAGATTTTTTCTAGCAATTCATCAACTGCAAGTACTACACCAGCTTCTTCCTTTAGTAGTCAAGGCTCAGGAAGTGTTTCTGAAGAAAAATGTACTTGTAGATCAAGTGCTAATAAGATTCCTCGTCCTAGAAATGCCTTTATATTATTTCGTCAAAAATATCATCAAGCAGTATTAGATGAAGGTGGAATAATAAGAACTAATCCTGAAGTTTCTCGAGAATTAGGTAGAAGATGGAGAGCATTATCCCCTGAAGAAAAGGAACATTGGAATAATTTGGCCGAAGAAGAAAAGAAAAATCATGCAAAGAAATATCCTGGTTATAGATATGCTCCCAGAAGAAATGGTAAAAATAAGAGTTGTCCTGCTTGTCGTAAAAAGGCTTTGAAGCAACAACAAGCTCAAATACTTAATCAACAAATGGTACAATTACAACAAGATCAATATCAATATTATCCTCAAGGTCAATCTCAACAAAGTCAAGCGAACCCTCAAGTTCCTTATCAATTGCATAATCAACAGTTTTTTCAATTCCCTCAAGAACAATATCAATATTATCAACAACCACCACCCCATCCTCCTCATGGCCAATTCCCACAACTGTCGCCTCAATATGCTGGTGCAGTTACCACCACCAATCAACAGTTGTTATCTGCTCCTGCCCAGGGAAGACAAAAGCAACACCCAGGATCTCAATCGATCCCGCAAATTGTGTTTTCAAATCCATATCTGTTTTCAGCTCCTCAACAATATAATGTTGAAGTTGGTCAAGATAGAGTAGGTCCTTTGGCTGTACAAGGAGGTCAAGAGTTGACCGCAAATGGTCAATATGGTAATTATGATACTAGTACTCATTTACAAGGAAGTTCAGCACCTGCTACAACTTCTATGGCTGCTCCTTTACAACCAGGACAAGTACAAAGATATGGATCTTTACCTGCCCCAGTACTGACAAATTATGGGTTCGATGTATTTAACCTGCAATCGTAATGTTCCCCAGACGGAATTTTTCAATTCTTGATGTAATGAATAATTAATGATGTTAAAAAAATTTGTAGAAGATGTATAAAGATGTCATGAACCTATTTAAAGCCAAGAAGATTATTTCTTAATCCTCATAATTTCGTCCCTATTAGGCTCGACGATCGTTGTTAACGTGGAGGATACGTTTTCTAGTATTGTTTATTCTATTGTTCTTAATTGGGGTCCGATAACAATTATTTAGGAGGAAACTAACCATATGACTCAAAGAGCGGCTTACAATAGTGGCCTTCAATCTTCCCCCGCCTCCTTGCCCCTATTAAACTATGCTAAGACAAGCTGTTCATATTACCGGATTTTAGTTGGGTGAAGTAGGAGAGGCGAAGTTGCGCAGCTGTACGAGATAGTATATTCCGCAAATCATACGAAGGATCTGAGAGTATATGGGCTAAAGGACGCAGAGGGAAACCTTCCCGTGAGGTGCATCCATCTACCCGTACCACACATGGATTTCTGCGAGGCACTGCTTATATTTCAATAGCTCAGTCGCATACAACGCCAGGGCTGCAAAGAAAACAAAGAACTTTCTCTGCACATGCACTACCTCCAGGTACATATGTGACATATCATTACTTTTTAGCCAGTTATAATACAGAATCAAAAGATCTGCTTATTAAGCCACCCCGATAGATACAGGTGCGCTATCTCTCCCCTGTCAAGAGCGTTTGTTAAGAAAAGAAAGAAAAAAAAAAAACAGCTCAGGAGGAAGTGCGCTCAAGACGCTAAGATCGGGGTAAGAAGTGCGTGAATTTCGCTCACTACAGATGCTGCAGACTAAGGATATGTTGACTCAATTGAGGCCGGTGACAGCGAATAGCCAAGCTGATAAGGGACCATGATATCTATGAAATACCATAAAGGAAAAGCAAGAAAAAAAAAGGAAAAGGAAGGTCCGGCCCTAAGAATGGAATTTTTAATTTTGCCAATGCCCCACATTTTGCTTTTGTCGGACCTCAAGGGGAATAGTTGCTCCTGGCAGAAAAAGATGTACGGTTATATGCATTCGGCCTTAAAGATCTTTCCTTAAGAAACGTAAGGGGCATAAGGGGATGCTGAAATCCAATAATACCCGTTTACTATTAAACGTTCCAGGTTGACTGAAATATCAATTCAGAAGTAAGGATCTACCTGTTTGTCGTAGTTCATCCTTTTGTCATAATAATTATTCGGATAATTACTCCCAACCAAATAACGAAGATCGGCGCGAGTCACCTTGACTCGTATGCTGTGTACAGGCCATGGAAGAAAATGTCGGACTTTGTCAATAGTTACAACCCCTCTCGTGCGTCGTCTGTGAATTGTGGCAGCGCATGTAGACGCAAGTAGTGCAGCCGCACATGATTCATCCCACCGGTTGTCCTATTACAGGTATCTCGAAAGTCAATAGGAAATTCGGGAGTTTATGCATGCACGGTTCAATTGTAGATAAAAAAAAAAATCAGGTGGATCGTTTTGTGATTGACATGGAGACCAAATCCCGTTGGAAATATACAGGATAGGGCCCATGGGAGTATGACTCGGATCATTAAATTCGAGAAATTAATAGTAGTTTCACCTGTCAAATTACGCTACAATAGAAATTCCATGTAAAATGTAAATCTTTAACTACCAGTGTTGGATATCTAGATACAGGTGCTGATCCTCATCTAACTAACCGTCATTCATTTTAATTCTACTTTAGATCGTTATTTGCTATTTCAAATCTGTGTTTCATACTGTAATACTAGGGTTCAAATCTTGAAACGATTAATTTCTAAATTTTAAAAATTTAAAACTTAGCCTTAAACCAATCCCAGCTGAACACAATATCAATACCGATAATTTCATCTATCTTTATCTTTTAACTAATCCACCTTATCCAACGCAAGGCCATAACTTTCGGGCGAAACCATATACATGCATAATGCAAGCTAACAGTTTCTAATCTCCACCATTTGTACCTGGACTACGGCTAAAGTATTCTGTGGCTCTATCTACCGGCTCCCAATGTCGCAATATCAACCAAAGATGAATTTGACTAAATGTCAGGTACTAATTAATAGTTACTTTTATTAATGCTATTATCTAAATAACGAATGTCATATGACAGGACGATGCCTGATTTTTTTCCCAAACCTTTCCTTTTATTACCCAATTCTGCAGCTCATATCTAAATATCTTCACCAAAATCATCAATGCTTACAACCTCACCTGGTTTAAATGGAGGAAGTCCCAAGTATGGACATCCGTCACATCTAAAAGCATCACCCAAAGAACAAGATCCACATCCACCGGATTTCCCTGGAACAGTAAAATCGATTTCAGTGATTTCTTCTTTGTTTAATTTGACTTGATTTTTCAATCTCTCTTCGATCTTGGCCGCTTCTACATTAGCCCCCTGTGCCATGTTGCCCAAGATTGAGTCCTGTAGTGTTCTTTGTTGATCTTCCTCCATTTGTTCGAGTTCTCTTAATCCACAAGTACAGTCTTTACAGGCCTTTCTTCTCTTCTTACCATTGGGCAACAGACACTGTCTAGGGACAATGAAGTTCAGGTTTAACGAGTCCTTCACCAAATCATTCTCGTCAATCATTTCTTCACTTTCAAAACCCTCATCGGATTCACTGAAATATGATAATTTGGTTTCTTCCAACTTCTTTTTCATGGAATGGTCATCATCTGAAGTTGGCGCAGATGACTCTGTCAATCCTTCACTGGGAGATGGGGATTTATTCAATTTTTTAAATGCCAATTTTTTACCTGCTGGCTTTGCGGTTTTCCTTGTTTTTAAAGTGACTACTTCTTGTTTTTGGGGCTTTATCCAATCTTTCAGTTCATCAATCACAAATCCGCCCATTATGGCGTCCAAATCTTGATCAAGGGGCAAATCACCTTGAAATTTCCCACCAGACTTTAAGCTTTTGTGAATTAACTCAATGGTCAGGGTCGGTATGTTTCTGTGCTCATTAGGATTAAAATATGCCACCACATCATAAAAGTCCGGGGATAACTCCACCTGGCCCTTGGCAACACGATCGATTATATGTTGAGTTATTTCTGCATTGGCAGGTAACTTTGATTTTGCCTCGAGTAAAGAATCTTGATCAGTCACAACCGTGGGATGCAAAAGAAAAAGGATCTTCATTTTAGGGATCGAAATATAACAGTTTAGCGCAATGAATCAATTGACTATCAACTCTAATTGGTATATCTCTGATATATTTGTTGTCAATAACTAGTTCTAACTTTTATTGATATTACAGCCCTTCCCTTTGAATTTATAATCAATTAATTTTTTTTAATTCTTTTTTCTTCTTTCTTGTATGTGCGCCTATTTTTGCCTGTATCGGCCAAGAATCACGAGATGACCTTCATATGAATCGCCATTGGAGGAAAATCGTCCCAAAAGAGCAATCAAGAACGGTAACGCGATATGTGCTGACACATATGACTAATAAAGCATTATGTAGTCAGATAATGTGAGATCAAGTGACAAATGTGAGAAATCACCGCTGTGAGTGGTTGGAGATCCTAGGAGCAGAGGTATACAAGCGAGATACTCATAGATACAGAGCATACCATCACTGAGTGTTCATCTACACCATCTATTCTATTATACACGTAGAAGTCATTGACATTCGACAAATAAATTACTCTGAACATAACTAATTGTCATCCTCTTCTTCATTATCATCATCAGTGGCATCATCATCAACATCAGTGGCGTCATTGTCCCTATTTCTTAGTTTCCCTCCAAGAGGTGGTAATTGAGTACCCCTAGGACTTCCACCAATGAAATTGGACTTCGACGGTGAATTCATTGTCAAACTTTGATTTCGGCTATGACTGAAACTCACCGATTGCGGTGAAGATAATGACATCAAAGATAGCACCGCATCTTTCTCATTATTTTCATCCTTTCCTTCAGTGCCTTCAGCTTTAGAGGGTGATCTATAAGTATTTAAAGCCATGTTAAGAGGCGGGAGTTTTAGAGGTTGTTCGCGATCTTCATGAACCCCATTAGTATCAATAACTGGTCTTCGATTTTGCATCCTCCCGCTGGAAAATGAAGTTCTGGATCGCCTTTTCAGTCTTGAAAGTGCGGCCATCAACGCATTTTGTGCACTAGAATCGTCTTCTTCCTCCGGTGATGGCACATGGAAAACTCGATCATTGTCTAATAATGGAGATTTCGTGGGTAGTTCCGAATTGGAATTACTAAACAGAGGATATTGATACACCGTGGGCGATTGTGATTGTCCTTTAGGAATAGGTGATTGTTGTAATGTCTGAAGATTAAGGTTGGTTCTTTGACTCGGAGATAATTCCATACTATCTCGTTTAGATTTCTTCTGGGGGGAAACTTCAAATGCATTCTCGTTTAATTTGAATTTGGATTCGTGGCCCTTCCGTTGTTGAACCTTGCCTAATGCCGACGTGAGCTTACTTTTTAGTTGAGAGCTGATCTCTCCTAATGCTTCAGTCTCTTTATCATCACTGAATAAGGCCTTACCAGGAGAAAAGTATTGTGGAGTTTTCTGAACCTTAGACTTAAACGGTACCTCATTATCATCGGAATCGTAGCCAGTATGCCTGGGAGTTTTCAACAAATTGGCAGCATTAGGTGAAGTGATATTTTGAGAATTAAGTTTGTAATCCGGAGACTTCAAGTTACCCGAGCTTGACCGTTTCAACGATGGAGATATTGGGAGCGGCTCCAAATCTTGCTCCGGGGTCTTTAACAAGGACGAAGACAACCGCTTTCTATTCTTGGATGTTGGTGTTGCCGGCTCCAACTTCACCGTCTTTGAAGGGGCCTTTGGAGATGTAACTGGGGTTCCTGGTTTATTGCTCATGATGGAATCGGGTTTAGGATGTAAGGCCAATTTCTTCGAGGTATTTGCGAGTTAATCCAGTTTCTTGATGGTTGATTCTCCGACTTGGTTATATTGTTGGCCGAATTTAAATATAAAGCTGTTTATTTGAGACAACTGTTACTTGGGGTCCCAACTTATCAAGGAAAAATAAAGCAAAATGCTTGAGAATACGGCTTCAAGCACTCGTATCCACTAAAACTACTCTAGAACCACCAAATTCAAATGGTTCAAGCTTTGAATACAGCCCTTTACCGATAAATTCACGCTGATTCAAGAGAAAAGTTATATTTGTAACAAGCATGAATGGTCACTTGCGGTGAAAAAGAAGTAAGCCGAGCATGCAGGTTACATGCAAAAGTTTTGCAGGTTATACATGAGACAATCACGCTTTTTTACCCCAGAGAGAGCGGAATAGAGATAGAAATTTAGTTATAAAGCAATTATAATATAGATTCAATAAGGAAAGAGTATAAGTTGTACTTCACTTAAGATATCCGCTAATTTCGATTTTTATTGCGGTCCAAATATGATGTAATCGCAGGAAATTGTCATGATGTGAAAATCTGAGACCCATCTCCCTGCATGATAGTGGTACATCCTGTCAGGGATGGGAAACATACATGAAAAAAAATCAATTCTACGCCTTAGCTGGGTGGCTGAATGTGCAGGTGAAGCTTGCATTTACATTTGAAGATCTTTATGAAGGTTCTTGGTTTCGTATCTCTATCCCTACGCAATCATCAATAGCAGTGGAAGATCGCTATTGATGTAAGATGCAAAGATTAGCAGTGTCCCAATCAAGGACCAAAGTGGCCGGAGATAATTATGGTGGTTAACCATGGGCTGGGCTAGACCAAACTATTGACAAGAGTGAATGGTTTCCGTGTGGTCATATCATGGTCTAGAAATTTTCCTAAGGCTCCACTTACTAAGTGTTCTCTAACCGGAACCGAGCCTGAATGGGTAAATAAAATTAACGAGCACTGGTCAAGCAATGATTGTGGAATTGTCTTCTTGGAACCGAAATTTGCTCGCCATTTCTCCTTTTGAGTTAAACCTAAAGGTCTAATTTCATCTCGTAAAGTTATAGATGAAACCCAATTCGGAGTTTTGGCAGATGCGCATTGCATTTTTGCTAGAGGGCATCGTGCGCGTACCAGACTTCTCACCCATTTCCCGCAAACCTCACAAAAGTGATTTTTAAACAATAATAAACAAAAAGGCAACTATACCGGCCTTAGTGCACACAAGCTTTGACAGAGGATCAATAGTGAACTACCAGTAAATCAGTGAATAGTAACGCGAGTATCCAGTCCCTGTCTATGAATCATTCTGTGTCGCAACCCTCGAGTCTTTTGAGGAAGAGCACGGGGAAACGACTCCTGATGGCATCGGCGACAAGGACATCGATCTTGGGGTCTCGAAATTTGATTGATTCACTTTCAAGCTCTGCTAAGAGGCGATCGTTACTTCTGACTCCTGCCTCCACCAGAAGAAGAAGTTTGGTGCCTCCTTCGTCATCGCAGCAACTGCTGCAACAGCAACATTCTCAACAAATAACCACTCCCTCGACCACTCCCTTGCAAAACTCATCGTATGTTGACCAGAGGCCATTGAGAGACAAGGGATACCAGTCATTAATCAGACAAGAGATCCACGACTTCCTCGTGGCTAACAAATTCGAATTGGAGATGAACCACACGTTGACGGCCAGAACGTTACAACAACCTACGCAAAAGGATTTCACCTTGATCTTTCGCTTTTTGTACAACAAGATTGACCCATACTACGAGTTTACACGATCGATTGAAGTCGAAGTATTTTCTATTCTCAAGACCTTGGAATACCCCTATTTGGATGGCATTAATAGATCACAGATAAGTGCTGTGGGAGGGCAAAACTGGCCGTCATTTTTGGGGATGCTTTACTGGCTTATCAAGATCAATTTGACTGTTTTAGACTTGGACATGGATGATAATGCCTTGACCAGTCCCGACGACCAATTCGACAAGATATTTATTCAGTATATCAGAGACGCATACAGTGCATTCATTGATGGGCGTGATGATTATTCGGAATATTATGAGGAAATGAAGCAGAAAATAGACCTCCATAATAAGGAGTTGGATACCAAAATGGAGGAACTTCAGCAGGAAAATATAAAATTGGGTGGAGAAGTGAAAGAACTTCAGGGCCAACTAGACTCCTTGGAACAAAGTGAAAGGAAATCAAGGGCCCTAGATAATGATTTCATCAAATTTAAGGCGTACATAGAAACCATGGAATCAAGAAAACATCAATGGTCCGAAAGACTCGATAAGCTTCAGCAGGAAATCGATAAATGTGATGAAGAACTCGCAAAGTACAATGTGGAAAAGAAAGACTTGGAATCGAAGTTGAATGATATGGGCATCACCATCAATGCCATTAATGATTTGAATGTAGAGCGTGACAAGTTATCGAAGGCGATTGATTCTATAAGTAACAACTTGACTGAGATCAAGCAGCGGTTCAGTGCTAAGCAGATCGAGATGACCAAGAACTACCAGAGTCTTGACAATTTCGTGAAGCAATATAATAATTTAATCTTCAAGATGAAGTCGAAAGAGTATAACTTTGAGTTGGAGATCAATAAATCCATCACCACCAACTACGATGAAGGCATTAAGCCACATGAGGTGTTAAATAAGGTTCTAAAGGAGGAGAAGATTGAGTTATTAAAGTTTCGAAACCAAATCAATTCTCGCACTCACAAGTATCAAGACGATCATATCAAGTTCCAGGAGCAAAGTGATTTAATCAACGAAACAATCTTGGAACAAAGAGAGCGTCTTGATTCGTTAGAATCGAAGTTGACCGCCGACAAGTTGGCGTATGATGAAATTTATGAAACCATGATCAATGATTCCACGACTTATTCCACCCAAATAGAAAGACTAGAGAGAGAGCTTCGGTCGATTAAAATAAACACCAATCAAGGGTATATTGAGCTTGAAAATAAGTATCAAAATGTCATTTTGGAGCGAGATAAAGTGAACCATGATATCACCAAACAAAGGAATCGACTCATTGATAGAGTTTATCGAATCGCCGACTTCATAATGAATTTCAAGTTGAATATTCAAACCAATTTATTGGATCTTGATGACTTGACAATTGTCGATTACGAGAATGAGCAAAAGGAGATATAAATCTATTATGTACAATATTTCAGTTAGATATATATACTAACTTAATGCAAAGAAAAGGTTATTTACATGCAATGACTCAGTATTCATTTCTCAACCACATAGCGACTCTTTTCTTTCTATCTTCTCTGCTATCAAGTTTCAAATCATTCCAAGATTTCTTAAAATTATTTAATTCTTGTTTAACATACTGTTGACGTTCCTCATTACTACCCGTTATCACGTTTACTTTCTGTTGATCAATCCCGAATTTTTTAGCCAATTTGGATATTGTCCAATCATTAGGATTTTCTTTCCTCAATTGCACTATTTGACTAGCAATCTCTGGGGTGATATTATAAGTTTTCTCCTTGGAATAGCCATAGATGATGGGGTAATCTTCCAATTCCTCCTTAGTGTAAGTTTTGAAGTTGTCTTGCAACTTTAATCTTGGATCATGGCTGGGCAAAAATGCTTTAGGAGTTCTTATCGCTGGAGACATAATTGATGATGGGGGATTGTACACTAGACCATTTTGTGGTGCTGCCTTAAAATTGAAAGACGACCTCTTACTGTTGTACTTGTTCTTTGGTACAGCCTCAAATCTGAGCGATTTGAGAGATATCTTTGCTCCCTTGTTCATGGCCGTTTGGTGATGGTAAACCTGTTGAAAATTTTTGAAAAAAGTTGACTTTAAATTTTTGTGACACAAAAAGTCCAAATACATCAAAGGCTCACAAAGAGCCCAAATGGAGAACCCATAATAAAAGGTCCCCAAATAAAAGACCCACAAATCCTCTACATCTACAAAACTACACTTCTTTTTTTACCCAATTGTTTATTCCTATGCCGTTAAAACCTTTGTCCTTTTAAATCGTTCAAGTACTTCTCCTTTTCCATTATATAGTATTCTGCTGCCGTTAGGCCTCGAGGGATCTTTGGTGGTACGATGGGCTTTTTATTTTCGTCGTTGTGGTTCAATTTGTCGAAAACCGAGGGAGAAAACTTGCCGTCACCAAGGTACCCTGTCTTGTGAGTGTGAAGGTCCAATTCCAAATCTTTCCTTGTTGCGTTGTTATTTTGCAATCGCAAGGTTCTATTTAAATGTTCGGTGGGGGTCGGGGCGTAGTATTTGGGGTCAATCTCTTGTGGATTGAGCCTGTAAGCACCGTTGTCGTCCAAATTACGAAGCGGATGTTTAAGACCGGTGACAGGCTCGTTCATCAAGTATACTTGACTGGGCATCGCTTCCTCGGACGACTCCATACCTATTGTATCAGCAGAGAATGGTGCTGTGGACGATTTGGACTTTAATGGAGAATCGTTATCTTCAGGGACATAAAAGTCCTTAGGGGGACTCTTTCTATGACCCGAACTTCTTGAATTCACCGAAGAACGGGGAGGTGGTGGAGGTGGGGAGTCACTAGTCTCTTCGCCCTTATTTTCATTGTCATCGTAATCTATTCCATAGACACTAATTGGCGATGCTGACCGTTTGGGTGAGCCACCGGTCATCTCCACAACATGGCTATCGTTGTCACGGTTCCACAACGTGGTTATAGGGTCCTTGGCTTGGAACTTTTGCTTCAATTTATTGAATTTCGAGGCGAATTTCCCTCCCTTTGTGTGGGTAGCCTCGCTCTCAAACACTTGTTTACCCTGTGACGTCATGGCATTAAACTCCTTATCGTCATCCGTTGCTATAGAGTCGCTAACAGGAGGCGCCGACTCGGTAGAGCTGTGACTATATTTGAATAACGAAAGACGTTTTGATGCCTTGGACGAGTTCTGTGAAGTCACAAATACTTCATCACTGACATTAGGCATCCGCTTTCTTGGGTGCTGAGGAGGCGGAGGCGGTAAGTTCTTGGCTATAGACTCAGTAAACGAGCCTCTCATGCTACCAGAAGGTATTTCCTGCTCATCAACCTCGGCAATCTTGGGTGGTAGCACAGGAGATGTAGGATAAAATGTCATTTCTAAATATATCATTCCTGCCCTTCTTCCGTTCAATGACAAATCATACCACTTGTCAAAGATATATTTGCCCCCCTGTTGGTTCTCTGGATTCGAGAAAACCCGGCTGCAGTCGATTTCAGTGGCCCCAATTGGTGTTGGGTCATGTTTCGTCTCATCCAAGACATCGAGTCTAAGTATGGGCTTCCTATCTCTCGTGAGATCAAACCTTATTTCCTGGGTCCATTCTGGTGTCTGCCCTGCTCTGAACTGTGAGTCTGTCTTCTTTGCCAATGTTCCTATCCTAAGAGTGCAATACGGAGACTGCTTATCGAGTTTCCTTCTATTTGGTAAGTGCTTTCCTCTGCATACTATAATGACCAATGTTCCGTCTGCGGTCTCCGGGCCACTTATTCTGGAGACATCTTCGCTGTTACTATTATCGTAAGTTAGCATTATTCAGCCAGCAATGACAATGATACTATAGAGGCCAAAATAAAAAAAAAGAAAACTGGATGTCAAATAATTTTGAATGATGGCTGTAGGGGCTTTGTTTACCTTTTTTGCGTGAGCCAGCATGGAACAAAGTCGCAAAATCGCAGCTAAAGGCGCGACATTTGTAGCGAGAGATTTTCTGAGAAAAAAAAAGGAGACATTATTTTTCATAGATGAGCTTTGAATCAGAGCTCTAACCCATATTCACCAAGGGTTGTCCTATATTAGCACAGTTTGGCATCAGAAGATCAGATGTCGTTCAAGAGGGGAAGAACACGCGAGGTCCTTCCGTTTGGAATGGAATATAAGGACATTTTAGCATCTACCCCAGCAGCTGATAAACCCCAACTACCACTTCCTGTGAATGGGGATTTATCGAGTCGAGAACGTTATGAAGCAGAAAAGAAAATCCAATTTGCCAGAATATTGAGTGAAAGCGCATTCCATAGTGGATCAGCTATGGACTTTGTCACCGTTGCCGTGGACGATGGCATCCAAAGATACTCTGATCGATATAACAAAGCCAAAAATGGCAGCGAAACCAAAAAGGAATTGGAGGTAGAAAAGGAACTCTTCCCAGAGGAGTTACATAGTGTCATAGGAAGAGGAGATAAGAAGCGCAAAATCATAAATACCAACTCGAAATTAGTGCAAAGCTCTAAAGCTGATAATACCCCGGACGATGAAGAATCGACAAAGGCTACCCTCGAGAGATTGCGAGAGATGGCCGTGGAGTTAGAAGTTCCGGGAGATCAAGGTAATAAAGAAGAAGAGGAAGATAATGAAGAGCCCGAAGAAGAAGAGGACGACGAGTTTGAAGAAGATGATGACGATGACTACAACGCCGAAAAATACTTTGACGATGACGATGAAGGTGATGACGATGACGGCGAAGATGAGGCGGCATTTTAGATTTAGCATACAATACATAACATTAGAAAAAGTGGGTCTTGAATCATATTGAATGAATCATATATATACATTACTAAATATCAAATGCAAAAGTAACCACGGCATTTCTTGCACCTTCTATTTTCTTTAACCATCTACCAAACCTATGCTCTTTACTGGTCAAGACATGGAGGTAAAGCTTCTTATTCTCCTTCACTTCAACACTATCTATTGAAACAACACATCCTTTCATGCCCTCGACTTCTCCAATTAAACTGAAAGATCTGAATCCTTCCCTATCGATTTTCCAAAACTTGATCGATCCATTATAAGATCCAGTGACAAATACATCAGTGAAGGGGATAGCATGAATGGCAGTGATCCAAAGTGGTTGTGGCTGAGGAACTTGGTCTATAGCTTGCACTTCTGATGATTCCGCACTTGCCCTTGTGGGGTTCAATGCCTTTTCGAGCCCATGTGCACTTCTCTCAGAGAATAAGGGCTTCTTTTTACCTGTAGACCACAATGATACTTTCCCATTATCAGAGCCAGTAACGAAATGCGATTCATCGTTCATGGAAACAACTTCTATGGAACCTTCAACGAAGAAAGGTTCATTACTATCGTCATTATTATCATCATGCTTCTTCTTTTTGGAACCCCCAGAGTCTCCTCCTCTGAAAGTCAAACGAGATTCTTCGGCAATCTTCCAAAATAATGCTGTCTTGTCTCTTGATCCAACAGAGACACAAGTTTCTCTTGCTAACGCAGAAATGTCGGTTATATTGTCTTGATGCCCATATAAGACTTCAAGCTGAGCAAATTGGTTGATAGAAAAGGTCCTAACCCTTAAATCGGCACATGCAGCAAATAATTGGTCGGTATTTCTTCTGAATACAATCGAATTCACCGCAGACCTAGTTTCAATGACTTTTAAACATGAAAGGCTTTCTGTGAACCAAATAATGAGTCTCGAGTCCATACCCCCAGTGACCACATATTTCCCATCAGAAGATGCTGCCACACAATTTATTTGATCAAAGTGATGGTTTGAACTAGGATTATCTTTTAATTGAAAGTATCTCGAACCTCCTTTAGTATGCTTTAATCTTTTTGGTTTAGGCTTGCTGATATCCCATTTTATTAATTCCATATCCTTGGAAACAGTATACATGAATGGGTAACTTGTAGTCAAACAAGTAACATTTTTCAGTCCAATTCTAGTGGTCTTCATAATCTCTTCCCCCAATTGAGAAGATACTTTATCGGCAATGAAATTGTATATATGGCCTCTATCTTCGGCAACATCACGTTGTAATCTTCTAGATATTATATCGTTATCCAAATCCTGAGCATCGAAAAACTCATCATTACTTTCTCCCAACTCTTCGTTTTTCAAATTATCCAAATATTGCTTCGCCAATCTTCTTCTTCTATCAGCAGGAGTTTCAGTGTCGAACTCTTCATCTGACGAAAGAGCCCTATCGGAAGATTGGTATTCCTCAGACCCAGATTCATTTTCAGACCCACTCACTCCAGATATTTCTTCATCATTCTCATCTGTTCCTCTTGGTGTCGAATATGTATCGGCCTTTTTTGACTTCTTAACTGTGCTGGTTCTATTGCCTCTTTTTCTTTTCTTTGAAGGATCAGATAAAAAGGGATCGTTGGCCATGGTCTATTAATTCTGATCTTTGGTTGTTGTACCACTGAAAAATTCGTACACTATTGAAGCCTGCGATGCCTCTGCTCATTTTTTTGGTGAAGTCACGTGAGAAAACAATATAGATGAAAAATGGTCAAACATAGACAACGTTACTATTTACAAGTATGGTATCTACGAGGTTGGAGGCGGTACTTATTCTATGAACTAATCCTTTAGTATATGACGAATTTCATAAAAATTCCGATATTAGGTCATCGTATATCAAATTTCAAATTTCAAATTCCAAATTTCAAACTTCGACTTCTTTATCTCAATCTTGCTCATCAACATGGTCTCCTTGGTCTAATCTTGGAGGAACTCTTCTATATCATGATCCTCAGCAGCATCGAAATTGGCTTGGTGTCTATTTCTCAATTCTTCCATCTGCTTACCGAGAACTCTTTCCTTTTGCTTGACATTCTTTCTGGTTCTTTTACCCCAGCCGAAAGAGGTAGCTTCCTGCTCAAGAGATTCTTCCTTCTCTTGCTCTTCCTTTTCTTCCCGAGCTGATGCCTCGTTCTTTTCTTTCAAATCTTGCTCGACTTGTTTCTTGACCTGCTTCTTTCTATTCCATTCGGTATACTGTTGACGAAAAATTATATAAAACCCAATGATAACCACAAGACGAATGTACTTAAACAAACTCTCCTTTTCAACATAGTCATATAAAAATTCAAACATCCTCACTTAGATTACAAATAGTGTTTAATATTTTCATCAGCAAAATACCAACAAGAAAATATACAGTACATGCACTTACACGACAATCGAGATAGTTAAAGTTTATATTTTATATAGATGAAGTCCTTACAATTCGTCGTCATCCTCAAATGGATCGATTTCAGGGAAGTCTCCAACTTCCACTTGTTTAGGTCTTACGAAACTACCATGGTTTGGCTTACTGTTGAATATCTTGACCCCTGAGATCAGACCATCATTACGGCCCACGGGCTCGTCGAATTCCACTCCTACCCAGTTATTCTCTCCGTTATCAAGAATGTCTATCTTCCCGACGTATCTCACTGTGCCACGCCTTTCTCCCTGGATATTTATCACTCTACACCTATCACCAGACTTGATCACGGACGCTGCTAGGGTGTTTCCCTTGACAGCTTCGGACTTTTCTTGGTCATAATTGGGGTCGAATCTTCCCAATTTATTCTGTTTTTTCCAATTCAAGACGGAGTTCTCCCTTTGGGCATAGTCCTCATCGGAGATCTTATATTCTGGCACATTCTCTTCTTCGTCCAATTCTTTAAGACTCGAGTCAGGATCGGCGTCCATCACATGCAAACGGCCCTGTGCGGTGATACCTAGCCCGGAAACATACTTTGTCTTATCAGCGGCCTCGTTGTACTCGTTGGAATCAATTATTATCTTAGAATCATTAGTGCCACTAGCGTAGTACCATATAGTCTGCGATGCTGGAGGAATTCCCGTGATCAACTCCAATTTTTGTTTTAAATAATGCAAGTCCCATTGTGGAGATATTCTTCTCTCCGAAGACGTCAAAGATGACGTTACAAATATATTTATGTCACTCATTGTTTACGTCTATAAAACCGTTTCGTGAGGTACGTATTTTGGAACAAAACGTACTGTACTGCAGATAATAGAGATCCACTGGATGGCTCAATTGGCTTGACACTTACTATGATGGTATAACGGGTATCCAACGGTGATATACTTTCTGTTGCTGTCAACGATAACGAGTCTCTTGCTCCTGATGCTCAATTCTTCAATTACCTTTCCTTTGTTCCAGGTTGATGCTTGAGCCCTGTTGATGATTTTTGTGTATAATTGTGCGAAATTAATTCAGCACTCGAGATTGACCTAGCTAAGACTTAATATTAGCAACGATGTCGGATAATGTGAGTTGATGTGCAAGACTTGTGCGGTAAGAACCATGACTAACTTTTCAGCAGAACAAGCAAAATAATAGAAGGAAAAACAATGGTACTAGTGGACCCAAACATGATGGACCCAAGAGAGAGGCCATTTTGGATTTGAATCGATACATAGACGAGGAAATAAGAGTCAAGTTCATTGGAGGAAGACAAGTGACTGGGACTTTGAAAGGCTTTGACCAGTTGATGAACTTAGTTTTGGAAGATGTGGAAGAGACTTTGAGAGGTGAGTATGGAATGAAAAAGATGTATTGACAGTACTAACATATTTAGACCCTGAAGACGAAAATATATTGACAGACAAAACAAGAAGCTTCAAGAAGGTGGTTGCCAGGAGTACCTCTTTGCTTACCATATCGCCTGTGAAAGGCAGCGAGGTCATAGATAATCCATTTGCTCCACCTCCTCAAGAGTAGAACAATTAAGGTCTTTGGCCCATGTATATGTATCTAGTGTCGATAGCAATAGAAACTAAAAGAGAAATGGTGTAGCTAAAGAAATGGTGTAGCTAAAGAAATGGTGTAATGAAAAGGAGCCAATGAATGAAGGAACGAAGTGAAGAACTAATAAGGTAATGAACTAACGAACTAATGAGTTAACGAACTAACGAACTAATGAGCTCATACTAATGAAGTAACTAACTAGAGGACTAGAGAATACTAGAACTAAACCTGAAATGAAAACTATAACAGAAAAAGAAGAGCAAAGAATAACACTAAAGAAAAAGTCAAAAACAGGATCTAGTTTGAGGAACCACTCAGAGCCACAAACACAGCACTAGCAACTCAACCCTAGCACGAAACTAGCCAAACTGAATCGTAATTAAGGACATTAACCTCTATAACTCATTCTTCAGTCTCCATCTTTCATAACCTTCTCACTCGTTCCTATATGCCTTTCTTATCTTTTTCTCATCTCTGCGATCTCGAAAATTTATCCACTGGGTTAACAGCAAGCACGATGTCCATCATCCACGAGGTCAAAAAGAATGTCATTCTTCTCCCCCAGACGAATCAATTAATCGGATTGTACTCGATAATCCGTGACCAAAACACCAAGAGAGGTGATTTTGTGTTCTACGCCGATAGAATCATCAGATTGCTCGTGGAGGAAGGTTTGAATCAATTGCCAGTGGAAGACACTATCATTGAAAGTTATGGCGGTCACAAGTATAAGGGAGCCAAGTTTTTGGGAAAGATCTGTGGTGTTTCCATTGTGAGAGCTGGTGAGTCGATGGAAATGGGTCTTAGAGATTGTTGTAGATCGGTGAGAATTGGCAAGATTCTCATTCAAAGAGATGAAGAAACTGCATTACCCAAATTATTTTATGAAAAATTGCCAGAAGATATCAGTGAACGTTATGTGTTTTTATTAGATCCTATGTTGGCTACAGGAGGAAGTGCTATGATGGCGGTTGAAGTATTATTATCTAGAGGAGTCAAGATGGAAAGAATCCTCTTTTTGAACTTGTTGGCTGCTCCAGAAGGGATCGAAACGTTCCAGAAGAAGTACCCAGCAATCAAGATTATCACCGGTGGTATTGATGAAAAATTAGATGAAAATAAATACATTGTCCCAGGGTTGGGTGATTTTGGTGATAGATATTACTGCATCTAGACCTCGAAATGCTTAGAATAGATAAGGAAATACTTCCTTCAATGCTTAATAAATCAGAGAAACTTTCTGTGTACGATGCTAGGGTCCTCTGCGTATTCTTGACTAGTAACCCACATCTTTTTGAATGTAGAGAGTCCGGCCAAGATCGAGCCCCCGATCCATGTAGAGTACTTTCTCTCTGGAGGAGCGTAGATTTTCACCTTCATATTTGTCTCATATGAAATTTCATCGTTCCTTGACCATATACTAGAATCATTTTGCTTCGGGTGCTGAAGATGCTTCAACTCAGATAACATCCTTTCACCAAAGTTTTTCACAAGCGTGGTACCCCCCGAGAAAACAATGTTTTGGTACAAAGTAGGTCTTAGATCCAAGTCACACTTGGATATGGCCATGGACGTGAGCTCATGCACCCCGGGGGACTCTTCACCTATAATCTGTGGATTGAAAAGAATCTCTGTTGATCTAAATCTCTCTGGTCCCAAGACAATCTCGTGACCATCGGGAAGCTTGTATTTGTATGCCAACTCGGAATCTGGAGAAAGGGTATATAACGACGACGAGTATGATTTTTCATCCTTTACGGGGTCTTTAGAGACGAAACATGCCTTCTCCTTGATCAATCGTACGATCTCAAACTCAGAGCTGCTCAGAAAGTTGATCCCCGATATCAGTCTTATGTTGTATGCTAAGCTTTCCGTGATATCACGTCCTGCGATATCCATTCTTTTTATTGAAGGAGGCAACGCAAACCCTTCGAAAACAGGTACAATGTGCGTTACTCCATCCCCACTATCTATAACAACCCCATTCGTACGCCCAGACGCATATAGTGCCAACACCGCTTGAATGGAAACGTACACGGAGGGGATATTAAACAGCTCAAACAAAATTTGACACATCTTGTCTCGGTTGTGTCTTGGATTCAAGGGGGCCTCGGTAATAAGCAAAGGGTGTTCTTCAGGATTGGTATTAAGATCATTCACAAAAGTAGAGTACCATAGTCTCTCCATGTCATCCCATTGATTGACAATTCCATGTTCAATGGGGTAGCTTAACTTCAACAACCCGCGGTTCTGTTGCGCATAGTCACCAAGGAAAAGCCCGTCGGTGGTGTCTTCGCCATTGCCTCCCTGCACTAGACCCGCCATTATCTTTTGGTACTTTGGTCTCCCCACGATAGAAGACCCATAGGTCTTGGGCTTGTCCTCCCCCGCGAAACCTGCCTTTAAGTTACCTGATCCATTATCTAGCACAATGGGTTGGTTATATAAATTTCCTGATTCCATTCACCTATGCCGTTTTAAAAGTTGCTAGTGGTTCGAACTGGTTATCTGGTGATTCGGATTTGATCTTCAAACTTACCAAAGTCGCCTATCAAAGAGATTTTTTGTTTACGTTTTTCGCGTCAAAAGATTTAATCAAAATTTATCTTCAACACATTATGGCACTGGCTTTGAACACGTTATCGACGAACCAAAAGACCCAGCTTAGGAACGCCTTCACGCTCTTGGACGGCGACTCGGGTGACTCTTTGGTCACTAAGTCTGATTTGATCAGTTTCCACAAGACCCTTGGGTTAGAGGTGCCCTCGGACGCCGATTTGGATCAGATGCTTAAGGATGCCGGATCCAGTGGAGAAAAGGGAGTGAACTTTACTCAGTTTCTGAACCTGTTGGCAAAGGAGTTCCAGCACTTCAACGATAGGTTTACCATATACAACGCCTTTAAGTTATTTGCTGAGGGTGAAGATATTGACCAGAGCAAAGACTTGATGATTGACGTAGAGAAACTTAAGGAATCATGTTGTTCTGTGCAGCTAGGCGACATAGGTTCAGGAGACAATAGATTATCTAGAACAACTTTCGATAATTTGGTCAAGGGATTCGTCAAGGAGCAATCTGACGGGAAGAAATTGTTATCGGTGAATCAGTGGCTCGATGCTTACATAGATTAGACATTTGATTCAGTATTTAATATAATGATTTATGGTTGATGCAATATAAATACAAAATTCAAGTTTTCCGATTTTTACTTCTGAATTAAACAGACTGTCAATAGCCAGCGACAGCTTGTCATGGTTTTTCCTCTAATCGTAGTTGATCCCCCTATGCGTCTACGATCAACTCGTCACACCCCCAGTCTTCGTAAGATCCATCAGGCAAGTACCTACGAATGACCAAAAGAATCTTCTTCTGCGACAACTCCTTCATGGCGATCTGCAACGGATCGGTTTCACCTTCTATGTCAACCAATACCGGGGCATTTAACGATATTTGCAATGCTCTAGTACCCAAGATTCTTGCCCGTTCGTATTTCGTCATATAAGGGGTGGTGGTTCTTTTTTCTTTAGGTATTGCCAATTCCTTTGCCGTCTTCTTTCTGAATTTACTGTCTTCAGGTCCTAATCCACCGTTCACGACAACCCTACCATCTTCTGTTTTGACTTGAGCATCACCGTTAGTTTCTGGCTCCTGTTCAGGCTCGCTGAAATCATTTTCTGAAAACTCTTCAGGAGCATCAAAGTCGTCGTACTGCTCAGCGGCTTCGTTAAATGCGTTATCCTCGACGTCCGACATGGTTCTTACTGTAATAACTAATAGCTGACGATGGCCCATCGAAAAAAACGAGAAAATAAGGAATTGGCATGCGCACTACCTGTTGATAAAACCTATCATACAACCTACAATGAAGCTTCATGGTACTACTTGTATGAAACAAATCTATATTTAGGGAAATAATTATCCTAGTTTTTTTTGTTTTTGAACATTCCCACGGCTCGATTGAGCACATCTCTATCACCAGCGAGATGGAGTAGAAGTGATGATGTGAATATGATGCAGTTTTAGGATTATAGTATTTACATACGAAGATGCGTTTATCCCCATTGGATTACCAATTTTACCCTAATGCTTATAATTCATCAGCATAAGGTAAAGCATCAACGTCACCAATAGCGACATAGTTAAATTCACCAAGGGAAACAGATTTAGCTGAGGATGCGTCGATCTTGACATCGAGTGGGTGGTCGAAGGAGGATTGCAAAGCAATACTTAATTCAGCTGCCTTGGTGGCATCGGACAAGGTAGAGGAGGAAACATCCTTAACCACGTTCTTAGCTGCCTTAATACCTTGAGCAACAGAAGAAGCATCAGATCCAGAGACAGAAATGACAAATAATCCAGCATCTTGGTATTTGTACAAGTGCGAGGTAGCACCTGGGATCTTTGAAAGAGGTGATTCAATACCTGGTAAAACGGAAGAACCAATAGCAGTGGAAAGGGTCTCGTACACGGCGTAATCAGCTGGCTTCACTGGAACACCAATTAAAGCCACCGACTGACCAGCAGCTCTAATCCTGGATTCCTTACCGACAAATGATGTGACAGGAGTGGACTTGGAAGATCCACTTGGCAAGGCAGAGAAGGAAGATTCGCCAACAAATTGTGCCAAATCATCAGGAAGAACACCCGCAGCATAAACAGCAACATTGGAAGAGTTGTATACTTCTTCAGAGAATTGAGCAATATCATCAACAGTGATCTTGGTGGTACCATCGTATAACAATGGGTTACCGTAACCCTTTCTAAAGGTCAATTCATGTAAAGATTCTAAACCTGTAAAGGCATTATTAGCATGAGCAGCTTCATATTCGGATCTAGCGGCGGGGACAACCAACTCAGGAAGTTCATAAGGTCTGTAAGAAGTTCTGGTTAAAACATTACCCAAAGCTTCCACATAGTATGGTAAACTTTCAGCCAAAAATTGGGTCTTCAAAACAATACTATCTCTGGTGACATTACTCGAGAAAACCCCTCCCAACAATTCGGATTCTCTAGTGAATCTTAATGCTGACTTTGTTTCAGTATTTAAAAAGTTGTGTTTGGATAATAAATGGGAAACACCAGCCTTGCCAGCTTTTGAACCGGCATTGTTAACCACCGCAGTTAACGATGATAACCCATTCCCTGCTTCGGTAGCATTAATTTTGATCCCCTGAGAGGCATTGCTATAGGAACGAACTGACAAACGAGAAAACATGTCTAATAATACTGCTCCTTTTATATATTAAGTGAGTTGTTTGCTACCAATTCCTATTTAAAATCTGTTTAAAGTCGTTTTTGAGTCGTTTTTGATCAGTTGATTTTTCAAAGAAAAATTCTCGATCGTTTGATTGGTAGAAATTTATGCACGTGACTTAGGACAAAACTTACAAAAGAGACAAAAGTCCCTTTAGAAAACCCTCTAGATTTGGGTTAACCTCAATTTATACTTCTTGTCTTCGGGAATCTTGTGCTCTAAGATGTAGTCGAATGTCACCCGAGCCCATATCAAGTCCATGAGTATGAGTTTGTGCACGCCACCCCAAATCAAGTTCAAACTGTAGAAAAAGTTTGAGTTACCAGTACCCAAGACAATCCATGTGTAGTAAAAGATTGGGGACAAAAGTAAAGACACGAGTAGAGTGAGGCCCGTGATGTATATAAAATTGCAATGCGGGATAATTGTTCCTCTAAAGATGGGCACCAACGACAAGGCAAACCCAAGATCGCCAACAACAGAGTACGATTTGGTGAATGATAACCATACATATGAGAGCACCACGGCAACAAACGAGTCACCAAAGGCTGTACTCCCATCAAAGAACTCGTGGAACCTTATTGTGAAGGGAACAATAAAGATGATGGAGAAAATGTTGAATACTCCCAAGTAGAATGGGGTGAAGAACTCAAACATCTCGGTAAAGATGTACCACCATAATCCCATATTCGGGGTGATTTTATCGAATGTAATCACCGATCCGTAGCATTGATACAAGAATTCCCAGGAAGATGTACCAATGTAAGACCACACAAGCAATAACGCCACGGTAGACGCGTAGGTAAATATGCCGATCTTGACTGTGTGATCCCATGACAAATTTGAAGCTGCCTGGTAGAGGGCCAAGATGGGAATCACAAGGAAGTTAAGGTTCAATGAAATGTAACCCGCTGCTGCCAAACTAATCATTGATCTTTTCAAGTTTTTGTTTGCTGTGGCCTGAGCGAGCGATTCACTGAGGAACCAAAAGGCAAACACTAATGTTGAATGCGAGACGTTGGTGATAATGATCAACGGATTGAAAAGGTAGAAACTGGCTATTAGTTCGTCACTGAATGTGGCTATTTGCTTGTCTAATCTCCTGCTATTGTGTTGGGTATACCACTTGTTCAAAGCTATTAAATTAAACGTAATCTTGATGTCCACTAAGGTATAGATCAAATTGAAGATAATCAGTGCCGTTGGCTCTCCTAAATCATTGACCAAGCTCAAAAGCGATACTAACAACGGTGGATGAGAGTTAATCCCTCCATTATACAAGTTCACCCCATGTTGCAAATAATAGAATGCTTCTTTGAGTGCTTTGAACGAATTGATGGGAGTGCACACCTCTATGCTGGTCGATAGTATATATGGCAACTGGGGCAATAATGTCGGGAGAAAGAACCTCAAGAGCCCACTGACCACTATAACTTGGCTCAATTTGTTCATGGGGCTTTGGTTAAAGATTAATGATATTTATTTAGAAGTAAACGTTGTCAAAGCTCATGGTACTGCACAAAAACTCGAGGTGATTTTTTTATGGCATCAGAAATATCACCAGTCAAGAACCAGAAGGCAGATAAAGAGCAATGTCAACCGTAAGTGTCCAGATTATTTGATGTTTAGCGTATACTAACATATTAGTTTCAACCTGTGAACCCCAAGCCATATTTAAAGACGTTGATAAACAAGAATATTGTCGTGAGACTCAAATGGAACAAGACAGAGTATAAAGGGAAACTCATCTCCATCGACAACTATATGAACTTGCAGCTTGATGAGGCATCCGAGGCGTTATTTGAGAATGGTGAAAGAAAGGAAGAACCCATTGGAGATATATTTATAAGATGCAACAATGTTTTGTTTATACGAGAAGACAAGAACGAGGATAACGGTGAAGCCATGAAGGAGGAATAAAAGTAAGACTTACACAGTAAATGCTAGCGCAAGATGCAGAATCTATCAAGCTGCAGAGACTATTAAACTGCAGAACCTATCAAGCTGCAGAAGCTGGCACAACGTTAATCACAAGCACAAGCTTAATCACAAGCTTAACCACAAGCTTAATCACAAGCTTAATCACAAGTACAAGCACATGTAGAAAACTGCATTAGAGCCAGATCCATTAGGGCCAGCTTCAGCAACATAAAAGTCCCGTAGACTCTACGACATAAGCTTATCTGTAATATATGCCATAAATGAAAATCGATCGCGACTCAAATTGTAGTTTTTTAAAAACAACCAAGACAGAAACCATGGCTGAACCTGCGCCCTATGGCGGCTTCATAGTAAAGACTCTAGAGGATGAGAAGGAAAGAGAACAGAAGTTGAAAGACCAAGCTGTGGAGGTTCAAGTGAATAACCAAACCGAAGTATTGAGACCTGAGGCTTTACATCTTCGTGGTGTCGATAGCTTATCTACCGATGATATTAAGGCATTCATCGATTACTATGTCAATTTTATCACCGAAGAAGTAGACGAGGCCGTGGAGGGAAGCGAAGTGCCCATCAAGAAACTGCAATATGAACCCTTACCTTTAGATTCTCAAATCACTTTCAGAGTTCAATGGATCAATGATAGCTCGGTCAATATTACGTTCAAGACTCATGAAGATAGCAGAGCAGTGTTGAATCGTCTTTCTGCTACTTCTCCCAGCGAAGAGTCACAGCTTCCTGAGGCTGACTTCACTAACGAAGTATACATTGCCAATTTGATTCAAGAAAGAGAGACAAGACCTTATAATCCAGTGATAGAGTTCCGCAAGAAACAAGATCTTTTATCCAGAATAGGGGACCCCGAAGCCAACAAAACCGAAGAACAAAACGAAAATGAAGGCATGGATGAGGATGAGTTTAGTTTGACCTTGTATATTAGACAATCATTTCAATCTGATCGTAAGGTAAAGAATGCGAGTGCATACTCTCGTTATTATCTTTTACATGGTGAACCAGAGAGGAAGCCCCTCAATAAAAACAGGTATCGTGAGAGAGGGTCCCGTAGACCCCGAGAAAGAAGAAGAGAAAAGCCTGAAGATCTCTTTGCTGACAAAATCCAGAGCTCCAAAAAGAGAGAAGACGAAGACGATTTGTTTGCTGATAAGTTAAGAGATAGAAACAGAGAACGGTCTCCATCAAGGGCGTGAATCGAGAAAAAAGTAATTGTAATGTATGTAAAGTTAACAAAGATTGGTTCTATATTCATATATCAAATACAAATAGTATTGAACTGAAGCACTAATTACCTTCTTGGCCGAAATCTTCGGTGAAATTAACATGATTCTGTATATCGTTGGAATTGACTGTAGGTCTATTGCTCTTTATAGCTTTCAAGAAATCTTTGACGGTTAACCCTGGTTCTTTTAACTCGTCAGTCTCGACATCTTGCCAGCTTATTTCTTTTGCTCCAGAGTCTCCTGGGGAACATGGAGTCAACTTTACAATCCCGTCTTCATCTTCAACCTCCTTGAAGTGTGTGGCCTGTTGTATCTTACGTATAGGCTCCATCAATGCATCTCTGACAACCACAGAGATATCATGTCCCGAATATCCGTCGGTCATCTCTGCCAAAAGCTTAAGGTCTTGTGGGCTACATTCGCATGCAACATCACCAATATTGATCTCAAACATCTTGGTTCTGGCCTCAACGTCCGGTAAGGAAATATAGATTCTTCTCTCGAATCTTCTTCTCACAGCACTATCTAATTGCCATGGAATATTTGTGGCCCCTAAAACCAATACACCGTTCGAGTCATTACCTACACCATTCATCTGAACCAATAACTCTGTTTTTATTCTTCTAGAAGCTTCACTTTCACCTTCTCCTCTAGGACCACACAAGGCATCCACTTCATCAATGAAAATGATCGAGGGCTTGCTCTCTCTAGCCATGGTGAATAATTGCTTCACCAATCTTTCAGATTCACCCATCCATTTCGACACCAAATCCGATGACGAAACAGAAAAGAATGTGGAGTTAGCTTCAGTGGCGACAGCCTTGGCCAAATATGACTTACCTGTACCTGGAGGTCCGTAAAGCAAGATCCCTGAGGTTGGTTTCCTCTTTCCGGTGAAGAGCTGGGGGAATTTCACCGGTAATATAACTGCTTCCTTTAATGCTTCCTTAGCATTATCCAACCCTGCTATGTCATCCCATTGCACATTTGGCTTTTCTGAAAGGATTGCTCCAGCTAATGCTCCTCTTAATTTTTTCGTATCAGCATCATCATCCTCTCCGCCATCTTTTTTAGCCTTAGTTGACCCTCCAGAGGTGGAGTTTTCCGCTGAATTTGACTTTTGTTCTTGTTTCTCGAGATGCTCCTTCAATTGTTCAGCTCTATTCAAATACTCGGTGAATTTCGAAGTGATTAATTCCTTTGATTTCAGGTTCTTTTCATACTTGATCGCAAGCATTAAATAGTCTAATCCGTTATAATAAAGCTTATAAGCTTCTTCATATCTAGTTGCAGTATCCGCATCTATTGCCTTCTGAACAAGGTCTATACCTTTAGATAAAAAGTCCGATGATCCCGACATTAAAATAGGACAAATGATTTATCCCAACGTATGCAAGTGCTTTGTTCTAGTAATAAAAGCCCGAGGCGGGTTAATGTCTATGTTAAATTTTATGGATTCTTAGTTATCATTCATTTTTATCGTTTGTAGATCACCATTTGTGAGGGGCACGACACGGCGACATAAGACAACGTATTCATATGGAAATCAATTACTGTCCACACAATTCATACAAGACAATACTGGTGAACTATAAACCTATCTATACTTCTAGTTGAAAACAATTGTCTCTCTCCTGACATTTATTTCTCCTTATTTCATTCTAAAAATATCTTTTCTTCTAGTAAGTTCAGCATGTGGCATGTACCTACGGACGAAAGTCAATGGCCGTGTTGCCAAAGACAACTGTCTGCAAAGAAAGCTATCTTCAGATTCAATCTAAATGTGTCTCCCTACTAATAAAAGCATACTTTGTTAATTCTTTTTAGTATCCACTGTGCAATACGGCTGCGAAATGTAAAAATGTTGAAATTCTGCAAAATGATGCCAAAATGTACATGCTTAACCAAACAAAAACATCGACGAGATCAGCCTCATCTACTTTCCGTTCAAATGATAAGCTTGAGATACAATTTATCAAGGATTGGCCTCGAGGCTATTGAATGCAGCCCCTAATAGAGGTCCATCAGCAGCGACGCCGATTACATTAATTCAACCGGAAATCGATACCCTCCCTGTCCCTAACCTTCTCTCATTGAGCAATTGGGGGGACCCGAAGGTCATGAGTAGCTCGTTGAGTAACCTTATGTCCCATATTGTATGACTAATAGCCCCTTCCTTTTAGCCTTGTTTGTATGTATAAACTGTATATTAGACGCACATTTGAGTCCGGAGATAACCTATATGCAGAAATATCAAAAGGCTGAGAGCCTTATAAAAGAGCTGTTTTTTGTAACTCAAAGAGAGGTGTCTACTTTTTCATAGGAATGTCACAGAACTCTGAAGACGAGATAGAACTGTTCTACGATATAAACGAGGACAAGAACTCATTAGATTATGACCAGGATCCTAGAGAACTTGTAAATGATAATGCAAGTCTTAGTCGTCAGAAGACAACAGGATCTGAGCTTTCCAAAATCATGAGTGCTATCAGAGATGACCATATGCAAGATAATGAAGATTATGAAGAATATAAAAGACGAGGAGAAAGAGCTGCTCTGATAATGCAGCAGTCTCAGACATCTCTAGGTATAGAAGGGCAAGGTGATGACCGAGAAGATAAAGATGAAGAACGACATCTAAATACCGAAAGCGTTTCCGCGCAAGAAGTGGTCGAAACTCCGAAATCTTGGTTTATAGCTATTTGCTGTTGTTCAGCAGTTTTCGCTACTTGGGGTGCAAATGCAGGGTATGGTGTATTCTTAAATTACTATCTTAATAGTAAAGCTTTCCCTGGAGGGACAGAATATGATTATGCATTAATTGGTGGTTTAGTTGTTTTTTGCGCTCAAGCATTAGCACCATTGAGTGCTCTTTTGACTGATATCTTTGGACCAAGAGCTGTAGGTATCTTGGGGATAGTATTACAATCATTAGGTTATTTTTTGGCTTCTGTTTCGACAAAATTATGGCAAATTTTCTTAACCCAAGGATTATTGGTGGGGCTCTCATTTGCATTGATTTTCATCCCCGCTACAATGGCTTTACCAACATGGTTTGGTAAGAAAAAATCCACTGCCATGGGGATAACAGTATCAGGAGCTGGGTTAGGTGGTGTTGTTTTCTCTTTAAGTCTCAATAAAGTAATTGAAGATACTGGAAATCAACGATGGGCCTTGAGAATGTGTGGTTTCATGACTTTAGCTACAGCTTTATTTGCGGTGACATTCATTACTCCTAAAGGTTATAAAATGGCTCCATGGTCTAAGACATTGACAAAAAGTTATATTAAAGAAAGACTTAGGGTCGTCTTCGATTTGTCAGTTTTGAATACTTATCCTATGGTTTTGTTATGTTTATGGTTTATGATAGCATTATTAGGTTATGTCTTGATGCTTTTTTCTTATGCTCCCTATGCCACGCTGTGTGGTTTAAGTAATAATCAAGCATCACATTTAACTGCAATTTTCAATGCTGCTCAAACCGTAGGAAGACCTGTGTTGGGATTACTGGCTGATACCCTTGGTAGAAATAATTTGTCTCTCGTGGTATGTCTTTATATTTCGATTCTACTTTGGGCGTTTTGGATCAACGCAAAGACTTTTGGTGCTTTAACTGGTTTGGCGGTTTTATGTGGGTTTTGTATTGGAATTGGAAGCTTAATGGCCCAATCGATGGCGCTGGACATTTTGGGAAATCCAAAGAAATTACCTGCTGCTTGGTCAATATTAAATATTGGAGTTTCATTAACAACTTTGGTGGCAGAAGTGATAGCATTAGCACTTAAAAAGCCCCAGATGTCCAACCCGTATTTGCATAGTCAAATATTTGCTGGAGCTTGTTTTTTTACGTGCTTTTTGTTAATGGCCATCAATAGAGAATGGCTTATACGAAAAACATTCAACAAAAGACTTCATTCATCCGCTGTTCGTCTTGAAGAGATAGAGAAAACAGGAAGAGACGATCAAGAGGATGAAGCTGTAATATTAGAACAAAGAATCATTCGATACCAAAAACTAACTCAAATGAATTTCACTAGCATTGTAATCAGGACATTTTATCCCATTAGAGTTTAACACATACATCAAATAAATATTCATAACATTTTTCTGATACTTTTGTATATTAGACTATGATTTTGTATAATAAAGGAGGTAAATATACATGAAGCCAATGAATATTAACGGTTAGACTTAGCGACTCTTTCTAATTCATCCTTCTTCTTGATGGCGTAAGAAGTAGAAGAACCCTTAGCAGCGTTGATCAATTCTTCAGCCAAACATTCAGCGATGGTTCTGATGTTTCTGAAAGCAGCTTCTCTAGCACCGATGGTCAACAAAGCAATAGCTTGGTTAACTCTTCTCAATGGAGAAACATCAACAGCTTGTCTTCTGACGGTACCAGAAGAACCAACTCTGGTGGAATCTTCTCTTGGACCAGAGTTGACAATAGCGTCAACGACAACTTGGATTGGGTTTTGTTCAGTCAAAACGTTGATGATTTCCAAAGCATGTTGAACGATTCTAACAGCCTTCAATTTTTTACCGTTGTTTCTACCGTTCATCATCAAAGAGTTGGTGAGTCTCTCAACGATTGGGCATTGTGCCTTTCTGAATCTCTTGGTAGCGTATCTACCAGCAGTGTGAGGGACAAAGATTGGTTGTCTAATTTGGACGTAGTCAGCTAAAGAGACGTCTTTAATTTCAACATCTTCAAATGACCATTTGTTGAACAACTTGATTTCCCTTTGAGCTGCTTGGATCTCAACTGGGATAGAAGTGGCCAACTCAACGACTGGTAATTCTTCTTGCACAACAACTTGTTCTTCGTATTGTTCCTCAACGTCAGACATGATTCCTATGTTCTTTGATGGGTGGAAGTTCGATGTAAATTTCAACAAAGAATATAATATAAAATTCTCACGACTGAAAAATTTGTAATGAAGGAACGAGTAAAAAAAAATGAGATGATGAATACGAGGGTAGCACCGACCTGATCCATATTATATGCACACTCATGTTATACTCACGCTCGCAGCTTATAGCAGTAAGTTGTACCATAAAAGTGCGCAATGGGCTGGTGCCCTTATCTCGTGACCAAATGACTGTACCTTGATTCTAATAGATTGAAGGATAAACATCTTTCTTAAATGTGAAAAAAAGCCACGAGTATATTCGGATAGTAATGTAAGAGAGATATGGAACATAAGTTGACTAATCCCTGATCCATACTAGACCCAATTGAACCCACCTTCTACAGATCAAAGGGTCGCTTTTTGCAATCCGGGAAATTACCGGTTTGTTATTGCCACACGACCTCAAATATGAGTTTCTATCTCTACTTTTACTTGTTCAGCCCAAATAGGAAGGTTAAATTCTATACTGATGTGTATAATACAGTATGGAACGCTGAGTCACGTGTGGGATATTATTGGTGATATATATTTATTTCTGACTCACAGAACCCCTCCTCCGCAAATAACTCGATCACGCCGGTACAGGAGCCTTTGTATTCATCAGTTAAAGCCGCGCACCCACTTTAACATACTCTTTTAGGAAAGCCCGACCATTTATACTTAGAAAATCCGGCACATAATGAAGCTAGTCTCTTGGTTACCTTCGTATCTCCCGGAACAGGAACAAAGGGCTCTCCACTTACTTTCGGTATCGATGAATAATTTTAGCAGGTCTTCACTTAATTTAGAGATAGTGACAAGAGTGCTGTTATAAAAGTGAGGTCTGAGCGTAGAAGATAAGTTTTGCAGCTACAAGTACAAAGATGACTTACGAAGATACTGCGAAAGAAGCGGCTTCAAAAGCTGACTTGAATGAGCAAAGTGATAGTGAGATGGATGTCAGATCATCCAGCCCTAATGGTGAAAGTAAAGATGAGCTTTTCACAACCGATTTAAAGTCTCAGTTTGATCTACTTAAACAGGAATATGGCATAAATCACAAAAAGTTGATGACAAAAATCGATCTTTGTGTCGTGCCACCTTTCTGTTTCCTTTACTTTTTATCATTCTTGGATAGGGTGAATATCTCTAATGCCAATCTTTATGGTTTACAAGAGGATTTGCATTTAAATGGAAATCAATACAATACTGCATTGACGTTATTCTTTGTACCATACGTTTTTTTCGAAGTTCTTACCAATTATGCCATCAAATTTGTTCGTCCCCATATTTGGTTAAGTGTATGTATTCTCATTTTTGGATGCATTTCAATAGGTATGGGATTCGTGACTAATTTTAGTGGATTAGCAGCATGCAGATTCTTCATTGGTATGGCAGAAGCAAGTACTTTCCCAAGTTTGTTTTATTTGTTATCCACTTATTATACTAAGGAAGAAGCACAAAGGAGGTTCTCTGCCTTTTTCTCGGTTACTTGCTTGGCCGGTGCTGCCTCAGGAGCTATGGCCTATCGTATCAACGATTTAAATGGAAAATATGGAATTGCATCATGGTCTTGGGTTTTCATAATTGAAGGAACAATCACCGCAGGGGGAGCTATCATTTTATTTTTCACTGTTGCCGATTTCCCAGAAGAATCAAGATTTTTGAAGCAAAATGAAAAAGATTTCCTCAAAAGAAAGCTTGAACTTTATGCCGGTGCCAATTCAGGATATGAAGTGGTCAATAAACTCTCGGATGTGGCCAGAACTTTCAAAGATTACATGATATGGTTACCAGCTTTGGCCTATTTTGGATTGATTATTCCATCTTATGGATATGCTTATTTTTCTGCCACAATTATAAAACAAATGGGATATACTGCAGTGAGCGCAAATCAACATTCCATTTACCCTTGGTTGGCAGCATTTGGATTATCAAACATTCTATCATTTGTTTCCGATAAAACAAGACATAGATTCGGGTTTTTTCTCTTTTGTTGCTTTGTAGCCATTATTGGGTTAGCTTTAATCTTGGCAGAGAAGTTCTCTCCAAAAGCCAGATATGCTGGATGTTTCTTAGCCGCCTCTGGATTATACACTGCGATGCCATTATTAGTCTGTTGGACTTCATTGAATTTCCATGGTCATCTTAGGAAATCAGTAGGAACAGCCTTCCAGATTGGGTTCGGAAACATTGGTGGTATTATTTCCACCTTTATCTTTTTGGCAAAAGATGCCCCCGTGTACAAACCAGGATTATCAGTTTCCTTAGCTGCAGTGGCCTTTGCCATATTGATGGGCTCCATCTATCTTTACGTTGTAATTAGACGCAACAGCAAGAAACATCACACAAGTTATATTGAAAACTTTGAAAGCAAGTCAGAAAGAGATCAAATTCTTGCCGGAGACATGAATCCTAATTTCACATACCTTTATTAAAAGCCAAGTTACCAGATCATTTATGATTACTGTTAAAGCCGATTAATCTTGGTCAACTTTTAAGGCCCTAATATCATAGATTGATCTTTATATGCAATTCATATTACATTACCAATAAATGCCACCCGAATCCAATAAAAGTAAATGTAGAGCAGGAATGAGCGGTGTAGGAAATGATCCGTATATAAATGTATATTACCTTAACCGAAAACCCTCCCGTACGATCCCGCCATTAGCCGACGATCCTCGAATCTAGATATTACCACGACTACATGCAGGTTTGGCAAATAATTAGAAGTCACGCCGTTATATACCTACAGGCTTAGATGTTGGTCTGTTGAAGCTCCTTGGCATATCAGGTGAAATTTTAGAATTGGGACTCCATCATTAAAATACTCATCAAGAGGCTGTGACGCAACTGCAGGACTAGATATAGTAGAAGAGAATTGCTTTGCTGCTTTCATTCAATAGATTAACGTAACAAGAGAGTGGAAGAAATATGTCTAAAGCAGGGGAATACGGATATAACCCACCTACAGGAGCTCCCCCAAATTGGAGTACAGAAGGTAATACACAACAGTCAGGATATGTTCCTCAGTCAGAACCGGCCTACGGTGCCGATAGAGGTTACGGTGGTGGTCCAGGATATGGAGGAGGAGGAGGAGCTCCTCCTTACCAACAAGGCGGATACCCACAGGGCGGTGGATACCCACAGGGCGGTGGATACCCACAGGGCGGTGGATATAACCAAGGGTATCATCCGGGATATCAACAGGGTTACGGAGGACCAAACCAAGGTGGATACGGAGGATATCCCCAACAACAGCCCATGTATGTACAACAACAACAAGGTGGAGGAGGCATGGGAGGTGAAGGATGTCTTGCTGCCTGTTTGGCTGCTCTCTGTGTCTGTTGTACTTTAGATATGCTCTTCTGAATGGTAGATGATGGTAAACGAGGAACGCTAGCGATATTCTTACCACGCCATAACTTAAAGTGACTTGCGGTATTTGTACCCCATCTCCTGGAACCCAGTGTCTCATGTCCACCTATCTGGTTTCCTGTGGCTTTTCCTGCTTAGCCGAAAAGCTTGGTCTCATTTTCACCGTAACATACCGTTCTTTGCATCAAGATTTGTTACAAAGCAACAAAACATTACCATTACGATTAATAAAATTACCACTATTATCATTTATACTATTTATGATCTCTTTCATGTACATTGTTCGACGCAGTAGAAAAAATTTACGAGCTCACATGGGTGCGAAATACGAATGTAACTAAGGGCATATAATGATAATCTATTTGGGCATGATGCGACAGATTATAGATACAATGATAGTTTAGCCCCAAGACCACATCCCACTTGCGAGCCAGTCAATGGTATAGTCGGCCGACTTAACCCCGTATGGCTTCAACATGGGCAAGTTGCGAACCCCAGAAGAAAAGCTATTGACGAGCTCAATTTTTTCTTCCGTGGGCGTTTCATCGCTGCTTTGCTTCTCCAGTATCCCAAAGGCATTAGGGATATAGTTGAGGAAGTAGTCGTGTAAAATGGGTGCCGGAATATTCTCTGGAAGGTCATTGGTGGAGACAAAAAGTGACCCCTTACCGGAAACCCTTTTATCCTTGCATTTGGATATCATAGTACACAACAAGATATCCAAGTCTTGGAAGTTATTTGAGGGTAAACTTTCGAGTCCAGGAAGTGAAGAACGTCTTCTTGTTCTGGGTTCACCCACAGATGCGCCATTGAAAATATCCAATTTAAGTTCTCCCATATCAATGACATAAGTTTTTAAAAAATCAAGCCACAAAATATAATACGATTTTTGAAGCAATTCGTTGGTAAAGATTACTCCAACAGTATCAGCATCTTCCGGGTTCTTTGACGACTTTGATGTGGTGAAAACGTGGCTACTGATATCCCAGTTTTGCTTTATATGATCAAATGAAGGTTTAAGTGCAACCTTAGGTACCGTTAAATGCTCAATTGATGGTTTATGATCCAGTTCAGATTCACTTGGTTTGCGAGCCAGAGGTGTCACTCCGGTATTACCTAAAGAGGAGATTGCTGGGACAGAAGCTAACGAATTATAAGAACCGAATTTTGCCATACTGAGAGCACTTTGAACATTTGCTAATGAAGATGAAGACCTTCTACCACTGGAAAGCTCCAGATTGAAAATCTGTTTATTTAAATCAGTCATGATATCCAATTCCTTCGTCTGTAATATCTGTTTGATGATGGCCTCATCCTCTTTATTTGTATACTTGAGGAATCGAATTTGTTTGCCATAAGTTGCAGGATTGGAACTATTTTTGTTCAAGATATCTTGCACCAATTGCTCTCTTCCTTCGTCCAACACTGAAAATGGGACCTTGTAAAAATCCCATGGATAACTCTTAAACCCAAATCTTTCATAAAATGTATCAACAGCAGAATATAGGACCCAAAAGTATTTTTTGGAAAGATAATAATTCACCAACAGACGGTCTACAACTCCATTGGTGGTCACCATATTTTTAAAGCTATCAATTTTTGTGGGGTCACTCGCCTTGATGTGTTCCTCTGCCAATTCATTCTCAGTGTACTCAATTGCCTGTTTTACTAATGCTTGACCCAATCCATTTCCCCTATGCTCTTCCAGAACCACCACAAGAGTGACATATAAAATCGTGATACTTTGAACACCAATGGTGGTGACATCTGGGGTAGAAGAAATGGCACTTGATCTATCAGGCGCTTTATAAAAACCCCTCCCTGATTTGACGAAACAAGCAGCCAACACTTTCTTTGATTCCTTGTCAGTAATCAGAAATCCCAACACTTTGGCACCTTGTTCACTGTATTCTTTGAAATCCTTAGTGAGTAATTCAGCAAACCGATCAGGTTCAGCGCCACCCCATTGCTTTCCCGCGGGTTTTAAGGTATCAAAAAATTGATCGGAATCTTTTATAACGTTAAATTCGTATTTTTGATGCATTTTCTTCTCTCTAAAAGATCAATTGACTAACAAACCAATTCAACATCTATAAGTGGCCGTGCGGAATAGTTGCCAGCAACCATATAAGCCGCTGTGAGGGGTGACCTTTACCGAGAGGGAGGTTACCTAAACAGGAGGTCGCGAAATGAGACATTCTCTCTCTGTCTCAGAAAATTATAGATGCAAAATGGACAAAGCTTATGAATTATTTATCTATCTACATATTCTGCTGTATTTCTGAGTAGTAGTGGAGAAAATTAGTGGCTAAAATAATATCGGCCAAGAATACACATCATCTACTAATAAAGAATCCTACGTATAGGTAGTTGCTCTTTACCAATTTCCCGGAGAATATAGGGCCAACACTAAAGGCATAAGTATTGCCAATATACTAGCCCCATTGCTTTTGCAAGCTCATTCTTACTGATCAAAGAATCCAAAAGAAATTGACGAGGAACAGCATCCATGCTTGTGGTAGCAATGTACAAGAGAAGAAGTACAATTGCTATCCAAAAATTTGAGGCTACCCCAGTGAGAATGAAAAATATACCAAATGGGCCTGGGTGAATAAAATGGCTTTGACGGACCCAACCTTCTCGCAAGGTGTACAGAAGCCAAAGATGAAACCGCATCCACGACATTCTAAGGAAAACAAAATCCCCAAGGCAGTAGCAACAGGAGAAAAGTGGGTCTTGAGATAGTAGATCACCCATGCGGCAGGCATAAGCCCGAATCCTAAGGAGTCCAACATGAAAACCACGAATAACCTAGATATAATTGAATAAGTCCTTGGAGATAACTTAAGCAAGTTACTGACCGTTGAGTTCAATACGTCGGGTTCAATGGGTGTTTCCACTTCAGAGACCTCTTCAGAGACTTCAGCTTCAAACGGTTCAGCTTCAGATGGTTCGGCCTCAGGCAAGAGCTGTTTTTGCTCACGAGATACATTTAATTTTACATCCTTACTCAAAAACACTGAGATAATTACCTTCAAGAGTCCTAGACACGTATAGATGCAAAAGACTGCACGGTAGCTATCTTCTAATTTGCGACCTCAATTCAGGTTCAAATAGTCACCACAGCAACTGCCCAATGGAACCAAGGGCTGCTCCTAGAGTAGCAGAAAGCGAGTGGAAGGCATATACTTCTGGTCGCTGTGAAGATGGAGTTAAGTGAGCTAAGGTGATCTCTTCAACTGACTTGAATTGGCCTGTCTCGTCACCCGAGGGAGAAATGACCCCACAATGGCTGCAACTAGCAACACATAGTAATTGGAAAATTCTGCAAAAATGATTCCTGATACCACCATTATGAGTGTCCCTGATACCATCACTAATAGGCTATCAATATGGTCAACATTTCATGTTAATAAATATGAAAGAAAGGTGTCTTCTAACAAAGTTGAGGTCATAACCGCATTTTGAGAATAGAACCTATCGCGCTTTTTTCGCCAATTACTTTAATAGAGGAATACGTCTTTCAAAAGTCTACAGTTTATTCACATCTTACTCTAAATCATATTTATATGCTATTTTTGCGGCAATCTTTGCCTTGAATTGTTGAAAAATGTTATTTCTCTATACGACGCGGGTACCAACTTTTAATAATCTTTATTATGTGCAATACGAAACTTTAGGTTGTTCCATACTTCTTGCACCCGTATATCCTTCAGCAGCTATTAGGAGTAAAAGTAAAATGACCAGGGCGGTGGCAAGGGGTACGGGCTCCAAAAATTCTTCATGCACTGGGACAACCATGGAAAAGTGTCGGAGCGTCGGCTCAATGGCCAATCGGCTATCTTGGATGCTTATATATTTGTTAATATCTCCCGGTCGTAGTGAAGAAAATTCGTCACTAGAATGATATCAGCCAATAAAACACATCCTCCATTTAAAAAGAATCCTGCGTAAAGACTGTTCTCCTCTGCCAATTTACCAGTGAATATGGGACCTATGCATCTGGCATAAGTTTTGCCAATATTTACCAACCCCATCACTTTAGTAAGCTCTTCCTTTGGTATCAATGACGTCAATAAGAATTGACGAGGAACGACATCCATGGTGCTAGTGCTATAGTACAAGAGAAGAAGAGATGAAGCCACCCAGAAATTGGATACAATTCCAATAAAAATGAAAAATATTGCCGATGGAGCCTGCGTGAAAAGAATGGCCTTGACAGGACCCAATTTTTTGGCAAAATATGCTGATGGGAGAGAAGACACTGCATTCACGGCATTTGTACAAAAGAATAATGCCCCTAAAGTTGTAGCAGCAAGTGCAAATTGGTTCTTGAGATAGTAAATGACCCAGGCAGTGGGCATGAATCCATATCCTAACGAATCCAACATAAATACCACCAACAACCTTGAAATAGTAGAGCGAGTCTTGGGTGATAACTTGAACAAGTTACCAATGACGGATGTTTTAGACCCGTCGGTTTCCTCTTCGGGCAAAAGTGGTTCATTTTCATTCTTGACATCTAGTTCTATGTCTTTGCTTAGCAAAACCGAAAGAATCACCTTCAAAAACGCCAACACGCCATAGATGCGAAACACAGCACGGTAACTTTGTTCCAAATCGTACCCACGATTCAAGTTTAAATAATCCACCACGGCCCCAGCCAGTAATGAACCAAGCGCAGCTCCAATGGCGGCAAAAAGTGAATGGAATGCATAGATCTCAGGCTGATGAGATGTAGGGGTTAAATGGGCCATTGCTGCCTCTTCAATTGACTTGAATGGCCCCGTCTCGTCTCCCGAGGGGGAGATAACCCCCACAATGGCTGCAAGTAGCAACACATAATAGTTGGAGAATTCGGCAAAGACTAGCCCCGAAGCAACCATTAATACGGCCCCCAGAAGTACCACAACTCTTCGTCCAATACGATCAGCATACCAAGTCAAGAAATATGATAGAATGGTATCTCCCAACAAGGTAAGTGTCATAAACGCGCCAATTCTTACCCCCAGAATCCCCAATTCATTAAGGTACAATGTCAAGACCTGATTGGTGATGCCGTAGCTTGCCATTCGCACAAACACAGAGCACCAAAGCAACCTAACATCCCTATGCGAATCCCTAAGAGACTTTATTAGATGCATCGTTATCCTATGCTATGTTTAATTTTTTTTATTTTTTTTTTTTTAAAAAAATTATTTATTTTATTGAAATGCTTTTTTCTTTTTATCTCATATCCACTCAAAATATGCGCATCTGCCATTACGCCCTTCATATTAGATTCGCGCGAGAACCATGTACATGATACCAGTCTGATTGCATTATTAAGGCAAGCCGTATCATAGATCTAGAGGACCCATTAGGGCAAGCGAATTGATGTCATGAGCGAAGGATATCAACAGAACTCGTTAGATAGTCTAGCGCATATAGCAAATATGTCGCAAGAGTTACTGGCATTAAATCAACAATTGAAAGATGAGTCAACGGGGTTAGATAATAGGTATGGGGAAGATTACAATGAAAATAGAAGCATTTCAACTAACAAGCATTTTAGAATCTCAAACTTTGATTCAAATAATGGTAATGTAGGCAATAGTGGATCAAATTGGATTACAAATGAAGGTAATGGTAATAATGGGTTTAAGGGTGCTAAACCAAAGCGAATGGCATGTGTTGAATGTAGACAACAAAAATCCCGTTGTGATGCCCATGAAAAACATCCCGACCCTTGTACAAGATGTGCCAAAAAGGGGCTTAAGTGTGACTTGAAATCAGACTATAAAAGAACTTATAAAAGAGCTAGAATAGCACAAATCGAACGTGAATTCTCTGAATTGAAAAAGAATTTGACTGCCCAACAACTAGAAGAGTTAATCAGCAAGGTCCCGTCGTTATCTGAGGGGAAAACTACACAAGCAAATAAAGATGGGAGAAATCAATCTCATGAGCCCCATTCTAATCAGCTCCAAATTAAGCCTTCGCTGAAACCATCTAATCATTTAGAGAATAACGAATCCAAAATTCAAAAATCACCCCCGCATCCCTTACTGCTGCCTAACCTGGCACTGATACGATACGAACGAAGGAATTCTAAGTACTCCACGGATTCTAATGTCTCTATCCCTAATACACCGTCAGTTCAAAAGCAAGATCAATTTGAATCGAAACACAATTCTTCCAAAGTTGTTGTTCCTTCAGATATGCTAGTATGTGAAGAGAAAAGAATAGATACTATCACCCTTTCACAAGAAAATATCAAGTCACTTTTCATCGAATATGTCGACCATTATCATCCTATTCTCCCGGTTGTCGATGTTTTAAAGGGACCTGAAAGAATTCATCGACTTTGTCCCTCTTTATTCTGGGTCATAATGGTAGTTTCATTAAGAAGGTACCACAATGAATCAGAGAAAAGCCTTCTTTTACATTTATCTCCCATAGTGAAGGATATCTTGGCCCAAGTTTCTATATCTCCAATTACAAGATATAATCCTACAGAAGAAGATGAACCACTTCTCAATGTTTGTTCTGTGTATTCAGTGCAGGCGTTTTTGCTCTATACATTTTGGCCTCCAATCACGTCATCATTGAGTGCCGACTCTTCGTGGAATACTATTGGTGTAGGGATGTTTCAGGCGATTAGAATAGGGCTTAATTTACCCTTAATAACTTCTAATGACAAAGATTCAGAGCAAAAAATGAGTATGGCGGAGGAACAATCAAGAACTTGGGCCATTTGTAACTCTGTTTCTCAAACAATTGCAACTTCATTTGGTTTCCCAGCGTTTGTGCAATTTGACTCTACCATGTGGAATGTCAATAGATCAAACGTCAAATTGCCTAATACAGTGAGATTGATGCTGGAAATATCCGAATTCGAAGATCAAGTGGCTCGTACCCTCAACTCTAACCCATTTGATTCGTATGGGTTACTTGACCCCACTGAAAGGTTACCGTTGATCAAGGTACTTTTGAAGCAATTGAGTGGACTTGAAATGAAGTTGACAAGTGATCTTCACGCGGACGATGGTTATAGAAGATTTCAACTTCTTGCGGCCAGGGTCCATTTGCTCACATACTACTTCATGGACTCTTCAAGAATGGCGAATTTTGAATTGCATTCGGGACTTGTGAAGCTCTATAACTCTGCGGTGGCCTTAATCAACCACGCCCAATATTGCCATAGCAACGACAGAACATTTGCCAGATATTTGCCTGTGGTTTACGTGTTGAATATCTGGCAAGCTGCTTTCATTGTAGGTAAATTGGCTCACTCTCCTTTAAAAAGGTTTGTGGATTTGGGTTCGGGCAAACAAAGTTATTTGGCAGCCGTTGGATTAGCTTCGAAGGCATCGATACTTAAACATGATATAGCATACAGATCTAGCGGGATTATGAGAAGTATGTGGCAACTATTCAGAGCATTGGACGATAAAAAATTGGCCACATTAGATATAGAGATTAGATCGAGAATGTCTGCATCGGTATTTTTTGACAGTCTCTACTTGCTACGAACTCAAGTTGGCATGATTAAGTTCAAGATCAAAAACGATATAACACAAGAGGCAGCTATAGAAAACGAGGCAGAAGATGATGAGGATGTGGATGACGAAGAAGATGAACCTCTTGTATCTAAAGTTGATAATGCTGTCGCTCAAGACAAAGCACATGATGCTAACCACTCCTTGGTGTCTGATGGTGAAGATGAAAAACCAGGAGATAAAGATAATAAGTCCACTCCTGGTAGTAATTCAAGCAAGGGTAGGAAAAAGAGATCACTCTCAAGTACAGAAAATGCCGAGTCGAAGGCGAGAAGAATCATTCGTACCATCCCTCTTGACCCCCAACCTATACCGGCAAATGTGAGATCAAACAAATTCAAAAGTTCCAATGAATCATCTCCTTTATTCAATTCTGAAAAGAACACCCCAGTTAACATGGCTCTTGCACCCAATAATGTTGGTATCTCACCGAACTCCGAGGGTAAAGTTCCATTTGGTCACTCAAATCAGGAAAATAGTGATTCGAGGGTACCGAATAAATCTGTTTATGACCAATTAGGTGGTGATCTCTTCTCTCGAAATCAAAGTCTTCAAACTCCGCAGAATAATGGAGCCCCATTCTTACCCCAGGCCTCCCCCACAAACTCAGTGGGTCAGGGCACCTTCAAAAATCCTATTTCCAATAGATTAGATAATTTTGAACTAGATGTTTTCGACATTAATAGTGACTTGATTTGGAAAGATGTTGATAGTGTGATGAACGAGTTTGGGTTCCATACATAACCTCACTCTCGGGTAAAAAAAAGGCTAGAGATTAGCCAAGAGATTCTTCAAAATCTCTCCCAAATTTACTTCTATGTTCTTCCATAATATTTATTATCATTAATTACCAATTAGTTGTAATATATTCTGCCCTTGGGCGTACTGTCTATCAAGTTCTGTAGCTTTCTATTAATGATAAGCTGCTAAATCTGGTCATGCCCACACGACCCATTAAGGGTGGACAGGTCGTGCGAAATTGCGAGAAACGACCATGAATAAGTGAAAAATTTCTTACCGAGATTACTGATCTTTATCGACTTATAAGTTCATCGTAATAACTTTATTCTTAGATTACAACTAAGTCTTAACCATGACATATAACGATATTGAAAATGCCACGCCCGACATCGTGATTGGAGAACAAGAAGTCTATGAACACGATGTTGAGAGTGAAAATGAACAATTGGAACAACAAGAAGAAGAAGAGGAGGCAAAACAGAAAAAAACCGTTGCCTTTGCTGGATTAGAAGATGAAGAAGAAGATGAAGAAGCACGTAAAAGAGAATTTGAAGAAGGTGGTGGATTACCTGAACAACCTGATGACCCTGATTTCAGTGAATTAACTCCCTTGTCTCAAGAAATTATTAGCAGACAGGCTACAATTAATATTGGTACCATTGGACATGTCGCCCATGGTAAATCCACTGTTGTCAGAGCTATCTCTGGTGTTCAAACTGTTCGTTTCAAAGATGAATTAGAAAGAAACATTACCATTAAATTAGGTTATGCCAACGCCAAGATTTACAGATGTGATAATCCCGAATGTCCAGAACCAGGATGTTATAAATCTTTTAAATCAGATAAAGAAGTCAGCCCTAAATGTCAAAGAGAAGGATGTGGAGGTCGTTATAAATTAGCAAGACACGTTTCGTTCGTTGACTGTCCAGGTCACGATATTTTGATGAGTACTATGTTGTCAGGTGCAGCAGTTATGGATGCTGCACTTTTATTAGTAGCAGGTAATGAAAGTTGTCCTCAACCTCAAACTTCTGAGCATTTAGCGGCTATAGAAATCATGAAATTGAAGCATGTTATCATTTTACAAAATAAGGTTGATTTGATGAGAGAAGATTCGGCATTAGAACATGAAAAATCTATTTTGGCCTTCATTAGAGGTACCATTGCTGATGGTGCACCAATAGTGCCAATTTCTGCACAATTAAAATACAATATAGACGCCGTTAACCAATACATTGTCAATGCAATCCCAGTGCCAATGAGGGATTTCTCTGCATCTCCAAGACTTATTGTCATTAGATCCTTCGATGTCAATAAACCAGGAGCTGAAATTGATGATTTGAAAGGTGGTGTCGCTGGTGGATCTATTTTGAATGGTGTTTTCAAGATTGGTGATGAAATCGAAATCAGACCAGGTATCGTTACTAAAGATGATAGTGGGAGAATACAATGTAAGCCAATTTTTTCCAATATTGTATCTTTATTTGCTGAACATAATGATTTGAAATTCGCCGTTCCAGGTGGTTTGATCGGTGTTGGTACTAAAGTTGATCCTACTTTATGTAGAGCTGATAGATTGGTTGGTCAAGTTGTTGGTGCCAAGAGTAATTTACCATCCATTTATACTGATATTGAAATTAACTATTTCTTGTTGAGAAGATTATTGGGTGTTAAGACCGATGGTCAAAAACATGGTGCTAAGGTGAGAAAATTGGAAGTTGGTGAAGTTCTTATGGTTAATATAGGATCTACTGCCACTGGTGCTAGAGTTCTTGCAATGAAGGCCGATATGGCTCGTTTGCAGTTGACTTCTCCTGCTTGTACAGAAATTAATGAAAAGATTGCTTTATCAAGACGTATTGAGAAGCACTGGCGTTTGATTGGTTGGGCTACAATTAAGAAAGGAACCACCTTGGAACCAATTGCATAAGGAAAGTTCAAACGATTTTAAGACACGAAAGAAAGTTAATATAGGATGAACGAGAATCTACTCATCGTCGAGTGATTAATATGAAAGTGACGAAAGTTATTCTACAATTCTATTTTTTTCTCATACACCCATATATAAATATCGATAACACATCTCTGTATTCTATTTAAGGTTGAAGATATACATTTTGTCATTTGTAATAAATTCAAGATATTATTAAGGACTTTATTTCACTATAAACGTGATATTTGCACAAGTGCTTTGAAATAGTTCACTTCTAATGAACTTGGGAAATGAATCAACTTCCATTAATCTGTAAATATGCAATCGGATGTCATAGAATATGCCCGATGTCTGAGCCAAGGTCTCCAAAGTGTGAGCGACGCTCTCTTCCATAGGTGACGATTGTGTAGGAGTAGAGAGATCAAGTTGTGGTGTCTTCGAAGATTTCCTGGTTTCAGGTTTCGGATCGTAGTCATGGCCATGTGTATCATTTTCAGTCTTGGATGGCAGTTCTATGGCAGATAGTATCAGTTCTTCAGTTATGGGTGAAAAATTAACTTTGATATTATTCAAATTGGCTTGTGGCAGATTTGTTGCCGTGTTCGAAAAAAGAGGAGATATGGGGCTCGTAGCAGTCTTAGGAAGTATAATTGATGTAATTTTTGACCGAAGTACGTAGTCAATGTTAATCACGTAGGGTGCATCGCTACTAATATAATTAAAGTAGATGCTGTAAGCTGTAGACAAACAAGTTTCGGCCACCTTGACTATTTGTCTATTCAAATTTGACTCGGTATATTTCTTCAGCAGCAAGAGTTTCCCCAAAAGAGAGATTTGCTTTTCGTATTGCTTAAACTTCATGTAAGCTTCCAAGTTCTCTGCACAAAACTCCTGCTCCAAATGCTTCTTGAAAAGATAGCGCATTCCTGGGTCTCTGAGAACGGCCTTCAACAGAAGCTTAGAGGTGTTTGAATAATCCAAGTTATCGTGGCACTTTTTCATGTCGATGCTTTCGATGCTTTCTTTGTTTAATGTTTGATAGTTGAAGCTTTCAAAAACTCTGTTGGAGAGAACATCTATTTCAGGTTTCATGGCTGCAAATCTGTGCCAATTTGTAACTTGTTCACCCCATGATGTTAAAACATAAAATGCATCTCTGGAGTTGCAAACTCTATCGTGTGCAGCCTTCGATGGAGGCAAGAGAATAGGTTTCAAAAAATTGAACTTGATGAATAATGTGCTTATCTCGGATGCTTGATTAAGAGTGAATAGGTCAGTACAATCAATTAGCCACTGACATATGGCTTTTCCGGAAATGCAATACGCCAACATGATATTTTCCCCCTGTTGCCTGAATACTATACTTTTATGCATTCTTACACCTCTTGTGGATGAGTAGTATTGAACATGCGAGTCTGACTCTGGGTTTGTAAAGTAGCGGTGATAGAAGGGACTCACAGACGTCTCCGGATGACGTGAAGAAGATTTCCTAGGCATCCTTTGTGGTGTGGGATTGCTCGAGAAAACCAGCATCGATTCTTTTACCCTTTCATTTGCCGAAAACAGAGGAATGAAGCTTGGATCGATATCTATCTCAGAAAAATTTATGGCAGGGCTGTTCTCGAACTCTATCTTAGATTCCATTGAAGGAAAAGGATCGGGCCCATTCTCTGCCGTCCATATATTTGGTTCCTCCCCCATCATCTTGGCAAATAAGAGATGAAAAAAATAATCTGAATAGCACACTTTATCTGTTAAGACATCTCTGTCAAATTTGAAAAGTTCCATAGAATTAAAATTGGATAGTACTATAGGTGGAATTTTTTCTCCTCTAATACCCATACTACTGCAAAATTCTTGTAATAATGCAACACCCTTTGGGGTCGGTTGCAAAATAGTGGTTTCTTTGATTGTAGTTCGCGTCCTATTTGAAGGACAATGAAGCATTCTAGCATCAAAGAATTTTCTCATGAATGTGATTCCTACATCCTTTTTAACCTTATACGACATTGTTATCTTTGTTGTGGGTAATTCTACTTCAAGGCGTAGCGACTCCAAAGTTTGGAGGGCATCGCTTACCAGAAAGGTATAAGAATGCTGCTTCCTTCCTAAAGGGTTAAATGTCTTTGGAGTACTATCCTCGAGTTTCATTTCGTAAATAAGGGCACAGAATACATTCTTCAAGTCTTCTTCATAAATGTGACCCGAAGGGTTTCTTGTGTGAGTTAAGTTGTCCAGAGAGTGGAGATTATCTTCTTTTATAGACATTATAATTCTTTTCTGACGAGAACAAGCTATAAATGTCGCTGCCATATACAAAGCTGTTGTCTCCTAGAATATTAAAATAATATCAAAGCAGCAGAAAATTATGATGTATATGTAGAGATGCCTTTAAAAGTGGATGTAAAGTCCTCGTTTCCCTTTCTTTGGCACCCACTAAATGTTTCGAACATGTTTCAGGTTTCCTAAAAGGGGCATAAATGTGTATCTCTCGGTACATCAGCTGCGAAAAAAAGCAACCACTTACCTGGAATTGGATGGCCCCTAAAGAGCCTTTGTAACATAAAGACGTCTGAAAACACATTGAAACTAGTGGAGAGTATATGGGGCCCTTGTGACAATACGCAAGTGTGGAAGTCCGAAGATGAAACTTTATGATACTACTTTTGTACATCGCAATGTGATGCTCAAGGAGCTAAGAATTGATAAATTTACATCAACAATGTACAAACTTTAAGACCATATCTTTTTAAATCTACACTATGTAAATATATGCATTATAAACGGGTTAATACCCCAGCCTTATCACCAAGTATTTGTGAAAGCTCGTCTAATGAGATATCTAATTGAACCATTTTGTTATCTTCGATGATGTAATTCTTATTGAGGTCGACATTGGTAATAATATTACCTTCTCTATTTGTTGTCACACCCGGTGAATCAAGAAGTAAGCCGATCTTATAAAGGACCTCCCAGCTATTCCTCAAAATACTTGGTGGCCAAATTTTCTGTCCCACCCTTATGTTGGATGCTAAAGATGCATCCACCATCGATACAGTGGAAGACGATATAGAATTGCTAGCATTAAATGTCTTTATCATCTCTTCATACTCCTTGTAGGCTAAATTGAAATTGACAACCTGCAGGTCGAACTTCTCCACCCATCTTGCCGCAGCTATAACCAAATAAAGTTCCACTTGAGACAAGGTTGCCACTGTCTCTTGAACATGATCCGTCGCCTGGTTCTGTAAGTAGAAACCAAAGTCTTTGTCTCGGGGAAACGGATGCCTGGGTGATACTTTACTGATGGCATACAAACAACTGTTGTTAAAGTCTCGATAATTTTTCACACTGTAATAGTTAAAGAGTACGAGCCTCTTTAAGTAAGAAGGAATGGCATCTGCTAGATTCGCTGATCCGTCATCTGCACTTCCAGAGAACAAATGATTTATATGTCTATTCCATGCTGAAACATAATTGGTGTTCAAAGTTGTATCGTTTTCATCTATGATTAATCCCAACTTCGCATTTGACCAGAATTCTTCAAAAGTGACCGGCTTATTTAACAATACAAGTCGTTGGGAAAACCGACTACGAACTCTTTTCTCTAGTTGCTCACGTGCTGTAACCTTTGGTGTCATTCCAATCACACAGATGGGCGTCGAAGAACTTTGAGATAAATCAAACAAGTTATAAAGAAGAGTCTGCTTACTGGAATGAGTAAATTTTTCAAACTCGTCAATTACAAATATAATGGAGATTCTATTTCTCTCTCCTTCGATATCATTAGTATTATCATTTTTGTCATTACCTGGTAGTCCATTGCTATCATCAAGAATAGATAGTATATTAGAGAGTGTGTCGTTTAAAGACCTTTGCTCAAAGGTGGCCACTTTGCCAGGATTTTCTTCATTAGCTTGGTTATGGACATTATAGTCGAATTGCCTGGCAATTTCACGAAGTGCTATCTTGTCATCATAGTGTATAGAAGCATTTAATCTCACCACAAAGTACCTTCCCGAATACTTCAGTTCTATCACCTGTAATGCCCTTTGTACCATTGCAGATTTTCCAGAAGCTCTGGGCCCCACCAACAAAAGAGAATGGCCCTCATTATCTCTCACTGTATGTTCAATAGTAGCATATATTTCATCGTACTTTTCTTTGATTCCCGATGAAAAAAGATTAGGGAATCCATTCCTACCATTCAATTGCCCCATTACTTGATTCTTGACATTTTTCACGTCATCTTCCTTGTACTCATCTCCGTAGACAGGATTAGAAAATTGGTTGTCAATGGATCTTTGTGATTCTTGTACTTGTGTAGTAGAATGTTTCTGAGAATCGTTCGTTGAAGATTCACTGCGATTTAAACGAGGTGGACCAGAAAGGGGAGTTCCATAACGAGAAATAGAAAAATCACTATCCGGCAGATTGCTACTATCATCAGAATTGTCAAATTCTTGATCTCTACCCCCAAGATCCATTTTGCCTTTAGATTCCTCAATCTTTTGAAATTTTATATCATTGTTGTCCGAGGAATCATAAGGATTTTCTTCAAAAGAGTTGAAAAGTCTCAACCCTTGAAGTTTGGCATACTTGGAATATTTGGCTTTGCCTTCTTTCTTCTTACTATCATTGACAATTGACTTGTCCTGTACCTCTGCCTCATTGCTAGTTGTCAGATACTCATCTGGTTGCCGAACTCTCTTTCGTTTCTTTAACGTTTGTACAAGTTGGTCTTTTTCCAACTCCGACGTACTTAAGACTCTGATGGGATTGAACTCACCCTCGAAATCATCCCCCTGAGTAGCAGTTGTCTGCTTCATTCTCGGGTTTATAAAGGGTCTCTCACGTAACTGTAAAATCGATTTATTACCCGAATAATTAACGTTCGTGCAGAAACCGTTACCTCATCAACCACCTGCAACGCGTCGTTACACAAAGGCTTATCTATCGAAATTATGTATGGAACATAGAGGCTTAGGTAGAATGGAATTTTCGGCAAAAAAAGGCCAAGACCTTGGAGGTTTCTGACCCAGTATTGACAATGCTCATGAAAGAACTTTTTTTTTTCTTTGGCCTTTACCTCTTTCATTTAATCAACTTGGCAACTGCACATAAAAGTGACTTGTATGCAGTACACACAAATGTCATTCATTAAGTGAACGAGGGATTATAGAGTAGACATCGTTAAAGGTATATACAATGCCACTGAAATTCCCTGACTCAGTTACGCAATTGCTCAAGTCTACGAGATATGTCCATTTGGCAACAAGCAAGAATGATTTCCCTCATGTCACATTAATGAATTACACTTACTACCATAAAGCATCTGCAGATGAAGACTACATTATTATCACTACCCCCAAGGACACTACCAAGTATGAGAATATGGTATCGAATCCTAACGTTTCGTTGTTAGTTCACGATTGGATATCGGCCAGAAATCCGGAGCCAGCTAAAGAATCAAATGGTAGAAGAAACTCGCTTTTTGAACTTTTGACTAATCTCAATCGTACAGAGATCAGCAGAGTATCGGTTATGTTGACAGGGACTGCTCGTATGCTTGAAGATCATGAATCTGAAGAGTACCAGTTATATCGCTCCTTGCATTTAAATAATAATCTGATAGATGAAGCTCAGAGCAAGACGTACATATCTGGAGAATCCAACATATTGGTGTTGATAAGAATTGACAAGGTCAAGGTCACTGATACCGAAGATAACGTCACGGAGTATTGATTAAATAGGCTGAATTGAGTGAGAGCATAGCATAATACAGTTCCGAAAACCAACTGATATTGTAGATATAATTTGATACTTTATATAATATCATTTTACTTTTGTAATGGGGTAGCCCAATCGCTTACTAGTCGAAGCTCTTATCGGCGAGTACCTGGTGGCTTACAAACGAATTTGACGCATATACAAAGGAATTCTAGATCAGCAATCGAAAAAATTGCCTCGATATTGGTTTAACTTGCCATGGAGAATTACTTGTTTGAGAATAAGTATTTCACATAGAAATGGTGGGTACTGTGGATGAAAAGGCTGAGAATATATCCGTGAAATTCTTACCTTTCTTACCGCAATTATGCATAGAGTGCTGATTCAATTGCAGATCGTTGCAACCATAAAGCTAAGGGTGGATGACCCAGATCCATAATACTGTTCACTATTCGGGAATAATGTCAATTTTTACGAGTAGGAAGCCCACGTGCAGGATACATTTGTCTCACGCTTTTTGACCCACAAATGGCGCAAACAACCAAAGCGGGGAAAGTTAATTAAAAAAAGTCTCTATAGCTTCATTAGAGATAAACCCCATCACTCTCAGAAACCAAAAAGCCAAGGGTAGTATCACACAATAAAAATAAAGGTTATTATAGAATCATAAAAAAGGCAACTTAGTCTCAGGTTAAGCAACTCAAAAACCGTTGGATCTGCCTCTTGCCTGTTTTTATATAAACAGTTTTTTTTTTATTTTATTTTTTTTTGTCAAATAGCCAGAAATGAAATGCGCTACCAAGGCTGGTAGAGGTGTTTATTCGCGTAGAAAAGCATAATTGATTGCATTTTTGTAGCTTAAAACGTTATCCAGTTGTACGCGGTCATGATAGTTTTGAATCTATTATTAGTAACTTACGCGAATACCTTGATCGTACCGTCTCTAGCCGCCACTTATTAGGGATAATGTTGCGTCCGAGATTTCGATCCGCAGTACCGACTATTAGGACTTTGCCCAACCTACTTAGCGTGGGATCCGGTTGAGTAGGAAATATAACGCACATTAGATGAAATTCGACCAATCAAATCGATGTATAGGGCGTCGCTGACGTAGTTTACGCAAGGATCACAGCCCATAACGGAAAAGTCGATATTGTGTATTGATCACAGGCACTAGGCAGGCCAAATCAGAATCCTTATATAGAAGGCACAGACCCTATTTATAAAAATCCTTTTGAAAAATTTTGTCAACGTAGTTATTATAAAGTTTATTTAGCTACACCTCATTTTTACAAAGATACTAACGTTGGGGTGATATCGCCTGCAGATACCTTTGGTTCCAAGACAGGTATTGTTACAAGCATCAAATAAGTCTACATTACATTCAATCTGCAACTTTTCGAGGCTTAACAGTGGTTGCCAAGAAATCTTTATGGAAAAGGCTCTCAGTGAGACTTCAAGAGAAAAAAAAAAACCTTAGCTCCGTTTGAAGTTACACAAAATCCCTGTTACAAAAAAAATCGCTTTATATTCGCCGAAACACGCTTTGTGAATTGCGCGAACTTTGTGACAGAAACTCGGATATATCATACCCTGCATAGTTTCTGACCCTATTAGGAAAGCTAGCGAAGTATATCTGCATTCGCTGCATTTGACAAGGGTTCACGAATCTTGAAAGCCCTTTAGTGATTTGGCCACTAGTTAGTCCAAATAGTTGTTTTTGTTTGATAACCCCGTATCTTTGCTAGAGTATTTAAGGAGACGCATAGTACTGCTCTGCTAAATATCGTGTGGTTGTTCATAAAACAAAATTATAAATTTGCTGCAAAATGCCACCCTTGACTCAACAATATAATTCATCATTGGGACAAGGGTATCCAACGTATATCGGAACCACTCCCGGTTTCTCTTCAAGACCAAAGCCAGAAAGTGGTGATGATATAAATGCTGCCATCTCAAGTGCTTCATCCATGGCAAATACTTCTCCTTTAACAGCCGATTCTAATAGACAAGCTATGGAACCTAATTCAGTTGCATCTCCGTCATCCGTTACCACCGACATTCATGCCTGGGGGATGCAAAGACCTTTATCATCATACGAAGAGTATAATCCGATATATCCTATGGGGTTTCAATATCAAGATACTAATTACACCAATACGATAAAATCGACAATGTTTCCAGCACAATCTAGGTTAGTGAGTCATGCATCGCCAACTTACTCTAGCTCTCCATATGATAACTTCTACTTGCATGCCCCTAATCAAGATGTTCCGACAAACGTCGTTGTTCCACCGTTCCAACAACCAAGTAGTGGGGTGTTCGTACCACAACATGGGGGACAACCTAGAAGTTTCCAGTCATTTGGATTCCCTCCAACACGCTTTAAGGAAGATCATAAGGATTCAAAATCAAATGACACTCATACTAATCAGAAGTACAAGTGTCCTAACTGCTTCAAAAGTTTCCTGAAACCATACAACTTGAAGTCGCATATGAAAACTCACTCCGATGCTCGGCCATATAGGTGTTCCCATTGTTCCAAATCATTTGCAAGAAGCCACGATAGAAAGAGACATGAGCTACTTCATGATGGGGAGAAGAAGTTCATGTGTCAGGGGTACCTTAAAGACGGAGTGACAAAATGGGGTTGTGGTAAAAAATTTGCTCGCTCAGATGCACTTTCAAGACATTTTAGAACTGAAACAGGTTGGGCATGTATTATGCCACTAATGAATGAAGCCAAACAGCTTGAATTGGATGACTCTGGTCAGTCTCATCCTCTTCCATTGAACTTAATTAAAATCAAAAACGAAGTGAAGATTCGTTACGATTACGGCAATACATGATTAATTATTTTTTGACACGAGATGAATTTTATAACTACATAGCAAATACCACTACGAATACAATTCTGGTGATAATTGAGACTTATTGTAGAAGATTCTTAATCCTCTTATAATATGGTGTAAGTGTTATCATGATCGTGAATAAGGAGGATCGGTTGTCTGCAGGAAACGATATCGAATATCAAAGACCACACATAAATGCACCAGCGTACTCCAATATAGCGATCAAAAAAACAAAATACAAGTCTTATAGCTAAGCATCTATCATGGACCAAGATGAAGATCTTACAGCGTCCCATTGGGATGATGTTATCTCGCCCAATACAGGATCGTCATTCGCCAATTTGAACAGCACTTACTTACCACCAAGTAACGACTTCAATGATCTTTCAATGGATGATCATAGCAAAGACAACGAAGATGAAGAAGATAAGGATGAAGAGGAAGAAGAAGAAGACGAAAATCAGCTGAATGATGTTGAATCGAGTTTTTCAGGGCCATTTGCAAACTATGGGGGTAATGGTGCCCGAGAATCAGAGGTTGCTCAAATGGAACAAATTAAAAAGGAAGAACGCAAGGAACATAAATCAAATCTTATGAGTGAATTGACAAAGGGGTCAGAGATTAATGAAGTTCGTGAATCGACCTTGTCACCGGAGAAAATTGACTCATCCTCGGCGTTATTCAATGATAAAGATAGTCCAGTAAAGGCAAATTATAACAAGGACTATGATGAACATATAACGTCTCCAAATAAGATAGTGAATTTGAAGTCGTCATACAAGGGTCTCAGACCTAGAAAATATAAGCTGAAAACTGTGGTGGAGTATTTATCAGGGAATAAGGCCAAAGACAGTGAAAATTCTCTTGGACCATTAGGTAACGATTTTGACGATTTAAATCTTGAAGATAAAGATTCTTCGAAACAAAAGAACAATAGAAAGGCTGAGCAGTTAGTCCAAGAGGCTAATGCACCACTATATGGTCTTCCTGATCAAAAAGAAGATGATAGATTAAATGAATTGGGGAAAGCAGCACGCGAAAGCCATAGTTCCCAGCTCAATGCACCAGGGTCCAATAATCCAGAAATTGTAAATAAATTAGAGATTTTGGTCGAAGACCCTATGAAAGTTGGTGATATTGCCACGGCTCATGTTGTGTATTCGGTAAAGACCAAAAACAAGAGTGAGGACGCCTCAGGAACAAATTTCCCTATCACTGATGATTATATTATGGTACAAAGACGTTATAGGGACTTTAGATGGATATATCATCAACTTCAAAGTAACCATCCTGGTCTTATTATTCCTCCACCTCCCACAAAGCAAACTTACATTGGACGATTCAATGAGAGCTTTGTCGAGAATAGAAGATTGTCTTTAGAGAAAATGTTGAACAAAATAAGTAGCACGCCCGTGTTAAACGTGGATCATGATTTTGCCATGTTTTTAACTAGTCAAGATTTCATCACTGACTCTAAAGAAAGAGAAAAATTGAGCGGATCAGATGCTTCTTATCAAAATAATTCGGCACTTGATAATGAACAGGAAGGTGCAGATGCTAGTAGTGAAACCAGCAGTGTAAACACCAGAAATAGATCGGGTAGTATAACTACCCCAATAATATCCACTGGAAGTATGGGTGGAGGGTTCATGAGCTCGTTATTTTCCATGTCTGCCAAGATATCAGATCCTGATGAATTTTTCATTGAAAAGCGAAGTTACATTGAAGATTTGGAACATAATCTCAAAAATCTTTTAAGATCTATAGAGCTTATTGGAACACAAAGAATTGAAATGATCAGTCTCTACGATGAGATTTGCCAAACGGTGGATGAATTGGCCGCTTTGGACATTCTGAAAGTTACTAGTGATTTATTGAGCAGCTTCAGTGATACACAATTTAAATTAAAGGAAAATCTTGACCGAGTCAATTTGCAGGATCAGATGACCTTAGGTTTCACTGTGGAGGAATATTTAAGAATAATAGGATCGATAAAGCATACGTTTGATGCTAGAATGAAGATTTATCTGCAGTTTTATGGGTTAAATCAAGAACTTCAGAAAAAGGAAACTCAACTCAATAAGTTGAATAGAAAGGGGAAGTCACAATCTGATAAAATCAATTTGTTGTCGTTTGAAGTTGATAAGCTTAAGCAAAGAAATGCTTCATATGAAAAGCAATTCATGAGCATTAGTGACACGATTAAACTGGAACTTCAAAGATTTGAATATCAAAAGATAGATGATTTTAGGAATAGCGTAGAAATTTACATTGAAAGTTCTTTAGAGTCACAGAAAGAGGCAATTGAACTTTGGGAGACCTTTTATGAAAAACAGAATTTGGCCGATGTGTGAATATAGCGTGGAAATTCAAATTATCTTTTCGTATCAATGATGTAAACTTTCTTCGTATGCGATAACGTTTAAGCTCTACACAATAATACGGCACTGACTGTTGCACAAATCTACTCCTATTTTAGACCAAATATCCCCCTTTTATGATATTCTTTATGTTGACTAAACGACGGTATCGCATTTATTGTTCCTTGTACGACTAGGAAATGGTCTCATGTAGATCGACAATTGTTATCTGCTTTGTCGTTGAGCCCCGAGTGACTAATAGATGCACCCCTTAACAACGAGGGGAATCCGAGATTACCAATTATGAGAAACACGTGCTTTCTTGAAATCCGGGGATGACTATAGAATTAGCCTAATTTTTTTCTACATTGTTTAGTAGACCATGCTTAGGAGTAGATCGATTTGATCAACTAGATATTGAGTGAGGCTATATTGGGTGTTGTTAGGAACTTTGTCACTGATAGGGTTAAAGGATAAAAAAATTAAAAGTATAAATACTTAGCGCATGAAATAATACTATTCAATCAAGTGTTTATTGTTATGAATACCCAAGTTTACTTATGTCCAACTAAATTATCGATCTTATCGATCCCTAGAGATAAAGAATGGATATTTCTCAGCGCTACTCTCCAGCTTCTTCACCGATCTACGGCGAGTAGCAAGTACGAGGAAAATGAAGATTATTCTGAAGACGAGACTGGCTCATACGGGTATGGGAGTACAACTAATCAGTTTGATCGAGAATCTAGTGAGTCGCCGATAACTAAAAGCACAAGCATTTTCCTGCCGGTCATTTCCAACGAGGTATCAACACTAGGGAAAGCCGAGTTTAGCGCCTTGAGTGATACGCTGCTGGAGCTTTCCGCTCCCAGAGATGATTTTGAAGATTCATTATCGAACGACCTAGGAGGTGAAGAGGAAGGGTGCTTCTTCCATGTAGCTTACACACCAAGTGAGTGTACCATTATATGTTCCACGAGACTCATGCAGACCCTTTTCAAACAGCCGTTAGACCTTTGTCAAGAACTCCATTACACTGATGTAAAACTATTTGAAGAGTCGGTGTTGAACCTTCAAATCGATAGTGATGGCAATGTCGATAGAACTGAAAGAATTTTGGAGTTGACCAAGCCTTTGTCAGAAAACAAAATTCTGCTTTTCTATTTGACTAGCCATTTCACAGACATCGTACTCGTTCCGTTTGGGTTGAGGGATAAAGTCATTAGCATCTTGACCAGGAAAGGGTTCAAATTTTCTCACATTTCTAAAAGCTTTATATTTCAAAAGGATAGTGTAACATCTGGTATGTCTCCTAGTTCTAATGATAATGAAGAATCTACAAACTCGGAGGATGATTATGCCTTCACGTCATTCAAAGAAGCACAGATCAAACCCCAAATTAATAAGTCAGTGAAATTGTTACTTACGGGCGCCAGAACAGGACAAGTTGACGATGCAATTGAGAATACGGCCAAGTTTATTGCGGCAAACAATGTCCCGAGTTATTTTGCCATCACCAGAACCGCTATGAATGAAGTTTCGTTAATCTTACCCAAGTCTGCGAAAAAGAGATCAATGTTAGGTTTTGACTTCAAAAGTTTGATAGGCTCTAGCCAGGACATCATCATCCCAATAACATTTGATCTCACTAAATTGGCAATGAATGCCACGGGTATTGTTGCAGGGCTCGCCAGCAAGATTAGTGAGGGAGTCAAGAAGTTTCCTGACCGTATAAATTTTCCATTCGAGATGAACTACCTTTCTATGGCTCGTTCCGGTGTAATAATGGTTCCAGAAGAAAATATTGAGTTGGTCTCAGAAGTGTTGGAAGACACTGATTGATGATACGTTGCATTTATGATCTTTATGTATTAATAAAAAATGTTGAGGGCTGGTTCTTTAATTAAAAAAATATTTTTACTTCATATTTTGACGACTTAAATATTTACAATTCGAAGTACCCAAGATATATGTAATACATGCCATGGATCTCAGTTTCTCTTCTTTTTGCCTTTGACACTTGTACACCAGCCCTCATCATCAACTTTCTTGACCTTTCCAGCTGAAGAAATGATTGCAGAATGCCAGCCAGGACCGTCATTGGATCCTGTTTGTTTTTCTACCGTCATTCTTCTCTTCAAAAAGTCTTGGGCGAATCTCCTACCATCGATATTAGCCGAAGAACTATAGATGGTCTCAGCGATCAATTGTGAAGAGTCGGATGAATTGACTGGGAGCGTAGTGAATATTTCCAATAGATCTTCTTTAGAAACAGTGGGGTACAAATTGGTCATAGCGCCTCTTGCCCATAACAAGAAGTCCTCCTTCAATGCGGTCAGATTAACACCCGATACTGGTGGTGTAGAGACAGAGGCAGAGCGAAATGTCTGAGGGGTTGACTTTGAAGCCCATGAACTAGTGTTTGTTATGGTAGGGGTGGGCTTTTTAGTGGTCGTAGGAGTCTTCTTGGATGCAACAGTGGTCCATGCACCATCATCCTTTGACCCAGAGCTTGCAACGGCACTTGCAAACGATGAAGATTTTGGCTTTGCCTTTGCCTTAGCAGCAGCCTCAGCTTCTTCACGCTGAATATCGGCCAAAGTCGTCCTGGTCACTGGAACTGACCCATTGTTGCTAGCCCAACTACTAGGTAAAGGTATCTTTTCCACTGGTTTTTCTTCAGCCCATAACGGGGGGACATCAGTCTTAGTTTCAGCCTGCAACTTCTTTTGTCTTTCCATCTTTTCGGCTTCCATTTTTTGGATCTCCTTTAAGGTCAAGGGAGGAGCACCAGAGTCACCACTTGTGTTCTTAGAAGCAGAGCTTGCCCAAGGAGCTAAAGCAGGCTTAGCCAAAGGAGCAGGAGATGGTTGCTTTGTAGATTCAATCTTCTTTATCTTGGAACCGTTGGTCCTCTTCTCAGGAGAAGAATGTTTTTCTGGTGACTTTTTAGAAGCCAAAGTAGGAGAAACTTGGTTTGAAGTATTAGAACCATTCTGGGGTAATTCTGGCTGAATATTCTCGAGTGGAGGCTGTTCATCAACAGTTTCCGTCTTCTTTTCAATAGCTGGTTCTGGGGTTGCTGAGTCGTCTTCCCCGTCATTGAGAATATCAGTGAAGACAGAAGCACCCAAGTCATTGAGTCCCTGGTCTCCATTATCTGCGTCGGAACCGGCACCTTGATTCCCACCTCCTACTGGACCACCAGGAAATGCGGATCCTTGAACAAACGGGGACGCTGACCTTGACTGATGTAACCAAGGTGACAACGGAGGCTGCTGGGATACAAGTGAAGGAACAGAAGGTACAGCTGCCATAGGAGTTCCTGGACGGCTTCCGATGATTCCATTAGCTCCAGAATCCATACCCCAAGTGGAATTATTTGTTGCCAACCCAGATTGTTGTGAGTGGATCTGCTGCTGCAATAATGAAGGCATACCAGCGACATTGAAAATGCTTGAAGACATTGAATCAAGAGCAAAGGGAGCAGTCGTAGTAGGGATCAGAGGAGTAAACGGGTCACCATTGTTGATAAGATCATTCCCAAAAGCATTTGGTTGTGCAACAGTGGGATTGATCAAAGAGTTACCATTTCCAAGTGATGGCTGTCCGTTAGATAAAAACGGATTCATCTGGCCGGTGATATTAGTGTGATCCGCCAATGGTGTAAGGATTTGGTGCGTTTGAGAAGGTTGTTGAGTCGGATTACTCAAGTCTGGAAGTGGTACACTAAATGGATGATCAAATGTAAACACGCTTTCACAAAACTGCTTCAAAGTTTGGTACTCTTTAGACTCTTGTCTCCTAATATTCAAATCAAGAGTCAAGTAACCTTCACTGTACCATTGTTGCATCATCTCACCACTAAATGGGCCTTGTTCATTTCCACTCGGATCAATATATAGCCATTCCACTTGTTGTGGTGGTGTTAGCTTCACTGTTTGATCCAAGTAATTTCCATTAGCATCAACAGGATTTTGAGGCAAATTCTTTGCATCATTGTCACTTCGAATTCCGTTTAATGATTCTGCTAATTCTGAGGTATCAAATTTTGCATTCTCATCTTTAAGTTCCAAGTGATAAATTGGTTCCGGCTTTTGATTCCTATATGCTTCACTCTTTGTTCCATCAGTTGAAGTTCCATTACTTAAAACTTGGTCTTTTATAGTATCCCAAACATCAAAGACTTCCTGCATGGAGTAAAGCTTGCTTCCAACATTCAAAGGTATTGTTGAGATGAAAGGGCCTTGAAAACGGCCGCTAGAGGTTGAGTCACTAGAATTTGACTTCCCCTCTACAGAACTTTGACTATCACTGTTATTTTCATGAGAGTGTCCTTCATGGTCAAGATGTGTTCTTCGATTTCTGGAACCTATCAGTTTCTTGAATCCATTGGATTCTCTTTCTTGCCATGAGACTTGTGACATTATGATTTAATTATTCAATCTATATTAAATCTGGATGAGGTTATTCAATTGAATAAGTTAAGTGACTTCGACGCTGGTACAAGATTGAGTCTCTTTTTTAGCTTCTTTTTATGGTTTATAATGTGTTTCGTATACTGTTTATATGTTGAACAAACTAGAGTCTTTATTCAAAAGTTAATAAACACAATCAACAATCTACTATGTGGAGCAAAGTTACGTATTATTTAAATTAAAATACGATATTTTCCTCGTCGTGTGCCTTGACGTTCAAGATCTTCTCGCCATGCAGCGTTTTTTTTTCTTTCACCGTTTTCTCAGTCAATGAACACAAAAATAGAAGTGAGCTTCTTTACTAGTAATTAAACGAGATCAAGACAAACCAGATGGGTTCCACAGATCGTATCTACATCATTTTGTCTAGCTCTGTCTAAAAATGAGGCGTGATAACCACCATGTATAAAATCCCATTATTTTGCGTATTGTGATCGTTAGATTAACAACATATCTTCTAAATATAGAGTAACATGCTTAGATCGGGTCATAAGCCCAATTTGTGTTCGATTTCTGAATGGAAGTCCTTGGCACGTCCATCTGCTTCTATACCTCCCTTGTAAACATCTTCCCAATCAACTGAGGTATCTTTGTTAAGAAGAATGTCTTTATGTAAAGAATCCGCTCCTCCGAGCACTGAGGGCCTGAAATCAGTAGCATCAACAATCTCTAATTCCATGGTTCTTTGAATAGGTACACCTGCACCAAAGATCTTTCTGTATGACTCCATTCTGGTATCTTGCTGAGTCTTTTCCCAATTTTGAATCCTAGACTCCAATGGATGACGATTATTAATCTCAGAAGCTATATTCAAGGGACCCTTCTCGGCTCTTAAGACGTCTTGAAGTCCTGGAGCATGTTCTGCTGCCTCACCAAACTTGGTGGTACTGACAGACGAATGCTGGCTATCATTCGGTACAGCACGCATAGACTAGAATTTGTTAGTATACTTAAATCGTCCTCTGTCATACAATCTCATTTGGATCATAAATTTACATACCATTTTATCAGTAGGTGTTTGTTAATCTATTGCTTTACAGTACTTAATCGTTAATTGATATTGTGATAAAGTGGCGACTTTCTTGAACTTTTGTGTTTATATACAGTCATATTGATATGCAGGATATAACATACTACAAGCAAGCGTTCTTATGGGGAAGAAGATAACTCTTCTGAAGACTCAATACCTGACTGAGTATTTTTTTTCATGCTCAAGCTTGGCGTCTTCATGTAGCTAGGGATAAATTTCCATTCCTCTGCATTTATGGTACCATTAAAACAGAGGCTACCGAAAGCAATCACTATGAAGCCAAAGGCTTGAAGGATCGAAAATTGTTCCCAACCGGCAACTAATGCTACGACCCAAACGAAAAGAGTTGTACCCATATCTAGCAATGTCTTTGTTTGAGCAGAAAGTGTTCGGGTCATATTCATTCTAAAAAAATTGAACCATGACATAGATATTATGATCAAGATTGAGGAAATCACAATTTGTTTGGAATAGAAAAGTTGTGACAATGTTTCTGATAGATTGAATCGAGAGTATTGAAACTCATCTGATGATTCGGCTATCATAAAGATGAAATGAAAGACGACCATGAGAACTAATAAAATCAGTGCACCCATGATTCCTTCCAAATATGCGAGTTTTAATGGAGTGAATGTCTTGTCTTTCAATATAGCTTCTTCGGCTTCAGTTTGAAATACGCGTGAAGTCAAAACTGCCAACACATATGAAATTCCCAAAAATCTCCTATCGACTTCAATACTATTGAAATCAAGATCCGTCATCCCACTAGCGGCAACAGCAGCAATGCCTAACGCAACAATCACAAGTGATATCCATTCAAGTTTTTTAAGGTACACTTTGGACAAAAGCACAGAAATCACCGCTTCAAAGATGAGAATGGCTCCTGTTGTCATTTGATAAACTGATACAGGAAGAAATAAAAGACCTGTGTACATGCTACTGGTAGCAAATAAGTCATTAAGTGTAGGATAGACTAGCTTCAAGCATTGGCCTAACGATAAATCTAAATCCTTACCTTCACTGGGGGATTGATTCATTAAATTTTTGGCAACAGATGATTTATGGTATATAAAGCATACAAGATACACTGCCATTTCACCAACAAACATGTGGAATGCCTGAACTATGGGATGAACAAAAGCCTGATGACTACTCACGTCTGTACTATCGCAATTCTTAACGCATTGATTGTCTTGGTATTTCGTAAGAAGTAAGGATAGTGCACCCAGAAGGAGCACCCCTAACGCTGTCGCTGGTATTTTCATATGATAACGTATTCTCTACTCTGATCAGTGAAGATCTAAATATCTATTTGCGGGGGCTGTTTCAAATGAAGTGGCTTTTATAGACGAGATTGAATATGCAGGAGGCCAAGATCATAATCAGGGGAAGCATCTCACGGAGAAGCTGTCTCTCTTTAAGCCGATTCCTCCCACTCAGAATTGCCACTAGTTTCCTTTGCCTTCTCTTTAGTGCACGATTTATAAAGCGTGTATGGGTCTAGAGTTGTGTTCTGCCTCATATTTCTACAGAAACAACCACGATAAGCCACTGTCACCGAGATGAGACAGTAACTCAGCGCCTAAATGATAAAACGTCTTTATTTCTGGGTGAAATTATTGCAGTTAGTGAAAAGAGTACAGAGTTGAATGTAAGGAAGTAAGAGATCCAGCTTTGAGCTGGGATTTGGCCGAATTTTGGTGCCAGTTTGAATAATAATGTGGAGATAGAATTGGATAATAATGTGCATGCAGGGAACGAAACTGAGGCCGATACCGAAGGTATCGAAGGCAATTGGTTTATACCTGAAGACTTGGATGAAATTGATTATCCAGATGGTGGATGGAGGGGCTACCTGGTAGTTTTGAGCCTCCTTATTCAATTGGCATCGTTCAAGGCTACGTTACTTATCATCAGTTAGCTAATGCCAAGATTAGCACAATCTCATGGATTTTTTTAGTCTTCCTGGCATTGGCCTATGGTGTTGGTATTTTTGTTGGACCTGTTTGCGATAGATATGGAACTTAGAACTTTTGATAGGCTCAGCTGCTCTAATTTTTCTTGGGCTAATGGCTACTGCTAACAGTACTAAAGTGTAGCAATTCCTGTTGATCTTAGGAGTTGGGACCGGGATGGACATAACTCCATTGATTCGAGTATTAAACCATTGGTTTTTGAAAAAAAAAAACAATTGGAGGTTCCGTAGGTGGTGTTGAATTCCCATTGCTATTGCGATTTCTCTACTCAAAATATGATTTTGCATGGGCAATTCGTATATTGGCATTCTTTTGTCTCGGATGTATGATAATAGCTATTGCCTTAGTAAAAGAAAGGGTTAAAAGGAAAAGGACCCCCTCTTCAGAAAGAGAAAGAGAATACGAACGAAAATTGGATAAGATGAACAAAGGATTCCGTCAACTAAGCTGGGCTGACCTCAAATAAAAAGATTATGCAGTTCTTATTGTTGGTGGGTTTTTCGCTGAAGTTTCCCTCGTTTTGCTTTTAACTTATCTCACAACTTATGCAGTGGCACAAGATATTTCAGAACAGACTTCGTACTTATTGTTGACGGTATGGAATTCGTTAGGTATAGTGGGTAGACTTGTTCCTGGATACCTTTCAGATCACTATGACAGATTCAATGTCAATATTCTTATGCTCATATTCTTGGACATTGCGATTCTTGTCATGTGGCTCCCTTTTGGCCATTCGAAATCGGTCTTGTTTGCGTTTTTAGCCTTAGGTGGTTGTTTTCTGGGATCTATGTTGTTAATGCTTCCAACATGTCTCTCTCAGCTAATCCCGGTTGACCATTTTGGACAGAGATTTGAATTACTCAGCTTTTTCATCAGTTTAGGAAACTTGTTGGTGGTTCCTGTTGGCGCAGCTATAATTAACAAAGGAACCAGGACAGACTATGACCATTTTTTAGTCTGAGTTTCGGAAATGGCGGTGACAGGTACCTTTTTCTGGACTATCAGTAGGTAAGTCTCTGTTGGTAGCCGCGTCTGGGTTAGAGTGTAACTTAAAAAAGTAAGACAAAGTGATTGAAGCAACATTTAAAATCTTATCTTAATCCACTGAGGAGACGATTTATTATTTGATGGGTGTCAATGTCTACTATTATCGGGGAATTTTTGCACTCTTTGAATCTTATTATTTCAGTGAATTTCTGAAAGGTTACGACTCTAGATGTTTTATAGAAATTTAGCCGAAAAAACTATAATGGAAGAGTTCTTCGAAGTTAAATACAAGTAATAATTTAATTTCATATCCACTTCATAAAGCTTGCTTAATAGTATCTAGGAGGCGTTTTCCCAAATGTTCAAACCTTTCATTAGAGCGTCTAAATAATGCTAATTACTGTATAATGAAATGCTTTCACAATAATAATCAAACTATTCTGATCCGAAGGCATTAAGAGGTGCTTCTTCGTCTGGTTGAGGTGTCCTTGATGTAGCAGATGGCTTTTCCTTCAAAAACTCGGGCACAAATGACCACGTTTCTGGAGTGAGTGCTCCATTGAAACATAAAGTACCGAAAACAAGCATTAGGAAGCCTAACGTTTGAAGGATTGAGTATTTTTCCCACCCGATGACTAAGGCGCATAACCAAACCACAAGGGTTCTGCAAGTATCAATTGTTGTTCTGGCAGTGGCTGAAAGTCTATGCGTGATAGAAACTCCAAAAAAATTGAATGAAGAGATAGAAATCATAATCAATATCGATGAGATTATTATTTGCTTGGAATGAAATAGCTGCGAAAAGGATTCATTCAAATTGAACGGAGAATCCTCAAAGCCTTTTGGTGACTCGATTACTTTGAATATAAAATGAAGGAAAACCATTGAAATTGATAATATAACGGTACCGTAGAATCCTTCAAAGTAGACGATTTTTAAAGGAATAAGTGCCTTATCTCTCAAAATAAATTCTTCCGATACGAATTGAAGTGCTTGGAGACACACTGCCCCCAATACAAGAGCAATTCCCAATACCTTTTGTCCATCTGATTCTTGGTTCTCAGAGGGGGAACCTTTAGTCCCACTAACACCAACAACAGCAATCCCTACTGTAACGAACATCAATGATATCCATTCCAATTTCTTTAAATGTACCTTTAAAAGTAATACCGAAAGAAGAGCCACAAAGATTACAACAGCCCCTCTTGTCATTTGGTATATTGAAACGGGGATGAACAAAAGACCGATGTTCATTAAAGTAGTAGCCAACAAGTCAAATATTGCAGGTAACGCAAGCTTCAAGCTCTGGCCCAATGGCAATTCCTGGTCTTTGGTCTCTGGTAGCGATTTTCCTTGTAACTTTTTGGCGAATGATGATTTGTAATATAAGTAATATATTAAAAATATAGCCAATTCACCCACAAACATCTGCAATGTCTGGATAACAGGCTGTTCAAATGCCTGATGAGTACTCAAGTCGGGATTATCACAATTTTTGATGCATTGTTTATCTTGGTATTTTGTGATTAATGAGTTCAGTGCACCCAGAATGAGAGTCCCTACTACTATTACGGGGATTGACATAAAAGCAATTAAGTTGTACGCAACGATTCCAGATATCAATACAAAAGGTCAATACAAAAGGTCCACCTTCAATCCTTTATACGTGAAATTCTTTGGTGATCACTAAGACAATGTATTCATTTACGTGTAAGGCCAAGTTTGCGACTGTGTCTTAGAGTTCCAGTTTGGGTGATTCAGTTTCCTTGACGAGACCTGTACATTGTCGATTTGAGCCGCAAGATGGGCATCGATTTAAGGACTAAATCCCCAGTTTTGGACTAAAAATTCCCACATATATCAGAAACAATCCACATATATCGGTGGTTGATTCAATATATTAGCATTATAAAAGCATACAATGGCTCATTTCAAAGAAAAAGGTAGATTAAATCAGAAAAATTAGATAACAAATCTAAGGCGAACGTTTTTTCAATGCCAAATAGACAGATTTTGGTAAAATTTTAAGCCAATACTCTTTAAATTCATTGAAATATTAGTCGAGATTGACTATCATGTCTCTAATGGCTATAATAAATGCAGTTTAATGGAGAATACTGTCAATAGTTATTAAACATTAGTTACAAGCTTACTCAGCGCCTAGCAATAAATGCGCGAATTGTTATGTAATAATGGGCATCCACGACTAACCTGACCGATCTTCTGTAATTCCCCATCGATATTAATAAAAGTTTTCACTCTGAAATATTTAAGTTAAAGCTCCAACATAGGCTATTAAATAACCTTTTTTAAAACAAATAATAGTTGAAGAATAATGGCTTTCGGAGCTCCAAGAGGTAGAGGCGGTCCAGCTAGAGGTGGCCGTGGTGGTGCCAGAGGTGGTGCTAGAGGCGGCATGAGAGGTGGCCGTGGTGGTGCTAGAGGTGGTGCTAGAGGTGGTGCTAGAGGTGGCCGTGGTGGTGCTAGAGGTGGTGCTAGAGGTGGCCGTGGTGGTGCCAGAGGTGGTGCCAAGGTTGTCATTGAACCACACAGACACACTGGTGTCTTCATTGCCAGAGGTAAAGAAGATTTGTTAGTCACCAAGAATACTGCTCCAGGTGAATCAGTGTATGGTGAAAAGAGAATAGTCGTAGAGGAGCCATCAACCGAAGATGGTGTCCCACCAACCAAGATTGAGTACCGTGTCTGGAATCCTTTCAGATCAAAGTTGGCTGCCGGTATAATGGGTGGTATCGATGAATTAGGTTTCGGTTCCGGTTCTAAGGTATTATACTTAGGTGCTGCCTCGGGTACCTCTGTTTCCCACGTTTCCGATGTTGTTGGTCCAGAAGGTGTTGTCTATGCTGTTGAGTTCTCTCACAGACCAGGTAGAGAATTGATCTCAATGGCCAAGAAGAGACCAAACATTATTCCAATCATTGATGATGCCCGTCATCCACAAAAATACCGTATGTTAGTTGGTATGGTTGATGCCATTTTCGCCGATGTTGCTCAACCTGATCAAGCACGTATTATTGCCTTGAACGCTCATTTGTTCTTAAAAGATAAGGGAAGTGTCGTTATTTCTATCAAGGCTAACTGTATTGACTCAACTGTTGATGCCGAAACCGTTTTTGCAAGAGAAGTTCAAAAGTTGAGAGAAGATAGAGTTAAACCATTAGAACAATTAACCTTGGAACCATACGAAAGAGACCACAGTATTGTGGTGGGACGTTACCTCAGAAGTGGTTTAAAGCAATGATTAATTCATTATTCAATCATTAGTAAAATATCCCTATCTTTTATTTCATTTGTATGCATATATAATCTTCTACTCCATTTGCTTTTGTTAATTGAGGAAAGACTTTCAATATACTCAAGGTCCAAGAACATATTAGATTGTAAAATACGCTTTTGTAATGTTAGACTTGCACTTGTACTTGCAAAAATTGTGAAGAAGTAAGTAGAACTTACCTAACGGAAGCAAGACCTTCAAGTAATTGTGATTAAGTAGGCAGGGAGCATAGTAATTATTAATTATGTCCTGCAATTTTTACAATCTAAAGATATTGAAGAAATTTTATGACATTTACTAGCGTGAATGTAATATTCAGAAATGATAGTATATCCTCAAGATCTTGGGCTACCCTGAACTATTAAACTAGGCAGAGATATCACTGTATTGAGAAACTTTAGATAGAAACAACATTTCGCAGCCATTTCTAGATCTGTTGCCAGCACGAAATATCTAGCGAATGTCACGTATTGGCGCCACAAAGCTCGGCTTACTACTGGGAACAATTAAATTAAAAGTACGCAACTTTGCCATTGCATACTTAACCATGATGTTTATGAAAGGGCCTCTTACCGCGGTTGACATGTAAATGGTAGAGTAGTGATAATTGACTGGAGAATATTCATCATCATTGACCTAATTCTACATTTTATCTCAACAAGCCATCATGTCAAGAGCTTTGAATGCATGCCACTATTGTAGAAGCCGTAAGTCGAAGTGTGACGAGAAAAAACCTTGTTCAAATTGCGTGAAAAGAGACTTGGAGTGTCATTATGATCGAGAAGTTCAGCCGAGCAAATTGGAAAAAACTCTTCACAATTTATTCCAGAAAGTCGATTCTATAAATGAGCTGCTACTGCTTCTTGCAAACAATAACAGTAATAGAATTAACACCAATGAACGCACACCTGAGAGCTCTCTTGATTTCAAGCTAGGGGATGCCAACTTTGTTGATCAATCGTTAGACCTTCTCCAGCTCGAAGCATTTTCCGGTAATGAACTAAGTAGGGACTTGTATCTTATTCCATCTTTTGAACAAACGCTTAAATCAGATCATCAAATTCCCAAGGAAAAAAGAACAATGATATTTGAAGAAGATAAATATTCTTTCAAGGGTAGGTTTGATATATCGTTAGTTCCTGTGCCTTTTTTAAATAGGACAATTGACACTCAAATGACTGATGTACTACTTGAGTCATACTTGACGCATATATTTCCATTTTATCCTATTGTTTGTGAAAAAACAGTAGCGCATATCAAGGAACAGGTGTTTCCCAATGGGATTGGATTGAATTTGAATAGCTGCACTCTATTGGTTCTCCTAGCGTTAGGTTCAGTTTTTGTTGTTGATGAGAGCACAGAATACTGGACAGATTCAAGTTACCAGGACCCCTCAGTTTTAAGAGTTAAAACACCTCCTGGTTGGGAATATTTTTGGAAGGCTTTGGAAATGACGAGTAGGATTATGTTTTACGAAAAGATCAGTTTCGAAACTAGATCTTTGCAACTATTGTTGTCCATCTACTATCTAAAAATTGGACTGATTTCTGATCATTGGAAAGAGTTGATGTTTGGAGCTGAACAGTTACGCTTTTTTATCGATGAAGAGGGGGAAAAGTTTCCAGAGAAAGAAAAGATTCGTACCATCTATTGGATTTATCTTCACATGGAGCGAGAGATCTCAACGGTTGCTTCCTTGAAAAGATCGACCTTAAACGAAATCCAAAGCAAAGTACCTATCCCAGCAGGATGTGTTTCTCCTTTTCCGAGAGATAGGAATGAATTTTATGTTTCCTGCTACTTGTATAACATTTTTCTCTCCAATATCAGTGACCGGGCTGTATCTTCAGAGTCGAGGTTATCAGAAACGTCTTTCCATGATGCTAAAGCGGCTTTCAGTAATTTCGAGGCTACATTAAGTCATTGGAGACTGTCGATCAGTGAAGACTTCTTTTGGGAAGAATACTTATACTTGGAGAACAAAGGAGAAAATGTAAATTTGATCAAACTATACTTTTATCTTACATTAGTAAGAATTTGCAGACCCCTCATATCGAGGATCTCCTTTGATGATTTAGAGGTCAAAGAGCTAAATCAGATTTTTGAAATTTGTCTTGAAAATATAGTTAAAGCTTTAACCTTATTTTCGAGGCAGAAGACATTATATTTAAATCCAAGTATATGCATAAATGTTACTAAGAGCATTGCTATATATGCAGAGGGATATTCTGTGCTTCAAGACCATAGCGTTCACAAAACACTTTTGCTATCTAATTTTAAGGCTGTCTTAAATTTGACATTCGATAAAATTTACAAGTTCGCTCTTCATTCACCGCTAGTACAGAAGCACCTCGAAGAATGTTTATCAAAATTGAATGGCTCGTTGAATTATAGATATTAGTATATTATGCTTCTTCTAGGATTCCACCGTGTGTGGTTCTTTTGGTGCATTTTGCAACCGTCTGCTAAATTCTTTTTTGCTAGATACGCTATTCTTTATCCAGTAATTAATTCTTCTATTATGACCAGCAAAAAATCGTTCCTCCCATATTTTATCGTATGGAGGTAATTTCTTTCCCGGGCCATTGTCGCCAGCAGTTTTACGAATTTCTTCAAAATACTGCTCAAAGTGAGGGTATAATGCGTTAAACTTAGCGCCATTTCCCCTGACTTGGACCCTATCCTTTTCCCATTTAATCTGCTCTTCAATAGAAGGTAGTTGTGCCCTACCCGAATACACTCGTGCCACTAGTACAGCTTGCCATTCAAAAGCTTTGAACGTTAGTCCCGCTGCAATTGCACCAACAAAGGAAGGACTCTCATCTCCTATTAGGAAAATGTGCTGATATAATCTTTGAACTCTGTTCCCTGTTAAGTCAATACTCTTTAAGAAAGGGTAGCTGAAAGAATATCCAGTTCCAAATATTATACTATCGACATCTGTAGTAGATGATCCATCATCGAAGTAAACGGTATTAGTATCATTATCAATTTTTGAAATTTCACCTCTCTTGCTGACATCCGGGTGGTTGAACGCTGAATCTCCAAAATAAGGGTGGGGTTTCGATGTTGACTTCTGAGAACTAATGATTGGCAACTTGCTCACCGGCAAAATGTCACGTACAGTATCCATAGCTGACACGGAGGCACCCACGACAATGGTCTTTTTACCTCTGAAAGGTTCTTTAGATCTATAACCCTTGGTGTGTATTGCTATATTCGAAGAATTGTCGTGGAACTCTTGGAGCCCTGGAATGTTTGGAATATATGGTACATCATAATGACCAGAATCGAAAGTCTCACGGTAAAGATAATCCAACTTGTTTCCAAAATTCCGTATAGTAAGAGTCCATTTACCCGTCACCTGATTTTTTTCGACAAGCTCAACAGAGGACTTAAGAAGAATATAATCATCATATCCCTTCTTTTTGGATAAGTCTTGTAGATACTCCTTAATGACATTGTTGTGTCTGAAAGGAGTATCCTTACCATACTTTAAAGTAGATTCTTTAGACCGAATCTCAGGAAACGGATCTTCATAGAATTGCATGGTTTCTGCTTCAATGTTACTCTCTAAATAGGAGTAAACTGGAGTGTCCATGAATCTTTGTTTTGTAGACTTTGGAACATATTGAGGTAAAGCGCTATGCAATTTTTCTGGGGCATCAGCTGTCCTTTTGCTTAAACTTTCAATACTGGGGAGCGCCTCTGGTGGGCCTTCATCAAAGATCCAACACCCTCCTAACTCTTTTCTCCGTTCGAACAACCTTATATTTTTGAACTTCTTTTCTCTGACAAGAGCATCTAGAGTAATGATCCCACTAGCTCCACCACCAATAATTGCAACCGACTCCATTTTGACTTTTCAGAAACACTATCAATGTGACCTCGCTAGAGCAAGTGCCATTGATTTATAAGCTCACTTTAGCAACATTTGTAAAAACACAATTATTTGCACATTTTCAACTTCTATCAGCTCGAATGGCATGATATTGTGGCTTCAACTCTAATTATGCCAAATATCTCAGCGACCAAAGCGCGGAGACGGGAGAAGATCCGCTTATTTTGCCTAATATCTTTCCCACAATTAAAAATGCGCAATATATTTATACCGTCTTGTTGCAAAATACAGGTGGGTATGGGTGTAAAATGAAGTGGGGAGAAAAAACTGGAGTCGAAGTTGATGAAAAACCAAGATCAGCCTTCAGCGATCATGCAGAGGAAAATGATGATGATACCATTGACTCTGAAAAGCATTATTCATCACGAGAGGAAAGCCATGCTTTGTTTAAAGTGGACTTTCTGGTACTTTTGTTACTTACTTTAGGATTAGGTGTTTTTCAATTCGATAGAATGAACCTTGCAAGTGCATTGACTGGTGGGTTCGCTCAAGATGTGCATGTAGTGCAGAGCGAGATAAATATTGGTAATGAGTTGATGTTCCTTGGAATTTTCATCCTTGAAATTCCTGCCAATATTGTGTTAATGAAATTGGGGCCCAGAATTTGGCTACCTTTCCAAGTATTTTTATTTGGTTGTTGCTATCATGCAAATCTTTTTAAAGAATAGGCTGGGTTTCTACGCTTCACGGTTAATGCTCGGAATTGCAGAAAGTGGATACATACCTGGCGGTTGCTTTATTATTTCCAAGTGGTAAGTGAGTTATTCAGATGACAGAAATTATTATTAACAACATTAGGTATAAGCGTTCAGAAAGTGCTCAAAGAACATCCATTTATTTTTTTGGGATGTTCGGTGGTTATGCTTTGAGTCCTATTCTATGTTCTGCGATTCTCCTTCTTGGATCCAAACATGGGATAGCAGGTTGGAAATGGATCTTTTTGATTGAAGGGTTGATCACATTAGGTATCGGTATCTTGATGCTCGTGTTTCTTCCCGGGTCACCAATCCATCCATATCCTTTATTGGGGAAAAGGTTGTCACTATTTTCTGACAAAGACATATACATTATTAATCATAGACTCCGAAATGAAAGTAAAGGTGATTCCAGCCCAGTTCAATGGTATCATGTCAAAAAAACACTATTAGCTTGGAAGCGTTACCCGCATTTATTTGCAACCGCGATAGTATTTGCAACTTGGAGCCCTCTTACGACCTACACTCCAACCAATCTCTATAATGCAGGTTTCACTAGAATCCAAGCAAACGCTCTCACTGCAGTTGGTGGTTCGCTAGCTATGTTTGTTGTGTTTTTGTTTGGCTTATTAAGTGATAAATCGAAGCTAAGGGGTTTTTCTGTGTTGATTGCCATTTTACTTTATGGGGTCGTCTTGATCATTTTTCATGAAATTTTGCCCAAGGAGAAAGATCACAAATGGAATGTCTTTGGTTTATGGACATTGTTGAATGCTTTTTCTGTAGGATATCATCCTATTCAAAATATCTGGATGCAATTAAATTGTAAAACTCCTCAAGAGAGAAGCTTATCGATTGCACTCTGGGTGATGTTTGCAATGATCGGACTAATGTCTGGTAGTCAATTATTCAGAGAAAGTGACTCTCCAATATATAGCAAAGCCACTACTGCCATGATATGTATGGTCTTTGGGGGGGTCGTTATATCAATGGTGCAGTACGCTATTTATTACAGAAGTAATCAAAAATTTGCGAAGAATGGTGAAAGCGAAGAGGAATATTACGTCTTATAGTTTCTTATTTATTTTGTCAATCTTGACCTGTGAGCACAGCACATAATTTGTAGCCAGATTCTGCAGCAGAGCTACGCCCCCTACTAGGGCTTTTTAAGACTTTTTAAGACGACAGATAACGTGGACCAAGCTTGCGCTTTTTGCCCTATATTTCTTTTGGAACCATTGCGGTTCTGTGCATGATCATCGCTTGCATATAATATAGTGTCACAAAAAATATCATATTGTAATGGTAACTAATCGAGAACATTTAACAAACTACCATTTAGCTTAAACAGCTTTCAGGAGCATACCTTGCTATGTAAACTGAGTTTAATCGACCATTTATAAATATTTTCAGTGTTAAATTGCGATAGTAAAAGTTTGCACCAAAGAATTTAGGAGAGAATTGTTTTGATGTTAGGGATGTCAACGGATCCGCTGAGGTTGGAAACGCATCGAAGAGAAGAAAGGAAGGCGGAGATCCTGGGCGGCCACCTACCACAAGAGGGTGATGAAGTGATCGAAGTTGAATCCTCTGATGATGACTCAGTGGTGGAAAATGAAATAGTGATTAGTGATGATGAGGAAAACAGCTTAACCAACAGAAACAATACCACGCAGGGTAGAAATGTAACTACTCATGATAACGAGGGAAGTAATGACAACGATAATGATGATGATATCCAAATAACCCATGTAAACCATATAAACGAAGACTCTTACTCGACCCTTGGGAGACGATCACTTCAAAATTTGGAGAGAAGAGTTCGACGTCGCTTAGCGGATGATGGTAACGAAGGAAGCGTACAATTTTTAAGTGAGACACCTAGACCACCAGATAATGAGCCTTTAATACAGACATTAGATGGCCAACGGTTAGAGTTGTTGAGACAATTAAATGATCATTTGGACGGGGTTCCAATCTTTACCCCTAGAGGTGGATATAGAACAGCATCGGGATCAAGAAACATTACTAATATACTAGAGGAGATAAGAAGGATTTCACAACAAATAAGCTCGCATGTGCTGAACAGATCCAGGCGAGACACAAGGAGATTGAGACCCAGAGGGCGTCCTATACATTATGATGAGGGTGAACAGATTGAGAGACTAGAGGGACCATTGCATTTATTTGGCAATATATTTGCCTATGAGCATTTCCCAATGCAGCGAGATAATAACGAAGTGGAACAGTCAATCATGGCTCGAATAGATAGAGATAATGATAATGCCTTTGACTCGAGAATGGCGAGTGAAAAGTTATTCAACAAAAAGTTGGTGAAGGAAAAGCTTGAAAGTATCAAAAATGAAGATCCTTCTTACACCAGTAATATTAATCCAGAAGAGAATCTTGGATGTGAGTTATGTGGAGTGGAGTTAGGTGTAGGGATTCCAGATGATTTCGTACCTGATTCTAGGTATAATGATAATTTAGATCAATATACTCAAGAGTATAGGGTCCAAGCTCCATGGTTTTGCATTCGAACAAGCACAGAAGTGGATAAAATTCTATCCAAAAGAGTATTTTCAGCAAAGTGTGGTCATGTTTATTGTGGTCGTTGTGTTAAAAACATCGGTGAGAGACCAACTAAACTTAAAAGTCACCCCAAGGGAATTACCATAGATAATCCTTTACTCTATGCCCCTAGAAAATGCCCGGCTATTAATTGCTCGAAACATTTTACGGCGAAGGGATTCATAGAGTTGTATCCATAACGTATTTGCTACCAAACGTATTCAGACCATCTAATGAAGACGAAGTCAAATGTATGTAAAATTAACGATAGTTCACGAGGGTAAGGTAATAGGAATTAGGGGTTATTTAGATATAATAAGAAGTCATCATATTCTTAGTGTAAGTAGAAAAATCATCATGCAACGATTAAAGAAAGTATATTAGATCACACGAATCAAGAAACTTATCATCAAATGTTTAACTATTTAAAAAGATATGGTAGCAAGTAATCAAACTTTATATAATACACCCATCCTAGGGGTCTAAGTCTACCTTGAATCTCGAGTCTCCAAATCACAGGATTAACAATTTAATAGATCAATAAAAGGGTACCAGAATACTAATCAATTCTCGCCTCAGACAAAGTAAGCGGCTTAATATTGTTTGCAAAAATAGGAGATCCTGACTTGAATCTGCTGATCTTCTTCAACTTTGCTCTAACAACCATAACCGGTACACTCAGCTTGGTAACTAGATAATTTGATAACGATCCAAGTAAAACACCCCTAATAGCCGATTGACCCTTTGAACCTACAACCACTAATGTAGGTTGAATGTTATCAATAACCTCTAAAATCAAGTGTCTAGGTATTGGATGATGGATAACTTCAATGACAATATGTATTTGTAACTTTGTCAATTTCAATAAATTCAAGACTTGTTGTTTAGCATTATTCAACATTTCAAGTCTTTGATTCACACGGGAAGTTTCAGAAGACGTATTTGCCCTATGATTACCATCGTTTTCTTCCACGACACATACAATGAATAATACCGACCCATCAACCAAGACAGTTCCTAATGCCCATTCTAGGGCAAAAATCGATTCCGGGGAAAAATCCATACACACCAAAAACATCTTTGGTTTGACTTTAGGATTAATCAACTGGAAGAACTTTCCTCTGGTGATTGTTTGTATCACTCTTGATTTATTTATATTTGAATCAATTTCTCCCTCTTGTATAGTTTCATTAAGTCTCGAAGCAAATTCTCTGTCGAGCTTATCCTCTACTGCGGATGTATACGGAGCCATAAAATCTTGATTTTCCTCCGATCCTTCTTTATGTTTCGAAAGGGGGTCTTTAGTTTCATCGGGTGGACTTAACCCTTCAGTTTCCAGTTCAATTACTTTCTTGCGGTATTGGGCATAATTCTCTAATCTTTGCTTCCTTTGGGCAGCATCAAAATCAGAAGTACTCAAATCCAAACGATAATCACCCGTCAACTTTTGCTTGTCACTAGCTATTTTATTCAATAAATTCTCATCTACATCGTTACCAATAAATTTTGTGTTCGCCAATGCTCTTTCATTTGCGGTTAATTCCTCTAATTTACTGATTGTAGAAACATCATTGAGATTTGAATTGACCAAAATTTTTGATATCTCATGAATCTGATCATCATGGCATGCATAGTTAGGTAAGATATTACCCGTATCATCATATCGTAACTTCTCATTATTATCATCGTCACTGATATGCTCTTCATCACTAACTTCGTTATCCCACAATTCCGTTTCTTTCTTTTCGCCATTGTCCTTAATGAATCTTTCCAGGGGATCATGGCTAACTACTGACCATTTAAGCTCTTTTTGATATTCATCAGTCAGTGTTGAAGAAGATCTACTATTATGCCTCGATAATGCTGGAGATAAAGATCTATCTCTTCTGCTCGATTTTGAGTTTTGTAAAATAGAAAGCCTTTCAGCTTCTAATCGTGATTGGCGTGTGGTCATTGTTCGGTACAATTAAACTAGCACTTTATTATCACCAATTTTTAATTTTAACTGTCCTACTTCCCCCGAGTTTTGTATTCAAATGAATTTCCTTGCAGGTTGCTGCCCATAATTTCTTGAGTTCGCAGTTTATTATTTTGTATATACAGTACGACAAGAACAATAAGATATATAAAGTCCTCGGCATGCAGTGGGAGATAAGTGGTCTTACTCTTCATCATCTTCTACTAAGGTGAATTCTACGAGTAAATTAGCTCCTGACTTGAGCTCAGGGACATCTTGAATCCTTGTGTCTCCTGATTCAATTACTTTTTTGGGGTAAGGCTGGATAAGCTCAAAGTTAAATGGGAACTTGGCAATAAATTCCTCTCTTGTCAATAGTGATTCTTCCACGCTTAAATCGTCATCATCGTCATCCGCATCAGAATCATTGCTTTGTAGTTTCGCATTATGGAGAAGAAAGTCCACATATAGATATAAATCGTTCAATTCTATTTCTTTTGAAATAGACTTGATTATCCTTTCTCCATTGGGTAACTTCAATGAAACTCTTGTTGCCAGAGGTCCGTTTAGTGTTTCCTCCCAATTTTGACTATTTAAGGATTCAAAAAATGCTGCTCTTTGAAGCTTAGCAATCTTCAAATTACGAACTTCCTGAAGCTCATTTTCCTTTTGCTCTCTCTTTACTTTATCCTTATAAAGCGACTCCTGATATGCTTCATCTTGTTGTTGTTTTACCAAACGTGAGAATTCGATCTCTTCTTTGTCTAATCTTTGGGTAATTAATTGAGGATTAAATGATTCCAAGAGCCTATATAAGCTTTTGGATATCTTTTTCACAGTGCTTCCGATTTTATGGTCTTCCAAGAAATGGGATGAAATATTAGACTTGTAGACCATTGACATAGATGCCATGACTGCAGGATTATTCGATACGTTACCTATCAAAGTGATGAAAGGCAATGACCTTACTTCATAAGTTTTACCAACTTCAAAGATTTCGGGTGACTTTTGGGAGTTTCCTATAAAGATGTTATTTTCCTTGAAAATACCTTCATCCTTGTCGAAACATTTACGGAAAGACGGATCATTCAATAATTGCAAAATAAAGTTGTCCATTTCACCATTTACAATAATCAACAAGAGCCACGAATAACCTCTTTGCGTAGTCTCGTATACTTCGTTGAACCCGGATTCCTTTAAATTATATCTTGATAAACTACTGGTCCAAGATGAATCCGAGTCAACCAAGGTACTGTCATCAGATTCTTTACTCGTGGGTACCCTATCGAGAAACTTATAATTTGGATCGTATTCATCATAATCAAATGATTTTGGGAATCGTGACTTATTTCTCGTGGAATTAGATCCCAAAAAGTATTTGAAAATAGACACTAATATTTGAAGGATGGATTTGGGTACTACCAAAAGGATAAGCCAAAGGGAATGGAAGGCACCACCGGAAACCTTAGATTGAACCAAATCCTGTCCACCATCTTGAGATCTTTTTTCTTGTTCCAGATCTCGGAGAGAACTATGTATGCCTATCTCCAATTGCCAATGATTTGAAATTCTCGGTGCCCTGGGCAACTTAGGAAGATAATTATCTAAGAACATTTGATTCTGTAAATTCACAATTGAGTCATCTCTATTAGATCTCCCTGGAAATGATTCCCTTCGCTGTCTAAGAGTGCTCTCTTCTTCGTGAACTTGAGCTCCACTGGAAGATTGGATGCTATCGAATCCAGTATCGAAGTAAGAAGATATGGCATTATTCAAGTCACTATTGTGTACAGTCAAGAGGTTTCTAATATTTTCATCACTAGAATCATCTAACCCAGCGATTGATTTGAATTGGGATATTATATCTTCTGAGTCCTCTGACATGGTCCAAAGAGCTTTTTCACCTTGATCAAACTTCTATATACGTGATCAATCTAGAAGTCGCTCCTATGTGCCCGTTACGTGCAGGCAATTTCTTGTATTTGAATGTTAATGATCAATGCAAAAGTATCAGGTGAGGTTTGGGTCATGTTTGCTAACAGAGAGTTCAGGACATGTCAATTGTCTTGAGAGTTTTTACTAGTATGTTTGATTGTAATTCAGAACCATGTTTGTAGAAAAATAATGTGGGTACCCAGCTTGAATACAGTGCAAAAGTGCATACTACTTATTATACAAGCCCGAAGCTTCCATAGTAAATCTCGGCCACACTTCGAAATACAAGGGAGCCAAGTAAATTTCATGTAATAGATCGTCTTACAACGAGCTAACTGAGACACATTGTCCTGTGAGATTATCAATATTCTCGTCACCGATTAGCTCGGAGCTTTCTCGGGAGAACCTGAAAATAATATCTTTCATTTGGGGGCGCGGCTAGTATCAATTGCTTAATTCGGCGTAGTATTTTCAATGTCTCGCTCATACTTTATCTTTGGTACCCGCTAGGTCCCTCCACTGGGCCGAGACAACGAACTTTTACATTGTGTCGCATGTCGCTAAACGTTTACATGCACTTAAGATACATGTCTTTTTCTTCCGTTGAGGCGCGCCAAAAGCTCTGTAACCTAAAACTGCCGCCTTGATCTGTACGTGGAAGCCGAGGCCTATCCACAATCCCCCGGTGAGTGATTTGAAGGACCTTAAAGTGACAGTTTACTTGAAGTTTATAGGGGTTTTACATCAATGTGACCTTGTAATTAGCTGTTAAGATTGTAACTACTGTTTTATGCTTGCCACTCTATGTATTGCTTTCGCATAAATCGGGTATTTTCAATTATTCAATGATCGTCCTCTATTTTTCTTCGGTAATATTTCCAGCATAAGCCGGCTCAGCGGAATAATCTTTGGCTGCTACAACGGCCCACACCGGACATGGAAACTCTAGGTCGCTCTCTGTATGCGGCCACGAAGTGACAGCAATCGCTCGAGGTTTCCAGTGTGCGGGTGAACATAACCCGCTAAATCACGCCTACTCCGCGCAACCATGCGAGGACCCGCTGACAGCCCCACTACTGAAGCTAATTTCCAGCTTTGATGCATGCGCCATTATATATACAGCTTTTTCCGCAAAAGTGATACAAGAAAAAGACAAAAAGAAACGCCAATTTTTATTGCTTATTTGAAGCTTTGAAATACTAATAATCATTAGTTGGAGATTAGCATATAATTTGCTTTTGATTGACTAATATCGACCCAGTTATTGCTTCTGCGCCGGTGTATATTCAAGAGTTCTTATAGTGCTTTAATCACTCAAATAACGCATCGCTAAAAGAGTCTTCCGAGCCATTTTTCGTGAAGAATCTTGATTATTCCCAATTTGCGACTGAAAGTACTTAAAGCGTGTTCACACTTGAAACGCATTGAGCTTAGTGATCATTCAGCTATTGGACTCTTTGGCTTATCCTTTTGGGTGTAATTCTCGGACTTAATATTACAAGTTGAGAAAAAACTCTCTAATTAACGTGGATACTACACAATTGTGTGTTCAGAAACAAATTGTCCATTAATAATATTTATTGATAGAAATGTCGAAAATTCTTCATTCCGTGTGGACCAAGTTGGCCCTTGGTACCGCCGCTGGTCTTGGAGGTACGGTAGTGTACTTAGATTTTATTAGACCTCCTAACCCTCCGCAACTTAACAATTCTTATAAGCCTTTGAGAAAAGATTTACCTGCTCCTCCTTCAAGAGACTCAATGTTGAACAACTTGGACAAGAAATTTGATGTCTTGATTATTGGTGGTGGTGCAACTGGTACTGGTACGGCTGTTGATGCTGCAACTAGAGGATTAAACGTCTGTTTGTTGGAGAAAACAGATTTTGCTGCAGGAACTTCATCTAAGTCCACTAAAATGGCCCATGGTGGTGTTCGTTACTTGGAGAAGGCTGTTTTCCAATTATCAAAGGATCAACTTGACTTGGTTGTCGAGGCTCTTCATGAAAGAGGTAACATGATGAAGACTGCGCCTCACTTATGTACTGTTTTGCCTATTATGATTCCTGTTTACAAATGGTGGAAAGTGCCATATTTCTTCGTTGGTTGCAAAATGTACGATTGGTTTGCTGGTCACCAAAACTTGAGAAGTTCTACCATCTTTTCAAGTGAGATGACTGGTGCCGTTGCTCCTATGATTGATGAATCCAACTTGAAGGCTGCTTGTATTTACCACGATGGTTCCTTTAACGATGCCAGAATGAACTCTACTTTGGCCATCTCAGCTATTGACAACGGTGCTACTGTATTGAACTACATGGACGTGAAACAATTGGTCAAGGAAGATGGTAAGTTGGTTGGCGCAAAAGCTGTTGATCGTGAAACTGGTAAAGAGTACTTCGTTAGGGCCACTGCCACTGTTAATGCTACTGGTCCTTTGGCTGATAAACTTTTAGAAATGGACAAAGATCCAGAAGGATTACCACCAAAGGTTCCAGAAGCTCCAAAGATGGTTGTTCCTTCAAGTGGTGTTCACGTTGTTTTGCCTGAGTATTACTGTCCTAGAGATATTGGTTTATTAGATCCTTCCACTTCAGATGGTAGAGTTATGTTCTTTTTACCTTGGCAAGGAAAAGTTTTGGCTGGTACCACTGATACTCCTTTGAAGGAAGTCCCAGCAAACCCAGTCCCTAAAGAAGAAGAGATTCAAGATATCTTGAGAGAATTACAGAAGTATATTGTTTTCCCAGTTGACAGAGAAGATGTCTTGTCTGCTTGGTCAGGAATTAGACCATTGGTTCGTGATCCTTCCAAGGCCACAAAGGCAGGTAGCGGTACACAGGGGTTAGTCCGTTCTCACTTGATTACTCAATCTCCCACTGGTTTATTAACCATCTCTGGTGGTAAGTGGACAACTTACAGAGAAATGGCTGAGGAAACTGTCGACCGTTTAGTTAAGGATTATGATTTCGATGGTAAGAACAAGACTTTGAAGCCATGCCAAACTAACGATATCATCTTGATTGGAGGTGAAGACTACTCTAAGAACTATTCTGCAAGACTTATTCATGAATACAGAATCCCTTTGAAGTTGGCCAAACACTTGTCTCACAACTATGGTTCAAGAGCTTCATTGATTCTTGAAATTTACCGTCAATCCGATTACAACAAGTTGCCAGTCACTTTAGCAGCTGATAAGAGCTTCACTCCTTCTAAGGATTCTTCTTCTGAAGAGAACTACTTAAGTTATCAATCTTTTGACGAACCATTCACTATTGCTGAATTGAAGTATTCTTTGAAATATGAATACATTAGAACACCAGTAGATTTCTTGGCAAGAAGAACAAGATTGGCCTTTTTGAACGCAAGAGAAGCTTTATCCGCTATTGATGGTGTTGTTGAAATCATGAACAAAGAATTAGGATGGGATGAAGATACTAAAAATAAGTTGGCTAAAGAAGCAAGAGACTACATCGGTGATTTTGGTGTTTCTTCCAAAAAGTTCGATGTTGCTGATTTCGTCGTTCAATGATTTGCCAAATGATATTGAAAACCTGACTTCACCCTTATTACGATCATGATTGTACTTGCATTGACAATAGAGTTAATGCGGCATATAGAAGTACTATCACTCTGCTGATAGTTAAATAAATGACATGATATTTAATTTTGTGCTTATATTGATATTTTATAAACAATTAATTAATTATTTGATATTCAAATCTTCAACTTTCTCAGTTAACTTATTGACTCTTTCTTTTCTTATCTTTTCAGTCCTTCTCTTATCACTAGTGATACGCTTCTCATCTACATTCCTCTTTGCTTGTCTATCAAACCCACTGTCTAAAGCGTCATCAGCTTCATCAGCCAACCCATACTTTTGTTGGAAATACGTTTGTGGTTCTCTCAAAATGTCTCTAATGGAGTCATTGCCAACCAATTGATTGTGAAGTCCAAAACTGAAGCACCATTTAAGATGAATTAACCTGATATAAAGATACCAGCTGTTAATTGCTATCAGTCTTGACTTTGATAGTTTAACAAAGGAATTATCGATCAAGGATTTCTGAAGTTCCAATCCCTCAGGCGACTTTTTGTATATTTCCTTTCTATCTTCAGAATTAGTAAAACATTTTATGGTGTTTTCAACATCCGAGAAAATAGATCTAGATTGCTTGCGGTCCTTTTTCGAAGCCTTCTTCGACGATAAGTTTGCAAGTCGATCCACAGTGGATATAAGTGCTTCTTGTTCATAGTAGGGCGCATTAGAATTGAACTCCTCATCATCTTCCACTTCTTCGTCCTCTCCTTCATCATAGGAGTATATCTCGTATGAGAGTGCAACAAACCTTCCTGCGGCCTTTGCAATATCTAAACTTTCATCATTGTCCAATAATTCTACAACTAATGGGAGTTTATCAGTTATAAACTCATCAAGGTAATCACCTCGGTTCAACAAAGTAAGAAGGCATCCTGCTCCATGAAGAGCCGCAATAGCCAACGATGCTTCGGCATTAGAAGCTTCATAAGCACCAGAGACAAGTTTCAGATCAGAATCCTTGGTGAAGTAGGTCGAATGTTCCCTATCCCCCGCATCAACTTGTTGTTTTTTAGAAATTGCACTTTTACTGAATCCCTCAGCTACCTCGAGGAGCCACTCAATTTTATCATCAATTCCAAAAGCTGATGATCCATTATGTAAAACTAGCAATAAGCCCACATATCCCGTTATTAAGTTGGCCTTATTCTCAGCAGTAACTATCGATGACTGTGGATCCTGAACAAACTTTTGAATTTTCGACAAAAAGTCAGAAGAAACATAGAAACTAAATTCCTCAATATCACCCACTATTATCGCAACAACTGACCTGAAAAGAAGTAAGAATTCACTTTCAGATCTATAATCACCACTATTAAATATTTTTAACAAGTCATCGACGGTTCTTTCGGTGACTTTCTTACGGCTATCTTGTGTCTCTTCATTATAGACCGCAATGGGCTTCGACACTATTAATTTAAATAATTGAGCAAGTAACAATTCCCTAGATTGTGAAGATACTTCAGTTCTTCCCTTGCTAAGTGATATTAAGATGTCATTAATGCCTGTGGATCCAGATTTTATAAAAGCATTATTGAGCAGAGCAACTGTTTTTTGTCTATGATCACCTTCCAGTCCTCTTTGACTATAACCGAAGTCTCCTTCATCTTGATGATTAACATAGGATTGAAGAGAGTCAAGCTTACTAGAAAGAAGCTCTTCAATGCTTTGGAAATTGAAATCCAACTGGCCATTCTCTTCGCCATCGGCCGTTGGTGTCCTTGACCTCGAGACAGAACGCGACGATGAGTTCGATAGTGACTCTCCTTTCATTAGATTTCTGGCCCTTGGTAATTTTGGGGTACCAGGCATCTTTTTCTTATTTAATGTTATTAGATAAAAGTGTGAAGCTTAATCTTAAAAATAGATTTCCTAGTAGATTTTGTTTGTCTTTTTGATGCAGAATTGGTCCTACTGTATTAGTAAGTTTTCGTCGCTGAATATATAACAGTCTGACTTCAATGTCATTCAAGATATTTTACTAAATCTTCACTGACAGATGTGTGTTACTCCTTTCTTTAGTGAGCCACTCGTGACCCATTTATTACTAAAGCCGCAGGTTAATTGCTGTGAAAAAAAAATACGCTGCAAGATGATACAACTATAGAATATTCGAATAAAAAAAACCTGTTCAATCCGGTAAACTTCTTCTATGGATTACATTGTTATATCTAGACTTAAAGAATAATTTAAAAAAGATTTGAAGTTGTCTCATTAATTTAGACTTGAGGTTTTAGCTATGAATTATATTCCAACGGCAAGGTGAAAAAATAGCCAAGCACATTAGTCCTACTACATCACATTTATTAACTGTACGTAGGTCAAGTAGGTTTTTCAATTGTACTGAATACCTTGTGTTCAATGCCACTTGTGCTTAGTGCCTATTTATCGAAAAAGATTTGAAATATCATCGAAATTTGCACATTAAATAACCACCGGCCTCTATAATAATCATTTCGTCGTAACTTTTGTCTAAGTTGTAGAAGGCAGTCGGTGAAATTCATCTATACTTAAAATACGACTTCTTGCGGTAGAACATATACCCGATTCCCGTTGGCTCGTACGGTCTCATTATTCACATCTCTTGGAAACAGCTTTCGCATGTCAAATGCATCGATCTCGTCATTGATCATCATTCTATCTTCTGGTAAGGTTTTCCCATAGTATCCTACCACTCTACGGTAGACACTATATCCTAGCTTTTCATATAATTGCCTTCCTAATGTATTAGTCACTTTGACGAACAAGTCGACAAATAAAGTTTCGTATGGTTTATCTTTGGTTAACCTTTCAAGTTCCAAACACAAATTAGACGCTAACCCTATACGGCGATATTGGTTGTTAATCGTCACCGCAGTGATATGCGTATGCCATTCCTTTTTGCTTAATTTCCCTTCAACTTTTCCCATCATATAACCACTTATTTCATGGCCTTGCCCATGATCGCTGTATGGCTCTATGGATTTGAAAAAGAGTGTAGGCCAGTCAGACAAGTACTGGAAGTAAAAAGAAGAATTGAAATTTTCAGTCAAAGGGTCAATATTAATTGGGTTGATCTCAAATAAGTCGTCCATTTGAAAGGGTTTGATCGAAGTCATTTTGATATGATGTACTATCCAAACCCTTGACCTTTAAACCAATCGATCAGGTGTCTCAATTGTATTCCCGATACTTTGCCAGGTCGTCGTGTGCGACATTCATCGAAATTCTCCCACCCCTTTATAATTTTACCGAGAACATTTTTCGAAGACAAAAAGTTTTACTACAATCTTCTTTATTATTTTATTATAGATTATTATACCAAGATGTACGGGGGTCCAGGAGGTCAGCCAACAGAAGAGCAAAAGAAATTACAAGAAAAATACGCTTATGATACTTTGAAAACAGCTGGTTACATTGCTGGTGCTTTGTGGGTGACACCAATCATCATTAATTTCATCAGAAAACAATTTTAAATGAAGTGGAAAAATAGCTTTTCCATCCCTTGCAATCAATGCTACAAAATTACAATCGCTTGTACATAAATTCTTGTGTGTAATATATTTACGTTTTATGAACGTTACTTTGTTTTATTGACTTTGCCTTTCATGATTATGTTTGCTCTTCCTCGTAGTTATGATTTCTTTTTTTTTTTTACGAGTGAAGATTCTGACACTTCTTAATCTTCATCGTCGATATCAACAAAAGCTTCCCGTAATTTACTGATTTTAGTGGCAAGGTTAGCAAATTCCATTCTTTCGCATATCTTAAGTGCTGCAAAGAGACCCTTGTCCGATTTGATCAATCTCGCCACACTGAATGCCTTTTTTAACTTGTACTCTTTACAAGCTTCACCGAAAAGTTTCAACAATGACTTGTCCAATACAATGCTGTATTGCTCTAACCTTTGCATGATTTCATCGTTATCTTCTTCATTTTCTTCGTCGTTCAATGAATCGCTTACAATCTTACCCATAGTTAAAGATCGCAAAAATAACTCCTCGGGATCTTCTTTCTCAATTGAACCATTCGTCTCCTTTCCGGAAGCGCCTGGCTCTTCACTTGAACTTCGGCTCTTCTTAAGACTGTCGGGAACCATAATTGGCATTTGTATACCGAGCTCAAATGGCAATGGCAAAGGAAACTCTGGATATTGATTGTGGTTCTTCAAAATCAAACAATTCAATTGGTCTCCATTTAATCCTAAGGGCCAACATTTCCAATGCTTTTTGTTGCTATTAGCACCATACTCTGTTAATATATTATTGCAGTTTAATAGTGGTACCCATTTGGCATTATTAGTTTCTCTCCATGATTGAAGTATGAGTAAAGTATCATCAATTCCTGGTACAATGCATGGATCATTATATTCATTAAAGAAAAGACCTTTAATAAGTGGAACGCCGTGGACAGGAGAATGCTTAAGAGGAAGAAGGACGTCTTGCTGGATAAACTTGTACTCTGAATTGGTATCAATTATCGAATATGTGTAAACTGTGGAGGAGATTTGGTTGATAAGGAGTATAGTGTTACTCTTCGAGGCAATCAACGTGACCACTGGCGGAGTTTTCAAAATGGTTAAGTATACACCATACAAGTTGAAAACTCTGATGTAACCAAAGTTGGTCCCTACCACTATCACGGCATCGTTATCTGAAGTTTCTTTGCTGCAATTAGTGACAGCCACAGAAGTTATAAACTCATTCTTCAATAGTGGAATTTTCTTTTCCCAGGCATCCTGGTTTCCATCGTGGTTTCTATAATATATGAGTCCATAATAAGAGCTACCTTTATAATTTGAGGCCCCTAATAGTAAACCTTTTGAGTTGATAGAACAAATGTCAAAGTGAGCAGAGTCTATGAAATGATAGTCTTTGTTATCTGTTCTATCAAAGAACGTAACTGTGATTGTCTGCTGATCTGTGGGCTCTTCAAAAGACACGTTCTTTACTGACCATACGTACCCAATTGAGTTCATAAACATATAACGACGATCGGCACTAGATGCCTTTTTCTTTTCATTCTTCCATGGTGTCGATCCAGGTGAATAAGGCTTTAATTCGAATTCAGTCTCACTTACCCTTGGGGCAAACGAGACTCCATTTTTGTTTAATTTTTGGCGCTTTCTATCATGATACCCATCTCTTTCAATATAATGGCCATTCTGGTGAGGTTCATCATCTTGATCTATGACCATTGAATCCTCCTCATGTAAATTAAGTTCAGTATCACTTATATCCCTTATATCATCAGCATTACGCTCTTCTTCAGCTTCAGAATCATTTAATAGTCTATCAGTATTGGATACTTCGTCGTCCTCTTCAGCTTCCTCCACAAATAAGCTATTTATGTCATTTGATATATCTGCCATTACATCTTTGAACTGCATTACTTCCCCGTAAGATGTTCCAACATAGATTTCATTTTGACTCCATTCGACATTAATTGGTTTCAGGTTTGACAAAGTAAAGCTGATTTCTCCAACCTTTTGTTTGGCATTGCTCATGTCAAAAATTACGACAGTAGAGTTCAAGTATAAAACTGCGAAATTCTTGCCATTAGGTGATAAGGCAAAATCCACAATCCGTGAGTCTATAGCCTTAAACTCTTTGGTATGCTTACTCCAATCTGATCTTGAATATATTCTTATCGTGTTCAAATTCGTAGGAACAAACAAGTGTTCACCATCATTAGACCATCTGGTCTTTGTCGCGAGTAGTTCATCTAGGTGTTCTCCATTGAAATCTAAAGTCTCCATCGATGTGTTTATCTTATTGGGCAAGATGGAAGACACCGTATTCAACAAGCTAGGAACTTCATTAACCACAGAGTAAAGTTGTACACTGCCATCGGATAAACTAATTGCCAGAATTTCACCCGAGAAGTTGTATGAGATGTTTAACACTTGATCGGAAACATGAATGAAGTTTACACTATTTTCATTTTCCAAATCTATGAGAGCCAATTTGGTGTCGTCTCCACCACAAAGGATTCTTTTGCCATCATTTATAAAGACAGAGTCTCTAAGAGGGAGCTCTGATCTATACATTATACCTTTTGATTTCTGTGACTCCAAGTCCACTAATTCCAACGTTCCGCTAACATTCGTAATGAGTAAACTCTTTGAGTAATTAGCCAATGAAGTCAAATTATCTGAGATGTCAATCGAAGTTGGCTCGAGGTCAGGTTGACTGATATCAAACACTTTTACCAACCCTTCACTGTTCCCGATGATCAATGAGTTTAGCGATGGATTGAAGCTTGCAAAGGAGTTCCCGTCCGGAAACGCCGTGATCTTCTCTTCTTTCATCTTGTGGAAGCTTGTGACAATAAGTTAAGATTTCACTATCACTTTGGAGGTCGCTAAACATCATCGAGCCCAAAGTCGCGTCCCATTAATTTTTAATTCGCGTCTCGATTATTTTGTACTTTCTGGGCTGCAACATATTACTCTTCATTATATCTTTCTACAAAAGTACCTATAAACTAATTAAACTGGGGGGAACCCTCTACTTGCTTCTTCTTTTTTATAATTTTGAGATATTTTTTCTCTAGTCGTGTTTCATGTCTGTTAATTTGTGCCAGTAAATTACTGAAAGGATCAACAATTTTGCTCGGACGAGGTTCAAGAAGTAATGTAGCCAAAGTACCAGGGATACTTGAATTAACTAATGCAGTTTCACTTGTATGTGGAAGCATCAACTTCTTCAAATTCTGTGGAAAATATATTAACTTAAGGTTCACGTTTTGACATTTGATGAAATATAAACACTCAATTTCTTGAGGTAGATTTCGAAAGGTGGTAGGGAGCTTATAATTCACACATACGAGAATCTTGAGATTATCACACTTCATGATTTGCTCCATGGTTATTGGTAGTCGAGACACCCTAAGCTCCACGAGATTTTGCAACCTTTGGTTGAGGAAAAATTCGTTAGTTTTATTATATGCATTATTGATTTTCAATAACCTTAGATTAGGCATCGTATAGCCAGAGCTGGTAAATATTACCCTGGATCCAAGGGAAAGTGTTTCCAAAGTGATGGGTAGCATATTTGGATCCATAATTACATGTTCCCTGTGATTGCTTGAAGAAGTGCAAGAAAAGTTCTTTAACCTAAGTGGGAATGCATCCAAAACTTTCACTGGTTTGCAATCGAATAATTCAATAGTCTCCAAGAAATAGGAATCAGCAAAATCGGAATAAAAATCACCATGCCCTGTCAGTTTCAAGCTAGTTACTTTTGAGGGAAATTCAAAAGGTGGCAAACAATGATAACGTCTCTTACCCAAAATGGTGAATTCAAACTTGAATTCTAATTTCTTTTCATCAAAATGACTATTGATCATTTTTAGAAACAGCTTAACAACGTAACGATGTTGCAAGTTCAGCACGCTTACCCTCAAAACAATGGATGGAGGAATGTTTTTGCAACCGAAAATGTGTCGAAGCTGTAAAAGCCGGTGAAACAGAATGGTGCTACAGAGGTCACACAATATTATTGACCTGTCGTCTATCCCACTAAAGCTAATCTCGGAGTCACTGCTCATAAAGTAAACTGTCCTTTTAAAATAACTAGAAAGCGTAGCAAACATCATTTCTTGCTGTTTCTGCAGAAATTGGTTGTTGTTTTCCAAGGTCTGTGGTAGGAATACTTCAACAAGGTATTTCACAGGTAACTGGTCAAAAATTTTTATTATCACTTCTGTCGGAAGCTCTGACATCATCATTAACAGAACTTTTTGAGGTAACCAAGATTTCAATTTCGCCCTTGTAGACAGAAACCTCATTCTAAAAGATTAGTGATGTATTAAACAAAACTTTATTGGGGGTAAATTTTGAAAAGTGTTGAGCTAAATACATTGTCTGGGGAATTTAATGAAATCTATGCAAAAAACTTGGCCAGTTTAAGAAACTCTGTTTGGAGAAGAAATATTAAGCATAGAGCTTTCGAAAACAGTAACTCCTGATTCCCTTGTTGCACAATTTTACCTTTTCGCAACATTCTAGAAAAAATTACAATTTTTTATATTGAGCATCAAAGCAGTAAAATAAAATACAGTTTATGTCTAATCTTAAAAAGCAGTTATTTCTTACTATAACAGGAAAGCCTTCACGTTTGTAGAAATCTCGACAATAAGAAAAATCTAGAAAAAACCATCTACAAATAGTAGCGTGTGAAGACATTACAGTACCCATTAAAATAAGCAGGTGATTTGCGTTTAGACTTCATGATATATATACCTAGACCATAAGCATATATATGGGGATTAAAACATTTTTGAAGTTCATGCCCATTCAGGTGTTGGCTCTTTTCTTCCGCCTCTTGAGTGACCTCTACCTCTACCACTTCTTCCTCTGCCACCTCTACCTCTACCTCTGCCTCTGCCACCTCTTCCTCTACCGTTGTGACCCACAGATGCCTCTCCGAACGTGTCCATATTTAACTCTTTCTCTTCAGACCATCTCATAGTGTTTTTCGACTTAGTGGATGAAGAAATGGTATCAAAAAAAGATGACTGCTTGTTATAAGACTTATTGTCTTTCGAGTGGGCCTCTTGTCTTTCTCTTTCAAATTCTGCATTTGCTGCTGAAAAATCAAAATCATTGTTTGCAGTTCTATTGGCACCAGCAGTTGCAGTGGCTCCCGGTACAGAATCCTGGTTCTCAGGCTTTGATGCCTTATTTTGCACCGTGGATTGAGGTTCACTTGCAGCCTGAGATGCTGTTTGACTTTGAGTGGGTGTCGGTTTCTCCTTCGGTGCCGTCTCGGATGGACTAACAGCGTGAACAGGTTCTTCATAGAAACCATTTCCTCCTAAACCACTAGTCTGACTGGGGACATGTACTTGATTAGTTGGATATGGAGGATTGGGTTTTGGGGCTGGAGCTCTAGGACTAGCTGTCTGAGTTGGGGTCGCTACATTAGCAGTACCAGTAGGTGTAGCCGTTTGTGGCTGTCCGGATGGATAAGGTACTGTTGGTGCAACATTAGGGACGCCAGTTTGTGCAGGTGGCTGTTGTCCATAATAGCCAGTAGGTGGAGGAGGATAGTAAGGTTCTGGTTGGACCTGATCAATTGGAAGATCCAAAACAGTCAAATCCTTCACATCCGAGCCTCTGAATACAACATAGCCATATATATCCTTTCCTGGCATAACCTCTGAAGCAGGATTACCTGCCTGGGCCATTCTACCTTCAGTACCAAAGGATCTTACAGACTTCAACGCAACAGTGGCATCTTCAGCATTGATATTATCTAACAATCCGACATAACGAAGACCTTTATTAGATATCAAGGATATAGTCTTGCCAATATACTGGGACATCGTATACTAGGTCCTTCTTGTACTTCCAATCTTGGCTCTCCTTGACTGGTAGATGAATTTCGTTTTTCAAGTTTCGATTTTCTCTGTCGGGAATATATGCACAACCAAAGATGATCAATGTCGAGGCTGCAAATGGAAGGAGAACGCCCTATCAGAACCACTACGAGGACTAGGCACAACTAAGAGATAATATAAGAATGACAATGACAATAGCAATGACCATTCTTTCATCTGAAAAGAATACGTAAGATTTTTGACTTTCTATGTAGTCTCTAACTTTCTTATAAAATTTCTTGAATTGAACTCAGTAAATGTTTGTCTGCATCTGGATAGAGTATAAGTGCAATGTATTTTCCTTTTTCTCTTGATACGTATACATCTGTTAATCTCTTTTAGATTCTGATATGAAAAGTTAAAGTAGAGAAGCCATTAATGTACGACATCAACAGTTCATAAATGTCGCTCGCTCTTCCGACATCCTCAAAATAAAGATTTCATAACTCAGTAGACACCACGTTATTACGAAGGTTGTGAAAATGTCGGATACAAGTGACAAGGATCAATCTGTTGATAGCAATATCCCGAAAGAGGATACATCAGAAGCTCAGCCAAGTGATTTGGGCCAAGAAGTTCAAACAGAGACGAATGAAGAGGCGGATACTCAACCAAGCGTTGAGCCTGTGAAAACCGACGATTCGGAGACCAAACCTGACGAAGCTGCTGTTGAAGACTTTGATGACGACGACAACAAAGTAGCAGCTGATATGGGAGATAATGATGATATATTTGATCCTTCACTTTCGCAGAAACAAGGTGATAACAATGAGTTTTCAATTAGAGAAAAAGAAGGTACCCAGGCGTCAGAACAGAATGCGGACAACGACAACGATGATGATGATGATGATGTTTACAGAATAAGTAACCACAAGCTCAGCTCAGGGGAAAAAGAAGTAACAAAGAAGAAGAAGGTCAGAAAGACCAAGAAATCCCCTGTTGAAGTCAACAAAGACGAAGGTTTTGTTCCAATGAATGTTGATGGGGATGGGGATGAAAATGAGCTGCGTATAAGCGATGAGAACCCGGAGGCCCGCAGAAGAAGACTTTTAGAAGAAAAAATGGACTCGGCAATTAAGACCAAGACCACGAGACGGAGAAAGGCAGATGAGGATGATATCGAACGGATGCAAGATGACAGGATCGACTTGTTAAAGGATAAGATGATCAAGGCTGCTAATCTAGACGTTGAAAAGAACTCTCAAGGATTGATTGCCACAGAGAAATTGAAATTATTAAAAGAGGTCACCGATGTGTTGACTATGGCTGACTTGGCAATTTCGATTTTAGATAATAATCTTTTGGAAGCCGTCAGGTTATGGCTTGAACCTTTACCTGATGCATCTATGCCAGCATACCAGATACAGAAAGAATTGATTCTTTCATTGACTAGTTTACCAATTAAAACTGATCATTTGGTGGCTTCAGGGATAGGTAAAGTATTGGTATTCTATCAGAGATCGAAAAGAACTGAACCTAACTTAAAGAAAGTGGTTGATAGATTAATTGGTGATTGGACTAGGCCAATTTTGAATAAGTCAGATTCTTATAAGGACCGTACTATTCAATTCCTTGATTATAACAGAAACAGGTTTGCCAATAGACTGCAATCTTCACGCCGTAATAAACCAAGAGAGGGGAAAACATTATATGAAGAAAACGCTGAAAGAAGAAGAAGAGCTGCAATTCCTAGTGCTAGAACAACAGCTTACAGTATTGCGCCAAAGGTTGATCCTAACTTGTTGAGAAGAGGTCAAAACTCAAATGGGGGAGATGAAAGATTCAGAAGACTCAACCAGAAGTTAACCTCCATGAACGTTAAGAAAAAGGCAACCAAGAAATCAGGACCTTCAATTGAAGGAAGAAATTTACCTATGTAGATTTGAAGAATACAATCCGCATTTAATAGTCACTAATATCGAATATAATATTAGCTCTTTCAAACATTACAGAGCCTGAACAATAGACATCACTGATATAATGAATGTATTATTTTAGATAAAGAAACAAGAGCATTCTCTGAAATGTACACTGCTCCAAATATACATGTAGTGTTACTTATGATCTTGGCTTTTCCTTCTTCTCCTTCCATAAAGCTAACAAGGAGACACCAGAAACCTTGACAACCTTGAATCTGACACCTGGGATATCACCCTTAGCCTTACCTCTTCTACCGAAACCGGCCAATAAAACTTCATCGTTTTCATCAACGAAGTTCAAACAACCATCATTTGGAACGAAAGCAGTAACTCTTCTACCGTTCTTGATCAATTGAACTCTGACACACTTTCTGATAGCGGAGTTTGGTTGCTTAGATTCAACACCAATCTTTTCCAAAACAATACCTTTGGCGTGAGAAGAACCACCGAATGGAGATGATTTGAAGGCGGTACCTAACAATCTGGACTTGTATGCTTGATCAGCCCATCTGTTGTTACGACGGTGAACTCTCAACTTTCTAGCGGAGTTAAGTCCTCTTGGCTTACCTTTACCCATTTTCTATGTTGTTCTTTAAAATCCAAGTGAAAAAAGATACCGATATTTGAATAGGAATTTATTAAAGGATGATGGAGAGTGAGCGAGCCTGAAAAAAAAAAATTTGCAGGAATAAGCCGTCACGACGACCACGAGAAGTGACACAAGCACGTGATTACAAAATAGGGCTTCAACTAAAATGATATATACAGCACTGAGAGATAAGGCCGATTATATCAACCTCAATGCTTGGAGGTCTTTCTCAATACGTAACATGATTATATTAAATACTAAAATTAATCGTGGATATGCTAACTAAATATGTCCCTATTTTGAACAAAAGAAAACACGATTCAGGCTACCGCTTTCAATAGCTTCTTTCTAGACTTCAAAGTATTCAACAAGAATATGAAGAGAATATCAATTTGGTCCTTGAATGCAAACAACAAACCTTGTACAAAAATCCCCTTCAACAATTGAGGAGCAATTCCTTTGTAAAGACCCTTCAATTGCTCTGTCTTCCATAAGTGAACTAAAGCGTGCTGGAAAGAAAGGAATTTAACTTCACCACCATCTTCACCTTCAGTTTCTTCTTCACCATTCTTTTTGTCATGTTTCTTTTGCAACATTGCCTTTGAAACAATAAGTGGTTGAGTGGCAACGGTTGCCATCGATTTGGATAAAACACCCAAGGAGAAGTTCTCTAAAGGACCCAAGAATTGTTTAGAACCGTACAAGAGGGTTTTCAATCTTTCATAAGATCCATAGGTAATTGAAGGGTTAATACATAAAATCAATGATACTCTTAATCCTTTCCATAACCCGGTGATACCATCTTGTTCATAGATTTCCTTGGATAATTGAATCAAGTTTCTATGTTCTTTGTCTGTTTGTTGTTGAGTAGTGATAACTCCAATTGGCATAGTGAACAATTGGGAGATTGCAGCAGCCAATGCACCCAAGAAAAGCTCAGTCAAAGTTGTAGCTTTATGGTTTGGGATATGCTTATACATTTTAGCATAGACTCTCTTAACAATAGTATACCAATAAAAGTAAGAAAAGTTCTGTGCTGCTGTACCCAACAAAGAGGAGAATAATCCATGGTACCAACCCAAGACTCCCTTCTTCTCATATATTTTCTTCAATGCATCCAAAGTACTCTTGTATTTCAAATCTCCCTTAGCTGAGGGTTGAGGAGCATACAAACTTCCATCAGGGTCTGTCTTCTCAGATTCTGTGACTTCATGCTTTTTAACTTGTGTTTGAATCAAAGTCTTCCCCAAATCGAGAGGATAAACTAAAGTGTTAGCAATAACAGAGGCCAAAGCTCCACTTGCTGCCTTCTCAAAAGGAGTAAGAGGTTGAGACATTTCTGGTTATAATAAGGTGACTGGGAAGTTTTGATAAAGTGAGGCAAAATACCGTAACAAACGTCGAAATGGTTGAATATATATCGATCTATCGCTTCTTAATGCTGATAGAATTATTTGTATGTATTTCTATAGCAAATCAAATGTTGCTTAAAGTAAAATCTTAATCCCGTTATTTTGATTCTCCACTTTACAATACAAATAAATAGTTAAAGGGGCTTCTTTTTAACAATATCACCGTCCACAACTAGGTCTAATCTCTTCCTTTATTAAATCTAAAGTTCTCGGTATTATATTATAATAAATTGCGAGGTTTTGATTGATGAATATTGATCAATAGAAATAATCTGACCTTACCGAGGTCCTTTATCCCGTCTGTCGCTCAAATTCCGAGGCTCCAAGAAACGTAAATTTATCTGAAAAAAAAAGCGAATTTGAAAGCTGACGTTGCGTAGGTTACTAAAAAAACATATCGACTCGAAGTAAGCTTCATTATACAAAGCAATAACTAATTAAAACCTACAATATGTGCCAATTAATAGTCATAGGCTTCTTGCCCTTTAAGAGAAGCAAATGTGGGGAAACAGCGCAGAAAGGAGCAAGTCGCGGCCGTGATAAACTTTTACTAGTAGGAAAAAAAAAATAAACGTGCCTATTACATATCGCATTTAAGGTATTTGACACCAGTATATAATGTTTTGCTTACTAGGGTGTTTTCTCTTATTTATTAAGCTCTATTAAGCTGGTTGTCGGCAACCATGGCGATGACTTTACAGAACTATATCGCTAAAGCGACATCAGATCTTTACTTCCATATCCTTACCTCTCGATCTATACCACAGGAAACTAAAGACTCTCTTCCATCGTTATTAAACGATTTGAAAGCTTTTATTTTACCTCGATGAGCTTCAGTATCAACCACGTTTTCCTCATTTGACAAATCCAATCCTTTGATATTCCCATCTTCCCCAGCAATCCATACTCCCGATCCATCGAGTCTCCATTGGATTTTAGCGGCAGAGAGACGATCTTGGGGCGAAAGTGAATTGAGATTCTTGATGATTTGGTTTCTCTTAATTGGTTTATTATCTGTATCAGTCGGCAATTTGAATAATTCTTTCAAGCTGACCACGATCAAACGCATAAATGGTTCATGTGATGTTCCCACAGCGATTACAGGTATCTCATTGATATCTTTACGTGGACGAATAGATAAATCCCGTGGAGTGAAGGAATTGGCAGTGAATTCAGCATCATTCAACGATACCTTATATTTCAAGTCTAACTTTCCCTTGTCTTGAACAAATACACTTAAAGAAGTAGTATCATTTAAGCCTACAACCGTTACTAGCTGTCCCCTGTAATTAACCACATCCATACATGTTCCCTGCACTGAAAGTTTATAACTATCAAGGGGCTCCAAAGTTGTGCCATTTAGCTTATAGGTCTTGAGATAAAAATCCCAACCCAAGGATACAAAATACAACTCGTCATCAATGTTAATTACTCTTGCTTCTGTCACTAACCTCGAATGAACAGCTGTTTTGGAAATTAATTCGAATTTAAGAAGCTTTGGATCATACTTGTATTGATAAAAAGTTCCATTCATTCCGACAAACATGAAATGGTTCTCTTTAACTGGCAAGATCTGTTTAATGACCACTTTCTCTGGGATTACCACACCACAATAAACCACTTCACCTTTAGTCAAATCAACAACATAGATGTTTGAATCAGCTGCAGTCAAGAGTAGCAATGGATAAGAAACTAATGCATCTATCACCAATCCTGGAACCATATCTTTAAGCTTTTCAGGCTTATTTGGGTAAGGACTGCTCCATTCAGTCAAGCTCTGCTGAAGGCTTCGTAACTCATCATCTTGTAACTCATCTATTTCAACTTTAGTGTGAATATCCTTGAAATTGACTCTATCATCGATAATTTCTTGCAAGGATTCTCCAGTCGGTAGCTTCTTTAAAATCGGTTTACCATATTCCTTCTCAAAAGTACTTAGGGTTTCCTTAAAACCGTTTTCTTCCAAAAAGTGGGCAATTAAGTCATGGACTAACATCGGTCCACAATAGAACAGTTTATGATTGTGACGGCAATAACTTTCCCAATAATATCTTGTTCGTAAATTGAAATAAAAAAATTAGGTCACACCCGGATTCGAACCGGGGTTGTTCGGATCAGAACCGAAAGTGATAACCACTACACTATGCAACCTGTTTCTTGTCAATAAGTTTTTACACCTCACTATGAGGTAACATTATGAATATACTCTTTATGTATAAAGATGGCGCTGTAAACAGCTTTACCTATTTAAACATCAATTTTTAAAGGCGATCTGTTTTCGATTGAGTTTCATTGCCTTAAATGAGACTCTCTTTCTTTCAGATCACTCATAGAAACTACACTTCAGCCTACAGAGTATTTCTCAAAAATTATATATTTAGGTTCCCATCTCTTTTTACTTTATATGTTGTTCGAGCTAAGGAATTGGTGTTTTATAAAGTACAGGATACAAAACAAAACGGATTTGCCCTTGGTAAAGAATTATGATGAATGACTATTGATATGATTTAAATGTAACCAATTCTGTTAGCAACATCCAAAGCATCGTGGTCAGCAGTTAATCTAATGTAAGCCTTCTTGGTACCGTTTGGTCTAACCAAGGTGTTAACGTACAAAACATCAACATCATATAATTCCTTAACAGCAGACTTGATTTGGTGCTTGTTAGCCTTCAAGTCAACTTGGAAAACCAAGATGTTACCGTCTTCAACTTTCTTCAAAGCAGTTTCGGTAGCAATAGGAGAAACAATGATCTTGTAAGCATCAGCTCTGTTGTAGTGTGGGACAGACTTTGTAGCGTATTTTGGAGATCTGGACAACTTCAAGGTCTTTGGCAATCTGAAGGTAGCGGAGGTTCTAACCTTCAAAGCTCTTTTTGGGTTACCACCCTTCAAGACGGTCTTCTTAGCAGAGGTAGCTTTGCTTGATTCTAAAAAAAGATGTTAGTATTTTTTTCATAGTAAAATCAAAAAATAGGGTTCATTGATGCCTAAGCTAAGGATAATCCACATGAGGTAAGTTCCTTTCAACATAACAACCACTTAATTATTTGGCTTTAATAGCCATATTGCTTTAATATCAACAACATTCTACTTAATAATAGTCTTCACATCTGCTTTTCAAAATTTTTTCATGCCCACCATTTATGATGAAAGGTCATTACATTGAGTTATCCAAATAGGATTTCGATTAAGCCAACAACCCATCTTATTGAGCTTATCTAAACTTACTAGTTGGAGCCATTTTTATTCCAGTATCAATCTTTACAAGGTTCTTCCTTGGACGTATAAAAATTCGAGACTCTTGGAAGCGCTTTAGTTTTGTAAGAAATTTTCAGGAAGGGTAAGAGTGAGAGGGAAGGGTAAATTTTTCGTGGTATCACAAAAACTGTGTACTAAAAACAATCACGTGCTAAACACAAATTCTAAGGGTGTAGCCCTATACGAGTGACATAAGTACAGAAGTAGATTAAGCTTAATGATACGATGAACAACCTTAAGGACGTAAGTGTTTCATTAATGTATAATTGCAGATTTATTAAATTATGTACATGGTTCAATGCAAATGACTGTTGTGGTCTCACAAACGACGTAATTTCTTTGGACGTGAACCACCAAATTGAAGTTTGGTATCATCACTTACTCTAACTACATTGGATTTGATCTTGGAGCCCTCCCTTCCCTGCAAGGCGGACAAGAAAGCTTCTCTACCCTTTCCAAAGTCTTTTAAGATTAATTCTAATTTATCATTGGGCCCTATCAAGTTTCTTTCTTCAATAGTCTTGAACATTTTGGCGGTGACTTGGTAACCAGCTTCATATTCTGCTCTTTGCGCCTTTCTGAATCCTAATTGACCGGCTGATACATGAATCTTTGGATGATGAGGTAATTGCAAATAGTATAGAACTTTTTCATTATATGAAAGATGCTGGTTTTTCTCCATGAAATCAAGGTCTTCAACCACGGCTACCAATGTAAGCAATGTATTATGTCTATGAAATGTTCCATAAAGTTTCCAAAGGACAGTTTTTTCATTCTTTCTATCTTTCATTACTTTTTGACTTCTTATTGAATCAATTTGCTGACTGGCCACAGAGTATGACATACGAGAAGCAAGATTCATGGGAGCTATTAAGGGCCTTTGTACCAACCCTGCCCGCAATGGTCCCGATATCCCGGAGCACTGTTTAAGAATATTAGAAATCATACCCGTTATGTTAGTACATTCAAGCCTTCACACCTATATCGCATGTTCGTCATGAAAAATTTATGATTATGAACCGTGATTATATAAGCAACGCGAGGGGTGAATAAATCTATGCCCCCCCGAAATGGGACCTCAATTAGCGACAATCACACTAAGGGTTTACGGCTATTTTCAATATAGTAGTCATTTACTAGCTGTTTACCGATAATAATTACCCCCCTTTCAAGATCATAAGTAGGCTTGGGGACTTGGGGCCAAGAGTCTTTTTTGCTTGTGTCACTACTCTTGAAAATAACACTAGATCTAGATACAGTCATAACCTTTATACGTGACATTCCGTCATTGACGAGTAATTCTCTAACCTAGCTATTGTCCTAAACTAAATCGAGGGGTTATGGTGTCGAAGTAGCCCCCCTCAAACATCAAAGTCTTGACATCCTGTAGAGAAAAAAGGAAACAAGGTCCCAGGGGCGAGGCTATATACACACCCCTGTATACAATCAGACACGGTAGTCAAAGCGGTATCCATAAAATAAATCATCAAGAGGATAACACGCTTGGTTTTAATCTAAACTACAGGATAATCCTGGTATTATTTTCCGAGAGTTACCGTTTACATCTCGAGGTTTCTAAGAAGAGTAGATATCTTTAGAGTCGATTTCAATAGGAGAAGCAAAAAACTGTCTTTTAGCCATTCGATCTAGAATAATAGAGGGTTAGATAGAATAGAAATAACTTTGCAAAGACGTTTGACACATTTTTTTTACTGATTTATTAACCAACTGATCGAAAGGTAAGGTCGGAAGTAATATAGTAAGAGAAAAGCGTGCTTACGCCATCCTAACAATCATATTTGAATAGATCTATCTATAAGTAAAGTGAGAGGCGTTTACAAAAAGGGAAAAGATTAATATGGCCATGTCCCATCTTAGCCATAGTCACCATCAATCCAGTAATGGATCTCCCCATGAATATGCATTGGATCGTGTGGTAGACAACTCTACTTCAGTAGCACATCGAATGGTTGTGAGAGAAACTAAAAGAATTGGTGAAGGTGCATTTGGAACAGTCGTGGAGGCAATATTAATAGATACAGATTCAACTCAAGACCAACGCTGGTTGGGCCCTTATGCAATCAAAAGAGTGCCGGCACAAACAGAGTATAAATCAAGAGAATTGGAACTTTTAAGAGTTGTGGACCATCCTAATATTGTGAGTTTGCGATATTTTTTCGATAAACCCAGTTCAAGAGATGGTAAAATATACCAAAATTTGGTGATGGAATGCCTCCCATCAAATTTGCAAACTGAAATAAAGTATTATCGTCACTCAAAATTCACAATACCTTATCCTCATATGAAAGCTTATACTTTCCAAATTGCTAGAGCGATGCTCTATTTACATGGGTTTGGGATATCTCATAGAGACATCAAGCCATCTAATATCTTGGTTGATCCATCTACTGTTGAATTAAAGATCTGTGATTTTGGTAGTGCAAAGAAATTGGAACCTAATCAACCTTCAGTGAGTTATATATGTTCGAGATATTACAGAGCACCTGAATTAATTGTTGGTTGTTCGATATATTCTACAAAAATTGATGTATGGGGATTAGGGTGTGTTATTGCAGAAATGTTTTTGGGAAAACCAATATTTCAAGGACAATCACCAGAATTGCAATTAAAGGAGATATCTAAATTATTAGGTCCTCCACCAAATACCTTTTTTTTTAAAAGTAACCCCAATTATAGAGGCAATATGTTTGCAAATAAACTTTTCAGTGGTACTGTGGAAGAGAGGTTTCAACAAGTATTTAGTAATTCTCCAGCAGATGCTATCGATTTATTAATGAAAATATTGGTTTATGATCCTGATGTTCGTTCTAGTCCAAGAAATGTTCTTGTGCATCCTTTCTTCCATGAGCTTAAGAAAAAACTGTTCCAAGTGTATCCAAGAGGGTCTTCAGAACCTGTGCCACTAAATTTGTTTAATTTCAGTGAATATGAGTTGGAATTATTGGGACCCTTAAGAGAAGAATTGTTGAACATATCATCTTGAATAAGATATCCCAGTATGAATTGACGATCAATGTTTAAAGTTTATTGTTATAGTTACGAACACAATGTCTTCTTAAGTCGGGTTCAAACCTGCCAGTGCAGACCTTTCACTTCAGTTGAAAGATTCCACTTGTTTGTACGTTAACAAAAAACTTCAATTTGCTAATGAGAATAGCTTCTCTAGATTTTATTATTCCTCTTCTCTGTTGTTCTTGATATCGTGACTACTTTTGTTAAATTTTTGTGCTAAATGGTGCTTCGTGTATTGTGCTCTCAAATAGTCATATATTTTTCTTTGAAATAGGAAAAGTGTATTTTGCTAAGCGTATTATGATTGTAGTGTTAAAGTGCCAAGCTATAACTATATTCATCTTCAATGTTTTGTGCAAGCCATAAAACTATGCAACTAAACATAACGCAACCATTACTTGCTATATTAGAAACCCCCATACCTAATGTAGGAAATTGGTAATGCTTCAAAAGAAATTTAAGAATGAAAACCATAAAAGATCCTGCCAAACCTCCGGCCAACAATGAAAACCCAAAGAATAAAATCACCCTAGCTGCCCAGGCATTAGAGTTACTACTATTCAAAAAAGAATTGCTCGTATCATTGAAAAGATTCGACTTCTCGATCGAGTTCACAATGATCATCCCTAAAGTTGAACATATAAATGGAATCCAATCGACAATAGTAATATGAACTTCAGAAGCATTGATTGATTTTGAGTAAATGGCAGCATCCATAATAGACCAGAACCCAATTGCATAAAGGGCACCGGCCAAGTAAACCCCAAATGACCTTAACTTCGCCGATTTGGGGAGATTAAGCAGTAAGAAATTGAATCTAAATAATGGATTCGACTGCTCCATATCTAAAGACACTCTAATTTATAGATAAGTATCTTACCCATTTAATTATAAAGTGTTGAGATTTAACACACTGTGTGCAGGAAAACTATCTTAAAGGCTATATTTTACAATCTATTGTTTTACACATTGAAATATACTGGATTAAGTGTGAGAACATTCACTTTACCATCTTTGGAACATGATACAACAACATTACCCTTGTCATGAACATCAACTTCGAACACAGGAGAATCACTTTGCTTCAACTGGTAAACCAACTCTTTAGTCTGAACATCCCAAATCAATAGTCCGGAATTATCACTCCCAGAAACAATTAACGGGCTTTTAGTTTGTGTTATAAACTTGGTTCCACAGTTAAATTTGGAGCTTATGGGATGGCCATCAACCCCCGAGTATGTCTTCATAACTTTATTTTTCATATAGTCCCAAAGCCTAATCTTACCATCCAAAGTGGAACTTAATATGTAGTTACCATTAGGTGATGGTTCAGTATTTGAAACGGGAAAATTCATTGCGTCATTAGTTGAGGCTGTCGCAGTCCCATAACTTGAACTATTATATATAAGCGTCTTAAGACAATGTCCCGTTTCCAAGTCGAACAATCGCATCAAGCCATCATAGGAAGAGCTTATCACAATAGAATTATCTGGTGTCAAACTTATAGAAGTTACTGGGTCTGCATGTGCAGCTAAAGTTCTAAGCGACTTTCCTGATCCAAGATCCCATATAGTAATCGTCTCGTCTGCCGACCCACTAAGCAAAATATTTCCCTTATTTGTGAATCGTATAGTAGTGATATGATAGGTATGCTTTTTCAAAATCTTGATACATTTAGGTTTTTTGATCGACCATATTCTTATTGTCAAGTCATCTGAACAAGATGCTAGGATATCCAGATTTATCGGTGAGTATTGAATATCGGAGATGCCTTTGGTGTGTCCAACCAACTTTGCGAGTTCTTTACCGTCAGAAAGACGAAAGACCTTAATCACTCCGTCTGATGAACAGGTGCTAAATGTTGTGCCATCTGGGGATATTGCTATAGAATTTATCGACAGCTGATGTATTCCTTCAAGAGTGTAGTTCACCTTGTATAACTCAGAACGCAAGTTATATTGCAGACCGTTTTCTGGGTCTTTGAACACTCCATCATTATGAACTTGACCATCCATTACATGTAATTGGTCTTGGGCTTGTTTTGCCAGAGTCTAGTTTAATATCAACGCCATTTATATCATTTATATCATTTATATATTTTATCACTACATTATGCGCTCTGTATGCAGTATACATTTCTATACGCCTTTCGGATGCAACTTTGTACTTAAATGTTTCTTCTTTGATTCATATTGTCTATCCATGTCTCGAATAGGCTGTTTTCTATATCACCAAGCCCAGACTGATATCTTGACTTCAATGTCTGGAGAGGCATTTTATCGTCAATGGATTTGTCGGTCAGTAGAGTTGAAGGAATAATCATTTTCAGTAATGAAGTCCTACTGGGATTCGTACTAGGTTTTGCCAACTCCTTCAAAACGTACTTCAAATGCTGGCATATCAACAACTTGTTTTGTTCGACAGACTCAGAGTGAACATTAGACACCATATTCAACATGGTCTCATTTAATGATACAAGAAGATCATATTGCTTGGTGGTCAATACATTTTTATTCTCAAGTTTATTGAATACCTTGTTCAATATTCTATTCAATTCCAGCTTAACATCGTTGTTAAAATTTTCTCGTTTGGTGGTAGATCTCAGAAGCGTATTGTAGCGTAAAGATTGCTGCTTCCTAGAAGCAGACGGCGGAGAAGCTGATGATTCTCTTGTCGAGGGTTGCTTTGATAAACTAGGGCTTGCTGGCAACTTTGATTCATCATTAGAAAAATCAATCAGACTAATGTCGAAATGGATCGTTTTTTGAGAATCGTCGACTTCTTCCTTCCAGACCATTTGATCTTTCAAGCCTTCGGTGGGGACATACAAGTTTTGTGGTTTAAACAGAGGATTTGACTGATCCCATAATTTCTTTCTGGTTATAATTTTTCTTAAGCTTTTCACTAGAGCTGGATTCCCCGAATGCTTGGTGATGAAGGAGTGTCCCAAGAGTTTGGTTGCCGAAGATCGTTTCGAAGAGTCAATGACAAAGCATTCACGCAAAAACTTAGAGAAAGTAGTGCTCACATTCATAAAATCCAAACCTATGAGTTCAATGAAGTCACTGTCACCAGTTAATGAAGATATTTGTCTTAAAGCTTGCATTGGTGTGTAAGCATTCTGAAGAGGTGGTTTACCCGTGTAAAGTTCGTACGCTAAGCAGCCTAGAGACCATATGTCTGCTTTGTAGCTATGTCCACCATCATTATTAAGAATGACTTCAGGAGCCATCCAATAGGGAGTTCCCACCGTTGTGTTCCTTCTGGAGAAGTTCGACGCTAGTTGCGTGGAGACACCAAAATCAGTAAGTTTCACTTCACCATTTGTACTGATCAATACGTTCTGTGACTTCAAGTCTCGATGAATTTTCCCCTGTTGATGTAAATACTCCAATGCAAGTAAGACTCCCCTAATAACACCCAGGATCACTTTTTCGTCAGTTACAGGACCAGCCTTCAAAAGTTCAAAGAGTGATCCTCCATTTACAAATTCCATAATCACCCAGAGTTTATAGTTACGCGTAAAGCAACCCAAGTATCGTGTGATTTGAGGGGATTCACATTCTGATATTATCAATATCTCTTTATTGATCTCAAATAATTCTGTCTGGTCATTCTCCAAGTCGATCTGTTTGATTGCGACTTCTTCGTTGGTAGCCTTAACAATGCCTCGATAGACGACACCGAAACCACCTCTACCTACTTCTTCGCAAACTTCAAGTTCATCTGCCGAGTTAATTCGCTCTGTCATGGTGTAGCTATCGTAACATTTATGCTGTTTATCATCTTACTCGATTCGTAATGAAATTGTGTTTTCACTATCGATGCGAATTATCCAAAACGGTAAACGATCTACTTAACGGGATCCAGAATACAACGAGACTATCGAAATCTTTCAAGATACTTGATTCACCACTAAGATGTTATCAATACCTCGGATGTGGATGATGAAGCCACTCCGAAGTGTCAGTGAAGGCTCGCTTTGGTGTCTCAAATCGATGCTGTGGGGTACAAGAAATTTCCATAATAAGGAACCATACGGTGATGTGCTACTCTCCAAGACATTAACATCACAGAAAATACTGGACCAAGGGTATTTAAGATGCACTATTTTCAATAATCAAGGTGATATAACCCATCATGGCCAGGAATTCAAGCGCCCAGACTTCATGAAGAGACATGGCCTTGTAGCAAGAGATTTAAGAAAGATTTCTAGACATCTGAGTGGGACTGCAGTTGGTAACTTTTATGTAGATATCGTCCCCTCTATAATAACAAGATCTGGAGGGATTCTTTTGAGTTTACTTAACGTTAGAGCCTTGATCAAGGATGATATGGTAGTAATATTCGATGGTGGAAGAGATAGCAAGTCATCGCAAACCCATGGATTATTTTTGAAAAACATGCATGAAAGGTTAAAAGCTTCAACTGATCTGGATTTGCCATATGAATTTAGGGCATTAGAAGCAATATTAATGGACGTGACATCTAACTTAAGTACTGAGTTGAAAGTTCATAGTACCGTGATCAATAATATCTTGGCCAGCTTGGAAACTTCAATTGATCGTATAAGGTTACGATACTTGCTTATTCAATCAAAAAAGCTCACTCAATTCCATCAGAGGGCTAAGTTGGTTAGAGATTTGTTAGATGAAATCCTAGAGGAAGATGACATTTTGAATAGTCTTTATTTAACTTTAAGCAAAGAGGGGCATCCACGACAAGGCACAAATCATCAGGAAGTTGAGATGTTGCTAGAGTCGTACTATAAGACTAGTGATGAAATTGTTCAACGAGTTGAAAACCTAATATCACAGATCAAAACGAGTGAAGAAATAATTAACATAACTTTGGATTCAAATAGAAATGAACTTATGCTTTTGGGTTTAAAGTTTACTGTGGGATTACTTTCCATGACGTTTGCAATGTATATTGCATCAGTTTATGGGATGAACTTGGAAAACTTTATAGAAGAGAGAAATGATAGTTTTGTCTCAGTGGTCGGGCTTACTTATCTTCTCTTAGGTGTCTTGCTTCTTTTCACCTTAAAGCAGTTGAGAGGTGTTCAAAAGATGACAATGACTGGTGTAGATAGAAATGATTTACGGAAAGGGAAATATAACTAACTTTAATAGAGTAAATAATGAATTTAATGCTTGCATTATTATTACACTAGCTTCGAACACCTAGATATTATTTCTCGAATTCCACATCAATGTTGGATGATTGAATCACAGGGTTTTTAATCTTTCTATTAAAACTCCCCGCCCTTGAACGTGGTGCAAAGTCTCCATCAGATGTCTGTCGTGGTGAATTTACAGGCGAAACAGCAGGTGAGAGGGCTGTCCTAAATGGTCTTAAAGTGAACCCGTCACTCGTAGAAGAGGAGCCAACTAACTGAGAATTAGCCTTGGTGGGAGTAGTGTTAATGATTTTCAGCTCCTCTTTTTGTCTTTGTACTTTAGGTAAAAAATTCTTTTCCTTCTCTACTTTCAACTTGTGTGATTGTTCCATCTTGACCAAGGTATTGAAAAGATTCTCTCTTATTGTCACATCTAGCAAGTCTGCTAAAATAAGCTCATAGATATTCAATGGTGGGCGGTATCCAGAAGAAGCTCTCAGCAGAGGAGGTCGAAAAATCAAGTGAAGGAAAGGTACTGCTCCAATAGTTTCCATAGAGTTGAGTTCCCTCGATATTACTTTTAATTTGTTTAGATCAGGAGATTCTAGTAAATCATGGTCAGAGTGATCTGAAAATCCATAAGCAGGCAATTCTTGAAGATCAAAACTTTGTGATAAATGCTCAAGAACGAAGATAATAGAACTCAAGTTTGTTCGGGGGATTGAACCGAGATGCTTGAGCAAGTCGGCTGTTCTATGTGATCTGTTGTCTTCAAATTTAGAATAAGATCGATTTATGGAGTCAAATACCTGACATGGGATCACTGAGTCTCCGATCTCCAATAGCCAGTATTTAACAAAATTCACTAAAGCGAAATTAACTTGCTTTGAAAGAATTTCTCGAAGACCACTTATTATTGCCACTGAAACTTCATATTCATTATGAATATCGACCAGCTCATTCAAATGGTAGTTACTAATAAATTCGATTATTGACTTTTTTAGGGTCCAGTAGTCTTCATGGTTCAACGGATTTAGCCACAACTCACTCAAACTCTTTTCGTCTTCTTTATTTTCGCCTATGATATTGACAATTGTGAAAAGGAATTCCGGGATCGAGTACAAACTTAACAACTCATTCCCATCTTTATCTCTGTGGGTTGGTTGGATGGCAATGTCTTTGAATAAATTAAATTCCAATTTTAAGTTTTGATAGGCGTTATTTGATTGACTCGTGTCTAAACGTTTATGCATCAAATTTTGAGGTGAAATATTGGATGGAAAATATATTCCGGTGCTAAAATGATCAATCAATTCTTTAAAATCGCTGTCGAAAGTCGATGCATCTTTTTCTTTCAATGACTCTGCCATATCATGGGAATGGTTGACTGCCGTAATTGAATGTTTATGGAGAACATCCAGTAATCTGGAAAAAGAATTGTAGATGATTTTGATCTTTAATCTCTCAAACTGCTCTAAGGTCTTTAGCTTATTGAATATTTCCGTGTCCAACAAATGTTTGAGGTTATTTAGCTCGAGATAAGCTTCATTGTATTCGTTCTCAACTTCAGAAGGTAACTCTGGTGCACTCATTAAAGATGTTTTCATGCTTTTAAACAAACCATTAAATCTTTTGGATGCATTTTTAGCGAAATCATTAACATATTGATTATGCTCTATAGAAGAGCGAGGACTCTTCTCCAACGTCCTTGGTGAGCTTGCACTTCCTGTGTCACTGCTTCTGTCCTGTTGTTTTGCGCCTTGAGCCAGTGAATCAATAGATTGGTTTGTAAGAATTATTCCCCGTTGTTGTTGTTGACCATATTTCGAGACATAAATAGCCAAGTCAGTCCACTCAAACCACATGCCCTCACTTCTGAATTTCTTCGCGTTCATTATGGTCATTCCTATCATCAATTTGAGATCAAGAAAGGCTTGCCCAAATCTCTCCAAGCTAGCTCTAGATGGCTGAAAACTAGGTGGGCGATGCTGTGTCAAGTAGCTACAGAACAGCTCACTACTAAACGATTCATTTCTGAATCCAGGAATTGGAATTTTTCTTTTGGTAACAGGAATCGACAGAATCATTTTGCTCAAAAAACGAGCCAAACGTTGCTCATCAGTAAATATCGCCAGAGCTATTTGCAAAGGGAATTCAATGTCAAGTTTTTCAGAGAGATCTTCATGAGAAATGGAATCGTTTGTTTCTTCAGCAAATGACTCCTCTGGTCCCACGTCTGAGCTATTGAAACTTTGATTGGGGTCTAGATGCTCCGTCTTATCGTCTTCTTGTTCATTACTTTTCAGTGTCTTTTTCTGATATGTTTCAAGTTCCTTTCTTTGTAATGCCTCTTGGTACACTACCTTAAGCTTCTCCACCTCCTCATATGTAACCTTGTACTCCGAGAATAGGTCCTTTAACTCTTCCAAGATAGCACGAACCTGAGGTTCATATGTCTTGATAAATTCTGATATTCCTTCCATGATCTCACTATCAATTGAGATTGCTAAATGCCCATATATCTCTGAGTTCTTAAGCATCCCATCCAAAAACGATTTGTAGGTGGAATAGATCGAGCTATTAGCTTGAAGCTTCAGAGTTGTCTTATCAGACTCCCCTATGGATTTGGATTCTGATCTTCGAGCTTCAGAGCCTGAAACTCGCCTAACCGTGTTCTTGTCCCTTGGAGATCTGAAGGAGCTATCCAAAGAAAGGGATCCTAAAGCTAGCTGATTGATAAAAGAGCCATTGTTCTGAACATAGTTCATATACTTGAACACAAGACTTCTTAATTCATGTACCTGTTGTATTGATCTCAAAGATTGACTTGAAATCGCATCTATACTAGACTTATAATCAGCCGAGTAGTACCAGTTAGCAAACGTCCCGCTCATCGTGGAACCGATGCCTTATTTAGATGATAGGGTTGCAATAGAGCTTGTGAAAAGTGTACTAATCATTGAGATTGCAGAAAAAAATTATGATTTCGCTCCACGAAAATTGTAAACAGTGTAAACACGTCTTCCCCATGCTTCTGCAATTATGGACTTAGAAGATATAAACAGGGAAATTGGTGACATACAAAAGGATTTGGCAGTATTAGAAACAGATATAAAGTCACTAAAGAATGAGGAAGAAATTTTAGTCCAGGGTGTTGAAGCAGCTCAATCGGCGCTCCCAGCTGAGCATAGATACGGAGATGGGCACCACTCCGATGACAGACCATACGACCTGGATACTTCTATACGAGAGAACGAAGGTATAAATGAGCAGGAGATAAGAGTAGATAACTATATCAGCACATTCTTTGAATCAGATGGGCTGCCTACAAGCAAAAGGCCTAAGGTAGAAAAGCTGCGAAAGGAGCAACTCGAAAGAACCAAAAGATTAGTTGATTTAAAAGAGAGTATCTTGTACGAAAATATGTTCAGACTTGCAGGTATAACATTATTTCCCTTGAATGAATATATGTTTGAAGATTCCAGTAAGATCATAGGGCTTAGGTTTGACATTCTCTCGCATTTTCTTAAGAAGTATATCACCCCCCATTATGTCATATTAAGGAAGCTAGAAATACCCCAAAAGACTTCTGGTACCATAGCTAAATGGACAGTGTATCGTCATACCTTACCTTCATTCCTTCCATTATCTAAATTTTCTAAGAACTTGCTGCATGACGATCAGGATCATGGACTTTTACTATTTGCGAAGGAAGTACGTCAGTTCTTGTTGACGACACAACTAAAACACGATATCATTGATACCATAGCGCAATCATCCCCTAGGAAGATCTCGTTAGATAAAGATCTCCAGTGTCAAAACGTGACTTTGCATTTTTCCCGTGATAACACCGCTGCCCGACTATCAGACCTTAAGATTCATCTCCAATGCTCATTTGATAAGGTAACAAGTGCTTCTATCCAGTCTAATGAAACAAAATACCCAAAAGAAATTTCGATTTGTGAAGAACTCTTGAGGAACTGCTCATTCATCAACTTGGAGCTAAAATTCCAAAAAGTATTACAATTACTAGAATCTTCATGAACAATATAGCATAACTGTACTTTTCTAAAACATATAAACTTATAATTTATGGTCCTTATACAAGAATCAGTAAATTCTTTTTTAATGTGTCTAAATTTATGTATATGAAATTTAACATACTTCACATTGTCTCCCGATATGAACAATCAATTTATTATTACCAATTAAAAAGCGTTTCCGAAACCTGTTCCAGTTGGCTGATAGCCTAAACCAGTAACATTTTGTGGGAGTTGTCCATTGGTGATCATCAAGGGTTGTCCAATGGGTGTATCTTCCTCATTCTTCTCAGCTTCTCTTCTCTTCTTCAAATCGTCATAAAGCTCATTAACCTTCTTCTGCTGCTCAAAGGCATATGAAATCTCGTATGGTTTAACGAAGTTTCCTAAGCCATGTAACCATGAAGCTTCAAGAACATAGTCGTATTCAATAAATTCGTAACAGGTGTACAACAAGGCAACTAAACATTCATGATTACCAGTTTCAACAAAGTAATCCAATAAGTCGTGGGAAATCTTAGTTGACTTGGAAATAGCAGCAGTCTTAATAAGATCAGACCACAATTTATCAGCTTTCAAGATAGAAATAGCTTTGTTAAATTTCTTCTCCTTGGTATATAATGTAGCTGAAATTTGTCTGAAGAAAATCAAATTATGGTTTTCAAGTCTCTCAGCCAAGTCCAACTTGTTGAATCTGTTATTCGATTCGTTTTCAATAGATGACTTCAACGACTTATAGTCTTCTTCTTCAATCAATAAATCATGGTAAGCGGAGTTCACGACAGAGTTATTCTTATCAAGAACAGAAATCAAGAACGACTTAATGAGAGGAATGTTGTCCGATTTGACGAAGATTCTCACTGTTCTTGGCAAGTCCAACTTAGGTGTCAATACAGCCAAAAGATCAACAAGAAGAGACGGATGCTCATTCAAGTAAAAGTTGATGGCCTTGTAATAGATTTCTAAGTTTGGTGCCTTTGAAATAATTTCCTTGAATGAAGTATGGTCAAATGCGATCTCAGACTTCTCGATCATGGTCAAAGCAGCATTATCCCATTCGTCATAGTGGCAATACAAGAAAATTAACTCTGGATACAAGTGAGCTTCCTCACACGCACTTATAACCTTTGGAATGTTAATTCTAGACCAGAACAACTTCAAATGCTCCATAACCTTCTCAGGGCTATACTTACTGTATAATATAGCAAGTTCGGTAAACATACCCATGTGAGCTCTTTCCAAACCTAAACCATTTTCAAAAAGGGCGATCAATTCGTTGAAGTAACCATTACGCTCATATGTGCTTACCAATTCTGGAATTTCTTCAGCGTCAACAATTAAGTTCAAACCACAAATTTGAGCTAATCTGAACTCCTTATTCTCGATACAGGCATTGTTGACCTGCTTCCATACAGAAGTATTGGAAGCCTTTCTAGCACAGTCAACCGCTCCTTGGTAATCATGCAAGTACACCAATGTAGTTGCTAACTTTGAGTACTTAGAGATGTTAGTGTACAATATCTTCGCACCTTTGTAATCCTTAGCCTCGAACAATTTGTCACCGATTGCTTCCAAATCTGCAACATTTGGTCCAGCAACGAACTTCTCAATATCGTCCAATCTACCCAAGCTAGCATAGGCGTTGATTAAAGCACCATCAATAACAGGCTCTCTCAAGGTCTCTCTGGCCATGGACAAGAAAGAAATCAATTCTTCTTCCTTTCCAGCATGCTCAGCAATTTCAATCACTTGTTCATAATTTTCAGCATTCTTGGATTTTACGTAAGAGTCAATAGCTTCCGGAACACGCAAACCATTCAATTGAGCAGTACCCAATTGGTACCATAACTCTGAAAGCTCATACTTCTCAGCATATTGCTCGGCTCTGTCCAAAGACATAATATCTTCTGACAAGACCTTCATAGCTTCAGACCTCATTTCAAACTTGTCATAAACTTCAAACGCTTCTTCATACAAATGGTTGTCAACACATAACGGAGCAATTTCGTTAGGATCAAATTTATCCAATTTCTCGATATAGTTGCTAACCCTAGAGCTGTCAGCTTTAATAGCAGTCAAGATCATTAAACCTTGTAAGGAAGCATTATCTGTGAATGGCGATGGCTCCAAAATAATCTTCTCCAATAACTCGATTAACTCTTGAGGCAAGTCATTCTCCATAAAGGCCTTGACCGTGATAGAGACAGGCTCGGGGTCACTTGTTTCAGGAATTGCAGTAGATACAACTTGGTCAATCAATTGACGTCTATGGGTGTTACTTTCCGCCAAAACCTTGTTCCATAAACCAAAGTCAGACTTGGCGAGTAAGTATCTTGCTTGATACTTATACATTCTGTTTTCATTCGTGATACTGATAAGTTCATCATCATTATTACCCTTAGAGTAAGCAATGTAGGCCAAGAACGGGTCCCTCTTCTCACAGTACTTACCAACTACCAAAGTATCATAGTTATCATTTTCACGCAAAAACTTTTCTGGAGAGTTGTTTGAGTCAATATAAATCTTAGCCAAGGTGTTATAAACTTCTTGATCACTAGAACCACCTTCCAAAGTCTTCTCCAAGAATGGCAATAAAATCTTAAGTCTGTTTCTCTTTTCAACTTCTTCAACAAGCTCCTTGATTGGAACTCTTCCTAAGACAGTGCTCAACAAGTTCTTAATAATACTTTCATCAGCATCAACATCCAATAAACCAGCGACAACTTGAGGTGTATTCGCTGGGTTGACAGATTGCACATAAACTTCAATAAACTTGTAGTATTGGTTCTTGTATAAGTACAAGATCAAGTCATGAACAAAGTTGAACCTATCACAAACAATAATCAAAGGAAGTTGGTCTTCCAACTTGAATTCTTTCAAGAAGTTCTTAACCTTTTCACCATTGTATACATTGTTGTCTCTAACAACTCTTTCAATCTCTTTGGTTTGGTTCAATCTGGCTGCGGCTCTGATGTAGTTGAAGACCACATCTGGATCTTGTGTTAAGTTGACAATAGATGACAAGTAGTAGTATTCACCTTCAGTACACTTGAAATCTTCAAACAACTTAATTAAAGTCATTGGCCCAATCAAATCAGAATACTTAGTGGCAACTTGAATAACAACCTGCAAGTTTTGTTGAATGTTGTGACTAAGCAACTCTTTCAAACAAGCAACAGATTGCTGGACGTTTAATTGACCAAAATAAGACACTAACCAATCAGTTGGAAGAGCATTTGTGTGAACAATAACACGCTTGATGTCCTTGATATCATCATAGTGTTCAAGAGCTCTTTGGAATAAACCAGCTTTCTCACTCAATTTACCAATCGAAGGCTTATCGTAGTGACTGAACATATGGTTACCCAAAATGGCGTCAGCAACTTGAGGAGCATGCAACAAGTTGATCTCCAAAACCTTTGTCTGCAAATGTCCTTCAGCGGGGGAGTCACTCTTGAGAGCATCCAAAAGGAAAGCAGTACCTTGTTGAATGTAGTTTTGGGAGAAGAAAAGGTCAGCTATGCTTTCAATGTTCAAGTTCGCATCAGGACTAGCAAGTAAGGATGTAGCGAATTCACTTGCCTTGTCTGGGTTAACTCTGACCAAGTTTTGAATTAAATTGGTGTAGTCAGGATTATAGCCAACTTTTTGACAGTATGGCAAGATCTTATCAAATTGACCTAACTCAGCCAAAGAAGACACAACTTTTATGTTGACGTTAGCCCTGATGTACACAGCCAAAGCTAACGCAGTATCATTGTAAGATTTGACGATATCACCCAACTCCTCTGATGAAGTTAATTTATCTTCTTTCAACCATTTTTCAAACAACGGTTTACGGTCTTGTTGCAACACCGGCTTAGCTAACTCAATAGACTCATACTTATTCAAACTACCTCTATCCAACAAGGTTGAAAAATATTGGAGAATAGGAGATATTTGACCAGGTTGAGGAGTGATATGCTTCAACTTATTAATGGTGTCCTGGGTACGTAATTGTTCAGAAGAAGCAGCAACCTTGGCAGCATTAGTGTAGTCACCTTGATTTAAGTAAGTCTGGAATTGTTGAGTAAACAAGTTTTCTGCACCAGGGAACCCACCTCTCGATGACAAGGACAAAGCCAATGGTACGTTTGATAATTTCTCCAAGACATAGGGAACGATTTTATCCTTGGAAACTTCAACGCTAAGTACCTGACCAGACTTATTGATAGTGATAATACCAGTGCCACCATTGTAGGAAGCGGCAGTAAACACAGGATCAGCTGTTATTCTGTTAACAAACAAGTTTGTTCCTGTTTCCATATCATATAAGTGAATGAACCCATATTTGGTAAGGATATAGATCACACCATATTTGTCGGAAGCTTGCAAGCTAATTGGGAAATCATTTGCAGCATCAGGGGGAAAAAATATATCCACTGATTTCTTTGGGAAAGGAGGGTTTCCTTCCACATGATCAATTTCAATTATATGCAAATTACCTTGACCTTGAGCATTTTTGTTACCAACACAGAATACCTTTGTAGGTTGAGTTGCACCAGTCAAGGTTATAGAGGCAAACTTCGAAACATGACCCTCAATTGCTTGAGATATGTTACGAGCTTTGGAATACAATTGGATATGACCGGCAATACGTGAATCCTCCTGAGAAATCCCTGTGACTGCAAACCAATTCATACCTGGTTCGGCAACGAAATTTATGATCTGATTACTATTGAGTGTATGATGTCTATCAGTCAATTTGACAGGTCCGTTGTTGGTACCATCAAAGACATCCCAGTAGTAAATGGATGAAGAGGTGACTAAACCCAAGTATTGATCATTTAACCATCTCCAGAATACAACCGGTTGATCTGTGGTAAATGATTTTAACCTTTGCTTTGTGCCCAAGTTGAAAATTTGTAATGTGGTACCATTGGCCCTAAGAGATATAACAAACTCATGGGGATGCAATATGGCACTGTCGGCACTCATATTTTTCCTGATAACTTCATTATTATTCTTCAAATTCACTATAGCAACCGTGTTACCACTACCGCCAGTTTCTCTAACACATACATAATTATCGGACTCCAAGGTGGTTGACTTAAAGTCTAATGATGATTGTTGGATGCCTAGCTGTGTTAACAGGGCCAATTCCGTGAAATCAATTGGGATATCGTTAGACATTTTATTCTTCAACAATGTTCGATTCTATATGAACAGCAAATCGGGTACACTCCGAAATAAACAAATTCTCTATTTGCTCTAGCTGGATCGAACCCAATCCTTCCCTGTAATTTTAAATAGCAAAACGCTGTATAAAATAAGCTAATGAACGATTGATTGACCTGCGTCTAATAGAGTTGAAGACAATTGAACTATTTGGTGAAGTGTAAGTCGGCAGTTTGATTTGAATTCCAATCCGCCCTCCAATCTGGCGAGCGCTACAGAATTCGTCGCCCGCTTACATAATCGCGGGAGAGTGAGTGTACAACTACACACCAAGAGTCAACACGGTTATATATACTACAGAAGAAGCATTATTGACATACACCTTTTCAATTCCTATATAATCATCAAATCCCAATATATATTGCAACCAAGCCCTTATTCATAACGGCGGATTCACAAGCTTAATTGCATCTTCAACTATAGTGTTTGTCTTTCCCGTTGGCGAAGAAGCATCAAAAGTACTTCTTGATTCTTTAAAATATTTCTCAGCATATCTCCATTCCGTTCCAATCCAATCCGCAGTAAGAATACTCAATTCCAATTGTTTCCTACTGTTGTCCCTATTGTTAAGCATCGCAAAATCAGACACCTCCCAACTCACGAGCCAGTACCCTATTTTTCTGATTGCCAATTTAGCATGCAGTGGAGTTACGAATATATCACCTTTTGAATCATAGTCATGCAATGCAACAAGCGCAGAGCTGAGTAGATAGACCAAGCCAATAGCTCTGGTACTGATTCTTGCTTCTTTTGGAGCCACGGAGCAAAGTCTATGACATCTAATGAAAACAATCAAAGAATGGATATACTTTTTTACGTCCGGATGAATAAACACTCTTGAGAGAGCTTCACGAACACGGAACACCAATGCAGTGTAATCGGACTTATCTTGGAAAACGATGTCCAATGTGTCTTTGGAAGTACTTCCATCAAAATGACTGTAAGTAGAAAGCCAAAATCTTTCCTTCAAAAATTGATAAAAGTAAGTGGTATTTCCACTTATTATGCTAGTTATCACAAACAACTGAGGCCTACTGATTGACAAACCATCCACGTTGAATTTGTTATCACAACCTACAGACAGTAGTGTATCGTGACCATCGAGTTGCAACAAAAACTCATACAACCGCTTTTGATCTTTATAACTCAATTCTTGCATATTCTTCCATATAATCACTGACCTAAAAGTTTCGTTCCCATCAGTCATGGCAACAGCAAACTCTTTAACGGAACGGCCCTCGAAGGCCTCTTTCAAATCAATCACGACAAAACCTGTGTCATCAAAACAGCATCGCTGCAAAACTCTTTGTAGACTCAATATGGAAGCATCTTGGTTGTTTGTAGTAATGACGAAACGCTTCTGCGCTACTATAGATAGGGTAAGCGCCTTGTATACTGAAGACATATCACCTCATAATGCCACTTATTCCACCCAGTAACAAAGTAAATCACGTTATTGAACACCGGAAAATCCTAAAAGAGAATCTCTAGGCACTGTTCCGTAATAGAATAAAACAAACCACAGGCGGAAATTCTATAGTCACTGAGGTAAAGAAAATTGCTTGTGATGTCGTTTTGAAAAAAGTACTTTCTCTTTCTTAAGTCCGACATTGCATTTCCACGTGCACGACATACGCGGTGAAGACTTTCGTTTTCCTTTTTTGACAAAATTTAACGTAGATACACGTCGGCAGAGCCTGCCTTACAGCGTTCGAATAACAAACAATGACGCGAGACGTAGAGGATTTTTCGACTAATTCTGCTGTTGAAGTGGATTTTGCTTTTATTTACCCTTGAATAGATACGTGGGTGTCTAAAATTTCTATTTAGTCCTTTTTTTTTGTTTTTCCCTTTATTGTCCGAGCGGGTGTCTTGGAATCAATAGAAAAACATTCACTCATTTCAAGGCTGATACGAAAAGAATAATTAAACGACCTGGAAAACCCTTAAATTATTGTTAGTATCACTGTTCTTGTGGAAATCATGGGGAAGGCATTTGTTATACCATCATTTCATAGGCCTGATGCCAGCCCTAAGGTTCCAGAATCAGCATTTCCTCCTTTTAAGATAGAACATAGATATAGAGGTGTTTATGAACGTGCCGGTTTCGATGTCAATGTCAAAGGTAGCGAAATACGCAATAATGATGAAGTCAGTTTAAGATCAGGCTCCCAGTTTCGCAATAAAGACTACCCTACACCTCCGAAATCTCGTACCTTTTCAACGAAGTCTTCAAGATCAAACACCCTGAGTGAAGGGTCTTACGAATCCCCGAATAAAAAAGCAAATCCTTATTCGCGTCCTAGACAAGCCAGTAATTCTAAGGAGTCAATTGCACCTTCTTCGAAAAGATCTCAATCGCCTCCATTAGGCGAATCTACTAGTTTAACTTCCATTCATGAGAAATCTTCCAATGGACCGAATCAGGAGTATAATGACAAGGAGAATGTGGATTATGCGGTTACGAAGCCCGATTTTCAATACTCGGATACGGATTCTCCATCTGATCAATCCGTGAGAGTGTTCTCTGGATCCTCAGAGATGGAAAATGATGCAAATCGTGCAATGACTCCAGAATCCGGTGGATCGTTACTGCCAATTACCGAGAAACCCATTGCCCCTCCTATAGATCAAGATCAGCCACAACATCCTGATACCTTCATTGCCCAAGAACCAATGACATCGGCCAATTCAAATAAGAACCTCAAGAAATTAGAATTAAACTTGAATGATGGTTCACTTGAAAACCATAACCCTCAAGTGATGTCTGCACCCGTGGAGTCGAATGGTTACGCTCCCAATAGCTTTAGTGATAAAGCTGGCATCCCTGATGGTCCAAAGAGTGCTGGTCCTCGATTTAATGGGGCTTTCCCACCAAGTAACGGACCTTCATTTATTCCCAATTCATACCTGTTCAAAGGAACCAATCAAGGTCCAGCAGGATTTTATCCGAACGGCCGCCCCCAGAATAAAGCATATCAACCGAACTTTAAACCAAATGGGTACCCCAATCAAGGACCACCCTACGGTCAAGGTAGACCCCCATTTCAAGGAGGTACTCAGTTCCAGGGGGCCCCGCATTTTCAAAATGGCCCACAATTCCAAGGTGGCCCTCAATTCCAAGGTGGCCCTCAATTCCAAGGTGGTCCACTATTCCAAGGTGGTCCACTATTTCAAGGTGGTCCTCAATTTCAAGGTGGTCCTCAATTCCAAGGTGGTCCACAATATCATGGCCCTAGACCTAATGGCGCAAAGTTTATTCCTGGTCCAGGACCCAGGTTTCAAGGAGTTCCTCCTCATCAAGGAGGTCCAAGACGTAATGAGTCTACTCTGTACAAAGGAGCACCTCATTTCAATGGCCAGAGACCAATGGGAGCGCCCCAATTATACCTTATGCCACCTTACCCCAGGAATCCAAATTTTGATCCAAAAAAACAAGGATATGTACAAGGTCAGGGCATGAATCCTAGGAATGGACCTATAGTCGAGAAACCTGGAAATGAACAAGTTCCTCCTAATCCTCGACTTGAGTCCGCACTCGATGACTTCAAAAAGGATGTCGAAGATCATAAGAAGTACACCCCCAAACAAATTCAACCTGGTGACAACAGTGCCCCACAAATTCCTATAAACTCTCCAAGTGAACTCGGTCTTGGTAAACCACGCTTTGAGAATTTCTCTCCTGATCCAAACTCGGAATTAGATATCAAAGGCGACACCAATCGGTTTTCGACTGTCAGCTCAATAATTTCAAAAGAACTTAATAACTATCATTCAAACAATGATACCAACGAAGAAGTTGAGGAAGAATTACAACGCCAGCTCGATAGCATTAAAGGAAACAATACTCGGGAAGAAGTGCCCAACTTCCACCCGCAAGAACAAAGCCCATTGCCCACTTTCAATATCGAGGATACTACATCCCATAACAAGAACAATTTGCCTTATCCTGGGTCTCCAGAACAATTTAATGATAATATGGTAGTATCAGATAAGGGTCAAAACAATGGATCTAAACAGATCGAAACACCCATACTCAAGCACGAGGAACAACAGCAAGAATTCTTGGGATCACCAACCTACGAAGATGCAGCAGTACAGCCATTAAGTCCTAAAAGCCATGAAATCGAAAAGGAACTTAAGGATCTCAACATGAATTTGGAAGGGCCAACATTGGAATCTGACGAGTATACTGGGGAGCATTCCAAGAATGCACCAGGAACGGGACCCTGTAGAGGTTGCCGTGGAGAGATCATACAGAATGCTAGAGGTGAAGAAAAGTCAATTTACTCAAAGACTTCAAATCTTTCTGGACAGTGGCATAGAAGATGTTTCGTATGTGCCCATGAAAATTGTCAAGTCATATTCAATAAGAATGTACAATCATATGTTCTTGACGATTATCCTTACTGTCATCAACATTACCATATTCTAAACAAGACCCTCTGTACCAAATGTAATCAAGGTATAGAAGGTGAATGTATTGAAAATGAATTGGATCAAAAGTGGCATATTGGATGTCTTACCTGTACAAAATGTTCTAAGTCTATCCACAGCGACTACTATTTAATAAATGGGACAATTTTTTGTGAATTTGATGCTAATCAAATATTCAGTGGACAGGAGAGTTTCAATGATGAAAATGGAAATGTAATAACGGGTGGTCTTACATCCCAGGATAAAGTCGAAAAGAGAAGAACTAGAATGATGTATGTTGATTAGCTTTTTAACAGTCGACGACCCTGCCTCTTGTATAATAAGATTTGTCCATTAAGTAGGTAACCATGTACAATAAATAGGTTATAATATATTAATTATATATATCATATAAACTTTCAATGCAAAACCGAAAATATTTTTCCTCTTATATTTTCGAGTCTACTTCCTTCTCTTTAATGTGCTAAGGTTTCTGTTGATAGGATTGATCATCTCTACTCAGTTCTGTAATGTCATGTTCTAACAACTCGTCATCGTCCTCAATGATAAAATTATCAGCATCAAAATCGGCTGAGTTTAATTCCACATTATTTGCAGTGTCTATATCATCATTGAAATTACCGAAAACCATCTGTTCATAACCTTCATCATATTCACCGTTATTGATACCACGATTACGCATCAATGATTTTTTCATCTTAATATAAATCAAGTAAGTGGTGACTGTTGAAGCCAACAGAGCCATCACCATACCGATAATATCAAATACTTTTGTAGACTTGGAAGTATTGTCGTCACCTACTTCTATTAATTTGTTTCCTACAAAAATGTGAAGGAATAGTTTCGGTGAAGTTAATACAGATGCAAGGAAATATGTCACCGGGGAGAGCTCTGGGATTGATGCCAATGCTCCATTTGACAAGGAGTAAGGGAAGGGGCACAATCTGATCAATATTAATAGAAACAATGAAGAATCATCTTTTAAGACCTCTGCGAATGCCCTGAACATCTCATTCTTGTTAACCAATTTAGTGGCTTGGTCCTTAAGAATATATCTGAAAAACAAGAAGGAGCACAAGGATCCAGTGACAGATGCCGAAGCAAGTAAAATCCAACCACTAGGAAAGCCATACACCATGCCTGCAAGAATACATAGGTCTGTGAATCCTATCAAGGGAGGAAAGCTGACCATGAATACCAATGAAAAAAGAAGAATCCAACCAAACTTTAAGCCTTTCCACATTTTAGCGATTCTAATTAAAAGCTGTAACAACTCTTTGTGGAATATCAAGACCAAGAGAGTCAGAACTAAACCAAAAATAACCAATAAATTAATAGCCAATTTCTTAAGCTTAGATTGACTCTTGTACCATTCAATGCATTGTGCAGCTAGTTTATTTAACTCCTCTAATCTGTGACGAGAAAATGTGTTGATTCTGCTAGCCAATCCTCCATTAGAATAGCTCCCTTGCCCCAATATCCCGGAATTAGAGATGGTAGGAAGTCGAGGCATTCTTGACTTCTGCTAATCTAAGCCTTTTCACTGTTCTCATAATTCTTGAGAAGTAAGCTCATAATCACACACGATATGCAGTACACTTGGCCGCAAAAATTATTTTAACTAGCCTCGTCCCAGTATATTAGACTACATTACATCAACTTTTATCTTAAATATGCATTTAAACTAAAAATACTCTCTATCAGTTTCCAGTTATTAGTTATAGATTATTTGATGATAAACTTCTAGTTTAATCGCTACCTTCTAACAAGTCAGGAAGCTTGCTGACTTCGAAGTTTTCATAGATGATCTTGTAAGTGGCTTCAAACAATGGGAACTCATCTTGCAACTTGAAGTTCTCGAGTAATTCGTGAACTTCCTTGGCAGTTATAATACCTTGAGAAGATTGACCATTCAAGATAGTCTTCTCAGCGGTCCATGCATCAACATTGTTTTGAACCATGTATTTTGCAACTTTAACGTTTCTACCACCAGCACAGGTAGTGATCAAATCAGCAACACCGGCACTTTCTTCAGTGAAAGTAGTAGGTTCTGGTGCAGTGAGAGCCTTAACTCCAAATTTCTGCCAGTAAGAAGAAAAGTGAATAATCTCTTTCAAACCAACTCTCATGACAGCAGCCTTAGCATTGTCACCCCAGCCGATACCATCAACAAAACCAGCAGCAATAGCAACGACATTCTTCAAAGCACCAGCGAATGAGGCACCGACAACATCCTTAATAACTCTAACGTGGAAGTATGGTCTGTGGAAAGCTGCTTTCAAGACATTTTCATCAATGTCTTTACCCTCACCTCTGAAGTCTTCTGGGATAGTGTAAGCAATGGTGGTTTCAGACCATCTACCTCTAGCAACTTCATTAGCGATGTTAGCACCAGAAAGAACACCACAGTAGATACCTAAAGTGTCAGTGATTGCCTGTGACAACAACTTACAGCCTTGAGCATCTACCTCCAAACCCTTCAAACAGGAAATGGCTCTGACGTTCGGTTTCACTTTACCGATCAATTGTTTGCAAACATTTGGTAAGAATTGATGGGGAATGTTGAAGACAAGCAAATCGGCATCCTCTGCGGTATCAACAAGATCAGGGTTTGCGACCAAGTTCTCTGGCAATTTAACTTCAGGCAAATACTTGACGTTTTCATGCTTAGAGTTTATAATATCAGTCAAATTCTTACCTTCAATTTGTTCTTGGAAAACCCACATTTGGACATCTTTTTGGAAAACGTCTGGCTTTTCTGCGGTGTTTTCAGCAACGAGCTTAGCAACAGCAGTACCCCAGTTACCAGAACCAATGATGGCGACCTTATAAGGTCTATCAACTTTAAAGCTTGCGTCTGATGTCATTTTAAAAAGTTAGAATATATATTGTAATATTAACTAATAGAACTAAAATCCAATTCCTAAATGGAGGAGTGACGGCCCTTATATATATTTATGAGCTAACTCTTGACACCAAACCTGCGATGGCCAAGTATAGCAGCTATTCACGGGATGCGCCCGTTAAGATTACCGGAAAAACCCTCGGCCATGCAAGGTCTCGTTTCTTTGTCTTGCAAAAAGTGACTCCCGTTAAGACCGACCCAACAATTCGAAGGGTCCAAACGCTAACACAAAATTAATAGATGACGGTCGGTTTCAGGATCGGGAACCGTTGAAAATTACTCAAGGATATAGAAAGTCATGAAAAAGAAACAAGTGTCTCCTGGCTATATCAAGTTTGAAAATACAATTGGTTCGTTGCTTTTTAAAAGTACATATATTGTCAATTCCTTTTGGAAGTAAGGCGAAAACGGACCATTTGTGGTCGTACGCCTGCTCGGCATTTGAGTTACTTTTGGGTGCCATTTTTTAAAGTCCCCGCTGGACCACCGACGTTTAGTAAATCCCCTCTTTCGCTCTATTCCTTGAACACCTTTCCATGGACTTTAGCCCACCGAGAAGTCGGAACTCGATTATTTCTTTCTTTATCAGCGGACTTGTTCGGAGACGATCTCCGGAGTCATCCCTTCCTATCCGGACAAATTCCAATTATTCTACTAAACCGACTGCGAGATTTGTTCAAATTCGAGCCATTTATTGACATCCGAGCCAATTTGCTCACCCGATATTTCGCGGACTTTTCTGCAGAATTAGAAGAATGTTGCCAGAAGATCTAATACATTTTATTCAGGCTGCATGGATAGTACTATGACGTCTTCATACTTGAGATTCCGTGATACAAGGCATGAATCGCTACTAACAAACAAATCGGGGGCAATTTTCATTGATGTAATAACATTAAGTTCTAGTTTCTGTCGTACTGGTAAGCATTAAAAACATCAAAAAAATTAAAAAAAAATTTTCTATTGTATATCAGGGCCAATCAACGCTGTTATTGAACGTAGTTTGAGCCATTTAGTACGAGTCAGCTTCCAATTAAAAGTCCATAAGTAAATTACTTAAAATATTTGAGCCTATTTATTTTAAACGCAGAAAATTTAAAAGTCAATGGCTATCATCATCATGACGATAATCGTCATAAACTTCTTGCCATGCGTCAGGGAGAATTGAACCTGGTCTCGATGGTTGTACTGGCCATGAATCTTCCTCAATCCAATCATTATTCTTCACTTGGTTTCCACTAATCACCTTTGCTGCTTGTAGAGGACTTGTAAGATTAGCCAAATCTCCATCTTTTATATGGGCAAGTGGGTCTGGTAAATGATTAACATGCTCCGCTCTCCACTCAGTGCTCTGTGAAGGAAAATGGGATGGTACACTGGGAGTCACTTGTTCATGGAATGTCGCCGGAGAAATCCTGTCTTTATGCCTTATTTCCTGAGCTGATGAAGTGTTCTCCAAAGGTCTTGACAGCTCACGTATATCGGCCTTATCATCTGCATGAACAAGCTTTTCATTCTCAAGTTCAACAGATCTACTACTGATAGAGTTCATTAATTTGAGAAAATCAGAATTTTGGAACTTAGATGCTGTCTCATCTGATGTCTGAGAGTTCATCATCGAATCTTGTACCCTTTGGGCGGCCCTAGCAAACTCTTCCTTTTCACTCTCATCCATTTCTTTATTATTTGACTTATTATGTGCTTCAAGTTTTGAAAGTTCATTTTCAAGTTGATTAAAATGACTTTCAAATGATGCTTGTTCCTGCCCCAACTTATGTATTTCCTGGTGTTCTGGAATGGGTCTCTGCTGAAACATAGAACCCTGGTAATTACCACTCATGCTCATGGGCATATTCATGAAGCCTTGATTATATGAGGAGTTTACCTGTGTCCCATATGCCGCCTGTGGGGTCATAGGAGCTTGATTCTGCATGAACTGTTGATTCCAGTCAGCCCCTTGAACGGGACGACCAGCTTGTTGCCTATTTTGTAAGGATAAACTATTGAAATCTTGTACCCACGATTCCTTATTCACGCCTTGCCGATGCATAGCGACTAGGTGGTGATTACCATGACGTTCGAGTCCCATATTAGGGAGTTGCGAGAACTGTGAAGGACCTTGGAAAGCCGAGTCACTATTGAAGTTCTGGAACTCATTATTCAAGTTTCTATCTATTCCTTGATGACTTCTGAATCCTTGGTTGGGCTGTATATTACCTGGACCATTTCTAATAAATTCATTTTGTAAGGACTGATCACGATTAGTATATTTCGATAAATCCTTAAGGGCATTTGAAGGCCCACAACTAGCATCATTCATGATCTATGTAGTACCCTTAACCAAATATACTAGGACACCTATTAAAATCGTTACTAATTCGTTGATCAAATTCTAATACATGACTACATGATATTAACCGAGCTTCGATACTCGCAAATCCATACTTCGCACGTGATATATTTAGATTAACCCCAAAACCTGCATATGAAGACCCCATAAAAAAAAAGTAAAGACGTTATACTATATGTAACCATTTTTAGAGCTTGACAAAGTCCCCCTCTCCATACATATCATTGTAAGTGTCTCCTAGAAACAAATGGATGTTCGAAGTTTGCATTGCTCTTCCGTATTTCTCGTATGCTTTATAACTTGAAGTTCTCACTAAAGTTGAAGCAGCAAAGCATGCTAAAAGCTTTGACTCTTCTGGAAGTAGCTTTTTTTGATCAGGTTCCCATAATCCTTTATCATAATTATTTGACCAATTAACAAGAGTAGCTATTGAACCACTAAGTGTATCCCCTTGACCACCCACTCTCTTAGGTGACCCCAGTGCGCTACTAACTAGGTAAGAATCACCCTGAGCAATTATGTCTCTTTCTCCCTTACGGAATACAATGACACCTCCTAATGCTTTTGATAGCTCAATTGTAGCCTTTACCATCCTATCCAAGTTTCTTTCTTCAATTGAGTTTTCGACTTTTAGCAGTTTCGCAATTCTATCGAACTCCACCACATTAGGAGTAATAATCGCTTTCGGGTACTTGCTAACCAACAGTGGGTCCAACGATAACGTAAACAAAGCATCTGCATCTATAATTATCAGTTTATTCAAGACCTTTAACTCTTGAACTATCCTTATGAGCGAACGCACCATTAAAGGGTCTCTCCCGAACCCAGGTCCGATAACGACAATGTCAATTCTATTTAGTAAAGGTGTAACTTTGGGCATAACATATTCATCAACAAGTGAATTCAATTTTGGTTGCTTCTGATGAACAACGTCCTCCAGAGGTAACTCTAACAATTGTTTTAACTCTTCATCATTCAAAATGGCCTTGATATCAGGATTGGTCAATTGGTAAAGATAAGGATGAACCATTAAGTCAGGACTGTACAGTTTGATAACTGTAGCAGCCAATTTTTCACAGATTAGGTGGTTCATATCAGATCCTACAAGGGCTGCTGCATGACATGAAAAAAATGGGGCCCCAGTATAATCTTCAGAGCCACCGATAACTGCGACTCTGCCCGCTTGACCTTTATGAAAGTGCGGAAGTAAAGGTTGCACCAATTGCTTAGATAGCTGAATAAGTTCCTTTTGAGACTTTCCCTTTAGCATTGTATTGTACTATTTATCCTTAAAAGCGATAACCACACATTGACTCTCTAAGCAAACTAGACTTTTTCTGTGGAGCCTCTTAACCAATAAAAGCCATTAATAATCCTTAGTTATGTACAGTACTTTGACAACATGTCGTCCTATATAAGCGAGCATGAAAAGGTTGCTCCAAGACTTCTTGCCACAATAGATATTGTATGTTAACTAAGATGTCAATTGCTCGTCAAATTACAAGATCAAAGTATTTTTTGCCAGTGCTTGCCGCTGCTTCCGTCGGAATTGGCTATCTGTATCTCGCCAACCCAATTAGAAATGAAGATGGTAAGACTTTCACAGGGAGTGATGAATGGATTGACTTGAAATTAGCTAAAAAGAATGATATTAATCACAATACTACTCATTACGTGTTCGAATTGGCTGACAAGGATCATTTGTCTGGTTTACAGACTGCCTCTTGCCTATTAGGAAAATATGTCACCCCAAAGGGTAATAATGTCATAAGACCTTATACACCAGTTTCTGACACTGAACAGAAAGGTACCCTTGATTTTGTCATCAAGAGATACGAAAACGGTAAGTTTTCAAATCACTTGCACTCTTTGAATGAAAATGATACCGTTGCTTTCAAAGGACCAATTCTTAAGTGGAAGTGGGAACCAAATCAATATAAAACAATCACCTTGTTAGGAGGTGGAAGTGGTATTACACCATTGTATCAATTGATCCATGAAATTTCCAAGAACCCTGAAGACAAAACAAAGGTTCAATTGTTCTATGGTAACTTGTCTGAAGATGATATTTTGATCAAGGAAGAGCTCGATGCTCTTCGTGAAAAGAACAAAGATCAAGTGGAAATAACTTACTTTGTTGATAAAGCTAAAGATGAAAAGGCTTGGGATGGCGAAGTTGGTTATATTACCAAAGAATTCCTCGAATCCCACTTACCTGGTCCTTCAAAGGACGCTAAGGTTTTCGTCTGTGGTCCTCCTGGTTTCTACAGTGCAATTTCTGGAAATAAAAATTCACCTACTGATCAAGGTGAAGTTTCCGGAATTTTGGCTGATTTAGGTTACACTAAAGAACACGTTTATAAATTTTAGCTTCTCTATAGAATGTAAGTAAGCAATGCTTTCAAATAGATTAAGCAAGAATATACATTCTTTTCCAATTAATGTGTTGCTGTTTGACTCCTAGGGCCTTTGTGCGATATACGGATATCTGTAAAGAGTTAAGAAGTAGGTAGCGCGATTTAATATGCGATGCCAAAAAATTATGCTGCGAGTTAAGATAGCCGTCGAAGGATGTTGTCATGGAGAACTAGACTCGATATACAAGTCATTGAGTGAGAATGTTGAGCTTCTTATTATTTGTGGAGATTTTCAGGCCTTGAGAAACACTACTGATTTGCGAACAATTAATGTTCCTGATAAATATAAACGACTAGGTGATTTCCATGAGTACTATAAAGGTACTAACAAGGCGCCTGTTTTAACAATTTTTATAGGTGGTAACCACGAATGCTCTTCTTATTTACAAGAACTTAGATTTGGAGGTTGGGTTGCTGAGAATATATACTATTTGGGTGAATTCGGATCAATTTGGTTTAAAGGTATTCACATAGGAGGCATCAGTGGCATATACAACAAGTGGTCTTTCTTGAAAAATGAAATTGAATCTTTGCCTTATAATGCTAGTTCCTTAAGATCGGTGTATCATGTTAAAGCCAGGAGTTTTCTCAAGCTCTATTTAATGAAGTCATTGGATATCGTTATCAGTCATGATTGGCCTAATGGTATAGAGCAATTTGGAAATGTGAGAAAACTTCTCCAAAAGAAGAAGTTTTTCAAAGATGATATACGATCAGGGAAACTAGGTAGCCCATTGGGTAGGCTATTGCTTGAGCGATTACAACCTCGTTACTGGTTCTCTGCCCATCTTCATGTGAAATTCGAAGCTTCTGTTCCCAATAAGAAAGAAAGTGGCCATATCAGTGATGAGAACTGTCAGCTTGATAATGAAGATCTCAATGATAATAGTGACCAGTTGAAAAGGAGAAGTAAAAGTGATTTGCAAGATTCATCAAAGAAGATAAAGACTTCTTCAACATATTTTTTAGCTTTAGATAAATGCCAGCCGCATCGGCAATATCTTGAAGAATTGGAAATCGAACCATCAGCAGAATGTACTTCATCTGAGTTGTTTTACGATAAAAGAGCTATTGCCGTTAATAGAGTAGTTGAAAACCATAGAGATATTTTAGACGACTTGGACTTGAAGTTACTATTTGAGCCGCAAAATCTTGATGTTGTTAACGAATTAAACGATGAAGTCGAGTTTGAAATGAAATATATTCTTGATACCGACTTAGTAGTGCCAAGAAACTTCAAAGTTATAGCACCTACATCAAATGAAAGTGAAATACCTTTACAATATTGGCCCAGTAACCAAACTGATGAATTCAGAATTAAATTTCGCGTTTGAAAAAATCACATTCCAATGAAATTTTCCTATGACGTCTTCAAAGTTATTGTTGTGGGTTTTCGAACTTGATTCGTATTTCATTGAATGGTTTGTATACACAAATGTTACCAGTCAACATGAATCAGTCGTGTATATTGTGGTGGCTCGGACTGCATGTGGTTTTGCAATAAATAAGTTTCAGCACCGAAATGGTCTGGATATTTCCATGCAGGCTATCACCGGTTTCACCCGTTTTGAAATATACCAAGACAGTACTTTTTTTCTCTCTCCATCTAGAGCAAATACTCATGACACCGTGATTTAAAACGAATTAGGAAATCTCAAGTAACTTAGAAGGTTATGACAATGCTCGGACCTGCCTCGTGTTTGACCCTTTAAGATTTTGAAAAAAAAATAAACCTAACTTAGGATAACTCACTGCTAGACGGTCTAGAATAAGAATGTAACATAGCTAAAGTTGGAAACCCTCTTTTGTAAGATTTTTCTTTTCTGCTCTTCAACTAACAAACATTTAATGGCGTAGACTAAGCATTATCAGGAGCCTCTTTCGCATATCGCGCGTATAAGGTATCTAGCAAATCTTGATTTTTAAGGAGATCCCATTACGTCATTACATTCAACGTGCCTAATTGGCCTTAAAGTGGTAGTCCAAGTCTTTTTTTAATGCATTAACGTAAGCATTATGCTTCAAGGTCGCCAAAACAATCCGTAGGTGTTTGTCAAATTCAGGAAAAAAGGGCTAGGCTTTAGATACCGGAATAGGAACTTCCTACGACTTCCGCCCCTCTTAGATCAGAAAATGCGCGAATAATACAGTATCAAATGTCAGATTTTTTACAAAAGATCACTTACATGCGACAAAACATTATGTAAAACTATCTTTCTACACCAGAAATTTATTAAAAAGCCACACCAATATCAAAGATAAATACTTAATGCCATTATTTGGTTCATATGGTAGTATTATGAAAATCAATAATTGGTGGCAGCTTACTGCCGGTCAAGAGTATTGTTCTACACAGTAAGGCAGCTCTGTTTCCGGTCTACATGTATACATCACTATGACGTAACGTATACAGGACCCCCTACTCCAGTAACGGCCCACCGCGAACCATTAATTAGACGGAACAGAAAAAATAAACTTGTATCTACCTCCGGTGGGGCCCTTACTTTTTTAGATCGATATTACTCAAAAAAATATACTCTATGAGTAAAGGATCTGAAATAGTCATCTTCTACATGAATCTTTTCTATCAGCTTCTAATCATATCAGGATGTGTCATCTATCGCAAAGCAGCTTAGGTAATCTTTTTTCTTTTTGGTCATATACGCAGGTCGAAACACATTATACACTTCACGGATTTTTATCGTTTTCTATATCCGAGCAAGCTATATGCAGACTGACGCATAATTTTACTACATTCCTTGTTTCTTTTGCTCGTTTTTATTTTTTCTTTTATGCAGCTCTTCTCAAAATTGTAGTTATCTCTGACATTTCTTTTAATGGTTCCAAAGGTCTATAAATAGGGATCATTTCCCTGAAGTAAATTTATCCTTTTCAAACATTATCAAGACATCTCATAGACTTAGAGATTAGATTATAACATATAGACAAAATGACTATCCAAAAACAACCAGCTACTTTTTACGTCAATGCCGCTTTGTTTGACTGTGATGGTACCTTAGTTAACTCTACTGGTGCTATCTCTGAGTTCTGGAGAGACTTCGGAAAGACAAGACCACACGTCAACCCAGATGAAATCATTAGAACTTCTCATGGTTGTCGTACATTTGATGTCATTGCTAAATGGTCTCCAGAAGATGCTATTCCAGATCAAGTCACCAAATGGGAAGGTGATATCCCAGACTCCTTTGGCCAATATGCTAAGGCTATCCCAGGTTCTGTTGCTTTGGTTAAGTCTTTTGACAAATTCTCCAGAGAAGAAACCAATGATGGTAAGCAAAAGTGGGCTATTGTTACCTCTGGTACTTTCCCATTAGCTAACAAATGGTTGAAGTTGTTGACTATTGATACACCTGATACCTTTATCACCGCTGAAGGTGTCACCAAAGGTAAGCCACACCCTCAAGGTTACCTTTCTGCTAGAGAAAAGCTTGGTGCTGGTGAAGCTCACAAGAAGGTTGTCGTCTTCGAAGATGCTCCTGCTGGTATCGAAGCTGGTAAGGGTGCTGGTGCCATGATTGTTGGTATTTGCTCAACGTATGACCCAGAAAAGGTTAGAAAGTCTGGTGCTGATATAGTCGTTGACGACTTGACCTCTTTCAAGATTGAATCTTACAACAAGGAAACCGAAGAGTTCAAGGTTACTGTCTCTGACTACCATTACGCTGCTCCAGAGTTTTTGCAACCTGCTTAAATTATTTAAGTCATTACTGATTGACTTCTGCATAAATTCGCATCATAGCAAGATTTACTTCTAAATGCTTGATTTTCGTTCATATAATTATTATAGATTAAAATATTACAATGTACATTAGTGAAAGTAATTTGTTATTTACTTGTATTGTTGCTGATATAGGAAAATTGTCGCATTTTGTTGATGGCGTTGAACGTTGAATATTCAGTTTTTCATATTCTCTTTCACGTGTGAACCATAATCACGTAAGTGCGAGATGATGATTATGTAATGCATCTCAAAATGAAAATTTCCCGATGCCTTAACATAGAATCTGACATAAGTTGTTAAACTTTAGGAGACATGGCACCTTCATTGACGGACTCATTCACCCTATTCACACTTCCAAGATCTGATGGTCAACCATTAAGGGAGAGGGCTGTTGTTTCTGCAATCGGATCACCAGAACAGACTTCTATTGATATAGGGATTTCGAAGTCATCTATCTCCACTTATGTTTTAAAGCCATCACCAAAGCTTGTGTGGTCCTATGCATTACCGCCTACTGCTATAGTTCTGACCTTGAATTCCATTCAAGATGGAGATAGAAAAGTTTATGCAGCAGGGATTACAGAAAGGAAACAGAACAAGATATTAGTAATTGAAACAGGTAAAGAAAACGTCGAAGACATCACAGTGAACGTTAAATCAAAGGTGATAGACATAGCCTTCATGGATGAAATTCTCTTGGTAGTCTATGAAAATGGAAATATAGAGCTAATCCAATACAAATCTCAAAGTTTGATCTCAGCATTCAAACAAGAAGATAAAATCATTTATCATACATTTATTCCCAAAGGTGAATTTAATACCAAACATGATATGATCTTGACGATCCATGAAGATAATTCTAGCCTCAAATTCAAACTTATCGGATATGATCGTGAAAAGATTCTTGAAATAACGACGGGCAAAGTTGAGACAGACAAAGCATACTTGACTGCCTCATTTGCTTACAGATCTGGTATCATTTATGCATTAAGTACAAAATTAAAGAGCATCTGCCTTATCTCAATTAATGGTTTCAAAATTGAAAAGGAAATAAATGTTGAAAATTTAATCAATTCATCTAACTCCGAAATAATTGCACCATCTTCCGATAGGTTATTATTATCTTCGGGTAATTCTATGCATTTGTTGAATACGAAGTTTGAAAGTAAGTTGGATTCTTTCACTGCAGAAGAAGGTGGTTTACTGGTGATTCAGCTTGCGCCAGTTGCTGGAAAATCATTGAAGACAAGCAAATCAATTGCAGTTTACTTGAAACTGGTGAAAAAAGACACTTCACTCAATGTCATTAATATTGATGTTGGTTTGAACAAGTTAAGTGAGAGTCTTGGTAAGTCTATCAAGATGGTGAAAAGTGATATTAAAGGGTTCGCAAATATCCTCGATGACGACATTGAATCGAGCTCGAAAAAGTCACGCGATGAAGCATATGAAGTACTTGAAAAGCTTCAACAGTTTAAGGAGTCTAAAGATTTAAATAATTGGGAAAGAGTAGTAACTCCTTATTTGAAAAATGAGTCGTGGCTGGAAATAAAGCTTGCATTAAAGAACAAAAAGGGAAAAAAGCAAAAGACATATCAATTTCAAGGTTTCGATGTTGAGACAGACAGAGTAACTGATTATACCTTTGTCATTGAAATTCTTGATAAGATTTTTGAGTATAAAAATGGTACCATGACCTTAAAGGACATAGACTTTTTGCCTGAGCATTCTTTGATATACTTGTTGACGAGTCCGATGTATCCAGAGAAATGGTCAAAAGGATTATTGAAATTGTTTGATGACTTGGATCAACCTACTTTGCTTAGACAAGCTGTTCTTACTTGCCCAAGTATATATTTAAATGATCTCTTACATCATTTCACCCTTACATCAAGAGAAGACGAAATTTACGAAGATATCTTAAACAGATTGGCAACTAATTATTCAGTTAAACAAATCACTTTGGAGTTTAAGACATTAATGGAAACATACGGTGAAATTAATTTAGAGGCAATCTTGGTTAATTTGGTTGAGATCAATACCAGCAATAGTTGGCAGCTTGTGGAGTCGATCATTGATGTTGGGGGGCTCTTTAATTGGTCATTAGATACCATTGGCAAGTTGAGTGAATTTGTGGAATCAAAGATTAATACATTGACTACAAACAACTTCAATTTGATGTTGGTAAATCAGGCATTGGAAGTTAATGAACCGATGAAGAAGAAGCCTGTTAAGGCTAAAAAGAAATCTGACATTGTTTCTGCTAACCAAGAACAGCAACAACAACAACTAGACTCAATCTTAACCCTCAACAACACATCCTCCAAGAAATTACTTGAAAAAAACTCCTCTGTAGCTTCCAGATCAGTCCCTGTTTACTCTCTTGAGAGGTTGATTATATAGAGAAGGTAGCTTCTATGTGTATCCTGTATATTGTATGAAGGCATTATTTCGAAATCCTGAATAAAAAGATTAGCTTAGGATTCATTGTGCTTCTATCTTGAATTAATTAGGTTGATGTCAGTATCGTTAAAGGCATATAGAACTGCTTTAAGAGCAACGAATGTTGCGTTCAAGAATGATGCACCGGTACTACATGCTGCTAGAACCAAAATAAAAGAAGGATTCGAAGAGAATAAGAATCTCACTGAGCAATCTAAAATCGATGAATGTGTCAAAAATATGAATGATGTTAGTAGATTTTTGGTAGAAAACATTGTACAGGGGCAAAAGCAAGAAAGTGGAAAGTTTCTCTTGAACTTCCACGATAAAACTGAACTAGGTGATAACGAGACCATTAAAAAGAACAATAAAGCAAATATGGGATCTCTAGCAGGGGCCAAAACAAAGAAATACGGGGACGTCAAAAAGTAAATGTTTTATATCACCTACAAGTTGTAAATAGATAAATAGAGCATCCAAATATAATGACTTATAAGATGATCTGTAATTTGTCTACATCTTGAAAAAAAAGCTCAAAAAAAAAATCCAAAGGGAAAAAAAATTCATAATAATGATCTCAAATAAAGCTTGATTATTTCGCCCATCTACATCTTTATGATTACTACACCAAGAGGCCAGGCATTTCAAAGCTATATAGGAACTTTGATTTGATTGGTTTGGCATCATTAGACATCAATGTCAGCTCCTGACCCGGGAAAGAGAGATGTATTGATTTCGAAAGCCCTATCTTACTTGCTTCGTCACGGTGCTTATAAGGAAAAGTTAGAAATTGACGATCGAGGCTTTATCAGTATTTCTGATATCTTGAAGAATAATCGTATACGAACACATAAAACTACTGCTGATGACATTGAAAGAATTGTGAACAATAATGATAAAAAAAGATTCAAAATAGAGGCTAGAGACAATGGAGATTTTATTTGTGCCTGCCAGGGACATTCGATCTCTAGCGTGTCTGAGTCTAATCTCGAGATTATCACTTTAAATAATATGCCCGAGGAAGTTTATCATGGTACCTATAAGTCTAAACTCCCACCAATAGTAAAAAGTGGGGGACTTAGTCGTATGACTCGAAACCATATTCATTTTACTCTGCCTGACAATAACTTATCAGGAATTCGAAAATCCACAAATGTGTTGATATACATCGATATCGCTAAATGTTTGAATGATGGGATGACTTTCTACAGGAGTAATAACAAGGTTATTCTTAGCGCTGGCATAAATGGTCTAATTCCCATTGAATATTTTCTGCGGGTGATTGATCGAAAGACAAACGAAAATATTGACTGGAAAATATACGCAACCCAGAATTAATAAGAAGAAATGTATACATATGATAATAATAAGCGATAAAAGAGGAGTGCACTTTTACTAGCAAAGCATTAAAAATATAACCTTATTTTTTGTGTCTTTTTTCTTGTCCAGACACGAAGATCAACAACGAGCTTCTCGATCTACGTTACCAATTCGGGCTCGCTTTAGATCTTCCCTTTGAAACGATCTCAGACATGTAGTTGTCGTATTATTAAAGACGTTGCTAGTATTAGTGTTTTGAGGTATTTTCGAAAGCAGCCCTATAGGTACTGCAATACCAGACGCATCTAATTTGAAGAATGGAGCAAAAATCTTATTTTCTTTAATTTCATTGGGCCCTTCTTGGCATCTCATCATATGACTACTGAGAGAGTAAGACCATAAAAATTAGTGCGAAAACGTATCTAGGGGATAGAAAAAAAAAAAAAAAGAAAAAAACTTTAAAAAGTAAATCTAGATTTCACAGGTCATAAGAACTCCTTGTAAATCTATAGGACAGCAGACGTCAAGGTAGGGATCAAAATTTTGATCATAATGAGTCATCAAATTTAAACGATCTACAATAGGCATATCCAAATAATTCTCCAGCTCCGAACCTTCCTCTTGCAAATTTCTTTTTCTTCTCTACCACCTTTGCGCAGCGACTTCACTTTTGGCCTCTTTTGCATTGCGCGATTAGCATCTCCGCAAGCAAGTTTTAAAAATCGTTTGCTGCTAAAGTTGTTGAAAGGCGAGAGCAAGCAATGAAGAATATTTCTTTCGCTCGAAACGGCTCGTAATACAGTGGTTACAATTTTTAAAATTTTTTGAACAAGTCCTCTTTTGGTTTAGCATATTTGAATGCCCAACGATTATTGGTCTGGAACGTAAAAAGTTTTTTACCTCACTACCCGAAATGACAGCAAAGTACAGAGCAGCTGAACCTTATGTTTCATCTACGAACGAGGCGGTTATTACTGCATGGTGTAGCCTAAATATTTCCGGGCGCCATGTCATCCATGCGGGAACTTTTCCGCTAGAGCTTGTATATCCACCTACGACTGTTCTGGTTCCCGGCAGTAGTTCTAGGTCCCTTCTAGCCTAAAATTTATGCTGGTCGATCGCGAAGTGATGCCACTAAGTGCAGTAAATATTCCCCGTATTTGGAATTGATGTCGCTAAAAATGATCTAGTACCCTTGTATGGAAATATCCAGGCGAGCCGATCTAGACTTTTTTTCATGAAAACAATTTAACCACAAATGCATATATATTAGCAGGGGCCACTATTTGCAACATGCCTACGGCAAAGAATTTTGAAGGCAAAATTGTTTAAACAGAAGCAATAAATCACCTTGATTTTGAAAGCACTCAAGTTAACATTTCATACCTCTGATATCCTGGGATAGATATAATCAAAGAATAATCCTAATCGTAAATCTATTTTAAGTTTTAAGGTAGAAATAATTTCGAAAAGGCAAGTGGGATATTTATCACAGATTTAATTTAGTCATTTCGAGGCAAGTTGAAAACGTATTTGAAGAGGAAGAAGTATCAAGAATCCTCATCCGATTCATTTGAAGGCTGAATAATTTATCGATGTCTTTGAAAACGCAACCTACTATGACAAGTTACCCAGAAGGCGTGATATCAGTTGATTCCACCAATGAAGCATCAGACAGAAGTTTACAAGACAATAAAATATGCCAGTGGTATTGCTGCTCTTGTGGCAAAAGTTATGGAACTATAGTCTACAAACAAGTTGAAGATCATGATAGACAAGAACTTATGCAGGCGCTAGAATATTACTGGCTGTTGGGGTATCATAAGATTGACGTAGATATTGGAAGTAGTACTGGTAATGCAGATCAGATTCTGGATTCGTCTTGGGATGAGAATGGGGAAAGTCATTATCACTATAATAGCAACGAATCTGAACCTACCCTGCCATTACAAGATCATAGATGTGAACTCCCAACATCGTCCAGTAATTATAATAGCATGAAATTCAACTACAAACCACATGTTGTCTTGAAATCAGAGAATGGTATTGATTCTGCAAAAAATGACGATCATAGACATCATAGTCTAGTTTTAAATTTTCCAACGAGGTTCACTTGCTCAAGATGTGTCCATATGATGTGTCCTTATTGTTTGAAAATACGATACAAGGATTTGTATTGAAAAATTATTAGGGAAGTATAACATGAAAGTCCTGACGTTTTGAATTATTTGAAGATAATTTCCATTAGGACAAAATTAAAGCTATAATCAAAGTTATGATATTTGACGCTTAAATCTCTTTCAGGTACATATTAATAGAGGAAAAGTAATGGGATACCATGATTCGGTTTCATATAGTAATGAATTCCATTGAGGGGTTTATTCTGGTCACTGTTTCTTAGCGAGTATGAGCAATGACGGTAATGTTGATGATAATAGATTTCTTTTTCGAGTTTCAACTCAATTTCGGGTATCTGCTTATATAACACTTCAGGGGCTATGATTTAATCTGGACCCTCAATTTGTTTGGAGTAGAAATATTTATGGCATTGAATATGACTATATGACGCATTGTCTAGAACTATCTGCATTCTTTGTAAGTGAAGTAATAGAAAAGTCACGTTATTACGGCCTAACTTAACATGACTCTTTGCGTTGTAGATGCTAGTTTTTAGTCATGTAAGTAGTTTGATAGAAGGAGCGATCATGTGATATTTTATGTGTAGGAAGTATCAAGTCGAGAACTACCCGTTAAAGTTATGTCAGTATATGGGAAGACGTGCGGTAATTGCAAGATATTCCGAGCAATAAATATTTTTGAATCTATTATTGCCATGTTAAGAAGACCGGCCACTACAATCAAGTTGACTCCTGAAGATGTACTAGAGTTCGACAATAGTCTTTTATCAAAACAATCCCAGAGTAAGAACTCTGATATCAATAATAGCCAAGTGCTTCAGGAGCCCATGGATAGCTCTATAGGGGAGTTTGGGGAGCATTTCAAAGACGCGAAAAGCTCGGGCTTTCCTCAACCATTAAGCAAAAGTAGAGATGACAGAATAGGTATTACCCGTAACGCGTCGAGTTAAACCTCAACATTACCTATTGAATCAAGTGATTTCATGCATTCTATATTTACACTATTCATATGCGACAATGAGCCGCCAAGATAACCATTTTTAAAATATCGAAAGTTGCTTTATGTATGATTCCTCCCATTAAATAACGACTCATGGCTTATAATAAATTCTATCTTTCAATCATTTTTTGTTCAATGCCTTCCTTTTCAACCATTTGGATTTTACGTTGGATACTCTTGCCTCCGAAGGAGGAACTTTCAAGCGTCCTCCGGAATTGAACGATGCAACTTTAACATTAACTGGGCCCTTTTTGACCGTAAGTTTCTTTGCGTTCCTCAATTTCCTTAATTTCTCTTCCTTTAGCTGTTTTTCTAAAAGTTTTCGATCAAACTCTTCAAAGTCCTTGGAAGTTAAATGCTTAGGCTTTTGTTGCTCCACTGGTGATAGATCTTCCTCTGTTAATCCATTAATCAAGTCTTCGGGTAAATATTCCGGTAATGGTTCTTCAATCTTCTCTTCTTCTTCTCGTTTCTTCTCTTGTTGTTGAGCATAGTATAGATCTTGTTTTCTCCTCTTTTCCTTCTCCAATCTACGTGACTCTTCCTTCTGTTTATTGGCTAACTTCTGTAATGCAACTACTTCTGACCTACTCTTTGTTGCTGACTCTTCTTCTGGTGCACTATCTGAGTCTTCCTCACTTTCATCGTCGGGTTCATTTTCGTTTTCAACTATAGGTTGGTCTTGAAAATCATTTTTGTCACTATCGTCAAAGCCATTATCAGAAAATTTTATTTTTTTGGGTATCTTCTGGGTATTCAAATTACTTCTAGTCACCACCATTATCTTAAAAGTATAACTCTTATTTAATACGGAGTCCACGCTAATTATGTTCTGAGCTAGTTACCTCATCTCCATTACCAGCTGGATATATATTTAAAAAAAAAAAAGAGTATATATGCAGGACTTATCCATTAAACCTATTTCGCAGCTTAACTTATACGTCTGGTACTAAAGAATTTATACCATACTTCTTCCATTTCACTCGAAGAGGATCGCATATCAACTTATTCACATGTCCTCTGTGTAATAGAGCTTTCAAAGTGCCCGTGTTAATATCTATACCATCAAGGACTAAGGTTTCGATCTTCAAGAAAGAGTAATAGTTGTGATCCCTGGTCACTGAGGAACCAAAAAGGTTTATCAATCCTATGCCGTCAATCAGATTGCAGAAGCTTAAGTCCAAAGTCCTGAGTCTGCAGTTTTCGAGACCTACTACTTTGTGTATATCTTGGTTGAAAAATTTCATGCTTGAATTGTCTAAATCGAGCTCATTCAAATAGAGTTCCTCTAAAAGCGGAACTAACTTTAAGATATCTATTAGACTAATTTTCGGAACCCTTAAAGATATCTTATCATTTTTGAAGAAAATATAACTACTTTTCCCAATGAATAGAGTTTTAAGATGATTATTCCTATTACAAATGGAAAGTAATTTACTCAAACCTTTCACTGAAAGCGAAGAAGAGTAAAGATCTAGATATGACAAATTATGCAATTGGAATAACGCATCATCATCCACATTATTAAGATGAGTTTCTTTTCCAATTGCTGCCTCTCTAATACCGAACTTCTCAAACTGTATCTTAATTTCAAAGCTTTGAAGTATGTTGAAGAATGTTGACAAGGTCATGTTTTCACAATTCTCGATATAAAGACTTTTTAGATTGCTGGTTGATTCTAGGAACTGGCCAAAAGTTTGCTCTTTGCCCTGAAAATCAAAGGATACAATTGTAAGATTGACGAGATTTGGGAACCTTTTATGCAAAAATAGTGGATAGGGATTATAGCTGTCTGGTCCCACTCTCGAGGAATTATGTGCTCTAAGTAAATGTGGATGGTTTAAAATCAGAAGGGTCTCCAATGAAGCGTAGCTGACATCGGCATCGTTTTGGTTAAGTGCAGTTAACTTATCGTTACGGGGTAAAAACTCATTATTTGATGACGACATCCTTTTATCTATGATCACTATATCCAATGATTTCAACGATGGCATCAATTTAAATATAATATTTTCGAATCTTAGAGAGCTGTTAATTCCAAATCTGAGATTCTCAATTGACTTAAGTCCAGGGCTGCTCCAAGTAAGCTTGTTTAGTTTATTAAGTAGCAACTCAAAACTGAAATCGTTACTCACAATCTCTAGGTTCCTAAATTTGAGTCTTTTGTCGTTGAGAAACGATTCAACTAATCGAGAAAAGTTTATTGAATTCAGTGCACTTCTTATTTTCAATGATTTGGGTTGACGACCCCCATTCCAAGTGATCATCTTTCTAAGAAAACTCAACCCAGCATCGAAATCCTTGGCTTGAACTTTTGCTCTCACGGTCAATTGGTCAAATAAGCTGGGTATACTGACAAGGTTAAAATACCATAATTTTGACACCATGAGGCCATTTAACACGCCAGAGAAAGGCAAGTTCTCGAAGATTATTGAAATTATTTCTATAGGAAGATTCCCAAATGGATCCACAAGCTTCTTTCGTCTTTTATTTTGTAGATCCCTGCTCCTCGATTCAACGACGAGATTATCTCTTAAATTCACTTCACCCTGACTTGTATGAGGAGAAATTTGTTTGCTAGAGCCATTTTTAGTAAATCTGGCAGCTTTCAATTCCGTATTTAGTTGGCTATATTTCGTCTTCAAGCTCAGAAAAAGCTCTTCTGGAATGGCCACATTATACCTTTTTTTGGCTCCTTCGATGACATATAAACCCCTTTGATACATTCGATAAGCCTCAATTTCTTTTCCCAATAAACTAAAGACCTTACCGACTCTCAAATACCCTTTACAACTCAAGGGCTCATATTTTACTAGAGCTTGGCCATCTTTTAATGCACTTTCCAATCTCCCCAACTTCTCATAGGTAGCTGCCCTCTGGTCGAGAACTGATCCCAATTTTGGATGTATACAAGGTCCTATGATGGGATTTTCACTGAGCCTATACTTTTCTACTCTAATACGCTTAATATCGGTGCTTGGAAGACCTTTGAGTCTTGTGACTAATGCACTGTATAATCTTAAAGCAGGGGCGTACTTCTCCTGTTTAAACAAATAAATAGCCTCATTTATGTTATCTTCTATGTTGTCAGTTTGTTGCATGCTTATGTTTTCAATTGGTCATTTCTATAGTTTTGAGATCTTAATCCTTGGACCTTTAATTATGTGTTGATGTTTTCCTAACGCGTATCGAAAATGCTACTGTAAAATAAAATGCAAATAAATTAAGATCAATAAAACTCCAGAACTTCGTTTCTCTCGATCGATCACTCTTTTTATTCGGCCACTATCGCCTTATCTTTGACCAATTCACAAATGAATAGCAGCTAACAAGCTCTATATACGCGTTCGGAAGCACTGCACATGATGGCCGCAGGTCCATCTTGGGATAAGAATATGTATGCACTACCCTCATTAAGTTGATCCAACAGTAGGTCAGATACCAGTTGAAAAGAAAGACTTACCATGGCATATGTCTTCTTCAAAATCCTAGGTAGCTGTCTAGTAATGGCCTTAGCAACATATGGTGTTGGAATTTTGCCATTGAAGCTACAGCTTTCAAGTAATAAAATAAGATTAGCATCAATGGCTAGTATGGGAATATTAGTGGGGTCAGCATTAGTATTGGTTATACCCGAGGGATTCAAAAGCGTATTTTCATCTATAGGGGATAAGAACAATGATATTGATCGAAAGTCAATGGAGGCCGGTTTTGCTTTGATTACCGGATATTTCATAATGTATGGTTTGGATCATGTACTATCTCTTCCTTCATGGAAGGGGAAATATGTTCAATCCGAAGGTGCTCCAAATTCAATTCACTTTAGAGAAGTTATCTCCTCAATTTTGGATACTTCCTTGACTTTGGGGTTAATACTTCACGCAGGAGTGGATGGCATTTCCCTAGGTTCATCCTTTTTGAAAAGAGCATCATCAGTAAACCTTACATTTTATGTTGCCATAATCTTTCATAAACTACCTACAGCGATTAGTCTTACTTCGATACTTTTGAGCGAAGGTATTAAGACCCCTCTCATTAAAGTGCATTTACTTCTATTCACATTGACCACACCTATCTTCTCGATCTTGAGCTATATACTTTTCCTGGTGAGCCATCTAAGTAATGACGGAATTATTGGAATATTGTTTTTGTTCAGTGGAGGTACTTTTCTTTACGCCGTGGTCCATGTTATGATGGATGTCATGGATTCATCTTCTCATCTAGTGCCCGCATCTAGTGAGAGTGATGAAACCTTGACCCAAAGCTCAAATTCAAGCTCGATGGAATTCATGGTTTCGTGTATAGGTATGTTGGTTCCGGCTCTTTTGAGTCTCTTAAGTGAATAACTTATATTGACTCATGAATAATATAGGACATTGATACTCATTCCGAAGAAGCATCCTCAACGCACTCAAAATATGCCTCTATTGAAGGACTCCGATGTACCTTTTGTTCTGTATCCTTGTGTTCATCACTATCGCCTTCTGTTTTCATATCATATTCATCTAGTTCGGGTATATCCACCTTGTCCCCCTTTTCATCCAAATTCGTTTCAACTTCGGTTTCTCCTTCTTCATCATCGTCTAACCCTTCATCTCTGTTCTGTCCAATCTTTTCCATGCTACCATTTGAGTCAAAACTGGAGTCCATCTCCAGTGTGGTATTCTGGCTCCCATCTTCTACCCTTAATCGATTCAGTTTGGTGGTGCTCGTGGGGCTAGAGCTTACAATGCTTATATGAGGATCTTTTGTGCCAGACCACTTGAGAGACCTCCTTATATCAGGAGAATTGAGACTTTTGAACATTCCCAGACTAAGATTGTAGTTCGAGTTATTTTGTGATCTTGCATCTTTCAATCTATTCAAACCAATGAAGGAACTTTTGGCGGAGCCTTGGTATGAATCGCCTCCAGATACCTTGGGATAAGTTGCATTATATTTTTCTTCCCTAATAGGTTTTCTGTGTTGTTCTGAGGCTTCAACCGTATCAAAATACGGATTCTTCTGCGTGACACTTCCTTCTTGTTCCTTTGATTCTGAGTTTTCACTATTATCAGGATAATCTTCACCTGTATAAAAATTACTAGAGCTCCTTGCCTTCTTAATATACTTGCGAGTATATTTAAAGTCACTTGCTTCCTCGCCAGTGGTATGAGCTCTAGGAGCAAACCTATTGAAAATCTCCTCAGAAGGTGATTCCGGTGATGCAATACTGTATCGATGAGTTGGATGCCCAGCCGACATACTTGAAAGAGAAGTAGTTGACATCCCCCTACTCCTTAGAGGTCCCTTTTTACCGGAACCTTTTGTCGTCGGACCCCCTAGAGTATTCCTCTTCTTTGGTGGAATCATAGGTCCAGAATGTTCACGTTCAATTCTTGGTCGAAATGTCTTCAATGGTGTGAGCTTCTCTGGTGTAGTAGGAGGCGTATCCTTTTGGTTTAAAATGGGGGAATTCACCAACATATATGATAATGTCTTTCCATGGGCTGGGACATCTTTGCTTCTAGATAATGCTGAAGACTTCGAGGTCAAATTTGAGGAGATGAGTTTTCCTCTAAGTGCACTTATTGCTTTATCCAATGCAAACTCAACACCACAGTGGTTTTTGATTACAGTGATTCTGGGCCAAGAAGCTCTGACGCCTCTAACAATGAAATCCACAATAAACTCTGGGGTGGGATTCTGTAAGATACTTTTGAAATCAGTCAACTTCATATCAGGCATGATGGTGATATCTCCAGAATAACTCTGAGATAAAATGGATATCATTTTGTTCGACAAATTTTTATTGACATCCATTTCATTCATGATCTGTAAATAATGAATTATTTCGCAAGTGAAGAAATCGTATATATTGTTTAAGACATGCTTGACTTTGACATTGAATTCATTCTCAACATCACCACCAATATCGCTCACCGAAGCCTTCAAAATAGGTACGACATGGGGGTTGACTTGAACGGCAATGATATGATCAACATTAAACATTTCCAGTAACCTCATAATTGGTAAATCATTATCCACAGATCCGTCAACATACTTCATCGAAGTATCGTTATTCCATTCGTGAATTTCGTTAGTTTTTGGGTCCTTCTCATAAATGGATGTTGAGGCAAAGACACCAGGAAGAGAGCAACTGGCACATACTACAGACCAAATAAGACAATTAGGTGCTGTTAGATAATTTATGAGCCTGATTTGTTCATGAATCGATGCTGGTGACACTGTTATGTTCAAGATTTTTCCTGTCATATTGTAAGCTTCTCTGAAAGTGAGATCACCGATGAAATCGTACATCGTCTCCTTCAACCCATTAATATCGAACAATGTACCGTACTTAAGAAGGTGGCTGAGACTGTCTAATAGCCTTTTAAATTTTCCTCTCTTAGAGCCTGGACCCTCGTCACTCTCTCCGAAAATATTGAAGCGTCGCCCCGAAATTGTACGCAATAAGTCAGAGACCTCGCTATTTGTATGGCTGCATATGATACTGGCTATGATTGAACCAGATGATGAGCCACTGATAATTCTAGGAAGTAAATTCTCTTCGTGAAGCGATGCAAGCACTCCAACATGAAAGATACCAAAAGTACTTCCTCCAGATAACACTAATGCAGTTCTACCTATATTTTTTCTTGTCTGAACAAGCATTCCCAATAAATAATGTGGGTCAAGAGTAACATTTTTATCACTGATCAAATAGTCTAAAGACTGAACACATTCTTCAATATAGTCTTCTATCAACTTTTTAGTCCCCACGTGTGAATGACGATACAAGCTAATGTCACCCATATTCCCCAAATTTCTAATCCATTTAGTGCGGATTAGATATAATAACAACTGGAAGTCCTGTGATTCTCTTGCTTTTCTCATTTGTGCCAAGTCATTTTGGATGAGCTTATAATCGTAAAGATCTGACACAGGGTCTTCTTTCCATTTTTTATTGTTTAATAAGTCATCTAGCTTCAAAGATATTTCATGCCACTGGTTATATGTAATCGCGAGCTTTTGGTCCTCCAATAGTTTATTGATTTTTATTGTCTTTTCATCCAAACGTGGCAATAGCCTATTGATAAAAGGGATCCATCTCAAAATAGACATATTTCTACCTTGTTCTGAAGTTCTTTTTTCATTCAAATGATTAAAATCATTGTACAACTCTTCGATTATGTCCGAAGCCTTCTCTGCTGCTCCCTGGGATATAGCATCCGAAGAAAACTGCTCACTCATGTCGACAATCAAAAAGTAGCTATCTCCACACTTCAATTACTCTCACTTTTATGACAAAAAGAGAGTTGGAGGAATGACGACATTTATTGATAGCGCATGCAAATGAGTTCGAGACGACATCCCAATGAAGCCGGCCATCGCGACATGGTATATATTTTTCATTATGACTGATTTTCACTATCCATGAGCTATAGTCATTGTGATTATTGAATTTGGTAAAACTCCTTGAGTCTTGAAAAAACCGACATCATAGTGATTGGCCCTAGAAGTTTTCCTAAGAAAGTTAGTTCTTTTTGGAAGAACACTCAATTCTCGAGGACCATCAAGAGTCTGCGGCACATACAAAGAGGTAAAACCAAAGACGCCTCAAGAACCGCTAAAAGCAAGCTAAAACAGAAACACATTACGGGTGCACACTCTGTTGTTCCGAGGAAATTCGAAACTTTTAAACAATACAATCATTTCTTTAATCGATTCATAGACTCCAATAGTCACACAAGTAAAATGTTCACGGTTACGACTATTGCTCATAAAACAAGTGACTCTAAGCAGCCACTTATCATGATAACCAACCGTGAAGGTAATAGATATTTCTTTGGTAATGTATCAGAAGGTGCACAAAGGATTCTTAACGAAAACAGGTTCCGTTTAGGTAAACTTAAAAGCATATTTTTAACTGGTGTATTGTCGTCATGGTCTGATATTGGGGGTCTACCTGGCTTATTTTTGACCATAAGTGATGCAACAAAAAATAGCATTGATATCTTTACCAACTCGATTAACACTGCACTTTATGTGGTGTCCACTTGGAGGTACTTTGTCTTCCGTAAGGGAGTAGAAATGAAATTGCAGAATGCTGACGAACAGTCATTAATAGCCGATAGCAATTTAATAATCAAGCCCATAAAAATAAATGGCTCTTTATATAATAAGGTTGATAATGAATCCACTGCCAATAAATTGGTGCGGCAATTGGAAAAGCTTGTATCTTTGATGTTTCCAACTGATACAAGTAAAGTGAATAGTGCTGATCCGCTGTCTTATAAGACCGATTCAAGTGAAGGTGACATACAAACACATGTCAAACTTCCTGAAGTGTCAGAATTGGAACCTGTTGTCAATCAACCTTCAGTAAGTTATTTGATACGATTTACTCCCATGAGAGGGAAGTTTGATCCCCAAAGGGCCAAGGCGCTAGGGGTTGCTCCGGGTGTAAAATTTCGAAATTTGACCCAGGGGGAATCTGTCACGAATGAAGCGGGTGAGTTAGTGCATTCTCATCAAGTAATGGAAAAATCTAGAGAATTTCCTAAAGTCCTCATATTGGACATACCTAACTCAACTTATTTCGAAAGCACCATTTTATCAGATAAATGGTTTTGCAAGGATGAAAGCATAGGTCAGGAGGATATTGGGCTCGTAATTCATTTTCTTGGTGATGATGTTGACTTTGAACTGGATAGGTATACTGAGTTTTTGCAGAAGTTCCCCAGTCATTGTAAACATGTAATCAGTCATTCCAAACTTGCAGATAACACTTTAGTTTTCAAGACTTCTGCAATCAATATTCTTAAGTTGAAGAGTTTGCTGCCATCGCTTTTTAACTTACCAAATTTTGAGGTACATACACCTCTAGAAGGACCAAGCAACCATTTCAAGTTACAACTGTTACAAAAATTTGAAATTGAGAGTGATAAAGTTACGTATGATCCTTCTTCCATAGTGAGCGATTCCTGGGATTCACTATTTGAAGAGAATGTCGTTCCTCTTCACTTACCGAACATTGATAAAAAGTCGATTATTGATGACAAACCCGTTCCATTATCATTAGATGGTGGGCTGGTTAGAGATAAGGTGCAAGTTTTCACATTGGGGACAGGATCTGCGTTACCTTCAATTCATAGAAATGTTATCTCAACTCTCGTCAGAATCCCATATTTCCAGAATGGTGAACTTACGTACAGATCAATGATGCTAGATGGTGGAGAAAACACTTTGGGCACCATGTTACGGTTTTTCGAACAAAGTAGCCACAGGCAGCTTGAACAGATAATGAATGAACTCAGCATGATTTACTTGAGTCACTTGCATGCAGACCATCACTTAGGTATAATTTCGGTGATAAATAAATGGTTTGAAATCAATAATAACTCTACAAAGAAATTGTTTTTGGTATTGCCTTGGCAGTACAATAACTTTATGAAAGAATGGTATAATTTGGAGTCTCAGAAAAAACCGTACATTGATCTTTCAAGGATTGTCTATATTAGCTGTGATGATTTTGTCAAAGATAGACAGCCTGAAATCAGGCAGATTAGCTTGTCTGATTTCGAAGAAAGGTTTCTGGGAAACGCACCGAAATCAACGTCAAGAGATCCTCTTTTACCGAAGAATAACGATGCTATTTCTGAACTTTACCAAACTTTGAAAATCAGCTCAATAAAGACTGTAAGAGCCATTCACTGTTACTGGGCATATTCTGTCACATTTGACTTTGATTTGAGTGAATCAGAAAGCTTTAGGATTTCATACTCTGGAGATACCCGCCCCAACCCGAAGTTTGTGGAATCTGGTTCTGGTAGTGACCTTTTAATCCACGAATCTTCCTTAGATAATGACTTGATTGAAGAGGCAATCTCTAAGAAGCACTCGACAATGATTGAAGCTGTCCAAATGGCTAGGCTTATGAAGTGTCCTAAACTCTTGTTGACTCATTTCAGTACGAGATACTCCAATAAGTCAAACATGCTTTTGAATAATATTGAGCTATCGAATCAGGCTGAAAAGCTCTCAAAGTATTTGGTGAAATATGGATGCTCTCCCAATATATTCTCGTTGTTTAGGAATGATATTTTAGACCTTGGTGAATTGACTATATGTATGGCCTTCGATATGATGGCCGTTAATATGTCGAGTTTTTCTGAGCAAGAGACTAAGAGAAAAGAAATACTGGACATTTTCCAAAATGAAGATGACCAGAACTTGGATGAACTGAAGAAAGAGAAAGAATCAAAGAGACAGATTGCGAAACGTGACGCCAAAAGAAACCAGAGGTTAGCACAGTTCAATGACTACAAAAAGAAAAGACGAGTTAGCAGTGAGGAAAATGACTAAAAAGGTTAATGTTGCATCATGTAAATAGCTTAATAATTTATAGACTTTTATGATGTCGTATGTCGTATGGCATCTGAGATACACTTATGTGATAGTAAGATCGCGTAAATCTTAAAAATTACGTCTGTCGATGAATGGTTGAATGTCCCTTAATATTCCAAGAGTCCTGGATTAAGGAGCTTGTGAATCTGAGTATAAGACTAAATCAATATCTGTCAAGTCAGTATGTTCATAAAAACTTTGTTAATAATGCTTTAAAGGTGAGACCTATATTAAGAATATTTAAATTCCTAAAGACAAGGAACGATCTCGGTATCACCGCAATACTAGCTGATTCAAAGCATAAGATTTTGGCGGTATTTCCATTTGAGCCATCAGTGGTAAATTTTGAAACTCGTTATAGACAAAGATTAACTTTCCACACCTCCAACTGCTTGATACATGTCAAAGATGCACATCTTAAATTTATCACGCGTCAAGAACTCCTGAGAGACTATCTGATATACTTTGATGACGATGTTGATATAGTAGTTATGGAAGTACTTGATCTTGACATATTTCTGAGAGACCAGTATATGCTTGCCAATCATGTAGAAAACACGTTCCACTTCTTATACGACGATTTTGAGTACACACTATTATGTCGCAAGCATGAAAGACGTAACTTGAATACTATCCTCCTGGGCGATAATATCAGCATTAAATCTACCTAAGCACTAAGTATATATAGCAATTAAATAATGACATCGTTGATGATCTCTGAAAAAATGAGCCAGTGGTTTGTCGTAGATTCTACAGGCTAATACTTAATTCAGCTTATTTGGGTAATTGATGATTGTACACATATTCGCAAATTTTAGCAGCCTTTTGAAAAAGCTCTGTAAAAGAACCATTCAGATGGTTTCGATTTCTCAAATGTTCAAGATGAAGAAAGGACCACTTCCATTCAAACTTTCAGATGATGAGTCTTTAACTGATTCAGGGGAAAGCATACCAAGTTTCGAGGATGTTCATGAGTCGCACGAGACATTACCGCTTCCACAAGAAGAGCAACCAGTTGATACAGCACTGATAGAGGGCCCCGATCGGGCGGCAGTCAAAAATTGCGTCCGTAACTGGCTCCCTAGACACAGTCCTGAAGAATTGAGTCCGCTCTTGCCGGTACATAGTTCACCTGGCCTGAGACCCTTATCGCCAGTACCATCTCAAGATCCCGCTCCTCTGACGATGCTTGATGAAGTGATGTGGTTCATATGGGAATATGTCTTAACACCATCCATGAGATGTTACATTCTCCTGCATCGAGGGGTGTTTACGTTATTGGCAATCGCTATATTTTCGGGCTTATGCTTATGTCTCCTCTTAACTGGTCAATTGGGCGCTCTATTGATTTTTTTTAAAATTGTGTTTTGTTCACTTTTGCAACTAGTCGACCCTTCAAACACCATCTGCTCATGACTTATGAATACTTGGAACTGATCTTAGGCATTGACTACACTTTTGCTAATGTGATTTTTAGTCTTATTATATACAGTTTCTTAATTTAAAGTAGTGTGCTCAATGACGATATTTAGAGAAATCCACTCAACGTCTCGGTCTATCCTTCACTTTCATCTTATTTACATTCTTGAATTTTCTTGTCTTGGCGAACTTCTTGAGGCCCCACATGGATTGTGAAACCTTATTAGACTTCGACTTACCACGTCCACCACCGTGGGGGTGATCAAATGCATTCATAGCCACACCTCTAACCTTTGGTCTTCTCCCTCTATGACGACTGCGTCCTGCTTTACCCCAAGAAATTGCTTGATGTTCTTTATTTGAAACAACTCCTAATGTTGCATGACAGTTGATATCTATATATCTATGCTCACCAGAACTTAACCTTACAATAACCTTATTCATCTCTGGGTGCTTTGATAACAATCTTCCAAATGATCCTGCTGAACGCACTAACTGACCTCTTCCACCAGGACGTAACCCAATATTATGTATGATCGATCCAACTGGAAGCATGTGTAAGGGCAAACAGTTACCTCTTTGCATGATTCTAGCATTCAATAAAGCTTCATCGATTTCACCATTATTAGTCTCGTTCATTTCTTCTATGAAATCTTTTGGTAAACCACCTCTAAAAGATTCCACAACATCGCCAGCTCTTAACCCAGAGGCAGCTAAAATATAAGATAAGTGGCCGGTTTCATTGTGCTTCAATAGCGCGATATGCCCCGATCTGTTAGGGTCGTATTCTATTCTCAATACTGTTTGAGTTCCACCTTGTAATCTATATGAATCCACAAATCTATAACGTTGCTTATGACCACCACCTCTTCCTCTGACAGTGATATGACCAGAGTTGTTTCTCCCCGCTGTTTTCTTTTTTGGTGCTGTTAACTCTCTCACGGGTGCCCCCTTGTGAAGATGATCATGAATAGGCTTTTTGAAATGTGTGGAACCCGGTTGTAAATGGCCATTTGCATATGATTTCACTTCAACAGTTGCTAATGCCAATTTCCTTTGTCTACGATAAATTTCATCTCTCTTTTCTAATTCTGTCAAATCATCCGTTTCGTTATTTACTGAACCGGGGTCTGATTGCATAGGTGATGATGAGCTAGTAGCTTGAAATCTCACCAGACGATAAAGAAAGGGGTTGAATACCGACGATGAGCCTCGACAGATCCTGCTCCACCCTATCATTTTGTGCATGGTGCCTTACTTCAAATTTAAAGTCACCTTCACTACTGTTCTTACGTTGAAAAATTTCCTAAACCAATTTGGGATACTATTTACGCACGGCCCACAATCTGAGTCTGCAGCGCGCGTATTTTTCAGAATTAAAATTGACCAATGATTTTTCACAATATCGTATTCCGAAAATTGATCGCATTTCCTGAGGCATAGAATTTGGAAAACCATTTACGTTGACATCAAACTCTCATAAGTTTAAGTAGGACACTGCAAAGAATAAACTAGAAATGGCTTCTCGTGTGTTCTTCCGTTCTTTAGCATCAAGTGCAAAGGCAATTAAGCCACCAGTCGAATTGTTCGGATTGGACGGTACTTACGCTAATGCTTTATACTCTGCCGCCATTCAAGATTCGACTATTCCAAAGGCTTATGAAGGATTGACCAAAGTCAATGATCTTTTCAAGACTGATGCCAAGGTTGCAGAAATCATAAACAACTCTTCTCTTACCAAAGAAGACAGAGACCAAGTTGTGGACATTATTTCCTCCAGCTTGAAATTAGACAAAACTATTTCCAACTTTTTACGTGTTCTTGCTGATAACAACAGATTAACCAATTTGAAAGCTATTCATGAAAAGTTTGGTTTATTGAATGATGCTGAACAAGGAGTTGTTGAAGCTAAGGTTACTTCAGCCAAACAATTGGACTCCAAAATTTTGAAGAGATTACAAGCATCAATTGGCAAGTCCTCCTTTGTTGGTGATGGTAAGACTTTGAAATTGACCAACACTGTAAGTCCTGAAGTCTTGGGTGGTTTAGTTGTTGAAGTTGGTGATAAGACTGTTGACTTGTCTATTGCCTCCAAGGTTGCTAAGTTGAACCAATCTTTGAGCGAGGCATTGTAGTTTGGTGAAAGTGTCAAAATTTGATGGTTACTTTTACTTTTTAAAATATATTCATTTCATTAATAGCTACAACTTTTAATGAAACCTGATCAATAGAAAATTATTCATATCATGTTACTCGTCTACGAAAATAAATGGAGTATATTCAATGCTATCAGTCGCACTATAGGTAAAGAACATATGCTGGCGTTGTAGTCTAATTCACGTAGGTTTGTAATCCTTGATGTTTTATTTGTCCAAGATACGTGTATTCTCAGGTATAAATGCGACCGCAATGCCTCTTGTGATTTCAATATTTACTTAAATGTATTGATACATTTTCCAGTGTTACCAAATAAAAGACATGCAAAGCAGAGGTTTCACCTCGTTTAAATGGTTTGCTTCGGTGCTTGCTCTAGCACTAAATTTCTTCGTCTATTTCTATCCAGATATCTTGAATCTGACTGGAAAGTGCACTTGGTATGATTTCGATGGTCAGTCAAAGATAGAAAGCAAGTTGAGCTTCATAAATAACTTACCTGAGAATTGGAGCCAAAAGCTTTTGTTGAATTTCCCATCATTGGTTAAAGAAAATTCAATTGATCTGCCTCGTACAAAACAAGGAACCATTAAAGATATACATCTTTTAACATTTGGTGATCCACAAATAAATGGCAACTGGCCACTGACAAAGTATATAAAAAGGTTGGATAATTATGGGAATGATTACTATCTAGGTCATATTTATAAAACGATGAAGGAGAGATTAAATCCAAGTCATGTTGCTGTCATGGGAGACTTGTTCTCATCACAATGGATACTTGATTCTGAATTTTATAACAGAACCAACAGGTTTGTTGAAAGATTGTTTGTGAGACCTATGGAATATAAAAAGAATGTTGTTGAAACTTTCGAAAAACATGAAAATTATGACTGGGTAAACTTCATGAATAAGGAGCACGATTTGAACCCTAATGAAAGATTTGCCTCAAGAGTTTATGAAGATATGTATGATTGGTTTCGAAATCAAACGTTCCCCAACAATGAAAATCCTCTCTTCATCAATTTGACTGGAAATCATGATATAGGATACAGTGGTGATGCAACTTGGCAACATATGGCAAGATTTCATCATTTGTTTGGTCAAAACAACTACGTTCTCAATTACAACAAAGGGCAAGAAGAAGAGTGGAGATTGGTTGTCTTAGACTCCTTGACGTTGGAGGGCCCCGCACTTCAACCAGAGTTTATCAATTACACATGGTCGTTCCTTGACAATATAAAGGAGAAAGAGAATCCCAATTTCAAGGGGCTGACGGTGTTAATGACACATATACCTTTGTACAAGGAAGAAGGTCTTTGCACAGATGGTCCTGAACATAAATATTATATTACCAATGAAAGGGAACCTTACAAAGTTGGTAAATTAAGATCTCAGAATCATTTGGCAGAGGAAGTAAGTCAAAGAATTTTGGAGACTATTTTCCCCAACAATGATAAGCCCGGAATAATATTGACTGGTCATGATCATGTGGGATGTGATACGTGGTATAATTATGAAGATGGTAAATGGAGTGCATCAAAAGCCAAAGACTCGCTGGAGAGAAGCTCTGTACGAGAAATTGTCGTTAGATCTATGATGGGAGATTTTGATGGTCAGACGGGAGTTTTCACTGGCCACTTTGATTATGACCTGAAGAAGTGGCTCTTTGAGTTTACCTATTGTTCTTTTGTGGTACAACATTGGTGGTGGGCCTCAAAGGTAACAATATTGATAGCAATTCTATTACACTCACTTGATATACTTCTTTGAATTCAGTATATAAAACTTTTACAGAAAATAATATAGGATATATATGCCCTTCCATGTTGAATCATGACTCAGTCATTCTTTGGTTCATCCTTGTTCTCACCGTCTTCCGGTTTTTTCTTAGACGTTTCGTGTTCGGGTTCATCTTTCGATTCGCCGTTCTTCTCTTCCCCACTCGAACTCGTTTTTGTTTCACCACTCTCTTTGAACTCCCCAATAAACTTTTCAATGTCTTCCTTTGCTGTAGTAAAGCTTGCTTCAGGACTTATTTGAATCTTTTTGACTTTCAAAATCCCATCGACAAAGATCCAATGTGATCTCTTAATTCCCAGAGGGGACTTTTTGGCTCCCAAGATACCAATCAATTCTCTATGAGGATCACTCAACAATGAATATTTGAGACCCTGTTTCTCAACGAAATGCTTCTGTGCTTTAGGCTTGTCAGCACTCAATCCAAAAACAGTAACATCAGAACTATGCAAGAAGTCGTAATTTTTCTGGAACCCACATACTTGTTTTGTGCAGCCAGGAGTCGAAGCCTTTGGATAAGCGAATAACACTAAATATTTCGTCTTAGAAGCTGCGTCCTTCAAACTTATTTCATTCTCATCTTCATCCAACAAAGTAAGATCAGGGACAGGGTCACCAACTTCAATCTCTTTAGAAGAGGACTTGCCTTCCAGTTCTTCTGCCTTAACATGTCCGGACTTCGGTTTCTTGGAAGGCGGCTCATCAGTAGAAGCAGGTTCTTCCTTAGATGAGTGTTCCTTTGCAGCCGCAAGTCTTCTTGATGATCTCAATTCTGGCATTACCTTATGGCTTCTCTTTCTAGCTAGTCAGCACTAATTGATATATATTCAAAGTAGACAAGCTAGATTTTTAGCAATCTGATATTGCCTTGCTTCCTGTATTTCATTTTCTCACGTGTGAAAGCCATGAACAGCTTCGAACCAACATTGTGAGCCACCTATTGATAATAAGACATATAATGCCACACAAATATTGCTCCTGGAAGTGTACAGAAGCAGATGATAGTAGTCTTAAGATTCTTTACATATAAATTTTGAATTAGGTCTTCTGTTTTCTTGAGGTGTCACACTTGGTTTCAGTCTCAGACAACACATTTTCTACAATAGGCATGAGGCTACAGGGCCCACCTTAAGAGGGGGAGGGTGGGGTGTTTCCGACAATTCCATAATTTTACTTAAAGCATTGTTGTGGCAACAAGTATTATTAGCAAGGCAATAGGGGCAGGATTCACTATACTCTAGCAATGCGAGGCAACTCTTGCTCTGAAAAAGTTGATTTAGAAACGGAATAATCGGCAATAAAATACCGCATTTTGAAGATTACCGCCCATCTTATCTGACACATCTCCAGTTATCATATCCCATATTTTGCCTAGAATTATCAAATAGATTAAGGGCCGATCCCCCGAATAAATCATACGGCCACTCTCTACAATATTTTTCCGCCGGATTTAAAATCTTCTTTACATGCGAAAAAGCCCCCTGGTATTTTTTGCCGGTGTTACTGTTCTGGCATTGACCTTGTAATCTCGGAGTTTGACAAAAGGTCTTTCTTAGAGTCTGCATACGGGGAGATTGCGGGAATGTTTTACAAGTGATCTTGACGTACAAGCCCTTTGTCTTAAGCTCTTTGTCCAAAGGCTTCTTTTGTTTAGACAATCCCTGGTTTTCTATGTAGTAGCAAAGCTTTGCGCTCAGACGCAAGTGCTCGTGCTTTTTCTAGTGATATATATTACGGTAGAATCCTGCTCCCCAAATTGTTTTTCTGATGTTTCCCAGCACCTCCATGAGGTTTACTACATAATAAACGTATCAACCTCGGTTATTGCCGCTAGGTAGCCATTAATAGCAATGTTTAAAATTACTTTGGCTCTCTGGCCACGAGGGTCGGTCATATGGAAACCATCAAATTTTCCTGTATCGAGAGACACAGTCCCCTATGATGATTTTCGGACTTCGTATGGGTAAGCGATTGCTATTCTACATTGTTTGCGATTGTCAAGGCCAAAAACCTAGATAATTAATTCGTAAATAAATTAAATCATGGGTTAATGGTTCCTGATATGAAGTCATGTCACCTATTACTCAATATGGATAAAGAAAAGAAAACTGAGGAGAGACAAAGTTTTTTTGAATCCAACAATTACCGCTGGGGAGAATGGTACTCCACTTTGTTGTGTTTATTCCGCTAAGTTTTAAGGTAAACTCTCCCAAACTAGAGAGAAAACGCATGTCCTGCAGATAATACATGTACCAGATCATCCTCCGAGCCTGGTAGATTAATGAGAGGCGAGGTTCAGCCTCGTTAACTGTTTACAACCATGTTCTTGCAGTATTGAAACGTGCCCCATTTGCTGCTAAGGTAATTATAATTATTTTGAAGGATGGTATAGAGGGCACCCAGCCACGGCTGATAAGGGTTCCCATATCTTTCGTGCAGATTCTTAAGCAATTTAAACGTATGGCATTTCTTACTTATAGACGCCGGTTTTATTAATCTTAACTTTCAAGAAAGTATAATTGAGATCATGAGTGTTGCCAATAGCTCAAGAGGGACGCTGACTCCTTCCTCGCAAAATTATGAAAGATATCCTTCCAATGGGAGAATTCATCTTCCTTCAAATTCTAATTCACCAGATCATGTTTCTTTAGCCCTTTCAAATAGTGATACGTTGTTTATGGAAAAAAGACCACATTTAGAACTTCAAGATACTTATGTGGACAATTATACTTCGTATTTACCATTTATCTGGAGACAATTGAGGGACCAAAAGAAGGAGAAGGCTCGTCGTAATAATAATCGTGCTTCTTTAGTTATCCCCAGGAGCATTAGGATTGATGAGCCAGAAAGAAGTGAATATGCAGATGCAGATTTTGAAGCAGGATCTGTCGACGCTGGTTCATTTGACTTTGGAGAATCTAACTACGTATATAATGATGTATCAGATAGCTCATTGGAGAATGAATCAAGCGAGAAAATCATTATGGGTAAAGATGCATCAAAATATTCTGTTAAGAGAAAATTTGTTATAGTGACAAATTATATGAAGAAAGATACTTATTTATTCACCGATGAAGAATCATTTACCATATTCAAGGATTTAAGAGCAGCTCGTAAACAGAAAAAGGGATCGAGGACCAATGAAATTCAGAACGCGGCTTTTCAAGAGTGGAGAGAATATCCACTGCAAATAATTCCTCCAAGCTTCAAAAAAAAAGGTATGGGGATGCCATTATTCAAAATCAAGACCCCTTACAGTTTAAAGAAGAATGCCCCTTTCATGATCTTCAAGAAGTATAGAGAAGTACCTTTGATGTCACCGAAGAGAAACGATGATTTTAATGGTCTTCTTGAAGAAGACTCCGAAACTTTTGATTATTGTACTGTATGGACTAGACAATTCCTGACTTTTAAGAGAATCACTTTTTCCTTTTCAACCGATGATGGACGGACATTCAAAGTTTTGGCTTTTCAAGATATCCAGAAACCTCTCACAGATTTCAAGTATAAAGGGACAAGATTTAGATCGTTAAGTGTCCCATCAGAATGTAATTCATCTCAAAATGGCAGGAGTTTAAAATTAATGGTGATTGACAATGATAAACCTTCATTATGTGATTCTATAATAAATAAGAAGCAAGGCTTTGAACTCCTGTCTTTTCTTAAGAGGAGAAAGAGTGTTGAGAAGTCTGGTGAAAAACAGAGTGGTTATGAATCAAATTATAATAAAAGTGATCCTACCACATACCCTAACCCTGTTCCTCACCCTTCAAATCTGTTATTATCGAGTAAAACTCCTCATTCCTTGGAAGCTTTGGTAAGTAGGAAAAATCCACCATTTGGTGACTGTGTGGAAACTTCATATTACTTGCACTCTTCTAAGAAATATGCTGAAAAGGGAAGAGTTGAATTATATCAGGACATAAGCACTTTAAATTCTGCAAATTTTAGCAGTACTTTATCCACAGATATAGATAGTCTTGTTTTGACTTGCATAACTTTCACTTTAAAAGAAATGAGTGCTAATGTTCCTAGTAATTCACCCGTTTCGTCATCAGGGCTTGGGAAGATAGGTGCATTAACTGTACAACCAATTCATTACGCACCTATGCTCACTTAGGTGTTATGCGTTATTGATTGCTACATAAGCTTCCCTTCCTTCTATATACTAAAAATGAATATAACTATTGTATGAATATAACTATTTTATGAATAGAACTATTTTATGAATATATGACTATAACTATTGTATGAATATAACTTTTCCTTGTTTAATTACGCCTTGGCGATCTTGACCTCTCTCTCGTTGGAGGTGATCTGGGTGGTGAATGACTGGATGAATGACGATGAAGTGAAGATCTTGAAGGAGAACATGTTCGGGTATCTTGAGATGAATGTATTCTATGTTCCCTATCAGCTGGCTCTGTCTCTGTATACAGTCTATCTTCATATCTCTGTTCACTATATCGATGTAAACGAGATCCTGAATACCTCATGTGCGATCCGTAGTCTCTATTGTAACTTCCTCTGCCATAACTTCCACTACCGTAATGTCCTTTCGAAGGATAGCAATATCCTCCTCTACCATGATACCCACCGATGGGGTAATTGACATATCTGCCATAACCATATCCCCTCCCCCCTCTAGAATAACGCCCCTGGTATCCACCTCTTCTGCTTGTGGATGCTTCATAGCTCATGCGTCCTCTGTAGCTGCCTCTTTTAGAGGTACACGGATCGGACCTCGCCACTTGGACCACCAATCCCTCTGGTAGCGAGAACGGTAAAACCTCACCGTGCAACTTTAAGGCTCGCTCACAATCTTCCAATGTCTCGTATTCAACGAATGCATATTTTTCTCCATCATCTGTCCTTGGCGGAGGGATGTCAAGCCTTATTAAATCGCCAAATCTATCAACAATGTTAGTTTTTGTTCGCTGTAAAGATAAAAGTCCCTGTCAAGATGATTTTCCTTAGTTGGCGAGAACTTCTTTGAAGAATACCATTCTCTCAGATCAATGGCTTTGTTGAGATATGGATTGACAACTCGAATCAGTAATATTTGAAACCAAGTATCAAAGAATAGAATACAACATTCGTTTGCAATGGCTTTCCCTCGATGAGAGTTGAGAAATCTATTAGCTTTTTTTACAAAAACTTCACAAGATTTACAAACCAATTGGCAAACCCAGAGTTGTTATGTGGATGAGATGTGGAATCAAACTAGAAAATGGTTGGGAAGTTAACTTGGCAAAATCCTGCTTGAAATTTTCCAGCCTCACCACTGAGTACTGAGAAGAAAGAAACGACGTCGAAACCTATACGTACTTTTCGAAATAAGGAGCCAACTCAGCTGCTCTTGTTTCTCGAGAAAACCCCGACACATATAACGTATTCTTGGGCATCTTTCAAAAACTTGTAAGATTATCGGGACGTCAAATCTTTAAGCTCTTCTGATCAAATCGAGCTTTGACACTTTCACTGAGCGTTTTCCTGCACCGATCTGTATCGAGGGATCAGAAAAGGAAGCAGCAATTTTTCAGTATACTCGGCTCATGAAAGTGAGCCCAGTGAGACAGTGGTGGCATGTAAAGTATAGAATTTCCTGAGTTGTTTTGACAAATGGCAACATACTTTGCTCCAACGATTACTTCAAACCTTTAAGATTCACTTTTTCATGTCGGACGCTATAGCACATGTAGAGAGTTTTAGACGAGAAAGTAGGAATAGCGAAGATGTATCATATTCGACGGAGGCCAGACTGTTATTACCATAACAGAGGAATGTATATATTGTTTGGAAACTCTTATGTCACAGTTCCAACTTCCATTGTCGACTGGAAGCCCTCGACAAGGTGATATATTTTTGATTGGTTCCCCAATGTCGTGCTGTTGCAAAACGTCACCCAGCGCCCATGGTAATTCCCTCTTCGTATAACGTGTTCCTCGGCATTGTTCCTCAAATCAGAGGCTAATATTTTCTGCAATTTCTGACAGATTTCTTTCATTGATAGACTCCACGACCTGCATGAGAACCCAAACCCCAATGGATAAGCGGGACGTGGGCATTGAGTATAAGTTTCGAATAATGTGAAGGTTCAATATTTAGTTCGTCCATTTAAATATTTACTTACGAGATGACAACTAGCGATTCAAGCAATGATAACGAAAATGCCCAAAAGTACAAGATTGTCCGTGGCACAGAAGGATACACTTCAAAATTTGTTGCTCTAGCTTCTTTCAGAAAAGGTGATGTACTCGAACACATTACACATCCAACTCTTGCCGCAAAACGGTACACAACAGTTCAAATCAGCGAAAATGAGCATATCGAGTTGAACAGTGATATTGTGTATTTGAATCATAGCTGTGACCCAAATTGTGCAGTGGATATTAAAAATATGTTAGTACGTCTTACGAAAGACGTCGAAGCAGGTGAAGAATTAACCTTCTTTTATCCAAGCACTGAATGGGATATGGATCAGCCTTTTAGATGTTGGTGCAAAAGCTCCCAATGTATTGAGAATGTTCGGGGTGCTAAATACCTCTCGAAGGATGTTTTAAATAGGTATTTTATAAACGACCACATTTCGGCTTTGTATGATAAATACTCAAAATAAAATGTATTAGAGAGCTAGAGTTGCTTCGCTTGTGTTATCTACCACATTTCTAATTAAGGAAGTCAAATTGGGAGTGATATTCGGTAAGTTTTTATCTTTTCATGCTATCCCCTTTCACATATAGGTTCGCCTGCATGAAAGTAATTGCAAGTGTCATAATGAACACTTTTCATCAATTGAAAAGGGCCCATTTTAAAGCTTAAATATTATGTTTCACTTTTCTGAACGTATATATCATCGCAGTATGCCAGGCTTGCATTTGGACTTTCATCCTTCTTGAAGCATTGGATTTCGATATATATATATATATATTAGAAGATTGATTGATAACATTGAATGAAATATCTTCTGCTGAATTATTAGAATGTATCGTCACCAATATTCAATTGGTCAAATTTCCGTATGACCTAGGGTCTAACATGAGAATTGTGTTACAACGATGATGGAAGTCATATTACTTAAGAAAAAACATCCCGTATACTGCTACTTTTAGTCTGTGGGTTGTCTCCTATGCATACACTTAAACAAAGACAAAAATACCTTCGATCTTTTCTCTACTTTGTCATTCGATGTCTGATGGTGACTATCTTGAACTATGTGACACTTGAGTACTTCTAAGCACAACAGGCTGTAATTTTTGACATATCCTTATCAGCGTGAAAGTGCTCGCTACTAGATTATACCTTTTGTACAGGTCTGTCTATCGTTATTAACGTAGAGAGTAAAGGAAAAGTTAGTGTTGGGAAACAGATTTTAAGAATCTCCTACCAACCTGTTTGTTGCCAACGTGGGACAGATTTAGTTGTGCATTGAGAACCAAAAAGGTAAAGCGGATTCATGTGTATCTTCGGACTTATAACCCAGCCACAACTGAAAATGATGGCACCCTACCTAGCAGAAACTTGCTCAACTTGTAAGAATGTTTGGGCATTAGCCTATCAATGAAAACTACGTGTCCATATAAAGACATAAGCCAAAAAGTTACGTTTACCTTAATGCCAACTGTTGCATTGAATGTATGCGGATCTCTCAAATGGTGTGAATAGGGGTTGACACAAATTCAATGAAAGTACACATATTTTTCTACACATTCCACCAAAGGCCTGCTGTATTTTATTTTAGCCAGTGCAGTAGGTCGCATTTCTCTATTACCCTCACCGCCCAGTCTCTCACTAATGATTATTTCTGTTAGCCAGCTTCTAAGGCATATTACCGCGAGAGGTAACTGTCGTGTGGACCTCTGTTAGCGGGCCCAACATTTTTTTCCTTCCAACATTTTAAAATAAATCGTTGGTGGACTGTATACACCGAGCATACACGAACTGTAATGTCAAATTTATTCTACAACACAAAAAAAAAGAATGATCCTTCAAGACGTTCTTAAGTTGAATGAAAATATATTAAAGTAAGACGTATCCTTTAGTGAGCTAGGAAAGAGTCTAGAGCTTAAATCCCCCATAGTTAAGGTTTAAAATCATAATTACCTCAGCATTTCGATATTTCATTAGGTTTGGTATTTCATAAAGTGTGTTAAGATCTTGTATCTTTTAGCTTTATTGTAAATTCCATCTAACTTGGATAATTGGAGGACACATAGCCTTAAGTGCTTTTGAGATGTCCTCGACGCAGGAGAATGCTTTATTGGAGCATGATATCGTGAATGGCTTCTCTCAAGATGACCATGACTTGCTAGATGAATTCTTAGACCAAAGAGTCTATGACTCTTTATCAGGCAACCAGGAAATGTTGGACAGTTATTATGATGATAGTGGACATATTCCAATCGACTCAAGTGAACCACGTTATCATGGAGATGATGAAATACCCTTCTCATTCAACATACAATCTGCAATACAGACACCGAAAGAAAATTCATATTTGTATTTGGATCGTTATAGGAATAGCGAGTATACTACCCCAAGAGACGATACATCTTTCCTGAGAAGTCCTATATCTAATGCGTTACAAAACCCAAAGCTTAGTGATAAGAAGAGCTCTTTCGCAGATTATCAAGAAATTAGAAATGAATTATCTAAGTTGAAATTTGGCAATCCTGATATGAACGCTTCCCCTGAATCGGTCGACATACCAGATCCCTCATATCTTGACTTTTCACCTGAGACAATGTCTAAAATGCAGTATGAATTGAAACTTTCCAGTTTGCCTAGTTATTCGAGAGTGGAAACCCAAGTGAAGTTAAAGTTTTCCTTAAGTCCACCTCCAGTCCAACTGTTGTTGCACATACCTCAAGATTTAATCTCAAAAAATAAGTTTTCACTCGAATCACCAGTACATAGTTTGCCATCCATTTTGAAAGATAACTTGTTGTACTTGGATACTTATGTGCTTACTTCGAACTTCAGCAAATCTTGTAACATCTGTTCGAGATGTATTAAAAGAGAACAAAAGAGGGCCTCAAGAAGAAAAAGTGGTCAAAATGGTGAGTCCGAAACTAAGGAACAATCAAACGGGTCAGTCAAAAAGAATTCTAGTACATGGGCTGACGAGGACATGATGAAAAAGGCCATTATTTTCAACAGTAAAGAAATTGTGTCATTTCCACCTCCTAACGGATTGAATCGTGATTCTAATAAGTCTCTTGATTTGTCCGCTAGAATTATTTGTTACTGTAGACACCATAATGAGTCGGAGGGTTTCAAGCTTTTGTTTGTAATAAAGGATGCTTCGGGTGAGGTAGTTGCGAAGCAAATATCGTCAAGTATTATGATCATGGATAGAAAGAAGAATTCAAGTAGTCAATCGCAAGGCAGGCAAGATTCTGAAATACATAATAAAAGCATAAGTGAGGCATCTCAAAGAAATGACGTTTCATGTATGGACTATGGATTTGCTAATTCAATTCATCCTTTATCGCCAAATTCGATAGATGAATCAATGTCCGAAAATCAGACGAATACTGACACTGATGGAAGGGGGTTCAAAAAGAAGAAGTTATCTGTTGATGACCTGTTAAATGCACATACAAATCCTATGTTTAATGGTAGTGTTAGTGGGTTTTCACCAATGAGTAATAGCGATACTAATACCTCTGCTGCAACTAACATGCTCGGAAAACCTGTTGGCTTCATTCCAAACCCAGTCGTGGGTGTCTCTCCATTAACACAACCAACTTCTGATCAAAATATGCCCACCATTCAACGAGTAATACCAGCTCAAGGCCCTCTTCGAGGTGGAATTGATGTCACCTTGCTTGGGTACAACTTTCGTCCTGGTCTTCAAGTAAAGTTTGGTGCCAACTTGGCCTTGTCGACTCATTGCTGGTCTGACTCCACAATTGTGACATACTTGCCACCTGCATCACAACCTGGCCAAGTGCTAGTAAGTTTAGAAAACTTAGAAAATGGTATGACCCCAATCCAACAACAAATCTTTACGTATACTGATGATACAGACAAGCAGTTGATCGAGTTAGCTCTTCAAATTGTTGGGTTGAAAATGAATGGTAAATTAGAAGAAGCAAAGAGTATTGCTAGAAGGATAGTAGGAACTGATCCTAATAACCAATCTGGTCAAGTTTCAGGTGGTTCCAGTGTACATGGCTCATCTGCTGATAAGTCTGAGATAATTACTATAAACGAGTCTAATAGGGAATGGTTTAATAGTGCCCACAAGGCTGTCGCCCAATTGACAACTACAGTAAATGGAACAGAAGATATTCTCATCGATTTCCTTTCCTTGGTGGATTTGCCTAACTGCCCAATTATTATTCCTAACTGGCAGTTGTGCAATGAACAAGGGCAAACACTTTTGCATTTGGCTACATTGAAAAATTATCAACATTTAATTGGTTTCTTGATCGATCATGGAAGTAAAATAGATTGTAAGGATAACCAAGGGCTTACGCCATTCTTTATGGCATCTTTGTGTGGACATCGTTCCTTAATGAAGACATTTGTGGAGTGCAAATCTAGTTGGAACTTGAAGCTCTCTAATGATAAACATATTAAGGATTACTGTGATTCGAATGTCTTGGATATATTCAACATTTTGGAAGAGAATAGCGAAAATGAATTAAATTCTCAAAAGAGCGAATCCGAAGAGAATGACGAAAAAATGCCCAGGTCTGTCAGTCTAGATTCATTGGACTCTCTCTTCACATTGAGTTATGGACGTCGGATTTCAAGGATGGTGTTATCAGAGAACATGGATATGAATAACACGGGTCAACGGAACCATATTTCCGATGAACCTATGTACCATAATAGCACTGAGTATCCTTCTGATTTCGCCGATTCCGAGTTCGATTCTAACGAGGATGAAGATGGTGAAAATGATATGGACTCTGATACCCAATCTGATTTTAGTTCGGAGGAGCGCGAAAATGGTATTTCCAGAGACATTGACCAAGAAAATGATAAAGAACCTAAGAAAAATGAGGATGTGACTACCAAGAGTTTGTGGTCCAAAGTGAAAGACGCATTTAACAATGATAGCGATCTGCAATTGCCTTCATACGAAGATTTGTTCCCTTTTGGACCTTCATCTTTTGATTCGAAACCGAAAACAGCAGTTGAAAGAAGTTTAAACGAGCAGCATGGTGAGCAGCAACCTGTATTGACGACATCGTCATCACTGGAGGCCGGATGTTTCACCCACGAGGATGCTGGTGTCTCATCTGATTCTTCAGAAGATATGGTCATGTCTTACATGAATCGCCCAAGAAAGAAGGTAGAAAATGACAAAATGCTCTTATTCTTCTGGTTCCCTGCACTTATTTGTGTTGTTGGATTGTTCCTTTACATTTCTGTGATGGGTCATAAGGTGCAGTTTGTTGAAGACTTTAAAAACTTTATGAGAACTACGCTTGGTAATTTGATGGTCGGTAATGAGAGACTTGCCAAAGTTTTCAAGAAAACACCGAACGTTGAGCAGGTAATACGAAGTGCTGGAATATCCACTTGAATCAGATGACGTTAATGTAATTTTCTATTTCTTTTTGACTTCAGTTCCTGTAACTTTAATATAGATAATTAGGTTTTATTGTGTTGATTGTTCTTTGTTAATGAATAATAAACTTGATACGATTTTTCAAATTTTTTATTGCGTATGTGTGCCTGTTTGAGTTGCGAAACTAAATTTGAACAAAGTCGGAATATTGTAGCAAATATTTACTGTATTTAAATATACTACTACTAAACTCTGTATCTAAAAGAGTAAAATGAGTTCGGTAATACTCTTGAAAAACAAATCAATCCCTACGGACCCATACGAGAAAGTTTTGGAGGATAATGACTATAAAGCATTCTTTGTTCCTCTTTTGAACCATGCCCCGTCTAACTTAGAAGAAACGGTTACATATTTGCAAAGTGAAGAGTTTCTTGGTAAGTCTGTGATTATTATTACTAGTCAACGAGGGGTAGAGATATTAGGACACAGTCTATCATTTATTAAGGATGAAGACCTCAAAAGGAATATATACAATAAAGTGGCTTACACTGTGGGTCCTGCTACAGAAAAGGCCCTCCGTGAACGAGGGTTTGTCAATATAAATGGAGGTGTGAATGCGGGAAACGGTTCCATTTTAGCCGATATTATAATCAACGAAGTGGGAAAGGACCAAGCTATCGTCTTCTTCACAGGTGAAGTAAGAAAGGATATATTGCCGAAGAAGCTCAGAAATAATGGCATGAATTTGGTTGAAAAAGTTATATATAAAACAGAAGAAAGAAATGACATTGAGCATAATTTCCAGGAAGCATGGAATGAATCTCAAAAGCTGCCTTGGATCGTCTTTTTCAGTCCACAAGGAACTAAATCTATAATAGCATTTCTCAAAGAGAACAAAAATGACATAAAAGTCGCATCCATTGGACCCACTACAGAAGAATACTTAAAGAATGCTTCTATACCAGTTGATATTACATCAAGGTCACCTGAAGCTCATTCCTTACTTGATTCTATACTGAGATCAGACCAAAAATGAAATCTCTGTATATTGTAAGTATTAACATAGTAGAGGTTCACCAAAAGATAAATATAATGAAAACAATCGAATTTATCTAAGCTATATAATCATCCTCTACTTTTGAGAGTCTTTAACGACGTCGATAATCTTCTGGACAATACTTGGGTCCGAAAGAGTGGAGATGTCTCCCAAATTGTCTTCTCCAGCGAGAATTTTCCTCAAAATCCTCCTCATAAGTTTACCTGATCTGGTTTTTGGCAAATCATCAACTATTAAGATAGCCTTCGGTGCGGCAAAGGGCCCAATTTCCTTCCTAACTGTCAAAGTGAGTTCTTTCTTGATCGCATTAAGATCTTCTTTAGGTGCATTCGTTTTCAATGAAACATATGCAGCAACTGCTTGACCTGTCAACTCGTCTGCATACCCAACAACTGCACTCTCCGCAACCATTTCATGCTCTATCAAAGCGGCCTCAATTTCTGCAGTAGAAAGTCTGTGACCAGATACATTAACGACATCGTCAATTCTTCCCAAAATCCAGTAGAAACCGTCGTTGTCTCTGGCAACACCATCACCTGAGAAGTAATAATCCTTATAAGGCTTCAAGTATGTATCAATGAATCTTGCATAATCGTTGTAGATTCCTCTAGCGATTGAAGGCCATGCAGACTTAATGGCAAGAACACCTTCTACACCATTTTCCTTCAACTCCTTACCTGTTATAGGATCTAAAACCTTTGTATTGATCCCAAAAAATGGTAATGAAGCAGATCCAGGTTTCGTAGGTGTTACCCCGCCAATTGGGGTCAAAAGGTGTGAACCCGATTCCGTTTGCCAATAGGTGTCAATTAGATGAGCCTTACGTCTACCAACGTTATCATTAAACCAATGCCAAACTTCAGCAGCAATTGGCTCACCTACCGATCCTAAAATCCGAAGGGAGCTCAAATCATACTTCTCAATATACTTATTGCCTGCACGTTTCAAAAGCCTCAATGCAGTAGGTGCAACATAAAAATGGTTGACCTTATGTTTGTCAACAATCTCCCAATATCTCGAGTAATTTGGATATGCTGGGGTTCCTTCAAATACAACCGTTGTTGCGCCATTAAGTAAGGGGCCATATACCACATATGAGTGGCCAGTAATCCAGCCCACGTCACCTGCAGTAAATAAAACATCATTCTCTTGAAGATCAAAAGTGTATAGAGAAGTCAAGAGCGCACCAACAAGATAACCGGCAGTTGTGTGTACCACACCTTTCGGTTTCCCAGTTGACCCCGACGTATACAACAAAAATAAGGGATCTTCAGAATTCACAGGAACCGGAGGAACATAAGGAGCTGATTTTTGAAGCTCTTCGTGCCACCAAAGATCTCTACCGATCTCAAAAGGAGCATGACGGTTTCCAGTTCTTTTGTAGACAATCACGTTTCTGACATTGGGGCATTCTTTTAAAGCACCATCAACGATCTTTTTCGTTTCAATGATTTTTCCCCCTCTTTTGGATTCATCAGAAGTGATAACAATTCTGGAATCAGCATCCAAGATCCGATCTCTTAAAGAGCTAGAGCTGAAACCAGCAAAGACGACAGAATGCATAGCACCTATTCTCACAATTGCCAAAAGGGCTACAATAACCTCTGGAATCATCGGTAAGTATACTGCCACAGTGTCACCCTTCTTAACACCAAGTCTTGTAAGCGTTTGAGAGAGTTTACAGACTTGTTTCAACAACTCTCCATATGTTACAATTCTACCTTCATTGACCTCATCAGCTTCATAAATAATAGCAGGTTTCGATGGATTTTTAATAGCCCACCTGTCTACTGCATTATATGCTGCATTAATTTGACCATTAACAAACCACGCCGGAATATCACCATTTTCAAAGTCACTCTCTGGCGTCTGTGGATAACGTGCAAAGTCAAAGGGCCTGATCCAATCCAAGTACTTCCGGGCTCTTTCACCAAAAAACTTTCCAGGATCTTCAATTGACTCCTTATACCATTTGTGGTAAGTCTTTAAGTCCGGAACGTTAGTCAGACCCTTAGATCTCTCGAAAAATCCTTGAGGTGGGTCCAGCATTTTCTCATGGTCTAGAGTTATGTGGTTTTCTCCAGAATCCGGCATTTGCAGCTTGTGTAATAAGTGTGATTCCTAGCAACTTTTTATGATATGATTGATAAACGAATCAATCTTATAATTCAGTCTAACAGATTAAATAATTATCTGTTGTATTGAGTTCTTGACCTGATCTACAGAATAATAGTAGATTAAGGTTTTCAAATATATTTCTTTCCGCTTTAACCGAGTGCAAAACTGCCCAACTCTTGCTTCAACGGAGAGGGAAACCCCATGTAATAGGAGGCGAAAGTTTACTTCTTTTATAATATGTCGTAAATTGATATCCCCACCTAGTGAAGTCTCCCCCTCCATAATGGTTTCTGCTGAAAACGGATAATGGATGGCACAGAAATGTTGAGCGCTGCAGCGCGACACATAAAATCTGGGGTAAAGTTCGGACTTTGGTGGATCTCTTAGATCACCACGAGGGCTTCAAAACGGGAGAACAAACCGGCCCATAAATACGAGAATGTGTACCTTAGAGGTTCCTTTACTTTCAACTTCGATAAATCTTTCATATTATGTCTGTCACGGCCCAAGTTATCAGATTAATTTAGACGTAACAAAGAAATCGTGGGGCACCTTCTATTTTACGTTTACAATCAGTCAGTGTTGCATACTATTCTAGTTTTTTAAATCACCTTGTAGAGAAATAAAAAAAAAAATGGATGGTAATCATTTCTTCACACGATAGCAATTATTTCACCTTTTTCCCCTATGACCCCTTATGTCTTTTAGGAGGGAATTTAGGGACGTCATTTTTTTGTCGTCCACTAAAGATTAACGATTTTAGACAACACATATCACAACCGTATACTACAAATCCTACTTCGTCTTTCAATTATGAGGTAAGAGAACATAAAGGAGGAGAATCGTTGTCTTCAATTCTTGGAACCAAAGCCACTACTTCCTTGCTTGGTGAAAATGCGGGGGCGGCGTTAGGTGCAGAATAAAGCTGAGAAAGGACCTTTTGACACAACGATAGGCACTATTATTTCAACTGCTATACAACTGCCTTCATCATTCACCTGAAGGTTATCTATGTCTGCTACCTGTTGTGAATGGTAGTCACATTCCACTACAATGCTCAATGTATTCATTATGACATAATTTTTTTATGCGCAAAATTAACAATAAAATTAATGCATCTCTAAAATAATTACGACCCTATTTGAATTGTGTCCGATATACTGCCTATACACCTGATAACTGCCATCGGGTTTGTGTAATATGATTACTTTTACGTTGAGGTTAAATAGCTGACCTGCCCAGCTATTCTCAATCTACTGCTCCTCTTCTTTTTCCTCAAGTTCAATCTTACCTTTTCCTGCTAATCTTGTAGCTGCCAACTCTCTTGTACCAACTTGTCTTCTGACTCTCTCTGTCATCCTCGCAATTTCCACTTCTGCATCATCGGCCTCTTGTTCTGCGTATTGGACAACAAGCTTACGCCCAAGCAAATGAACACCTTGTAGCTGATCAACTGCGCTAACTGCTTCAGATGCCAAAGTGAACTCAACAAAAGCAAAACCTCTTGCAGATTTATCAAATTTTTTAGGAACCCTAACTGATTTCAACTGACCAAATGCACGGAAAAGGTCCAAAACATCCTTTCGTGTAGCCTCGAAAGGTAAATTCTTTACGATAAGCTTGTTGGATTTGCCCTTGGTGGATTTCGACTGAGAATTGACAGACCTTTGACGATGAGATATTTTCAACTGTAATTTATGACCATCGAGAACATGACCATCGAGAACGTTGATAGCTGTTTGAGCCTGCTCTTTAGACTTAAACTCCGCGAATCCAAAACCCATACTGAGTGGCTTACTTGGTTCTTTTGAATTAGGCTTGGTCTTAACTAGAGCAACCACAAATCCATCTATCGGTTTAAACAAGCTTTCCAACAGGTGAGATGTTGTATTGAAGTTAAGATTCTTCACAAAGACTGAAACTGTAGGTCCATCAAATTCGGCTTCTTGTTCCTCGGATACATCCTCTAGGAGATCATTAGTAGAAGCTTTTGGTTGTACTATTGCGCTGTCCTTTTCGATATTCACTTCATGAGTATCAGTTTCTTCTGGTGCTTTAGAGAACAAATCTTTGGGGCCCTTTTCTAAGTATAATATGCTCTTTTTGAATCTTCTATATGATAACTTTGTGAATGCTGCTCTTGCGCTTGGGGCGTCTTGAAATTCTACTATGGCTATTGTTCCAGCTGGAGGCATAAGTATACGATTTATTTTCCCATACTGGCTAAACAACTCTCCAATTTCTTCACTAGTCGTACCATAGGTAAAATTTTTTACAAGAATAATCCGGTCATCTTTCTCTTTCTTGCTGAACTGGGTCAAATCAACACCTTTGTGCTCAAAATACTTACGGACATCACCGATAACGTGGGCCTCCGCTAATGCTTGCTTAACACCTGAGCTGGAATTTTGGGGGTCTATCAATTGTGATTTTGTAACCCCTAAATGTTTGGCTGTTGCCTCTAAGATTGCATCATTATTCATGTACAATGAATTCCAGCTAAACTGACTTTTTGCTGCTTGATCTTTTCTTTTCAATTCCCTCTGCTTCTTCAATGGCATATTCTTCAAATCAAACTCATCTAACCGATGATCTTTCTTCTTCTCCGCGGGTAATATATGTAACAACCGACCTTCAAATATATGCTTATCTAAGGATTTAAATGCTTGCACCGCATCATCATTCTTGAAAAACTGAATGTACAAAAATCCCTTTGATTTGTTTGTCCTTGTATCTATAGCCAAGTGAACTTCCTTAAGTTTTCCGAAAGATTCAAACAACTTTCTGAAGTCATCCTCGGTAGCCTCATATGAAATGTTTCTAACAAATAATCTTCCAGTTTCTGATATTTTCTGTATTGGTCCTGATTCGAGAGACTCTAATTCGGGGGTTGGTTCATCTGAAAAATTCTGCTCCTGTTCCTCGCTTGAAGCTGCTTCTATTTTGTCCGATTGAATCTTATCGCTTACTTCTTGGTCAGGAATTTCTCCATTATCTTTCATTCTGCGTCTTCTCATTTTGAGCCAATCGAGATCTGAAACTTCTTCATCAGCGGCCACATTACCATCTTCCATTTCATTTAAAGGTACCATTTCCTCCTCATCTGGGAGGCTATCCTTATTAAAAGAGTCTTTGCTCTTAACGAAATTTTCGTACTCGTCGTCACTGTCATTCTCAGGAATAGCTGGTGTCATTGTACCAGATAACGATGGATTTGATGTATTATTGACATTTCCATTTTCTCCTAAAGCCTTGTTGAGTTCTTCTACTCCTGGCTGTTCACCACGAGTGACTAAGTCATCACTTGCACTGGCCCTTTGTTGATGTGCTGGTTTCATCACTTCCATGAACTCTTTCAACGCAGGGTTATTTTCAATCTCCATATCTAACTCTGATTTTTGATTCTTCTTTCTCTTTTTCCGTTCATTTTCTTTTAATTCGTTTTGCAATAATCTTTCTTCTTCCCTCTTAAGTCTTTCTTCCTGTCTTCTCTTCACTTCCTTCGCTGGAAGAGGAACGCTAGGATCCGAAAATGACTTCGCCACATCTACTTCAATCCTTGAAGTATCTATAAAACTTTTGTTGAAAAATCTCGCTACTTCTTGAGCTTCTTTATCTGACTTGAAACCCAAAAATGCAAATCTTCTTGACTCTCCATTTCTCTTTTTCATTAATTTAAGATCAGTTATATGCCCTTTCTGGCTAAAGTGCTCACGTAGCCTATCTTCTGTTAAGTACTTCGGAAGCCCCTTCACGATAATTCTAGACATCTTGCTTTCTGTAAGGCACTTACTCAATCTAATCACTATCTGGTAAAATTATATGCTCCTCATCGGTATTTTAAAATATATTTCCCTAAGTGCAGGTACTTTTTTTTTTTCTCGAATTCATAGCAGACGGTCCTTCGCAACATTTTTGCAGTCATTTGTGGTCCAAATGGAAAGAATGTGAGACCTCGGAAAGAAATTTGAAAGGGATCTTTTTAAACCAAATAGTACTAGATCAACTCGATGGAGCTTTTGCATCTTTTCGGATTTGTCTTTGAAAATGAGGTCACACTCAAATCGTTTGCTTTAAAAATTAAAGGGTTAATTATTCTATACATATTATTCAGTCTTTTGGTTGCCTACCATTTTTTGTCATTGTTTTGCTCTATTTGGTCCCCGTTTTTTCCTGAAAGTACCAATAATATCAAAAGATCCGCCATTACACTGTTCTGGAATCTATGCCAGTATTTTATGGTGAGTATTATTTTCTTTTTTTTCATTATCAAATAAAATTTGTTGACTAATAGCACCAAGACCCTAAACAAAGTCTCCTTCAAGGTTGAAGGAGATGAAATTGATTCTGAGTCAGCTGTAATCATAAGCAATCACCGCTCTTTAGTGGATCATATCGTGATGACATTTATAGCAAACCAATCAAATATCTACAGAAACCAAAGAAAATTTCTAAACTCAAAGGAGTTTGCATTAGCTGAAAAGTTGACATTACCTCAGGTTAACTTCTTTTCTTGGTTCTTGGTGTGGAGATTACCGACTATTCGAATCCTTCTTAACTTGGCTAAATGTGATGAAAACTGGGAGCTTGATAAGTCTTTAACGAGCATTGTCTTCGATAAAGTCTTCAAAAGTAAAAAACCGGAATGGATTGTAATCTTTCCAGAGGTAAATGTTTGGACAGAAGAAGACAGCTTTATCCAGAAAAGACAGAGCGAGAAGTACTTCCTTCCGATTCTAAAAAATGTATTGTACCCCCGTTTTTTCGGTTTTGAGAATTTTATGTCTTCTTTGAACAATACTGGCAACTTCAAATTCAGCAAGCTTTATGATGTCACTTTACTCTATGAAAAAGAAGTCATTTCACCAGTAATGAATGACGAAACACATAAGTGCATCCTGGCCCCGCTTTCATTAACTGAAGCTTTTGCGAGCCAAGATGCTATCACCATAAAAATAAGGATTAAAAGTAAGCTGTTAGCAAGAGTTCCCACAAAGACAAGCAGGCTTGAGAAATGGCTTGAGAAATCTTGGATCGATAAAGATAATTTGTTGGGAGAAATGATGGAAAGAACTCAAACAAAAGTAATTCTGGAAGAAGGTTTAGTCGAGAAAAAATCTCGACATCAATGACTTAATGTATATACGTTAAATAATCAATCTTCTCTTATGCGACTAATCGGCAAACTGTATATTGTCGACCTTTGATTTTCATCTCTTTGAACCCTGTAAAAGTGATCGGCGAATTGATCACCATTGATGTGACTTAGGAACTTCTCATCATGTGTAATGACAATTAATTGGAAATTCCTTTGGCTCTTTCTAATATTTACAATTTGATTTAATGCATTTGCGAGTGATTCGGCATTGTCATCATCTAAGTTTGTTGTAGGCTCATCCAAAGCTATCATACCACAATTAACACCAAAGCATTCCGCTAAAGCAAGTCTTATCAAAATACTACTCAAAACTTTTTGACCCGCTGAGCATCGACCACGCATATCCAACTCCGCACTTGCCTTGTACATGACTACCCGGTAGTTGTAAGAACGATTTCCCTTTGTTTGGACATTCACGTCGCTTTTAATAGCAATGGTATCAATATCCGTGCCCTTATAAGTTTGAGACCACATTTCCTTCAATGTCCTATTAATATCTTCCATCTTCATGGTATGATATTTCATAATGGCATTGTCTAATGCTTTAGAATATGTTTGGATGTCATTGCTTATCAATAAATTGGTTTGCAACTTTATCCACTCTTCGTGGTACTTTTCGTCGATAGCTTTATAATCCGAACTCAACTCATTCTGAATTGATTTTATTTGATCTTTAAGTTGTTTAATCTCTCCAGATTTGCTAGAATATTCTGAATTCAACTTAACAAGCTCCTCTCGTAAGATATTTGATTTTGCTAAATACTCTTCACGGTTACTCCTTGCACGGTCAACATCAAGTTCAGATAAGCGGTTATCAATATTATCAACTTCAAGTTTTAGATTTCTCATGTGTATATTCGAGATTATGTTATGTTCAAGGTTAGATGATTGGCCAACTTCCTTCTCTAAGGCTTTTATCCGTTGTACGAGTTCCTTGATTGTTGAATTTGTATCAGATATATTCACTGACAACTTTTCCAATTCCTGAGAATTTTTCACAATTGAATTCTCGTCATGTTCAATAAAATTTTTGATGTTTTCGAGTAATTTTGAGCAATCTAGTAGAAGATTCTCGTGGCCCTTGATGACTTCTGAATCTGTAGTTTCGATCTCTTTGTTCTTCTTCTTAAGGTCAGATAATCTCGATAGTGTTGCTTCTTCTCGTTGCATTAGCAAAGAGATGTCTTCTTTGACGTCGTGCTCCTTGGACTCTAGCTTTTTCAAAGATCTTGAAGCCTCCTCTAAGCTTGCCTTCAAACTTTTTTGATCATAAAGCGACCTTTCAATATTACTTATCGTTAACTTACAATCTTTTATTCTGTTCTCTAACCTTGTTAGATCTTGCTGAGCAACGAATTTAGCGTCAATATTATCATCAATTACTTCACGAAGTGACTTTAGTTCTGTTCCTAATTTATGTTGCTCAGCTTGTAATTCGTTAATTGAAAGCGATGATGCTCCATCAAGCTGTAGTTCTTCATTAGCACCCTCTATTTGCCTGCTAAGTTCACTAATTTCCTTGGCTATTCTGCCTATCTCTGTAGCAGTCTTCTTCATTCCGAGAATGCTCTCTTTAGTGATCTCAGTATCCTTTAAAGTGTCACTACATTCAATAATTTTTTTAGCCTTAAGTTTCGATGCCTCTTCATTTTCCTCAATCTCTTTCTTCAAATGATTCATATCCTGGTTTGACTTCTTGAATGTTGCTACATCGTGAGAAATCGCCTTAAGTTCCATCACATCCTTCTTGGCCTCTTCATGCTCTTTCTCAAATTTCTGCTTTGTGTTGTCTTCTAGGCTCAGTCTAAGCACTTTCAAAAAAGATTGCAACTCTGGTACATCAAATGGCCTTTGACACAATTGACAATGTTTGTCATTTTCTGCGATCTTTATAGCCTTAATCTTGAACTCCCTAGATATATCTGCAGTATTTAAGTTTTCATAAGTCGTGTTAAAATCTTCTTCTGATTCCCTGAGAATTGTCTCATAAGATTTAATTTCGTCTTTGGATAAAACCTTGAGAATATTCATTTCTGCATTTTTTGATGCATCCACAAACTTTTTCAACATCTCAGAGCCATTCTTAACTAACGCTTTAGTAACTTCTGTGTCTTCTCTCACGTGGTCAAGTTCATCTCGATGACTTTTCAATTTCTGTTCGATATCAGCTAATGCTTTTTCAATGAGCTCTTCCGCATTATTTGGAGAAAGTAAACTATTAGTTATCTCTCTGAACACATCTGTGTTGGATTCAATAAGCTTATTCAAGGCAGCTTTTTTGTCGTTTTTAGTCTCCGTTAGATATGTTAGTCTGGCTCGAATATCAGACTGTTTGTTATTAGCATTAATTTTTTTGTTAATGATCTCAATTTCTTTTTCTAGTTGAGCCAATTTCAATTGGTCTTCTTTTATGTTGTGTTCAAGTTTCTCGGGCTCCTTTTTATCCCTTAATTCATCGAACTTAGATATATTATTTTGAAGTTCAAGGTTTTTAATGTCAAGTTCACTTTCACTAAAGTTGAGTGCTTTTAACTTACCTTGAAGTTCTGGGATCTTTGACCTCAAAGTGGCAATTTCTTCAGCAAAGTGTTCAATATTTTGCTTTTTCTGAGTAATTGACGTATTAATAGTTCTACCCTCTTTTTCCATGTCAGACTCCTCTTTCCTATTATTTTCACAAAGAAGATTGAGACTACTACGCTTTTCTAGAGTGAATTCACTCAAAGCTTTCAAGTAAGCATCATACAAGTTTAAATTATTCTTCTCTGACGAATCGAAGTCTCTCAAACCACTGAACTTAATGTCATCTGCGTGTTTCAAGTAAGTATTTTGAATGGCTGTCACGTTATTCTGAAACTCTTTTTCTCTCGCTATCAAAGATCCCTTCATCTTATTAGCATCGTTAAGCCTACTACTCAAAATTTCAAGATTAGAGTCATAACCTTCATTTTCATGTTTAAGCCTTTCGATTTGAGCTTCTTTGTCCCTAATAAAATTACCAAAGTTCACTTTCTCATCCATCAATGTTTCAAGGGGATCATTCAAAATTTCAATAGAGGATTCAAGACGCTCAAGTTGCTGCGAAACTAATCTTTTTGATTGCTTAAGTTTATCTACTTCTGCTAAGGTTTGTTGATATTCTTGATTTGTTTGAAATAATGCTTCTGCTTCCTTATCCTTTTTCTCTATCTTCATTCTCACGTCAGCGATATCTTCACTTAAACTCTCTGATAGATTTATTATTTCATTCAAACGATTTCGTATCTTCTTTGACCTATCTTTATCTACTTGTAAATGATTCACGCTTTGTTCAATGAGTTTGATATCCGTAGACATTTCCTTTTTGATATTCTTTAAATTATCTAAAACCTTTGTAAACTTTGAAGCGTCGAAAATTTCATCAAATCTTTTCTTAAGAACAGATGCTTCACTCAATGGCCATAAGCTATCGTCCTGGTGACAAAATATAACATAGTCTAAGATCGCTCGTGAAGCTCCCAAGTGAATTGGAATTCTTGCATCTAGCTCAGCATTCTTGGTTGAGAGAGTTTGCTTATCACCTTTTTCAATAATAGCTAATTGTCCCTCCAACGTCTTGAACGTATTTGTAGGTGGTTTTCCAGACGCCCTTTTTCTAGTGAGTTGCATTGATCTTGTTGTGATCATAGATCTGGCCATAACATCCTTAAATGCCAATTTCACTTGAGCGGTAACATTGTTTCGACCCACTATCTCGGTATCGATTACAAATGCTCCTCCTTTCGAGTTCGGTGGCAAGTCTCCCGTGGTTGCATATTTCAAGCATTCAATGATAGTAGTTTTACCACATCCATTTTGGCCACATATCAATGTTAATGGAAAACCAAATTGAATCGTTTCCGATCTCTCGCTATCAAAAGAACGTATTCCTTGAATTGAGAGCTTGAATAAGCTAGACATTAGGGTTATCTGAGCAGGTATTACTCCTACTGAATTAGGGTAGTAAGGTATTTAAAGTTATCTTCGCGACTTACAAAACATGTCTAATGGGACCTGGTGTAAATTTTATCAAATTTTATTATACAACTTTGCAATTTATAAATTTAAACTTTATTAACTATGCTACTACTCAATTTCAGTGGACGCTAATTTATTAGCAAGATCATCCACATCTTTATCGTCAGCCTCTGGCTTTCCAGAGAGCTCAGCTTCAAGTTGATCCAAATCGGCGTCATCTTCTAAGGTATCTTCTTCTGCCTCTTCTTCTTCCTCCTCTTCCTCTTCACTGTCAACCTCTTCTAATTCGTCAAGCTCATCTAATTCACCCATTTTTCTTGATTCAAACACTGTCTTGATGATCTCAATGTCTTCATTATCCTCCTCGAATCTATTTCCATTCAACTCTAAAATCTTCAAGTTCGGTAAGTTCTCTTTAATCGCCTCAGTAAGAATTTTTAATGCATCTGCCTCAAGCTCATTGAATTGTAATTTTAATACTGAAATGGAAGGTCTCTTTTTTTCGGCAAGCTTTTTCACTAAAACTAAAGACCCCTTTGGATTTAATAAAGAGTCATTAAGGTTCAATTCGGCTAAATCATCCCAGTGGCTTAACGCCTCTGAGAGAGCCTCTGAACCTCTGAGAGTAACAGTGTTATCCTGTAAATCCAAAACCTTCAACCCTTTGTTGAAAGACAAACCTTGGGAGAGTAACTTACTGATCCCAGCAGGTCTAATTCCATTTTGATATAACTTAACTGTGCTCAAATCCTTATGGTTTCTGAGGCCAATACTTAAATGGTTAGTTGATCCATTTTCTAAACGGTTTCTACCGCAGATGAATGTCTTAAGCGAAGGTCTTCCATTCCCATTTTTAGCCAAAGCCAACTTATACAAAGAGGCACCAATTCTTGAGCCAGCAAATGGACCCATTCCATTGTTTGATAAAATTAAATGCTCGATAGAAATAGCTTTGGCCAAATAAGCCTCAATTGGATCAATTGTCTGTAATCCAAAAGCGTTGTCACTAAGGTTAATTAGCTTAAGATTTTCAACTTTCAACAAAGTGGGTAAAAGATATTCCAACGACTTAGGGATTTCTGTATTTAACCTCCCAGTGTACAAATCTGAGAAATCGATCTCTACTATAGAATCTTTATGCTTTAATATGGCTTCACTCAAAACCTTGGATGCTTCAATACCCAAAGTGTTACCCGAGAGATTGAGCTTTTTTAAGTTTTCGAACTCATTGAGCTCGTTCAAGTAAGGTTTGATGTCATCTTCAGTATTGAACTTTATTTGCTTCCCGGCGATTGAATATGTTGTTTCAGCTGTTACACCTAAGTCAACTTCAATTGAAGCCATCTTCTAATTCTGCTATGTGATATGTGACTAAATAAAAAACCGGTATGTAGTGTAATATTGTAAAATTATTGATTTGAAGTGTTAATCAATCACGTGGTTTACTTTCTTTTGCTTTACCGTGATGGCCATTTAACTTAGTAAGAATAGGGAACAAGTATCAAAAATGAGTGCAATGGAGATTTCAATTGTTGTTTGTCAAAGCTGGAGTACCAAAGGGTCACTGATAACAATATCACAAGAATGAATAACTAGTATATGTAGCACGATGTAGTCATGTGACCACATTCATATTAGAGACATAAAAAATTTCGACGAAAAGCGAAATATTCTACATAGTTAAATTACTGTAGTTATAAATCAAATATCGTATACAGAATGTCTGGAAGTGGAAAGATTCCATCAAAGGAGCCATCAAGTTTTGAGAAATTCAGAGCTACTCCGGCATTTACTTTAGGTGTGAACGCTATTGTGTTTGCAGCAGGTGTTGCTTTCATCCAATCTCCTCTCATGGACATGTTGGTGCCTCAGTTGTGATTTCGACTCAACGATGAGATTGATATAGATGATGTCAGAATTCCATTAGTTAATTTCGGCCAGGATTATGAAATTAATGGTTGTTTTACAAAACTTTTGATTGTTCGAAGTGTTGGTTGTATATATTTTTTGATCCATGAAAATCTAATAAAGGGTTAATGATGATTTAAAAAGGAATGATGTAAGCAAGCATACAATGAGTATCTAAAAAACTTGGCTTGTAGGTTTTTTCAATGCTGGAAGTTGCAAGGGTATGACTGAGTTTTTAAGTTTTTAGGGCGTTTTTAGCATGGATATTCTTCAATAGCTATTTTTTTAAAGTCTTCTATTCTTTCGGATCTCTCGAGCTACTGACCAATATTAAAGTAGATTTCTAACTTATGGGACCTTGATGTCATACACCTAGGTTTCAAGGTCATTATATCTACAATAGATTACTTATTACTTTGCTTTGATCAATCGTAGAAGTAATACGGACCCATCTCCGCTTGTATACTTCTTGAGGATTAAAGTTTCGTTCACATATGTCATCACCAGCTATTACTAGGCAATTTGTTGTACCAGTAGATGCGTATAAGTGATCTGGCTAAAAAGTTTGTCATTTATAGTGATTATAGATAGCATTGTTCTAGACGAAAGCCATTTTTTTTCATCTTTTACAAGAGTATGTTAATTCTTGAAGAAAGGGGATAGCCGTTCTCAGAGTCTCGTCTAATGGTTAAACTCAAGAAATTATCGATTGGTGCAATGTAAATCTTTTCAAAAGAGCGATCGGGTTCAGCTTGTTTAAAAATGAAGAATGCTAAGATGTTAAGAAATATTGCACTTTAACGACGTCGCTAAGCATGTGAAACGATCATCTGATGTTTTGGTGTCCACGGTGCGCAAAAGTGCACCGAGACTTTGTTTGCCCTCCAGAGGTTCGGCCATAGACAGGAGTTCCAAATATCACCGCGCGAACTGCTTTTTAACGACGGAGACTTAACCGTCACAAAATGAGCGGGACCGAAGATTGTAGATGACTTACAGTGCCACCAAATTTTGGTCTCCTCCAACATACTGCGGTGGGTATCGGAGGCTTATCGATTAGCGTATTTCTGCATTCGTGTTATTCTCCCCATGGCCATCAAGCTTTTTCCTGCACTTTTGTTATTCTCGTTATTCTCGTTATTACCTGACCACCTTCTGTTTTTGTAAGCGTAGTTCCCTGCTTCCCCATAATTTGCAAGGGCCGATCTGTCAAGTCCAGGCGGTCGAAAGCAGTCGTTTAGCCGAATCTTTAAGGACCGACATCTATACGTCGTACCAAACTTTAATGGCGATGTCGTTAGACCCCACCTGAATGTCATTCCCGTAGCGACTTGTGTGCCCGAATTATGGGGTAAAAGATCCTCGGTATCTTTCGCCTCGGCAAAATGAATCTTTCAGCTTTTGAGGAGATCGGTATAAATATAAGCGCATTATCTAATTTTCAATTTGCTGAAATTGGCCTGTCAAAGAAGATCCTAAAGAGTCAACTGTAGTCATGTTTGAAGCAACCAACACCTTAAGTTCCCAGCCAGGGCCTGATCCAAGGCTGTCCATACAGAAGGAGAGAGCAGCCATCAAATTTAATCCAGTGGAGATGAATTACTTTTTAGAAGGTGGTAAGGAAAGAGCCGAAGAATTCAAGGGTTTCTTACAGCTGATGGAAAGAGATCCTGTTTTATCCATGTCTCCTAAAGTCTACGACTTTACTAAGGCTGAACAGAGAGAGGATACCGCTCTAAGAATTACCAAATTGGCAAAGTATCTTGAAAAGGAAGGTCCTGAGAAGTTTCTGAGAAGATTAAATAGTCTTCAATTGTTTGATCCACAAACAGGAACCAGAGCTGGAATTAATTTGGGTTTATTCTTGCATTGTATCAGGGGTAATGGTACTAAAGATCAAATTGAATTTTGGTCTTACACTAAAGAGACGAAATATCTTAAAGGAATTTACGGTTGTTTTGGTATGACTGAATTGGCACATGGTTCTAACGTCGCTGGTTTAGAAACCACTGCAACTTTCGATAAAGAAACAGATGAGTTTGTCATTAACACTCCACATATTGGAGCTACTAAATGGTGGATTGGTGGTGCCGCTCACTCGGCAACCCATTGTTCTGTTTACGCTAGATTGATTGTTGATGGAGAAGATTATGGTGTCAAAACATTTATTGTTCCATTAAGAGATTCTAATTTTGACTTGCTTCCTGGTGTCACTGTTGGTGATATTGGTGCAAAGATGGGCAGAGATGGTATTGACAATGGTTGGATCCAATTTTCCAACGTTAGGATTCCAAGATACTTTATGTTGCAGAAATTCTGTAAAGTTTCAAGAGATGGTAATGTTGTTTTGCCTCCATTAGAACAATTGTCTTATTCTGCTTTGTTGGGTGGTAGAGTTACAATGGTTCTCGACTCATATAGAATGACTAGCAAATTTATTACAATTGGATTACGTTATGCTATTGGAAGAAGACAGTTTAAGTCCTCGGCACAAAAGGATGGTGAAACACAATTGTTGAACTACCCGTTACACCAGAAGAGATTGTTGCCATTCTTGGCATTTGCTTACTTGTCTTCTCAAACTGCTTGGAAAGTTGAACAAACACTTATCTCTATCCTTGATGCATTAGATGATGCTGTGGAAGCTAATGATATGAAATCTGTCATGAAGTCCATCAATGATATGAAGTCCTTCTTCATTGACACTGCTTCTTTGAAGTCAACAACCACTTGGTTCACAGCTGAAGTCATCGACCAAACAAGGCAAGCTTGTGGTGGTCATGGTTATTCTGCTTACAATGGTTTTGGTAAAGCTTACAACGATTGGGTTGTCCAATGTACTTGGGAAGGTGATAACAATGTTTTAGCCATGTCTGTTGGTAAGCCTTTGATCAAAAGTTTGCAAACCGTCTTGAAGGGTGGTAAAGCTAATGGTTCAATCTCTTTCTTGAATGACGCTAAAACGTACTTGAATGAGCAGCCTGTTTTCACTTCGCCCGCAGACTTGAAAGATCCAAAGAATGTATTGAAAGCTCTTGAAGTTTTAATTATTAGATTGACATTCCAAGCTGCAAAGACTGCCGAAGAAACTGTTGGCTTTGATGGTGCCGCCGCCGACTCTGTTACTCTTTCAAAGTTGAAAGCACATCATTACATATTGAAGGAATTCTTGGCAAAGGTTGAAGACAATGAATACAAGGCTTTGAACCCATACTTGTTACTTTTGGCTCAACTTTACAGTGGATCTATTATTTTGGAGAACTTTTCTGGAGAATTCTTGACTCACTTTGTTTTACCACCGAACTTGTTCTCTGAGTTGACAACTAAGACTCTCCCATCTTTGTATGCTGAGGTTAGACCATACGTTGTTAATTATACCGATTCTTTCCAATTGACTGATATGGTCCTCAATTCTGCTATTGGTAAGTATGATGGTAACATTTATGAAAACTACTTTGATATTGTTAAGAAACAGAACCCTGGTACTCCAGACGTTAAGGCTCCATATTCTAAAGTTTTTGAAGACTTCTTGAACAGACCTTCTGTCGCTGACAGAGAAAGAAACGAAAAGTCTGACAAAGTTGCTGCAATTCTATCTAAGTAAGTTATGGGTAAGCTATGGGTTAGCTAATGAATGTTTATATAAATATATGTTACATGGGTATGTTCTGACCGAAACTGTAAATTATGACTTGTAATTACACATTATGGTCCGATTTTTAAGCATCGAAAGTCACTATAAAATACTGAAAACAAACATCTTGTTTTCCGTCCAGGTCAACCACTAGTTTCAACAGAGTACTTGAAGAGAAATTATTTCGGAAATCTGACGATTTACCCTATCAAAGGTTGTTACTTGAAGGAGAGACGCTTACTGTATATCTTCTGGAATGTGTTCTTTGTATCACATCTGAATTTTGCATTTGAGCCATCTACAAACTTACGGCGACCCTTGAAGCGAACTATGTCGTTTTGTCGACTAAATTCATATGCGTATATCGATAAACAATAGACTTTTCTCATCACCCGCAAGTGTTACAGCCCAAAGAAGGATAGAATATGATACAGGAATGTGTTCTAAGCAATAAACTCTAAACACAGAAGCATGATAAGTGATAGTTTGGTATGGTTTATTATGCTTACTTACCATAGTTCTATTAAACGATGGTGATTATACCTCGTTTAATTGGCCTAGAAAGTTCAGTGTTATCATTGAGTTATCTGGTTTCAATGAACATTCAAGCCAAATTCTCTACTAGGCAACTTTAAGTATCTTCTGACATAAGAGAGATTTGTAAATTTGTAGAGGCTCCATCATCCAATTATCGCTCTGGATCTGGCTCCTATGTGACAATTTTGCGTTTCCTTTAGCAAGAGGTGAAAAAGTACTGCATAAGCTTACCCATTATAGAGTCTTGGTTGTTGTCCGATATGTATAGCTTAAGATTAAGCAGATCATCGTTGAAGTGAGGGCTTGATTGGCTCGGGTTATAGGCAGATTCGGTACTAAAAATGCGTTTGTACATCCATATGCTTTTGGTACCCCCGGGTTCGCTTGCGAAAGGAGGAGAAGGAATCTACCCCACAAAAAAGGCTACTTGGCCCGTTTTCCGACTGTACGACGCAAAAAGATATGGGTTTAAATAGCTACCTTGCCCCACTTTAATATGTGACAATTGTGAATCACAAGAATATACTATACTCTGTTTTCATAATGGTTTCTCCCGATCCCTCTCTGCTTGTTTCAAAGGAAAGAAAGCTCAGTGACTTTGATCCTAAGTCGATGCATAAATTTATCGAAGGATCCCCTGAAAAATCTGACAAGATACTTAGACTCTATGAACTTTTAGAAAGAGATCCGGTACTTTCTTCATCCTTCAAAGAATATGATGAATCAGAACATGAGGAAAGAGAAAAAGTTGCAATCAGAATTATGAAAATGGCTAACTTCTTGGAGAGAGGTGACCCTAGTACGTTTTGGAGACTTCTAAATTTGGTGACAGTTTATGATCCATCTCTTGGGATTAGAATTAGTGTCAACTTGGGGTTATTTCTCAATTGCATTAAAGGGAATGGAACTGCTTCTCAATATGAATACTGGGCGAATGAAAGGGAGGCCGGTATCCTTAAACAAGTATATGGATGCTTCGGTATGACCGAATTAGGACATGGCTCCAATGTTGCAGGATGCGAGACTTTAGCCACTTTTGATAAGGAGACCGATGAATTTATCATTCATACCCCACACATTGGTGCAACAAAATGGTGGATCGGCGGTGCTGCGCACTCTGCTACCCATAGTTCCGTTTATGCTCGGTTAATAGTGGACGGAAAAGATTATGGTGTTAAAACATTTGTTGTACCATTGAGGGATAGTAATCATGATCTCTTACCAGGAATTGCAATTGGAGATATAGGATCTAAGATGGGTAGAAGAGGTGTTGATAATGGATGGATTCAATTTTCTGAAGTTAGAATACCAAGATACTTTATGCTCCAGAAATGGTGTCAAGTTTCAAGAGATGGGAAAGTTACACTTCCTCCTTTAGAGCAGTTATCATATATATCTTTGTTGGGAGGAAGAGTCTTTATGGCAACAGATTCTTATAGGATTTGTGCCCGTTTCATCACTATCGCTTTGAGGTATGCTGTTGGTCGTAGACAATTCAAGTTAGATGTGGGCACCAAGTCGAAGCTAGAATCTCAATTAATTGATTACCCATTGCACCAAAAGAGGTTGCTCCCATACTTAGCCTTAACTTATGCTATGGCTATAGCCACTAATAAGCTCGAGCTTCAAATCGAAACAACCCAGAAAGATATGGATGCTGCTGTAAAAGCAAATGATAGCAAAGGTATAGCTGCATCTTTAGATGCAACTAAACTTTTATTCGTGGATAGTGGTTCTCTTAAATCTACATTTACCTTTTTGGCTGCGGACTGTATAAGTGAGGCGAGGCAATCATGTGGAGGTCATGGATACTCTAGTTATAATGGTTTTGGAAAATCTTACGATGATTGGGTTGTTCAATGTACTTGGGAAGGTGATAACAATGTTTTAGCTATGTCTGTTGGTAAGTCTATTATCAAGAACCTTGAAAGTTTGAGCAAAGGTAAGAAGGGTAATATGAAGTTCTTGAATAAGAATGACGATGGCAGCCAAATTGTTTTGTCTTCTCTCACTCCGTCTAACATTTTGGATGGACTTGCGTCTCTTATTATTAGACTTGGTGTTTCGCAATTGAGCATTTTACGTGAAAATGGATGGAAGTGGGATAATGTGAGTGCTCAAAGTGTTGTTCTTTCCAAGTTGAGATGTCATTATTATACACTTGAAGCTCTAATCGACCAAGTTTCCAAAGTTACAGATCCTAATTTGAAGGTTCATTTGAACAGAATTACCCAAGTATATGGTTTAACGAACATTGTTGAACAATTCAGTAACCAATTTATTGCATTTGAGGTTATGGAACCACAGACAAAGAAGTTAGCAACCTATAAACTTGTTCCAGAACTTTTCAAGCAAATCAGACCCTACGTCATCCCTCTTACAGATTCGTTCTTACAGCCTGATAACTTATTACACTCCGCTATTGGTAAATACAATGGTGACGTTTACGAGAACTACTTCCACATAGTGAAGTCACAGAACCCACCATCCCAGTCCAAGGCACCATACTCAGAACTTTTTGAAAAGGCTTTAAATAGGCCATCAGTCGAAGTCCGCGAAAGACTCGAGAAATCTAAGGAAGTTGCAGAAATCCTCTCTAAGTAAACTTATGGCTTATTTGAATATATAGCGGAACGTGGGCTACCATTTCGATTATTCATCCTTATGTAACTTGATAAATTATTAATATACTTAAGTTCATTATTGAAATCACCTTGATTAATTTTTAATTTTTGCAAAATTGAACACATTTGAGTAAAATAATAGATCGCTTCCAAAACTATAATTTTCACAAAGTAATTTAAGATATTTACAATTTTATAGCTATAATGAAACTATATCTAACTGTATTGAGTCAACTATTTTTGCAGCTATGAGACATACTTCAAAGTATCAAAATGAAATATTTATGAGAGTATATTCTTAGGATTTAATTCAACTCGTGTTAGCGTATTAAACTAGATATGGGATAGCGGTACTATAATAATAGGTAGTATTACTATACTATATAACTGATACTATTTAGATATAAGTGGGTTAGAGCTGGTCCTCCTAATATAGACTTAGGTAGAGCCGTTGAATCCTAAATATACTTTTCTTAATGAAATCTAGGGATTCTCTACACGAGGTACGATGCACAAGTGTCTCTTGGATCAATGCAGTGACACAAGATATGTAGATTGATTCTCTAAGAGCTCTTGTAAATTCCTCCCGGTGGCCAAGCTGGTTAAGGCGCGAGACTGTAATGAGTTCTCCTCAATTGAAATCTTGAGATCGGGTGTTCGACTCACCCCCGGGAGAATTTAACGACATTTTTTTTATTTTGCAGTTCATGGGCAATGTCCTAAGACTTACCAACCTACTTATTTGTAGGCCCAGATGATTAGGTACTCCCAAGAGGATTTTTAGATACTTCCTCGAAGATAGAAATTAGATTATTCTTCGCATGGCCTACCGACGTCATCCGTTCTATTATTTTTTTATATGCTTGAGCGTATTTACGTTTTCCGTGATAGAGCGGCGGCTCGTTATGTCCTAATTTTCCGAAGGTCATTAATTTGACGAGTAGAAATTGGAAACTGTATTTATATTCAACAATAGGAGCCATAGGCCAATCTAAAGATCAATCAGGAAAATGGATTCAGAAAAAATAGTAGCAATAATTTTAGGTATGTTAGATTCTTTCAGGTCTTTCAATTCTTAAGTTGGGAAGAAAGGGAACGGAAAGGGGTACATCTGGACACGTCATTTTCAGTTGATAAAATATGGACACATAGTGGTTTACACTAGTTTCGGATGCAATTATTGGATGATTCGGGACAATTGGCATTAATTTCGCTGCATAAGTCATAATTAGATGTAATCTCTTTTGCCCTTGGTATACAATACATCAAAATTAAATTAGATTACTAACACATAAAAGCTTTTTTATTGCCGCCTCTTGCGGTGTTCTTGAGAGAAGGTGCAACGATGCCTTTATGGATTAACATTGTATTGTGTTGTTTTGCATGGTTCCCTGGTATTTTGCACGCTTTGTATGTTGTATTTAAAGATTAGATATAGTTGAATAGAACTCTTCAATGTTCACAAAAAAGTTGATAATTTTACTAGTAGAGACAATTATGACTAGAATATCAGTGGAACTGGTATAAGTAGCTTTTCTATTTTTAATAAAGCATTTCTTGCTGCAACTCTGTGTTGAGAGCAGTGATGAATGCTTAATTATAATACTATTGAATTAGGATAAGTCCAAAGGGCCCAGCATTTTATTTGATATCATTTAAATTCTAACCTATTTTCTCAGTTGCCAAATATCGCATCAGCATACTCATAAAATCCACTGACCCTGATGGGCCATCAACATATCCTTTGCAAAGTCTCTAGTGTACATATAGTACAATTATCAAGTACAGAGAACAGTTGCAAGGTGAGCATCATATCGTCATGTATCATTCAATATGCAAGACTGTGAATATTCCCGAGACCCCTTGAAGAACCCCTAATTCAGTGCTACAAGCTCTTCTTGACAAATTTTATCTATGTATTCAAAATAAATTACAGTTTATGGCACTATTTGTCAATTACGAGTTCAAAATGTGAAGCATAAAGATATTCTTTTGTGAACTACCTTGACATTTGTTCTAGGTCCACGTTCACCTAATGACACGCCTCAAATTCCCTTTGCGTAGGGTACGATTTTTTTTAAAAAAAATTATTTCTTCAATTTATTTATGAGTAGACTATTGTTCTAGGAACATGCTAAACTTCCCTATCCACAATAAAGTATCTTCCTACCTCATCGCTTCTGACTAGGAGGGGGGCTTTCTTTCGTCAAATTTACCGTTTTTGATGGTATCTCTATAGTAGCCCTGGTAATGTATTTCTCGTCCTATCTGCCGAAAGTCGCATGTAGGAGTAAGGGAACAAACATTGGCTCCAGTGGAGGCAGTCGTGACAAGTTAACCGAGCGCTCAGTGACGTCTTTATCTAGGACACAGTAAAAGGATAAGGGAAACTGAAATTTCAGATATCTATGATCTATTCAATTCATTTACGATTGCGATTGATATATCACTGGATGCAATTTCCACTTTAAATTACTGAGAGACTGACCAATAATGGTATCCTAAAATATTGATTATTACTACGATCCGGTAGAAAAGGGTACATGGTATTTGGTTAGGTGTAGATACAGTATTATTTTATCTGCATTTGAGTACATGAGAGCAGATCCTTTTCGCTAAAGTTTACCTCAAGGAAGACGCTGGATCCCAAGGGAGCCGCATTAGAAGTTTATGTTAATGTGTATACACAGGCCTTGAATACATCGACCAATGGTATGCGAGGATTAGCAACTGCAAAAAATTGATAAAGAATGCAGGAACATCCTTGCATCTGTTTGGCATCTTGTGCCCCCTTGGATCAGCTCCAGGTTCCTCCTTAAAGACCAGCTGTTTCTCGATTTCTATTGCAATATACTAATGGAAAGGTGAACTTAATTTTCTTTGAGGTTAATATAAAGTAGGTGGAGCTTATTGTACTTCAAACGATTTTTAAAGTGAATCTTCACCTTCATTCACTATAATTTAAGTTATTGACATAGTAAGAAAGTTAGATTGCCGACAAGTTCATATTTGAAAGATTTATTTATCAAATTAAAGGTTCAAGCAGTTGGTGCTTTTATTAATAGAAAGAAATAACTCATGACGATGACTGAAAGCGAGACACAGCTACCATCTTTCTCGTTTACGAAGAAGCCAGTGAGTCAATATTCATCATTCCAGCCCAGTAGGTCACACATATCAGAGATTTTACCTTCAACTAGTAGCAGTTTGACTTTCAATCAAAAGCAGAATCTTACGCCTGAAAACAAGTCAAGTAATGATATATTCAATGAAGTTGATTATGATGAACAAATCCGAGCACCAAGAATGAGTACTGTGAGCTATACTACTCAGGTGCGAAGGAAGGACACAGATGATTCCCTTGTGCTGAGAAAAGACTTCAATACAAGCTCTTCCTCTATTGAGGCTGATCTTTCAGAAATAGAGACTAAAGCGTCTTCAAATGAAGATGGTAAATACGAACCAGCAAAGTTTGATCTATCTAAGCCAACTAGACGCTTTTCGGTTCCAGAGCATATTAAAAAAGATAATCCACTAACTATCCTTGATTATACTAATGATAATTATATATACCAGAAACTGAAAGATGGAAGTATTAGGTTGACACCCGTGACGAGCAGCCTAAAAAACAACATTTACAACCAGGAAAACCAGTACAGAGTGAAAAATGGACTCATTAACCTGCATGTTCAAGATTTGGGTAGGATGGCGAATGTAAAGCAAGTCTACGGACAGAAAAAGCCTTTATGTGTTCCGGCAGTCTTGAGGCCCGAAATATCAAATATACCTGAAGAAGAAGGCGAACAATTCAAGTCGGATACATTACAAGAAGCTACCAATAACATTTCAATTCCAAATCATGAGGCCTTGTATTCATTGTCATCTAGTAAAGAAATAGCGAAGATACACTGGATGCCCAATGATTCAACTGATCATTGTATGAGGTGCTTTAAAGATTTTCGTTCCATTTTTAGCCCAATGAAAAGCCGTAAGCATCACTGCAGGTACTGTGGACTTCTTTATTGTTCAGATTGTTTAATGGACAGCAACTTCAACATGGTTTTGTTAGACAAAGACGCTAGATTTGTGATACCAATTTTTGAGAACTTGAGCGATTTGAACTTTCATGAATCTTTTACAAGCAATTTCAAACTAGACAAGATTTGCAAAGGCTGCAGTGAAAAATACACGAGTATTACAAATCTCTTGAATCTCAAAAACTTAAAACTTCCTTATTTATTTGTCGAAAATCCCCACATTGTTAAAACAAAACAAGGGGGGTCTTCATTGGGAAGTAACTTCAAGAAATCTGAAACGGATACAGGGAACGATCACACCATTATTGTGGACTCAAATAATAGAAAAGCATCTATTGATAATGTTTTGACAGACTGGGTCTGGAGCTCCTTTTGATTAATTGGGAAATTATTTTAATTTTATTTCTCTCCTAGACATATGTTTAGAGTTATCGTTTAGAGTTAACGTATTTATCCTTATCTTATTGTATATTATGTCTTTTAAGACCGACGCTATCATTGTGCTAACTTATATATTAAATAAATTAAAGAACAACATCTTATCTCTATTGTGATTTTATGCATTGATGAACTATTTTATCAAACACATTTGCAATACCTTCTCTATGTGTGACCTTTTGGTGGCTGCATTCGAAAATATAGCTTGCAAAGCTATTAACGTGGAGATGAAGCCAGTCTAAACTAGGAACACATAATTTGAAGTCTTGTGCTAAATTGTTGAATTCGAAATAAGTATCTTCAAATCTAGGATAGCTAAGTGGGTAGCACTCTTTATTTACCAACGAATTTTCATGTGCTGCAAAATGACAAAGATTTGAGTTATTGATTTTTAGCTTCAAACACTTCAAGTTTTTGAGGGGCCTAACCAAACTGAACAAGTTCGAGACCTGATATTGGTTTATCTGTAGGCTAAGATAATTTAAGTTTTTGAATTTGACCAAAGGGCTTAAACTATGCACGTTATAGTTTGAGCTATTATACTTCAGTACACAATCGGTGACATCAAATTTTAAGTCCAAAAATGTCAATGAATCACCGCCGATATATTCAAGCAATTGCTTCAAGCACAAGTTTACATTGTCATATTTCCCGAGCTGCAAATGAATATTGAGTTTCTTGAGGTTACCATGGGACTTGATAAAATCAAAAGTTGGTGAATTGAAATTTAAATCGTTTGTAATTTTTAAATTCAAGGTTTCCAAGTTTGGAAACAGTAATATATTCATGAAGCAAGCAGGAGGTGGTGTTCTTCTGACCATTTGATCGTCATAGAACATCATTTCCTGGCAGTTGATAATAGATAGTTCCTTTAATTTCAGATTATTGAGCCTATTCATCAATATTTCAGCATCACTTGCACGCAAAGGAATATCTTTAATTGTAAAAGCACTCAAGTCAACATTTATGTGATCTTCGAAAAGTCTAGAAATAAAATCGGTTTCGTTGATGCTCTTGGACTGACTGGGCTCGTTTAAGTGAAGGAATGAGTTCGATCTTGTACTAGACCTTGAGATTATAAGCTCTTCCAAATAAGGATGCTCCATCAAGTTGAAATTTGATAAAGAATTTGAAAATCTAAGGTTTGAAATATTCAACAGACGTACGTTAGAAAGCTTTAAATTCACATCCAAGTCAAAATTACCGTTTAATTCGAATAATCCTGCAACATCGGGAAGCTTTGAAAGAAGTGACCAACCTATGCTGTAGTTGAAGCTGAACCACTGAAATGATCTTAAACTGTGCATGTATGGAAATATGCTTATCAAGCTCTGAATCACACAAACTTCCCCGATATCTGGGGTATCTGGGTTAAATACAATTTTCCTGATCAATGTAGCATAATATGGATTTTCCCCTAATGTCTTTAAAAAAAGCTTTAAAGAATAGATTTTGCTTATAGTAGTAGGTCTGACATTAAAAGAGCCGTTGAGTTCTGGTACTGAGAAGTCATTCCCAAGGTCATCTTGAGACAAAACCAGTCTAGATGCATCAATATTCAAGGCATAATAAAGCTGAGGGATCAATACTTCATAAGCTCCTTTGCAAGTCAAAGCAAAACTCAAACAAGATACCTGATCAAGGTGTCTTCCTATTTTTGCTATTATTTCACTGGGAAATGATTGCATTTGCAGTGTTTGAGAAGATAACGATAGAGAAAGTATCTATGCCGCCACCGAGTATCTGAGTATCTAAGTACTGATGATTCTTGTTGAAAAAAGGAACTCAAGTACCATCTCAGGATTTCTACGAAGTATTTCAAAGACGCGGAAGGAAGACCATATGATTTGAGTAGTTCTCCGTATTTCGGTTAAAGTAACAGAGCCCTGATGTCTAAAAAGTTATCAGATGGAGTATATGCACTCTTGATTGAACTCGAAAATAAAAAGTGTGTGTACCTCTATGAAAGGCTTGGATTTCATTTTCCAAATATATGAACCATTTTTTTTACTCTTTTTTCAGTACTGAAGAATAGAACGAAAAACACTATACATAGTTTTTGGAGTCATTTTGTAGGCTTGAGCTCTTCGACAACAGCATTTACGCACCTCTGCATGTTGAATCAAAAAGGCGGTCTTTGTCTAAGCTTTTCACTTCCTACTTCTCGTATATCGAACGCGTGCCATTACGAAAAGAAAAGCCACTTCAATGATGACTGCGATGTTCATCAGTAAATGACGCGTGCAAACCGTTGTCTCAAAATCGATAGCTCTTAACAGAGGGCCTTTTTATATCTTCGTCGACATTGGGGTAAAGAAAAGACGATGTATGCAACATTAACGAGCGAAGAATTTTCATTTACAGAGACGAGAAAAAGTCATCAATAGTTAGGGTAAATTTTCATCGTTTTCAAATGAAAATTATAGACCACGAATGATGATTTGGGGCTCATTCCATAAATAAGCAAGGCCATCTTCAAAATACATGGGAGTGCTATGAGGAAGGTCATACGACACACCTTGATTATAATGGAACCTACGGCTATTCAAGCCTCAGCGAACTTTCAACGGTTGGACGAATCTTTCGACAGCTTTATTAGACCTTCAAAGGGTCAATCATCTTTGAATGTGGCAAGTAATAATCTTGTGTCAATCAATTCTAAAAATTGGAAGGTCGCCATTGGTTGTGTTGGAACTATATTTATTTATCGAGATGGTTAGAATATTTCGAAATTATAAAAAAAAAAGTGAAAGGGCTCTCGAAATAATGAAACAAACAAAGGATATCACCTTTCACACTTAGTGCTCCATCTTACTTAAAGAAGTGACAGTTAGGGTGATGTCACGATTTATATCACGTGACAAAGAAACATGCAAAGCTGCAAAATTAATGAACGTTGGACTACACAGACGCTAATACATATTTTGCTACAGTACCTGAGTGGATTATGCGTACACCTTGCCAACACAATCGTTTCCTATGCGTCAAGATGTTATTCTAAAAACAATAACATGATATTTCTGTTAATCCATCAATACAGAGAAAGCCCAAAAACAAACCACTTAAAATCATAGAAAAAAGAAATACAAATGCCCTCCAAGTTGCTTCCAGTGGTAAATCCAGCCATCACGGCTAAACGGCTATTCGGAGCAAGTGCTACTTAGCGCCTGCACTTTGATTTTCGCTCCTTCCTTTTGGTCACATCATCGGCATCAGATACAATAAATGTTACATCAGGCCTTGCTTATAAATGTCGCGTTACGGAAATGGTGCATATCTACACTGTTACCCGGAAGGTATGGTTGCAGAACGTTAGAAACGATCTAACTCTTCTGCAGATACTGAATTCCAGCGACAGATTATTGACATCTGAGATTCTTTTGCAAATTAAAAAGCAACTGAGATTATTTTGCGATCAATATGCAAATGTATTTCATTTTACGGCTTCCATGTAGGCCAAAATCTCTGGTCTTAATGCCGCGTTTCATTATTCTCCTTTGTATTAACAGACATCCATTCCATCCATGCTCTCGGCGGAGCTAATATATAGGGTTACCCGCGAAATATCGAGATGCATGCGTCCGATGAATACACCATCCCATTACATAATCAACAATATACTCGACCGTCAGCATCCGACATGTAACTTGCCGGATTTTGGTGCATCGCTGGTAAATTATTGTTCTCATGATGCATTTTACTAGATCTACGCCTTCTTGGCTTAAGAACAAGGAGGCTTACATCAAGTAGATGCTTAGTGAAAGATTAATGTCGCTTCTCAAATGGCCATCTACCTACATTATATTTTTCATCGCAATAGTCAGCTAGTTCTTACACCATAGAATGATTATTTCAAGTCTTATATAGTGAGAATTACATGTAGGAAGAGAGAGTTATAATTATTTCTCAGGTCTGGTCACCACTTTAATCGTCTTTCAATTGGTGGCTTTCAGATCTTACACATCAAAGCCGGGTTTATGAATCCTTAGTGCAAAGTATATTGCAATATGGCTCAGATTTATTATTGAAGCGCAGAGTGTTTCAGTAAAACCCTGTGTCTGAGAATAGCAACATGTTGACGTATATTACTACTCACACTATTATCCCCCTTACTGCAAGCTGGTTCTGTGTCTTCTATGTAGACCGTATTGCCACTACTTTTTTGTCACATCGGCACCATGGAGTGCGCAGGACATCAGTCATTGGTCGTGCGCCAAATGGTCGTTGATATTAATAAATGTCCCTATCCATCGTAAGATTAGCCGCTAGTTGATAATTACAAATTAAAGGGGGGCAATAGAGGCAAGAGCCATAAGTTTAGCACTTTTACAGACTAGACACTTTGTATTTAACGGCTTTCATCACATATACAGACATTTATTAAGTGCCCTTTAGGAGAAAGCTAGTAAGTACTCGCATATTTCACATCTAAGCAAAGGACAAGTGAACAATCTAGACTTAAATTCCATTTTTGCTGAAATTCGAAGACTTTAGGTAGTATAGACTACGATAGATTTAGTTGAATTATATCAAGGGAGGAACGTTTAGTGCTTGATCCAAAAAAGACTCATTAGCTCTAGTTGAATAAGTAGGGGGTGTGAGGCAAAAAAGGTTAAGTGTGACAAGGCGGATAGTACGCTGCTGTATTCTATTTTAGTTCAAGTCACCAGAATATCTGTTGGCAACTAAGCTATCCTTACTAAAGTTAAGCGTTAGCAAGAAGAGAGAACAATAAAGTGGTTTGAAATGTTCAATACCAGAATTTTTGAGAACTCCAACTCAGCCAATACTTCGGCTATAAACATACCCAATAATCAAAACAATGACAATCTATCGATTCCTCAGCCAATTGATATAACTCATCAGAGGCAACAATCAATTTTTAATAACTCAAGATTCAGAAGGGAGTCTATTGCACATTCCCAAGGAATGGGTGGTGTATCATGGGGATCAGTTACAATAGGATCGTGGCTTAAAGATGAGGTAATGATGTTTGGATCACAATTTCAGGGCCAAAATGGCAACGGTGGTAACTTTGGGCATAGCGTCAATCTAATCAATCCAAGGAGAGGCTCAGTTCGTTACAACCAAGCTGGTTTGTCCATGTCTCCCTCTAATCAGGCATCTTACTTACCTGAGTTGGAGGCAGATTACTGTAAAGATTATAGTTGTTGTGGACAACTACTCCCCACCTTGCATGATTTATTAAGACACTATGAAGAAGCACATATTAGTCCTTCGCCACCAATAGACCAGAATGACATGTTAGTTGCTAATAGAAATAAGAATAATATGAACAATATGCATAACATCATGGAGACTGTCTCTACCAATGACGTTTTCTTGAACAATACACATAACAACAACATTCATCAGCCTTCTCGATTGACAGGTGACGGTGAAGCTGCTCATGATGGGTTAAGTATGCCGACTTCCCAGTTCAATATTCAACAAGACACTATAAGTCAGTCGGCTATACTGCAGAATAATGTATCACAGGATTTCCGGCAGCCTCAGCCTCAGCAACAAAGACTGAATCAACAAGCTCATCACCAACAAGATCATCAAGCAAGCCATATGAACCATAATCAACAAGTACATCCACATCAAGTGCATTCAATGCACCAACAAAATTCCAGGACACAAACTCCACAATTAGATGATGAAGATGCAATGTACATAGATGATCCTGCACGTCATTTGTATGTAATGGAGAATAACGAGAACAAACCTTATAGATGTCCAGTGATAGGATGTGAGAAAACATACAAAAATCAAAATGGTTTGAAATATCATCGTTTACATGGTCATCAAAATCAAACTTTGAAGGAGAATCCAGATGGCACCATATCAATCATTGACCCAGAATCCAATACGCCCTATTTGGATGGTGCTGGTATGGAAAAAGACAAGCCCTATAGATGTGAAGTATGTGGTAAAAGATATAAAAACCTTAATGGATTGAAATACCATAGAGGTCATACAACTCATTAATTGTTGCATTATTTTACGGCGTAAATTTATACTTGTTGCTTCATTTTAGTATCGAAGTATTTGGAAAAAGTTTACTTTCTTTTTGATATATATATAACTCTCCAAGAGAATTTGTTTATTTTTATTGTGTAACATATTTCGATTCACAATCTTGAGAATTTTGGTTTTTATTTATTAGTTTACATTATGATAGTAACTATGGTTCGTAATCCTTGGAAAATATGTTGAATTTATGGACTATATCTATATCTGTTACTAGGAAATGGCTTTACGTTTTGACTATATTTTTCTCAGTCTTTTTTGTATTGTTGCCAATCTCAATTACAGCTTACTCCTACTTCTACTCATTGATCATCCCACAACATGTTGTTCACGTTCCATTACATTTTAATCCTAGGGAGAACCAATCCTTATCGTGGCCTATCGAATTTGATGATTCATTATTAGATCCAAATACACAATATGACGCACTGTTTGATGTCGCTGTGATATGTGATAACTCCAAAAGAGGTGATGCCTTCAATGTGAATTATAATATCGATAAATTGGGCATAAAGGACTCTGCTCCTCTAGTATGCGATCCAAGGGTGACACATAGTATATCCAACTATTTGGTTCCTTTTAAATTGAGATTATGGACACCACCGGCGTTGGTAGACTGGGATATTAGGGGACATATTAAATTTACAATTGGACCTTTCAACAAAACTCGATTGAAACACCTTGAAAGGGCTGTTACGACATTTGAGGGGTTCTATATAATTGACAATAGTAAATCGGGATTGGATCTTTTAGTCCGTTGGGAAGGCTTTAGATATTATATTGTACATTACTTCAAAACCTCACTAGTTGTTGGTGTGGGGTTTTTCTGGACTATTAGCTCTACAGTATTCTTTTTGACCACACTCTACGTTTGGTCATCTGATGGGGATGATGTAAGTGCCAATAAGCAAGGCCTAAACATCAAGAAAGAAGAATGATCGTATATATTTGAATTATATCATGGAAACTCAACCTGCATTGAAGAATTTCTCCTCGTTCAAATTATCGGCTGTCATAAATGGAATGATTTTCTGAAAGTAATCATCAAAATCTGACAAAGACTTTGCCTGTAGGTCAAATTTATCTATCTCTACCCTTTCCTGAATATAACAACGATACTCCTCTACTATATTGTTAAATTCAATTAATGACCTACCCAAAGTGGACCATTTTGTATGCTGCGATAAAGGCAATTTATTAAACACCATGTCATCAGAGCAAGAGCCCCTATGGTCCAAATCAAGGTCCCCATACTCAATCTCACAATCATCGCAACTTAAATATAAGTTTTCACTAGTATCTGTGTTTAAATACACAGATATAGAAGGTATCTTAGGATCATTTGGTAAATCTACCATTGAATTTCTGTCGATGCTTCTTGAAAACTCATTTGAAAAGGGCCTTGTGCTATTAACAATCGCAAACTTGTTGCTAAAAGTTTCGTTATCCATGATAACTTCGAATTTGAATATGGGCCTAGCTGGATCCGGTGGGATTTTAAATAGTTCTGGTGGCTGACTCATAAGCATTTCAGTATTAGAGGAGATTTCTGAATCTGATGATGAGTTCATTGAAAATTCGGTCAATGAAGTAGGGGTAGAATTGAAAGACATGAGACTAGGGCTCGAGCTCCTAGACTTCATTGAGTAGCCGGTTGATAATGACGTCAAAGAACTAGAACTGCCTTTGAATGCTGGATTTCTCCTTTCATTAGCCTTGGGGCTATTTTCCGAAGATAAGATCTTGAACAACTTACCTATCGAGTTGACTAAGGAGTTGCTTCTTGAAGATGATTCAGAATCACCATTCTTTTGTTCTGGGGAACTCGGCAACGAAGAACACATGTAAATGGCTTCGTCGAACACTTCGAACGGGTGAGTTTTTCTCATCTCACTAGAACGAATACTCGCTGGAATTGGTGGTGACTTTGGTTCCCCTGAGAGCAATAAATAATCATCTTTAGCGCCAACAGGCAATATTCCAAATTTCCGATTAACCATTGGACTTTCGACCAAAGAATCTAATTTGATTTTTGACGCATTCTCCACGAGCTTGGAGTGCAGTGCCAGAAACTTTTTTTCGACACGTCTGGTTATCAATATGGAAGACGATGATTCAAAATTGTTTATTCCCACTACTCTCCAAATGATTAACCGTAAGTAATATGATCTAACGATTGGATTCCAATGGGTCAAGAACCTTTCGAATGTTTCATTAGAAATGAGCCAGTTGACCAAGTTTAACTTGTATGTCAACGATCTGTCATTTAGCCATTTCATTTGAGGTCCATCCTCTAAGGACCTACTTAAAACATCCGGGATTTTATCCCATATATTAAATAAAAAGGCAAAATTTTTGAGTAAGGTTTGAATATGGTCAGTTTTACTAAGCATGATATAGTTGCAGCTCAACCAAAACTCCCAGTTAACACTTGACTCAACATGCTTAATTAATTCATAAATAATGTTCAATATCAAGCTGTTCTTGCTATAATCATAAATACTAATTTTTTTAGCAATATCAATGAACGAGCAGTCAATCAACTCAATTAACACACCATCGAGTAAGATTGTCGAACAGTATTTGATATCTCTCAAAATCTTAAATATCTTAATAAGTGAAGTATGATACACATCATTTTTTTTCTGAATATTCAACGGTCGATTTTGAATATTAGATGGTGGTGTCAATGGCTGTGATATATTTTGCAGTGGCATGGAGGACTGTCGTGGCAGTCTAGCCATGGGACGCCCCATCATAGGCGTAGACATATCATTTCCAGGTTTGTTAACTAGCTCTTGTGCTATTCTGGTAAATGAAATATCAATAAGCTGATGAATATGACTTAATAATATGGAAAGTCCAGGGCAGTTCAACAACAAGCGTGAATCTATGGCCGTGTCACCCAAGTGAAATTGTACCACAGCGATGTAATGGCGAAAGAAAGAATTGAAAAGGTCACTATCAGTCGCACACCACCTCCTCACCCAAGCACCACTAGGCTCTTTTATCCCCTTAACTGGATGCTGAGGAGGACGAACACAGTTTATGAATATCTTCTCATTTCTCGCAAGAGTTGGGATGCCTTTAAAATCTATTAAATGATGCAAATGCTTGGGGAATGCTGAATATAAGTAGTTAATGCCATCCTTCGATACATTTGAGGGCTTCACTCGAAGATTAGTCTCAAACACCGACTGTTTAACATTCAATAAAAACAAAAGAGCGTCACATATTCTCGGTATTGCAAAAAAGGAGTACGCAAACACTTTACCCACAAAGGCAGACATTGCTAATGGAACAGCCTTCAAAGTTTGTAGTTTGTTGATACTGAAATCCAAAGTCGAAACTAGGAGATCCTCGTACTGTACCGCAATATCCTTGTCTGCATTAAACCATTCTTTCCTGGAGATAATTCTGGAAATGCATTCGAGATACGCGTTTCTATTTGTCGGCGATATTTGAGACTGGGTCAGTGTAAGTGAAGCTAGTAAGCAACTCCACCATTTCATCAATATAGTAAGCAATACACTCTGCAAACTTCGATACATTCGAGAATTTCCCAATAATCTATCCGTGACCAGCTTATTCTGTCTCAAAAATACTAATATGGTTGTACGAAGAATATTCGTATTTCTGACACCCTTTGCCTTCGAATCAAATTTCTCGAGCGCTACCTCTAGCTTCTTGTATTGCTTGAGATACATTTTGACGAGTCGTTCTTCTTCGAGTGATTTCTTAGAGTTCATAGTGTTTGTTGGTCTTTGTGTTTCATTAATCCTTTTGGGTGAAGCCAAGTTACTGTTTTCAGCGAGAGTGGTCAAAGAACTTGAGGAGGAAGCGGAGCTAACACTCTTCACAGAACGACGTCGACTAATGTGAGCAGCTTTTGTTAGCACTTTTGACATTATGCGTAAAATCTTCACGATGAGGCAACGCAGATAGCTTCAAAACAACAACAAATTTGTCAACGAGTCGATGATATGCAAACTAATAAAGAATAGTGTAATTAAGATTGAAATTTAATTCAAATTTTTCCCTGAACGAGTCTTAAAGATACTTTAATTTATCGCTGATATCAATAGTGTTATTATATGAAAACGATGTGAAATAAGATATTAAGTTTCTTTCTCAGCCTATGTATCTTCCTTCAAGTTGTCTAGTAATAAAACATAACACCTTAGATGTCTTTTTTAGGCCTGTTACAAATTATATCAAACAACCAAGAAACCTTAAGAAAGCCTTTTATGACCCTATTAGTATGTGTTGATATGATACTCTTTCAATGTTGTCTGAACACTAGCGTAGAACTATTCTTCTTTCTCACTTATATATGCAAAAGGTGGTGTCCAGAGAAGTGTAAGTGACTTGGCTAGGTATTCTTAAATCTGTTGCTGATGAGCCAGCATATATAAGCTTTCAGTAAGGGAAAGAGGATTTTCTATGAGATTCGCAAAAACCTTTACAATATGGATGGTAGATGTCCTGTTAGAGAGAGTTTATTATGTTTTGAGGTGATGCAATTTGACAGCTGAATCTCCAGAAGAAACTAATTTGGGACCAAAAACTGCCATAAATAGATATTTCGGCGCTCAAGACTTAGTGAGGCTGTTACAGAAGTAGTTCAATTGGGAGAGCTGAAATAGAGGCACGCTTACACAACACTCTATTTCCTCGAAGCCTAATCTAAGGGATGGCAAAAAGAAAGGTCTCCAGTGATATGCAAACTTGAAGGGTAAATCACTTTAACACATTGGTGTTTTCATTCGGAGCGATAATTTGTCAAATGCTATGAGCCAGCATAGTGAGAAATCCAAGCGTGTGCAGGCACTTTCAGGGGTGCAAGCGTAATTCATAGGACCGAGCAAAACAATAATGTGGGGCTGATTTGAGGACATATGGTCGTGATTAACTAAAGTTCGGAACAAGGAAATTAAAGGAGTAGTAAAAGTTCGTCAACTGCAAATAGGTGCAGTAACGACGTTAAAAGACTATACTTATTATTATACGTAATCGTCAAAGTGCTTAACGTGATTAATGGAATTCATTGGCATCCGGATGTGATGAGCTCTGTGGCCACGCTTTTGTAGTGACATCTTTTCTTGGGCTTGAGGCAAAAAAAAAGGGCCATTTCAGTGTTGTCTTAGCAATAACCCTTTCGCTTGATAAATACTAATTGTGATCATAGATACACGCTTCTAACTAGTTTAAGTTTTGAAAAATCTCAAGATGTAAGCTAGCTCCGATGGGTGAGGGGGATTAGAGACTTTGAGAGCAATCATGAGACACCCTCAGTCAATATGACTAGCATTCCGCACGCTCCCCTTGATATCTCGGATCGAGATGCTAGGCCTGTACCAATACCAAGCCCTCTATTAAATTCTCCCATGGATGGCACGCCGCGCGGATCTCTTGCGGCTCCTGTGCAGCAAGAATACTATTTTCAGTCAACTCCCGAGAAGCTAGGCATAAAAATAAAAATAACCTACATACTATCCTGATAAGAAGGGGAAACGTCTAAACATCCGGAAATGTAGGCTGCCAGAAAAAGAATCTGAGGTATATGTAGCGAGTGCGGTGGTACATATACAAAAAGAGTTAAGAGGTTGTTCAATCATTTAGTATGAGATGGTGTAATGGGAGTATTCAACCAGTTGGATGGGGCCTCAGTCTTATTTCAGTTTTCTGTCTAGGGCTAGCTGAGATTTCTCAGTATCACATCGTATCTTCATTTTTCGCGAAACATATGCTACTGTAATTTGTCCACTATATATGCAGTCTAAGCACAAAGTTAGATTGAACTTAATTGTATCGACATCTATTAAGGTGCGAGAATCAGTTTATCATGGATGTTACTCCAAATAGCAGATCAAGGTCAAGATCTCGGTCTCGTACTAGAATTTCTACAGGTTCAAGAGCAGGGAGTTTTTCAAGAAGACCCTCATTAGGGTCTAGAAGGTCCATAAGCTCCTCTTCGGTGAACAGACTCCAAGTTACCAATAACGCTGATTTTGATAAAAACATTCCTACAGTGCAAGCTTATCTAGATAATAGTTTACCACTAGATTTTTTTAAACAAGATATATTGGGTCTCGTGAAGGCATTGAGAGTTAGCAAGTGGCATAAAAAGGATCTTGATCCGTCTTTCTTGATAGTCAATAGGATTCTGGGAGCACTCACGAATTCTATTTACAAGATAGAATATAAAGATATTTTTCAAGATATAGGCCTTCCATATTTGTTGCTTAGAGTGTATGGAAAGAATGCGGGATCTATTATTGATAGAGACCTGGAACTTCACAATTTGGTGAAGTTAAGCCATAAGAGTATAGGACCACGTTTGCTAGGTATCTTTTCTAATGGGAGATTTGAGCAATTTTTAGATGGTTTCAAAGCTCTCACAAAGGATGGTTTACGTGATGTTGTTATTTCTCAAATGATAGCAAGAAGGATGAAGGATTTGCACTATAAAATTCCATTAGATGAGGCGGTCGAGGATGACGATGAGGATGAGCTCCCGATGTCGTGGAGATTAATTTATAAGTGGATGAATATTCTACAGAGAGACTTCATTCCTTCTCTAAAAGAACGAGGAATCACTGAGGAAAGTATCTTCTTCGTGAAATTTGATCGTTTCAGGGAGTTAATTGAAATGTATAAGGATCTGCTTTTCAGTAAATATGAAAGGCCGGTCAGTAGCAATTATAAATTTTGTCACAATGATACTCAGTATGGCAATCTTTTAATTCATGATAGCTTTAAAGTGCTGGATGCCATTGTCAAAAAGGGAAACCTGGAAGAAGAAGCGGAAGAAAGCGCATTGCCATTGATAACCACGACTACCAACAAGAAAGATACAAGTTTAGTTGTTATTGATTTTGAATATTCAGGCTCAAACTTTCCTGCTTTTGACATAGCTAATCATTTTTCTGAATGGATGGCAGATTATCATGATCCTGAAAGATCATACTATATTGATAATGATCAGTTCCCAAGTCAGTTACAACAACTAAATTATATCAAAAGTTATATTGAATATGACTTTAAGTCACCCTCATCCACATTAAAGACCAAGGCAATACCTGATTCAGGTAATATAGAGGAATTGATACTGTACGAAATCAAAAAGCTATACAATGAAACTATTATTTGGAGGGCCACCGTTCAAATTTATTGGTGTTTCTGGGGGCTCATTCAGGGTGGAATTTCGTCTCAATCTTATCCAACTTCATCGGAGTCTGCAATTGATGGTACTTATAACATTACTACATCTATGGAAAACTTGCAATTAGATGAAAAAGACCTCGCGGAGGAAATCGTATCGTCGTCTGATGATGATTTCGATTATCTCAAATATTCTCAACAGAAGGCCTCTTTGGTTATTGCAGATTTCGTCCATTCTGGATTTGTTGATGTGAACGAAGTGCAAGAGGAACTAAGGCCCTTACTTAAATTTCTTGATCACAAACTTTATGATATCTAGCTTACGCATACGACTTTGCATATAAACTCCTTCATTTCTAGACCGCTTTAAATAGATCTATTTTAATGTGCATGTATATGTGTGTAACCACTTAGATTTAATACCGGACTTCTAATTTGCAACATTAGTATATCGTTGAAAGCTATTCGGTAACGATTATTAAGTTATATACCGTCCTAGTTCTCCAAAAAATCTCATATATGCCTTGTATACATCACTCAGGCATCTATATCTCGTGGTTGAAAACTTTAGGTTGAATCTTGAGGCCGAAGTTGTTATTATTGTTATTAATTATATAATGCTTTCCTTTAGGACGGCTGGGTATAATGGTTACAGTGTACAATACTCACCTTTTTTCGATAACAAACTAGCAGTTTCAACAGCAGCAAATTATGGTTTGGTAGGAAATGGAAAGTTATTCGTTTTAAATATTGAGCCTAATGGGGCTATACAGAACCAGGTTGCTTGGGAGACTCAAGATAGTATATTTGATCAATCATGGAGTGAAGTCCATGAGAATCAAATAGTAGCAGGGTGTGGTGATGGGTCTATAAAATTATTCGATATGACTGTACCTAATTTTCCAGTAATGAATTGGGGGGAGCATTCAAGGGAAGTATTCGCTGTCAATTGGAATCTAGTAGATAAAAATAACTTTGTATCTTCTTCTTGGGATAACACAATTAAAGTTTGGAGTCCAGAAAGACGTGAGTCGTTGCTTACTTTATCGCCCTCCGTAGATCATACGGCTAAAGTATCAGATCCTCAACGCCCAATGCCGCCAATATCTCATCAATTGAAACAGCCTCAAAATATGGCCACGAATGGCACTGTCGATTGTATTTACAATGCAATTTTTTCACCGCATTCACCATCTACCATACTCTCAGCAAGTGGTTCTTCTAAGGTACAAGTGTGGGATATAAGAGCTCCTCAGGCATTGCAGATTGAATTAGTGGCTCATAGGGGTTTGGAGACATTAGGTTGTGACTGGAATAAATATAAATCTACTGTCATTGCATCTGCCCTGACAGATAAGTCAATCAAGATATGGGATTTGAGGCTTGTAGCTAACTTATTTCAACCCAATGCGAACATGAAAACACCGGCATATCAGCTTAATGGACCAACACCAGTAAATGAATTGCTAGGACATGAGTTTGCTGTGAGAAGAGTGGTTTGGTCGCCACATAGCGGAGAAGAATTGATGAGTACATCATATGATATGACGTGCAAAGTTTGGATCGATCGATCATCTGAAAACAACCGTTTCGTCAGTTCTCCCAGTGGATACAAAGGCAGTATGAGGATGCATAAAGAATTTGTTATTGGTTGTGACCATAGTTTATGGGGCGAACCGGGGTGGGCGGCCACTACTGGATGGGATGAAATGGTCTACATATGGGATTCAAAAAGAGCTTTACAACCTTGATAGAAGTCCCAAACACCGAGTTTTTTTAATTTTAAATCCTTCCAATCGATAAAGGTGTTAAGAAAATTCAAATAAGGAACACTAAATACTATGTAGCTAAAATTCGATTTGTCGTGCACTTCGCAGTCTCTTCGATTTTTCCGATCTCTATTATTCATCTTAACAGATCTTGCTGATGGTATAGCAATCGAATCATATTAACCTTTCTGATTCATGTAAAATAAAGTTTGCATTAAAAAAAATTCCTGTCTAGGAAGATATTCCTTATGTAAGTACTTGTTATCTTATTGAGTTAGTGATTAAATAGGAAATCAAATTGAATGTTACCTAATATAGTAATTATTTAAAACTCGCAGAAATTTGACGTATTGTTCAATTGCCGAAAAGGATCAATTGTAAATAAAATATACCTTGGAGTAACTAGGAATGGTATGAGACGCATAAAGTCATATGGAACATTACTGAAAACGACAAATCAGGGAGAAGGCTTTACATGATCTAAAATGGCCTTGAGGATATATTAAGAGATGAGAGGGACTGTGATAATCAATTCTCCCCTCCTTATCCGCCAGGCCATCCGAGAATCTAACGAGCAGTATGTCCAAGGGAGAACAAAATCTAGTAGTGTTTACACTTGACTACTCATACCTTATTCAACATGACAATAATTCATTTTGCTTCTACAGCTCCGAATCAGGTCTTTGGAGAAGTCTTATTGATGGACCATCATCGAATCTCGGAGCCCAGGGATCTTATAGAATTTTGGATAACTTGATGTCTTTACGTAAGGCCGTGTCTGAAATAAATTTCATCAGCCAGCATGGGGAATTCGTTAACATACTGGATCCTAGCTTGAATAGCTCGCTGATAACAGTATCTATCATTGGTGACGATCAATTTGTTAACAATTCAAGAATTACAATATTGCAAAGTTTCAATAAAATTACTTACAAGTGTATTCTGTTATCTGAGTTACAGCTTTATCTGATGGATGAATCTTTCTTTGCAAACTTGGACCTCATTGCCAAGACTTTCAAAGTGGAGATTTTCATTGATAGCATTGACACTGATTTCAAAACTCATTATAAAAAATCATCAAATTACAATTTATACATCATTGGAAATGCTGATAATACTTCAATTGCGGAGTCTCAAACCAAAGTTATCATTGATACCACCATTAACAAATTTCAATTACATTCTATAGATTTACCTTTGTCATTAATTCCATTGATTGGAGGTGACAACTTGGGTGATTTTGCATTGATTGCTCAGCAATTGAGTGCTAACATATATGTTCCGGACTTATTACCTGAACTTTTCAATTCTAAAATAATCTCTTCAACATTTGGTCAAAAAATTTACATCACTGCAAAAGATATTGGGGAGGTCTTATATGCTGAAAAAATCATAAAGAGACTTATAGATGATGCTAAAGATAAGTTATACCTTAAGGAGATAAAATTTAGCAAGGTTAAACTTGATCTATTTGCACTTTTCGATCAGAATGAGATTTTAAGTATAATGTTGAAACATGGTACTTTCGTTCAGTTGCCTTCATTGGGAGAACCAAATAATTACACTATTCAAGTCCAAGGACAAACGTTAAACGCAGTTGATATGACGATTCATGACTTGACATTGCTCAGTGCAAAGTATTATACTTTTTGTATCTCATTTAAGACGCCAAGACCTGTTAATGATGAAATGACATATCAATTTGCATCTTTACAAAGGCTGAGAAAAGCATCATTTGTCACAGTTAATGGAAAAGGCCTTGAAGTGTGCGGAAACAAGAATGAGATACATGCTTTATTAAACGATTTTGAATCTACAAACAGTTATTGGCAGACCTTCTTGAAGGACTGTGAGATGCGCATGAAGATTGAAATGGACACAAGTCAGAAGAATTTCATTAGTGGGAAGAAAAACGGAAAGATGGTCAAGATTATCAATCAGTTTAGAGAAAAACCTTTGATCGGGTTTACTCCATTTAATGAATACATTTTTCACGTCAATATTACTGCTACGGATAGTCTTTTACTGTTGATCAAATGTGTACAGCTAATAGAATTGGAAGTTCCTGCTGAGCTGCAATTCAATATTCCTGAAGTATTTCATAAGTCCATTATCGGTAATGGTGGTTCAACTATTCAGTCTATCATGAAAAAATATAACGTTTTCATAAAGTTTTCGAGCAATACTGATGAACAAAGAGAAACATGTTACTCCTTCAAAAGATATGATAATGTCCTTATAAAATGTCCCCAGAAAAATTCGAGAAACATGACTTTGGCCAGGAGAGACATTGAGCAATTGGCTCAACAGTGCTGTATGAATATCCAGCCTTTGGGCAGCAATGTTGCTACATACTTCACTTCGTCTTTTACTTTGCTCAAGAGTCATTATTTACTACTCGCCAACCAGCTCAAGTTAAAGAAGCTTATGGAACTTGAATCACAATATAACGTATTCATTTCTTTTCCAAAATCTCTTAATGACTTCAAGGATCAAAACGAATTGCGCATTGACATGAAAGGTTCTGATTCGAAGGTCAAACAAGCAGCAGAAAAACTCTATGAGTTTTTGCCCAAAAATTTTGAATTCAAGTTGGCACCAAGTCTTAGGTTTTCCAAGATCATCAGCGAGAAGAATAAAGAGTTCAAGGAGAAAATTATTATGCCTTTGAAGTTAGTGTTAGGGGTTGAATTGTTATTCAACGAAGTTCGTATTGAAGGTGACTCAGCAGTGGTGACTTTGCCGCAAATAATAGTCAGTGGATATGATCGTAACGCAATGGAAACCGCAATCTCTGATTTAACCTTCTTCTTACGTCAAAAAAACTTTCTGATCCTTGAAAAACATGAGTTCAAGTTTAACCCAGCTGCAGGTGAGACAAATAACAAGATACTTAGTGCATCTAATCCAGAAAGGATCAATAGAATTCCACCATTTTCTGCAGCACAAGCTCAAATGGCTGCAGAATTCGTTAAGAGTAGTTCTACGTTGAGGCCAATTACAAATAGAGTGAACGCCAAGTTCCAAAGCTCAATGAAACAAGCTCAACCTAAATACAGGCTGACACATCTTCCTCTTTCGTCGATGAGGCAACCGTTTATGAATATGGGACCCTCTTATCATGAATTGATGTTTGAAGCGTCAGGCCCTAGCTATGTCAGTTGATTATATTTAGCAATTAATAGAAAAATTAGCATATCCCATAACCTGAAATGTAAGTTGCAGGCCGATCATCTAGATTTGGAATACACAATTTACTATTGTTGTTAAGGGTCATTTTGCCGAGAGGTTTTCCACTAATTGGGAGCAAGGCGGTAATGTCGGTAGCCGAAGTTATATACAGAACTCCCTCATCTCTGTTACGCTACATTGTTTTTGTTGGGCATAAACTGTTCAAAAAGAAATTGTAATAAGTTATGACCTAGGGATTCTGCGGAATTGACTTCTTGATTCTTGTATATGATAAAAGTATTTCTTCCACTATTTGAATTGGCTGTTAAAAGCATTTGTGCTTTTTTCGGACTGGTGCAAAAATGGTCGGAACCTTCAGAAAAGGAAGTATTTTGAGCTGCATAAGTGTGCGCAAAATAAATTTTGAAACCAACATTTTGAAATACCTATAAAAGCTGCAACTACCCTTCGGCGATATGATCCGGCCTTAGAGAACTGTAATCAGCTGTGTCATAATATATTTATTTTCAACACGTCCAGCAATTTAATAAAACAGGTTTTTTTTATTACTGAGTTAACTGCTATGGGTAAATTTGTCAGCGTAGGAATACCTGGTATTCATTTATTCAAGCTTCCTAAGTTCCATTCACCTACACCAGTAAGCCCTTTTGAACAAGAATGGTTGAGTGCTTTATTTTACAAGTCTATGACTTTTGCATTTCCTTTGACGATTGCAACTATTTACTTCACCCTGGTTCACTATATGAACAGGGTTGTACGTAAGAAGCAATTACGTAAAGCTGGTATTGAGAAGGGTTCCAAAAAACTTACAGAAAGAGAATTGAAAAGGCTTCCTGCTGCATCATACCCTGTTGCAAAAACTATTGCCTTTAAGATTTTTGTGATGTTGCACAACTTATTCTTATGTTTCTACTCTGTATGGTCATTTTTTGGAATGATATCTAGTATGCAACGTACTATCCAAGAATTAAGAAATACTTTACCTTTATCTGGGACATTTGAAACATTTTTTGAATCAGTCTGCGATTTACAGTATGGTATATTTTCATCGAATAGTAGCTTTTACCGTCTTCAAATTTATGGATGGTGGTTCTATATGTCAAAGTTCTATGAGGTTATTGATACGTTAGTCATATTGCTTAAGGGAAAACCCTCTAGTTTATTACAGAGCTATCATCACGCTGGGGCAATGATGTGTATGTGGGCAGGAATTAGATTTCAGTCCCCACCAATTTGGGTCTTCGTTGTTTTCAACTCATTCATTCACTCCCTAATGTACATGTATTTTTTGGTATCAAGTTTCAAGATCAAAGTACCTAACTTATTTAAGAGAGTACTCACTTCCATGCAGATTACTCAATTTATTGTTGGTGGCTCTCTTGCTGTATTCCATGCCTTTGTTTGGTACACTGATATTTCCACGAATGCACTGGTGAACTGTATCAGCACCTCCGAACAAGCTCTTCCATTATATGTGAATGTTATATATTTGGCACCTTTAACTGGACTTTTCGCTGCTTTTTACATCGATAGCTATCTCAAAAAGAGACCATCGAATAAGCAATAATTCATATGAAAGCCTGGAGTGAATTATCGTTCACTAGCATCTTCAATTTGTAACTATTAGCATAATTCCGTACTAATTCACATATATAATTTAATTTTAGGTCTCGTGCTAAAACTCCTATTCCTATTTTTATATGCCGTAATGTCGTCATTATCTACATAAATCAAACGCACTCCAGATTCAATTTTGTTGTACCGTGTATTCTGCGTGCATTTAAATGTACATGATAAAAGATCGAAAAGAGATTAAACAAAACATCACTAGTAAGATAAAACAAATACCTATTTATTTGATCATGATGGAACCAATAATACCCTCCTTTTAAAGGGGTAATAGTGTCATTTTGACTTATATTTCCTTTCTCTCCAGAAAAAAAGCATTGCCATGAAAAGTGTTATATGCATAGTCGAATGTCGCGCTTTCATGACGGCAACTGGCAAATATAGAACTTTTGAGAATATCGGGAGTATTCGTAAATAACATCATATGTAATACAACTGGCGTGTCAAATTTGATACTTATTCACGTAGCATAATATAAAGCACTTTCGATGGTTATCGAGGTGAAAAATGACTCTGAACCAGGATAGAACAGACTTGAATCCATTCGACGATACGAATGTGATATTTGACCAAGATGAAGAAAGCAAGATAAATGAAGAAGATGAAAATGATCAGCTTTTGAGCCTGGGACAACCAAAGCATCAGAAAAAGTCAGAAGTACGCCTGCGTTCAAGTACTCCGGGACTTGAAGCTAACTATCATCTGAAAGCAACCGAAGCTTTCCACGAATATAAACCTGGCAGCGAAGACGAAAATTACAGTCACGGTGAAGATAAAGATGATGTTTTGAGATCAGACTCGTCTTCAAGTGCTGAAGGTTCTTCCGCAATGAAGGAATCACACGAACACGAGGACAGAGAGTATGCCCATGTGGACTTTGATTCCAAAAAGTATACCTCCCGACTTTCATTTAAGGGAAACAGACTTGTTTATTTCACCTCGGCATTTGTTTCGTTATTTGTATCATTATTTGGATATGAGCAAGGTGTCTGTTCGGGTATTTTGATGTTCGATACTTTCCAAACTTATTTTGATCGTCCTTCAAGCACTCTAATTGGATTGGTCATCAGTATTTTAGAGATTGGGGCAATGGTTAGCTCTCTTTTAGTGTCAAAGATGTCTGATGCTTTTGGAAGAAAAAGAACTATCTTAATCGGCACCTTCATATTCATGATTGGTGGTACATTGCAATCCTTTGCAATCAATCTTTGGATCTTTGGTGTGGGTAGAGTGTTGAGTGGAATAGGCGTGGGTATTTTATCCACCATGGTACCTTCCTATCAATGTGAAATATCACCTTCTGAAGAACGTGGTAAGTTGGTGTGTGCAGAATTTACGGGTAACATAAGTGGATATGCATTAAGTGTTTGGGTAGACTATTTCTCTTACTTCATTCAAAACGTACACGATGCAAGAAAACACCCTCACTCATTTGCAGCTAATTTATCCTGGAGATTTCCATTATTCCTTCAGGTAATCATTGCGTTTATTTTGTTCGTTGGTGGTTTTTTCATTGTCGAGCTGCCGAGGTGGCTCTTAGATGAGGACAAAGATCAACAGGGTTTTCATGTCTTGGCATTGTTGTATGATTCACACCCAGATCCTGAGAAACCTCGTAAAGAATTTACAATGATTAAAAGTTCAATTGTTCATGAAAGAGTGACTACGCCCAAGCTGGAAAGAACGTGGAAGCATTTATTAAAGGCGTATCGTCTTAGGGTATTGATAGCTTGTTCATCGTTGGCTTTTGCTCAATTAAATGGTATAAATATTATATCATATTACGCGCCAATGGTTTTCGGAGAAGCTGGATATAATGACTCCAATGCATTGTTGATGACCGGAATAAATGCGATAGTGTACCTTTTGAGTACTATCCCGCCTTGGTTCCTAGTTGACCGCTGGGGAAGAAAGCCGATACTTATAAGTGGTGGATTTCTGATGGCAATATGTTTGCTGCTAATTGCCTGGTTTATGTATTTGGATAAATCGTTTACCCCATCGATGGTTGCGATTCTAGTGATCATATACAATGCTTCTTTTGGATATAGTTGGGGGCCCATTGGATTTCTTTATCCACCTGAGGTTTATCCATTGTCAGTGAGATCTAAGGGTGTTTCTTTGTCCACAGCGACGAACTGGCTTTCGAACTATATTGTTGGGCAGGCGACCCCGATCGCACAGGAACGGATTGGGTGGGCCATGTATATCTTTCCAGCAACAAGCTGTGTGATTTCAGCAATCGTAGTGCATTTTTTCTATCCTGAGACGAAAGGAGCAGAATTGGAGGATATTGATTCACTTTTCGATGAATTTTATAACCATGGACATGCCAATATCAATGACTACTTCACTTTAGATAATGACTTCAATGCCGACGCATACGATTTTGAATTGGAAGGCTTTGATGAACATGAAGACGTAAGAAGAGGCAATCATTCTACGGATCGCAGATTTGAAGTCGAGAATGATTCAGAAGAAGATGCTAATTTCACGCAACGTCGTATGCTTTGAAAGCACGACATTACTTTACATCAATTAAAAATAACCTTTATATTTAGTTTCTTGTTTATATTTGCTTTTTTAGTGTAAAATTGTATACTTCAGATTAGAAGTATCAAGCATAATGTTTTAAATTACTTAGGTCACGAGACTTATGCTTTAAATAAGTTTCAAAAAAGAGGCACTTGTTAGATCAAACTGTACTTTATTTGGAATGTGCACACCTGTTTTAAGTAACCTATTTTAGCCAATCCCGCACAGAAGTATCGTTATTATTAGTAGCGTGCACTTAATCTGAGACAACTAGATGCTTGCTGCTGAAAATTTCAAAAGGAGTATTGCTATCACCAGCTATGCTATCATAGTAAATGTCACCTAGAACATAAGCGTGGTGAATTTGTCTTACACTTGTGAAAGGATGTTGCAATTTGCCCTTACCCCGCGGTCCTTTCCACCCCCGTACTCAAACCGTTTATCTTTGTCTTTGTTCGCAGGCAACATTTTCACTAGCCGCGAGGTCGCCTAAACTGTCCCCGATTGGGAATCGAATTTGTAAGATTTCGCGCAAGGCACGCAATCTAAAAGCCGCTTACATCTAGGGCCAAATCCATTATCGACCGTCTAAAAGTTAACATCTTACCCCAAGCCTTTTTAAAATTTTTGTCTGTGGTTTAGTAAAGCAAATATACTGTGATAGTAATCCAAAAGTTACTCACATAGAGGACCTTTATCTTCAAAGGACCCAACATCGCTTTATCGTTGCAAAATAACGGGATCCAACAGTCATTTACATCCATAAAAGCGCAATATATTTTATCAGTAACTTTATCAATACCTGATCCTTAATATCTTATACAAGGAAGTTTAACATATTAATTTGCAGAAGAAAGAGGACCCCGCTGCTTTGAAAGAGCTTGAAGTAACTGTTTGTACTCGAGATTAATTACATATTCAAGTAAGCAATTACAGAATGATCATACACAATGCAGCTATGAATGATTCCACACCTATACCAATTCCTGACACGAGTAAAGTCAAAAATGAACAACACAAGATAACCAGCATCAATATCAAAGGCATCAAAAATAATGTGGATAACCTGAGACTAGATGTGAGGCCTTCCAAAAATTATCGTAAAAGAGATGATAAGTTAGGAACAGTGTCTGATTCTAAAAATAGGAGGCAAGTAGTTTATGGTCCATTAAAAGCAGGTTGGTATGTACATTCCAATCCGATAGATCGTGACTATACTGCTGACTCTGATATTGAGGACGAGAGTGATTATGAAACAAATGAGGGCGCAGAGTCGGAAGATTCTGAAAATGAATATTTTGATGATCTCTCTATGAGTTCAATATCGTCGCAGTATACTAGTGCATCTTCTCCTTCTTTCCATGGTGATAGTGTTTTCTCCATCCCAAGAAAGTCGCCTACTAATTCTAGTGTATCGCAAATTCTGTCGTCTTCATTCCAAACGGATTCCCAAAAAGCACAAACTCAAATACCCTTAACAAGATTACTCAGTGATGTTATTGCTTCGAATTCTAGAAAGCCAAACCTCAGGTCAAATTTAACGAAATCTTTCAAAACATTCACTAATGCATTCAAGAAAAGATATCATGATATTCTGGTTTACACAATGAGTCCACGGTCTACTGATGATGTACTCCCTAATACACTGGCTCCAAGATTTGTCGAGTCACAAAGATGTATAGAAGACTCAAAGATTGAGGAACTTACCACATTTAGCAGCTCACAAGATGACATAACTTTGGCCGAACCTGCAAATCTGACATGCTTTAAAAATAGAGATCAGAGGGTCAACTCAGTTTTCTTGCGATTATACGCCTTAGACTATAATGCAAGAATCCATGGCTCATTGCCGAATAATTATTCCGGAAGTGAAATAAATCGCTTAATTGAGAATAGACCATGTTTGAAGAAATTCGATAATCGCCATGGTTTGCTGCGCATTTCCGACATATCAAGGGAAAAGCTCTGGAGTAATATTATCTTACCCCCAAGAGCAGACTTATCACCACATACGTCCATTGATTCAAAGGATTACATTTTCATTGGATGTGCGGAAAAAAGTATCTCTGCAAAGAACTCATCAATAATCACTTCCAAAGGCAGATATTTACCTTGGCATTCAAAAAAACAAAGTTTCAGACCTGCAGGGATTCTTGAAAATTTTAAAGTCATTGAAAATGGTGTTAGTCCCTGCTCAAGCGTCACACGGACTCAATTCACTTCAAGAAAGTGGTGTAATCCCAGGTGGATAGACTGCAGTCAAGATCATCTTGAAAGAAATTCAACTTAATATTTATGCTAATTTTTAGTTCTCTATTTAATTATACTAGTGGTTTAAACACCGCTTTAATCGTCTTCATATTTGGGTAAGTAGCTTAGTTAATACACTCTTAATGTATTGGAAGTGTTCCGAACAGTCACTTGGTCATGTGAGTCCTATTTCAAAAATCTTTGAAGTTTTTTTTTTGTGTCAAGTGAGAAATGATATTTTCAGCTTCTGAAAAAGTGCTTTGTAGAGAAGCTTTTTTCATTGTGACTTCTAGAGGTACATAGAAATTTGTGAATAATGGCACCAAAAGGAAAGAAAGTAGCTCCAGCACCATTAGCTGCTAAGGCTGCTGCTGTGAAGGCCCCAAAGAACCCATTCACTGAATCTACACCAAGAAACTTTGGTATCGGTCAAGACATCCAACCAAAGAGAAACTTGGCTAGATTCGTTAAGTGGCCAGAATATGTCAGATTACAAAGACAGAAGAAGATCTTGTCTTTGAGATTGAAAGTTCCACCAGCTATTGCTCAGTTCCAAAACACTTTAGATAAGAACACCGCAGCTCAAACTTTCAAATTGTTCAACAAGTACAGACCAGAAACCGCTGCTGAGAAGAAGGAAAGATTGACCAAAGAAGCTGCTGCAGTTGCTGAGGGTAAGTCTGCCAAAGATGTTTCTTCCAAGCCTGTTGTTGTTAAGTACGGTTTGAACCACGTTGTTTCTTTGATTGAGAACAAGAAAGCTAAGTTGGTCTTGATCGCTAACGATGTTGACCCAATTGAATTAGTTGTTTTCTTACCAGCTTTGTGTAGAAAATTGGGTGTCCCATATGCCATCGTTAAGGGTAAAGCTAGATTAGGTACTTTAGTCCACAAGAAGACCTCTTCTGTTGCTGCCTTGACCGAAGTTCAATCAGCTGATGAAGCTGAATTGGCTAAATTGGTTTCCACTATTAACGCAAACTTCATCGAAAAGTACGAAGATTCCAGAAGACAATGGGGTGGTGGTCTCGTTGGTTCTAAAGCCACTGACAAGAGAGCTAAGCAAGCCAAGATTGTCGAAGAAGGTTCTCAGGTTACCGGCAATTAATCATTTAAATATTGAACACTTCTATCTACGTTTAATTTTGAAAACATTTATGTAGACATCTTGTACTCTCGCATGATATTGCCTCAGACTATTACAATACTAAACTAGATAAATGGAGTTATAGGAGCGAATGAAATTTAAAGGCTCTGTATGTTGGATCAACAAGACGTGCTCTACTGATTTAACGTGTCACTTGCTGTAGGAACTCATCAATCATCGCAAGATGATAATTTCTTATAAGTCTCTGAGATGAAAGAGTCCTGTATATAATATCCGGGTAAATTCTGCGTTTCAACCAATTAAAAAAATGATTTTTCAGCTTTACAAGTGAAAAAGTAGTCGTGATCGAGGTGCTAACAACGCAGTCAAAACTTAAAATTAGCGAGGTAAACGGTGACTTCACACTAATTTGCTTTAGTTTGACGTACATCTGATTCAAAGTACAGAAGAAAAATGTCATTTTTAAAGGACTTGTTTGAGGCAGTTATCCCGGCCGCTTACGCCGATGAAGTAAGTAATTTCATTCAAGCTGAAACTATTAATTGAGATATTTTCTAAATTAAAAGGGAATCATTATGAAAGCAAGAATATAGTGGATGAGTAAGGCTTTGATTGGTCTGTGTCTCTATGCGCTGAAACCATCAGTGACTCAATAGGAATTCAAGACTTTTGGTGTCTCTCAATATTTTTTAGATTCTTCACTTGAACCGATTCTTAGATCTTTAAGTACCATTTTGTTGCTTTATTATCTCGATTAGTTTGTGGCTTTTCAGAGGTATACCTTACTAACATATGTAGCCTGAAGAGGAACCGGCTGAAGAAGAAGAGCAATCTACTGAAGACTCTGGTGAACCTGAGGAAACCGAAGAATCTGGTGACTCTGGTGAGGAAGAGTCCGAAGAAAAGGAAGAAGGAGGAGATGAAGAAGAAGCAGAGGAAGATGAAGAAGAAGATGAAGAGGAAGAGGACGAAGATGAAGACGATGATGAGGAGTCCGAAGATCCTTTGGATAAGATGCGTGAAGAATGTTCTAAAACTACTTCTTGTCAGCCATATGTTCATCACTTGGAGGAATGTATTGAAAGAGTTCATAAAGAACAAGAAGAAGAAGGATATGAACACAAGGCTTACAAGGAAGACTGTGTTGAAGAGTTTTTCCACTTGCAACATTGTCTCAATGATTGTGTTGCCCCTAAATTATTCTACAAATTGAAATAAAACAACTCCAACTAACAACAAGGTAACTATTACGTCAAAACTTAATGACATAGAAATTAGAAGTCAATGAAACTAAAGAAACGGCGAATGTTCACTAAAGCTTCGATTCTCCTGTGAGTAGCGCTTAATCTTAATTTTGAGAATTGATATTGATATCTGGAATCGGCCAGCTTTCAACCTCACTTGCCTTCCTTTTCCCCACCATTAGTTGCCTATAATACTCTGTGCATTTAGTCAATTTAGAAATACAAAAAAGATTGTGTTACTGCATGTAGTTTTAAAATTCAATGTTGTTTTGTGGCTAACAATGGTCATTATCAGAAATAAGCAAAAATGGTGGGTATTTTGAGCATAGTCGAAATAGGTCTAAGATTACATATGGGTCCACCTTGTATTTTTAAGCATTTTTAGCTGTCAGTTCTTTGTTTTCTTTCACTAGCAGTTGCTAGATTTTTTTCTCGAATTTTCCTCGATTCCGGTAGTCCCAGAACCTTCGTGTGAGCGTTTGTCTCCACTTGTCAAAGTTTAGGCACGTAACAACGAAGTCATGCCATTAGTTGTAGCTGCCATTAGTACCTTCATCTAAGATTGGAATCCAATGGAGTGCTTTCTAAAGCCCTTCCATCCTGTGAGCCCCTGGCAAACTTTTCTTCATAAGGGTAAAAATGCAGCAATCTGCATATGAGCCCCGATATCACGCTTTGGTGATCACCACGAAAGGTAAACCACGAAAAGTCCAAACTGATTGCCGTCGCCAGAACAAAACTGATCTCCCAAGAATTGAATAAAATCTTCCTGGAGGTTTGAAATCTTATCCATACCATAAAAGAATCACTAGTTAAGTCAATTTCTACTGAGTTGAATTGGGTATATACAATATTGAGTCTGTAGTTTATAGTGAATTTTGTGGATCATCTTGAAACGTCCACTGCTGAAAGAACAAAAAATGACTGCTGAAAAGGAAATTATTGAACAAAGAATTTTTATTGGAAATGTTGACTATAAAGCCACTGAAGATGAATTAAAGTCTTTCTTTGATGGTTACAATGTGTACGTACAAGAAGATGGATAACAAGGACTATCAGAACAATAATACTAACTACAAAATAGCACTGATGTTGATATTCCAAGCAAGCCGGTGTACCGTGGTAAAAAGGTACACAAGAGGCACTTAGGATTTGCCTTTGTTGAATTCGGATCCAAAGAAGAAGCTGACAAAGCTATAGAAGAGTTCAACAATAGGTCTTTCAAAGATAGAAATATCTATGTCAAGAAGGCAGTCACCCCACCTACTGAGGAAGAGAAACAGAAGAAGATAGAAGAAATAAAAGGTAAGAAGGCTGAAATCAAAGCTAAAAAGGCTGAAGAAAGTAAGCAAGCTGAAAACGGTGAACCTTCTGAGCCTAAAGGATCGAAAAAGAAAAAGAATAACAAGAAGAAATCCAAGGCCACTGTTCCGGAAGCTCTGGAGGAGTCAAAAACTCAGGAGAGTTCTGAAACTCCTAAGGCAAAGGAAAGCTCTTCTGATGAAGCTCCTGACAAAAAAGTGCCTGATGGGAAACCTTCGCAAGATACTATTTTCATCACCAACTTGGACTACAAGATCGATGTCAAGACTTTAAGTAACATCTTCAAAGATTTAAAGCCCAAGTGGATTCACGTTCCTGCTAGAAGAGTTCCCTTCCATGTCTTGAAGAGACAAAGAAGAAAAGGTAAATCCATCTTCAACAAAGGAATTGCATTCGTAAAGTTCTCTTCCGAAGAGGTACAAAAGAAAGCTCTTGCAGACTTTAATGGAAAAGAATTGAACGGCAGACAAATTATCGTTGACATCGCAGTTGATGCCAGAGTTCCTGAAATAGACGATGTCGATTCATCTAAGGAAGAAAATGTTACTGAAGATGGAAAGGCTAAGTCGAAGGATGTCACTGAGAACAAAAGTACTAAAGATGATTCACAGTAATGATATATATTCAACCCTGAGGAAATCACGGAAGGGTCTATTGTCTCATTAATTTGAAATGATAGGCTTAGTTTTCGTGCATAGTGCCAATGATATGTTCATATAAAATAAATGGCATAGTGATTTAATATTTTGTCTCAAGTAGAGCTTCTATTGTGTGTAGATGGGCGTGTGAGAGTTATCTTTAGCCCTATAAAGCATCACATGACCCCTTTTTGTTCTTAGGCTCTAAAAAGTATCTGTAGTCACGTGAGATGAAATTCTAGGTAAGCTCTCAGGTATCAAATTTTGCTGTAGTTTTCGAGAGAAGGAAACCCTGCTCTAAGCGGAACTTTAGCAAAGATTCAAAATGGGTATGTGATAGCTAATTAACTTGGATGAGTTCAAGAAAATGACATGTGAGACTGCTAGCTCATATGTCACCATTTGACACCAGTTGGAAGAATATTATTCTTTTCAATATTTAGATCTTTCAAAAAAATTTTTGAAAGACAGTTTTGGGGAGCTTTCAAGGTCTAGTCAATGATTTTATTATTTGTAACTACTTAGATAAAAAAATCTAACGAACAAGTAACTTGATAGACTAGAGGTTTCATTTTTTAAAAGAGGGGTGAAAATTTTATCAGGTCAAAATAAAGCACGAGGTTATAGCAATTATCACTGTCAAATAATACGAAAGGAAGATGTACTAACTAATAAATAGGTAGAGTCATTCGTAACCAAAGAAAGGGTGCTGGTTCCATTTTCACCTCGCACACCAGGTTGAGAAAAGGTGCTGCTAAGTTGAGAACCTTAGATTATGCCGAAAAGCATGGTTACATCCGTGGTATCGTGAAACAAATCATCCACGACCCAGGTAGAGGTGCTCCATTGGCAAAGGTCGTTTTCCGTGATCCATACAAGTACAAGATGAGAGAAGAGACTTTCATTGCTAATGAAGGTGTTTACACTGGTCAATTTATTTACGCTGGTAAGAAGGCTTCTTTAAATGTTGGTAATATTTTACCCTTGGGTGCATGTCCTGAAGGTACTATTGTTTCCAACGTTGAAGAGAAGGTTGGTGACAGAGGTGCTTTAGGTAGAACTTCTGGTAATTACGTCATTATCATTGGACACAACCCAGATGAGGGTAAGACCAGAGTTAAGTTGCCATCAGGTGCTAAGAAGATTCTTAAATCCGATGCTAGAGGTGTCATTGGTGTTATTGCCGGTGGTGGTAGAATTGATAAGCCATTATTGAAGGCTGGTAGAGCTTTCCACAAATACAAAGTCAAGAGAAACTCATGGCCAAAGACTAGAGGTGTTGCTATGAACCCAGTTGATCACCCTCATGGTGGTGGTAACCATCAACACATTGGTAAGGCATCTACCATCAAGAGAGGTGCTGTTCCAGGTCAAAAGGCTGGTTTGATTGCAGCTAGAAGAACTGGTTTGTTGCGTGGTACCCAAAAGACCCAAGATTAGTTCCTCTTATGTATACTTTTTTGTGCATTAATACATAGTTGATTTCCGTGCCGAATAATAAGCATAGATATTGCTTTGCGCTGTAGGAGTGGAATATCATAGATTCTATCAGCTTTGCGTTTAAAGAGTTTCTTATCAGATTTTACTATCCGAATTTAAGATACCTTTTGACAGTTTTAATGCTAAATAGAATTAATATGCCGTATAATCTCGTAAAACAATAGTCTCGAAAAATGGTTGGAATTGACCTTCTCGACCCTCCACAAGTTGGAGATGATGTCGTTTTGCAAAATAGGTTCCGTGGGCATCCTTACAAGTTGCATTACTCAAAACGTAAAATTCGCGGAGTTGTTCAATTATCCTACTCATCCTACCATACAAATGAGGGGCTAAATCAGTTAAAATATGAGTCACCATTAATTATCACACAATATTTTGCATAGAAAAGTCTGATTTTGTTCATGAAATGGCGATCACTGCCACTCTTTGTTTACTTGAATATTTCCTGCTTATGAGGTTGCAGCACGTTATGAAGGGGAGAGGATTATAATTTTTGTACGAAAATTCAAACAAATGACACACCTTCGAAACTGTACTTCATCTACCACCATCTTATTGTATTATTAAATTGTAATTCAAGGTATATATGAAGCTCGAGGTCTTTTTCTAGTTCTAAATGCCGTATGGAGCCAGCTTAACGACTTTTTCAAAAAAAAAGTTCTGAGAAAAAAGTGCTGCATGAATGGTATCTCCCTCTTCATATTTTGTTTGACTCATAATTCGTGTGGCTCAATTAAGAATTTAGAAACACTACTATCAGAGAGTGGTACCAATTATAAGTTACATCAATTATGTCAATAATTACATGTGTTACTAATGTTTCTTGGCTCATAGGAAGACGCTCCTCTCTGCAATTTTCGAGTACAGAAACTGTGCGGCGCCTAATATCTCTGGCTCGTATGCGCGAGGGTTTTTAAATTTAATAACCTATAAAATATTGCTTATTCTTTTTCATTTCCTTAAATCTGCTTAGCTGTCCACTCATTAGATATGGAAGTTAACCGCTTGGATAACCTGGGAAATTGCTCTCTTTGGCATGGAGATGACATTACTCGTTGTGCCAAAGACCGTTTAGAAGTAGTACTTCCTTCAGTGTTATTCTTGATTTCAGTCTTTATCTTGCTCATCAAAAGCTTTCAATCTACTTTTTTTAGAAGAAAGATTGAAATAACAGATGAAAACAGACCGTTGATTGCAAGTGTTGATGTGTATGGTACCATAGACACTGAAGAAGGCGATAATGCAAGTGCTTATAAGAAGAATGGTGTGCCCCTTTCAGAGTCACTTAAAAGTAGGCATTTTGATTTAATGCGTTTAAAGGATAATGATGACGATGGTACACCATGTGGTGTGGTTCATGAAGTATTCAAGAGCCCCATGGATAGGGCCCGTGTTGCTCTCGAATTCTTGAGTGTCGTTGTCGAATTTGGTTTATCCTTGTCTATGTGGTTTGTATCCGGTTTAAGGAAAGAGTTTAAGCATACAAATGTTCCTTTAGTGAGAGCCATATTCTGGGGATACATTTTGGCTATTGTAACTTTACGTTTGATTAACATCGGTAAAGTTAGGATTAGATTGCCGAGCTTATGGGTGCATTCCACTATACTTTACTTCTTTAATTTCTTTCCATCCGTTCTATTCTTCAGATCATCCTTTCTTGGCCACGAGAGTAGGTCATTATCTATTTTTTATCAGGTCCATTTTGTGTGTTCTCTACTTCTTTTGTTCTTGACTTTTACTGCTAAAGTTGGTGATAAGCCATCTAAGATTTATGTTCCTAGTAATGGGGTGAAACCATCTCCGGAGAATGTGTCAAGTATATTATCTTTCATCACATATTCATGGATTGATAAGATGGTCTGGCAATCTTCTAAGAAACCTTTACAGAAAGACGATGTATGGGGCTTGAGAGAAGATGATTATGCTTTATCTGTTTTGAAGGCTTTTGAAGCCACCAAGGCATTCGGATCATTTTCATTTCAGTTGTTCTACCATTTTAAATATTTGTTGGGAGTGCAAGCTTTTTGGGCGGTTTTGGATTCATTTATAATCTTCGTTCCAAGTTTGCTTTTGAAAAAGATTTTGGAGTATGTTGAGAACCCTCATTCAACACCAGCAAATCTTGCATGGGCATTCGTTATAATGATGCCTTTATTTAAATTATTTGAAGCTTTTGCTCTGGGTTGCTCTTTGTTTCTTGGTAGAAGAGTTTGCATAAGAATGAAGGCTATTATTATTGGCGAGGTTTATGCAAAGGCGTTGAGAAGAAAAGTAACTGCACCATCTGTTGACAATGATGAAGATAAAAATAAAGGTGGATCTGAAGATGTCGAGGGTCAAGAGGAATCAGATGGTGATGGCAAAGATAATGGAGAAAATGTTAAGGAATCAAAAGAATTGGGTGCAATTATTAACTTGATGGCTATAGATGCCTTCAAGGTCTCGGAAATTTGTGCATACCTTCACTTTTTCGTGGGTTCGTTCTTGATGATTTTCATCTGTATCACCTTGCTCTACAACTTATTGGGATTCAGTGCAATAATTGGATCTTTAGCCGTAATCGCATTATTCCCAATTACTTTGAAGCTTGCAAACTGGATGTCGTCCTTGCAAAAGGATATGTTAGCAGTCACTGACAAGAGAATTCAAAAGTTAAATGAGACTTTTCAAAGTATCAGAATCATTAAATTTTTCGCTTGGGAAGAAAAATTCTCTGAAATTATAATGAAGATTAGAAAGAACGAGTTGTCCATCTTGAGGAAAAATGCTATTGTATGGACTATGGCTTCATTCATCTGGTATATTACACCAACAGTTATCACTTTGATTACATTCTATTTTTACGTTATGGTGCAAGGAAATACATTGACAACTCCCGTTGCATTTACAGCTTTGTCATTATTTCAATTATTGAGATCACCATTGGATCAATTATCAGATATGACTTCCTATGTTATCCAGTCTAAGGTTTCCTTGGATAGAATAGGGGAATTCCTAGCTGAGGAAGACACTACTAAATTTGAACAATTGTGTCAGCCCAAATCTTCAAACTCACCTTACATTGGTTTCCAAAATGCTTCATTTTCGTGGAACTCGAAATCTAGTTCTGATTTCAAATTAAGAGATATTGATGTTAGTTTCAAGACCGGTAAATTGAATGTTGTCATAGGATCTACTGGTTCGGGTAAGAGTTCATTATTGTTAGCATTATTGGGTGAAATGGATCTCCTTGAAGGTCAAGTTTTCTTGCCAGGTGTAGTTCCTAGAGATGAATTGATCAGAGACCCTCAAACAGGATTGACTGAATCAGTAGCATATTGTGCTCAATCCCCTTGGTTGTTGAACGACAACATTAAGAACAATATTTTGTTTTTCGAGCCTTTCAATCAAGACAGATATGATAAAGTAATCGATGCATGCGCATTACTGCGTGACTTACAGATTCTAGGTGCTGGTGATAAAACGGAAATTGGCGAGAAGGGAATTACGTTATCTGGTGGCCAAAAGCAAAGAATTTCGCTTGCAAGAGCTATTTACTCTAGTTCAAAACATGTCTTACTAGATGACTGTTTGTCTGCTGTTGATTCTCACACGGCATTGTGGATTTATGAAAATTGTCTCTCTGCACCCATCATGGAAGGTAGAACATGTGTATTGGTGTCCCATAACGTGGCCTTAACTGTTCAAAACGCAGAGTGGGTTGTTTCTATGCAAAATGGTAGAGTCAAGAATCAAGGTACTCCTGAAAATTTGTTGGCACTCGGTGACTTGGGTGATGATGATTTGGTGAAATCCTCTGTCATTTCTTCAAGGAATCAATCATCTTTTAACTTGAAAGGAATGAATGACAAATCTTCGGATTTGAAGCAAAAGGCCGCAGTAATAGATGCAAAGTTGAAAGCTATTAAGGACAGCGATCAAGTTGATAACGAGGAAACCACGCCATTAACGAAGACTGATGGCAAATTGATTGAAGAAGAAAACAAAGCTACTGGTGTCGTGGGCAAGAACGTTTATTTAGGTTTTGCTAGAGATTTCGGTGGAATTTCCAACGTTTCTTTGGTTTTGCTTGTATGCTGCGTGGCTCAAATAATTTACATGTCTCAATCTTGGTGGGTTAGATACTGGACTTTGCTGACTAACGGTGAATACACTGCTTATGTTACTAATAAGGCTATGAGTATAATGAGAACTCTTTACGATGGTACTCAACTGAGCTTACTTCCAGTAACCAGATTCATAACTAGTGGATCTGATCTTTTCGTATCGCAGTCCAAGCTTTATACATTGGGATCACTGAAGCACTCCACTCAGTATTACTTGTCGGTATACGGTGTGATTGGTCTCTGCTTTGCATTTTGTGGATCATTGAGACATTATGTTACTTTCATGTCTGGTATCAGAGCATCTAATGTTATATTCAAGCGCGTTTTGAACAAAGTTTTGGGTGCCAAATTAAGATTTTTTGACAAAACACCGCAAGGTCGTATCATGAACAGGTTCTCTAAAGATGTGGAGTCTGTCGATCAAGAACTTACTCCTTTTGCTAGTGGTGTTGCTGATTGTGTTGTTCAATGTGTTTTCATTTTAGGTTTGATCGCTGTGATTACTCCGGGATTCTTGTTCTTCGCAGTTATAATTGCAGCATGTTACTACTTAGTTGGCTTCTTTTACCTTACTCTCTCTAGGGAGTTGAAGAGATTCGAGTCTATCAGCAGGTCTCCGATCCACCAGCACTTCTCCGAATCCTTACGTGGTGTTACAACTATTAGGGCATATGGTGTTGAGCCGATTTTCATGAGACAGAATCTCAGCGCCATTAATGATAATAATCGTCCTTTCTTTTATTTGTGGGTTTCAAATAGGTGGTTATCATTCCGTGTCGATGCAGTTGGTTCAATGGTCATGTTGATCGCTGGAATTTTCGTATTGTTGTCTGTTGGTAGATTAGATGCTGGTTTGGCAGGTTTGTCTTTGTCTTACGCCATTTCATTCTCGGATGCAGCTTTATGGATCGTTCGTCTTTATGCCAACTTTGAAATGAATATGAACTCTGTTGAGAGACTCCAAGAGTATTTTGATATCCCTCAAGAACCTCCTTACAGAATTGATGAGACCAAACCAGCAGAATCATGGCCAGAAAAAGGTGAGATAGTGGTAAAGGATCTTTCCTTACGTTACGCTCCTGAGTTACCAAGAGTGATCAAAAACGCCACTTTTGATGTTGAACCAAAGAATAAGGTCGGTATTGTAGGACGTACGGGTGCCGGAAAATCTACCATTATTACAGCTTTCTTCAGATTTTTGGATCCAGAAACGGGTAGTATTTTGATTGATGGAGTTGATATAACGAAGATTGGTTTACATGATTTACGTGAAGCAATCACTATTATCCCCCAAGATCCAACATTGTTCACTGGTACTATCAGATCCAACTTAGATCCTTTTGAAGAGTACAGCGATAGTGAAATGTTCAAAGCTTTGCGTAGAACGAACCTATTGAATGATGATGAAGATGAAGAAGGCGAGAACAAAAATGTGTTCAAGAACCTTGACTCCCCAATAACTGAAGGTGGCGGTAATTTATCACAAGGTGAAAGACAATTGGTTTGTTTGAGTAGATCTCTACTCAAGAGTCCAAGAATCATTTTGCTTGATGAAGCAACAAGTTCAATCGACTATAAGTCTGATACTATAATTCAAAAGACCATTAGGGAGGAATTCTCAAATTCTACCATTTTGACTATTGCCCATAGGCTTAGAACTATTATAGACTACGATAAAATACTTGTAATGGATGCAGGTAAAGTGGTTGAGTACGAGAATCCATATGTTCTTATCAGCGATAAGAAAACGTTATTTTACAGTATGTGTGTCAACAGTGGGGAACTTGAGTCGTTAATTAAGTTGGCAAAAGAAGCATTTATTAAAAAGAAAAACCAAAAGGTTTGATCTGAATAGTCTCAGAGTATGATACACTAGACTTTGTCGATCTAACCCTTGGCATTTAATTTATTCTGGGTTTGGTCTCATGTTAACAGAAAGAGACTAGTTTGTATCTAGTATTTAATATGATTTTAAATTATTCTTCCTGATTACGTAAATGTTGTGGCTCTGGATATGGTAGATAATCGCATCTACGTCGCAACCAGTAGTGCCTTATATAAACACATATTAGAGAGATTAGGAGATTTGGTCTTGCATTTTTAGTTTAAAGCTTATATTTTTGGGTTGCTTATATTAACCTATTCGTTGCTTTGGTATTGGTTCCGCCTAGTTAATTTTCTCTTCGTGTAACTTCTTGGCTGACAGCTAGGAGATACATGGACATTGATTAATTAATCATGGAGGATACTTTGGGTGATTCTTCCCCGTATAAATCTAAAGGAGATGGTGGGAAAAAGTATACTGCGTCATTCCATGCTTCATCCGCTGAGCATCTTCTTCCGGTCACTGATTCATATTCGGTGCCTTTGAATGGTCAAGTATCCATATTGAAAGATTTAGAGGATGCGCCACAGGGAAGGCATTTAGGAGTGTTTTCAACGATTGTTTTATTCATTTCTAGGATACTTGGGTCAGGGATTTTTGCTATTTCTTCAGGAATTTATGAAGACTGTGGCGGTTCTCCTTTTCTATTCTTTCTTGCATGGGCTACAGGAGCTTTGGTAGCATTCAGTGGTCTATATGTTTACTTGGAGTTAGGTTCCTTAGTTCCTAGAAGTGGTGGAACGAAGCCTTTCCTTGAATTCATTTATGATAAACCAAAATATATGGTGAGTGTTGCATTTCTGCTTTACTCTTTAATCTCTGGATTTACAATTTCCAACTGTTTGGTATTTGGGGAATACTTTTTGCATTCTATTGGCATCAAAGCTACTGAGTCAAGGAGCAGAACATGTGGTTTGTTGATGCTATACCTTGCTGCTGGTATTCATGGTGTTAGCGTTACTCATGGAGTTCGTGTTCAAAATTTCATAGGGATCTTGAAGATAGCTCTTCTGTTCATCATGTTGGCGACGGGAGTCTATGTTCTTTTTCCAGAAAAGTTAACTGGGATACATTCTCAGTTAGATTACCTGCGTTTTTTCGAAGCCAAACGGAGTGTTTCAAGCTCGACTTTTGCTAGTGCTGTTATTAAAGCTAACTTTGCATTTGGGGGATGGAACTCAGTTCACAGCGTTTCTAATGAAATAAAGGACCCTGTAAGGACATTTAAGATTGCAGGTCCAGTATCTCTTCTGATAATGGTTGTTACCTATTTATTCACCAATTGGGCGTACCTAATTGTTGTACCTGACTCTCAAATAGCCAATAGTGGAAAACTCATTGGATCGATTTTATTCGAGAAAGTATTTGGATATCATTTTGGAAAGCAGTTCTTAACATTTGCGGTCGCTGTCTGCGCAGGTGGGAATATATTCGTCGTCATTTATACGATATCGAGGGTAAGCCAAGAATCTCTCAGAGAAGGCTACTTTCCTTTCTCCTCATTTATGGCTTCAAACCGTCCATGTGGTTCGCCATTCCCTGCTCTTTTATTAAGTTGCTTTTTGTCTAGCTGTGTTATCTTGGGTTCGCCTGATGGTGACATTTATAACTATATTGTTGCCTGGGAAGGATATCCAATGCAGCTTTTCATACTTTTGACAGGTTTGGGAATTTTCATTCTTAGAAGAAGGTACCCGGAAGTGAGAGCTCCTATAAGAACAACGATTACGGGTGCTGTCTTGGTTATACTAATTTCATCATATCTATTGATATCTCCTTTAATAAGCAAGACCAGTCCTAATCCAAAGGGAACTGAAAACTGGCCATCGTATGCAATCTTAGCCATAATCTTAATACTTTTTTGCATTTCGTATTGGGCAGTCATGTTTAAGATCTTACCTTGGTTATTTAATTATAGACTCAGGCCTGAGGAGTATGAGCTTAGCGATGGGTTAGTAATTAAAAGGTGGGTCAAAGTGTGTAGTTTGCTTTCTTAAAATCCATTATTTATTAGAGAATCTAGGTGTGTGACAAATTCAACGAAGTCTTTATCTTTGAGCTTCTCTTTAATTAACTGTTTCAACTTTTCGTCTCTCAAGTCATAAACACTGAAGACTGGGTTGGTATATTTGCTATCTTTGAAGATTTCTTCCTGCAGTAAACCCAAATGTTGATGTTCACTTCCTTTATCTAAGAATGTAGAGAAGTTTGTAACTGATTGGTTTATTAGGGCGTCATTCAACATGTCACTGGCAAAGTCGCATGAAATGGTATTGTAATCTTGGCTTTGAAATTGAGATCCGAATGTTGGGTAGTGATGGTATGAGCAATCGTGGTTCAAGCTCTCACTTAGTGATTGAGTGTAAGTATGTGTGGACTTTTGCAAATTTCCTGGGTATTTTGACAAAGAAGAGGGCATATATGTATTCGTGTCAGTAGCCGCAGCAGCTGAATTGAAATTGTGATTAGTCTCCTGTAAGATGGAACTTCCTTGCATCTGAGATAACGCCAGATACATGGCGTGTTGTGTTTTTGAGGCTGGAGACTCATCCACCATATCAACTTTTGTACGCGACTCATCTTCAAGAAGAGGAGGTGCTGTAGGCATCATCTCTGTGGATGACATTTTTGCTGCTGTTTCGTCTTTGAAAGTGATCATCATGTTTAATTTGGACTCTATACATGAACTGCATTTTTTGAATTCTTCTATATTTCCAAAGCTTACTTGAAATCTATGCTTCAATACTCCATTTTTATCTGTTTGCTTGAAACCAATTGACGGATTCCGAGCAACCCAAGAGACATCATGATTTTTAGGGTCTATTGTGACTCTATTCTTACGATGTTAGTTCAAAACTTTTCTTAGTAACTAAGTGTTTCATTTACTTACCATTGTTGAAGCTTTCCAAAAGACAGTTACTATTGTCATTTTCGTTGTCTCAAAGTACATAAAGTTAATAGAGAGGTCGGATCTCTGGGGGTAGTGATGCCACCGGTCACACTTTTGGGACAGCGACTCAGTAGCTACGCCTAATGGCTTTTCAAGGGACTCTATTTCAAAGCTAGAAAACTTTCTCAATGTGAATGTGTATGTATTCATCTTAAATTGTTGTTGATCAGTAGCTTTTATTTACAACCAATTGTTTATTTTTTGCAATTTTTGCAGCATTTTTGCGAATATATACAAAGAAGTGAAAGACCTAACAAATTTATAAAAATAGTATGGTAATCATGAAAAGTATACCCATACTCTGACTTCTATTATGTATAAAATATCTTATTCTGCACCAGCAAATACTTGGAACATGCTCTATATACGAGGGGTTAAGCCAAGATCGATTGAATGACGCATGCGGCTCGGAATGAAGAGAAAAAAAAAAGAGCTCTAATCAATACTCTCAATTCAATCTTCTATTGGCAATCAAGTTTAATTGTGCTTCAAAAGAGGCATGTTGTAGGTCTCAGGGTCCTCTAGCTCTCGGTTGAAAGTGCGCAGAATTCTTGCGACTATTCCGGCTACTTTATCGGTTTCGAGAATATATACAGACGTAACCGACTCCGGATATCAAAATACCTACATTTTAAAATAACCACTTAATAGGAAGCAAGACAAGGATATGTGGAACATAGGGCAGTTGTGGAGCATTTACGACGAAAACTTTACAAACTACCTCAAAGATGGCTCATTTACGGCTCCTTTAGTGAATGGACATATCAGTAAGCTTATAACGGAGATCTTGGCCCTATCATTTACAATAGTTCTCACATATGAAGTTATCTATTGGAGTGGAATTTATCTTAACTTGTGGGAGTATCATGCCAGGGACATATTCACCGAAGTACCGATACACTGTGCTCATGTTTATGTTAAAGTGAATGTTGCACCAATTGCGAAGAGAGAAGATGTAAATGAGTACTATTCTTTGAGAAAAGGTTTTACATTGTTTAATTGGAAGGCTTTGAATGAAATTTATTCAAAAACATTTAGCATTGGAAGTTTTGTAAAATATTACTTTGAATTTAGTCCAGAGGACTTTAGTATGAACAAAGAACCCGAATTTGGATCTACAGTTGTTCATTTGAGATCTAAAGTTTTGTCTTTACTAGAAGGTTCAGATCTATTTTCACCTTATGTCAACCGTGAAAAAATAAATAAGGATAATGTCCTTGTCTTTAATAATAAACTCGAAGAAGTTCCTAAATCAGAAAATTCGAATTACTTGAGTAAAGTTCACATCGAGACAGGTAATGTGATTGAATGTATTCTCTTGTATAAAGAAAATGATAAAGTCTGACAATACTATCGCTTAAGTAAAATTTAACTATACATACTCGTCATTCAACGTAAAAGCTTTCTTAGGTAGAACATTCAAGTCAACAAGACGTTGTTCTGTAATGGCCCAAAGCTTCACCGCTCTTTCTAATGCAGACTCTAGAGACAAGTCCTGTGATTGATCAAGCTCATCTTCAGGTGACTCAAATTGCTCTATGCCTTGCCGTGTAGAAGATATCCGATTTGCTTGTTCACTATAACCAGTGGAAGAGATATTTTCTGCTTTGTCACTTTCAACTTTAACAACTTCCATATCTTCTGTAACGTTGCTTTCATCATCATAAGTGGAAGAAATTTTGCTCAACTTTTCTAAGTCAAACTCTTCGAAGTTAGGAACTCGGTATCCCTTTTTCTCCGATAAACGGTCGCCTAAATATTCTGCATCTTTATCCAAATCTAAAATAGATCTATTAACCAACCTATAACATTGACGCCTTAAAGATAAATCGAATAGGGATCTCAATTCGTCCGGTAAGTCCTTCTGCTCCTCCATTTTTTTCTTAGGGTCAAAATTGAAGCAGAGTAAACTCATAGTGATTTCCAACTCTTTCAATAGTTTGAAGCTGTTCGTGACTTTATTGATCAAATTCTCTCTAACAAAAGTCAAAGTATCACTCAAAAACTGTCGTTCACGGTCATTATTGTCATTCGTAATATCATCCAATTTGTGGCATCTAATCATTTCGATTAAACTCAATTTCAATAGTTTGAAATGAAGCAAGTTATTCATATCCAAAACAGCAGGAAAATTTTCGCTTATTTTATCAATCGCCTTTGTTATTTCTCCCTTTAATATAAGTAGCTTGATTTCGGTACGTTGTTTGATTGTGGAGTATCCCTCAACAATACTTGAGGCGGAGTGCAAGTCTTCATTAGAGCACAATGCCGGCCCAACAGTCTCAGGGTCTTTAAAAGTATAGGAATCTGCTACATTGGCAAAATCACTATCAGAAATTGAATCCAAAGGAGCTAACCGGTTTAGGAAACGATCATCAGTTCCTGCAAAAGGCTTGGTTGGGCCATTTAAGCAGACATTAATTTCTTTCGCAAAACTCACTGCTGCCTCATCATATCCCTCTTGAATAAAGTAATTTAGTATAAGATTGTCAATCTTCTCTTTCGATATATTTGACATGGATATCTCGCAAATATTAGACTAATATCTTTATATTTCTAATCTTATGATAAACTAAAAATGGCGTTCGCATATATTGCACTAGCTGCAGAATTACATTATAATAATTGGGTAACAGCAACATCCAGAAAATGGACGAAGATTTACAAACCAGAAACTTACATAAGCTTACCCTTCACTGTAGTAAGACAGAAGGACAATATGAAAATTCTATCAAACATATCCACAAATGGAGATTTACGATAAAGAGTTCGGTTTTGTCATGATCAGGAGAACGACGGAGGTCCAGCCCAAAAAGTTTTTAGCACCCTGTGCCCGTCCAGTTTCATCATCATAATTTTCCCAGACGAATCCCGTTTCTTTCCATTGATTGAAAACATTGTCCACCAAGTTGCGACGCAATTGAGTGTATGTCGAATCTATTTTAGCTTTTAGTTTTGACGAAGCGTAACTTAAAGAGTGCTCATGATAATGCTGCAATCCCTCAAGAACCAAGTAATTAATGTTAATCCAGACCGGTGAACGCCAGTAATTTTCATTCGTTCTGTAAAATTCATTAGATTTCGAGAGTGACCTTATTCCATAGTCTGACCATAATTCATTAGGGTCCGAGATCAAGTCCACTATTGACTCAATTTTCTTCACGTCGTGAGTAGGAATTAACTTGGTGATGAAGGGAAACAATGATATGTAACCTTTATGACATACATGCATGTTCTCATCGTCATCATCTACGGAAACATCGCAATACGTAGCATCTTTACTTGACCAATGAATATCTTCTAAATTCTTTATAATGTCCTCTTCCATAGTCAGGTAAGCTTCATGGTCTTCTGTATTCTCAGTCACTTGAGAAATGAGTTTCATGGCGTTTGCCATTACTCCAATCCATGACAAAAGGTCCACATTCAATTCTGCAACATCGGCAGGTAATGGCCTGGGATAATCATCAATTCCGCTTGCAAGACAATGAGTCAATGTTCTTCCCTTCCATCTGTACCCTTCTTTATTATTTGGTCTATTAAATTCCAGCATGTAACCTTGTTGACTACTGCGGAATGTTGTAAAGTACTGTTTCAATTTGGGATAAATCAGCTGGGTATATTCAGTCAACATCTGTCTATTGTTCAAGACAACCAGCCCTAGCTCTATATTTCCGGAACTGTTGAAACCCGCATATCCATTATCTTCATTGGCCCTGTCGACCCTTCCAAACTCGCTTTGGATGCCGCTTAGTAGATTTGCCAACACCAACATTAATGTGGGAGGGTTAACAATCTCAGGACTTTGCGTTTGAAATTCATCAGGAACTTTTGACCTCAGCTCAGGACCCAATATCTGCTCACGGGCTATCCAACCATTCTCATCTATAAGACTGAACCACGACTTCAAAATCTCTAAAACTAAATCAGAGTCATACCTCAATAATGGCAACAAATGAAAGCCTTCGTCCCAAAGAAAACCTCTAGGGAAAAAAGGCCTCGAGGGGACCAAAGTGAATAGCTGATGGGGCCCTTCTAAACTCCCATGGAGCTCATAGGACTCAAACAGTTCTTCATCAAAAACAGTTTCTCGGTCAACTTTATGATCACCATAAAAGTAGGACAAGCCACCAAGCAATCCAGAAATGATCTCTTCACCAAAAGCTTCATATTCTTTGTCATTTGAGTAAGGTTCTTTGAGTTTAAAAAACTTGGTGTATTTTTTATGGAATTGATCCCTAGCTCTTCTAATTGCTAGCTCCAAATTGTCTTTGTTCAACCTATGTGATTCGGGTGTCTTCTCATTGTTGAAAAAAACCGCAAATTCACATTCCCCTTCATATACATTTTGAATAAAATGCACATTGCCATCAAAATCTTGAAGATCTCTTATGATAAATGCCTGCTCTGGAGGAATGTGGTCAATGGCACCATGCTTGTCCGCTAAGTTTTGAATAGAATCCCTGAGCATTTCCATGAAAATATCCTTTGCTTGCCACACATGATCATTAGGTACATTCAAAGTATAATGGTGCATCTTACTGGGACTAAGCTCAGGATCTACAAGGGAAGTCTGTGGTCGTTTATTATCAGCAAATTCATCATTCAAGGACAACCCAAAAACTCCCAATTCTCTAGAAATACCAGTCAACGGCACCGAGTGTTCAAACCCAACAACATTTTTCTGTGATGCAAGCTTCAAATATCCAGAGGCCCCAACTTCGAAGTCGTCTTGTATCTGCTCACTTTCAAGTCCAGAATACCATACGAAACTAGTTTTAACATTCTCAAATCCAGGCAAGGGTTTGGCATGCACCTTAGAAGCCCAACACTGGCCATCTTCACTCTTAACAAAATCTATCGTAATATTTATATGATTATCATCATCTATGATTATTTCTGTACCCCCAAATCTAGGGTCATAAGATATCCAGTTGGCTTTTTTCATATTGTCACCTTGATCATAAAAGTGACGAATTGAGCTAATCCCAGCATAAGAATCAACGTTAAACCAAAATAAACCTGATAATAATGATCTTGGAATCCTCGGGCGTATTCCAAAGTAGAGATTTGATCGATAGGGACCCCACAAGAGTGAATCATCTGATTTCCTCTGATACTGGGACTCAAAAGTATCATCTTTTACTTCATCAGAGTGCACATCAAAGTGCTGCTCAAACGTAACACATTCACATATGAAAGTGAATAAAAGTATGAGCAGGGAGGCAAGATAGGTCCTCATTGTTGAAATGCTAGTGCAATTGGAGGTGCAATTGATATATTCTTGAGGTCTTGTCTTCAGACACGTCGTACGTCAGTGCAAATATGAACTGCACATAATAAGGAACATTACCTGACGGACGATGAAGTTAATGAGCTGGGTTCAAGATATAAGATTAATGTTACTTGTTATTCCATGGACAAAGAGCTGAACCTTTACGCGTGGCCCAGTAAAGATGGACTAGGAGTTATAGTTTCGTATGGTGTAAAGGGAAATGGTGTTGTGTGTATAGATAAAAGATCTTCAGAGGACGAAGCAGATGAGATAAGAACTGACTTTCCTCGAGTCCAAGACGGAGACAAACTACATAAGTTTGGCACTATCAAGCTAGTGGAGTCTCAGATGCCTTTGTATTCTTTAAACTCTAGAATTTATAATAAATTTGAAGATGAAGTGACTCAACGCACAACTATATCTGAACAACAGAAACTGACCCTATATATCCCAAAAAATGTGCTCAAATCCTACCTAACAGAATCCAATTCATTATCCTCAGACATTGCGTATGACCCTACTTATGGGAGTTTGTTCTCAATCAATGAAATAAGGACAAGGAATGGAAAAGTTTCCGCCAAAATTATGGCTTTTGTGACTGGCGAAAGAGGAACCATACTTAACATATCTCCTTTGACTTTCACAAGAATCGAAGTCAAACGCAAGGATGGAAATGAAGGTGATATCTGTGCCCCTACTGTCTTGAAACCTTTCCAGGTAGAATTCCCCGATCCCATCAAGCAAATCGAAATGTCCGAAAAACTATTTGGTTTCATACCTTCCTATATTTTGATAAGGACAGCTTCGAAAATTCACATCCTTAGTTGTTATAAAGCGAATGAAGTGTCAACGCTGACAGCGAAGCTAGAATTAATTAACGATATTAATATTAGCGATTTGGAAGGTGAAGAATTTGCAGACGTCGCTTTCAACCCTGAAGACTTTACACGATTTTCCATTATTGATATTAAAGGGAATTTAGGCATATGGCAGATAAAAAGAGGTAAAAAGGACGGCATCCAGCGAATTCATTTAGTCGTTGAAATTGATGCAGAAGAACGAGCTCCTTCTATTTATGACCATGCTGAATTATCAAACTGGAAGAAAATAATATGGGGAAATAATAACAAACTCATGGCATTTTCAAGATCTGGTGCTACTCAGTTTGACTTAGAGGCATTGGTATCGACCAAGAAGTTAATTATTTCAAATTCATGGTCCAGAATACTAGATGCTCAACCTGTGGACAAGTTTGTGTTTCTCTTAACCACCAAGGAACTTTTGTGGCTTGAATCATTCAAAGGCTTGAAAAGAATACTTTCTTGGAAACATTTCCTTGATAGCAAGGACCCATCTTTGCATTTGCATGTCAGTAGAGAAGATGATGCTTTTAGATGTATTATCTATTCACAATTACACCCAGCAATATTTGTGTACACTTTTGGATTGAAACAAGATAAACCTTACAGTGTAAGAGATCCTTACATGCTAAGAAGAGCTACCGGAAACGCTGGTTTACAACAAGTAAAGATGTTCAAGCTCGACAAGCACTTATACTCATCACTGGTCCAGGTGATCGATGAAGAAGACATGGTGGATGAAAGTGACCTTGAGCAAGAATTGTCTCCTGTAGTTTACTGTCTTTTTGAGCTTACGAAGACACTTAGTTTGTCTGCAAATTTTTTAAGCCCCATTGAAAACTTAAGCTTATCGGAAGATGGAATGATATTATATAATAGAGAGAGTGGAAGACTGCAAAATCACAAAAAACGAGCACCATCGAAGATATTTGGCAAATTTGCAAAACTGAATTTTTCAAATACATGGAGCAAGTTCGTTCGACAATTGACTCCTATAGCTCCGACTGATAGTGAGATTAATGTTATTCAAGATTATGCGTTTAAATTAGGTGAAGCGTCAATCAAAATAAGAGGGGAGCAAAATAATGGCAAAGAGATAATGGACAAACAATGGTACTCTTTATTGGATCTATCGGATGCACTTCCTTCTCACCTCACAAATTTACAGGAATACGATTCAATGGTAGAACAATTATCGACATATTATTCAGAAAGAGCTATCAATCTTTTCAACGAGCAAAGCTCATACTTTAAGAACTCCAATTATTTCGATAAGCTATATGGGAAAAATACTTGCCCTAAAGATGTACACAATCTTTATGCTTTCTTACATGATACGTTTAGTAGCAATGTACTGAATGATAGAAATGACCAACATAGTGAAAGTAAGACGGCCTTGATGCTCGGGTCTAGTTTGACAAGAGTTGAACCCGAGGGCTTGTCCCAAGTGTACAAAGATTCGTTCGAAAAGGAATTTAACCAAGCATCAGATAACGTAAAGGAAATATTGGAGGAATGGGACTTCGAACCGCAAGGGAAGGACAAGGAATCTCCAATGTCTCAGTCTTTGAGATCTCAATCTACATTAAAAGACATGTCTCCGTTTCCATCTATTAATATATCTTCTCAAAATAATCCATCTCAAGTTCAAAAACAGAAGAAAAGATCCCAGAGAATCAGCAAATTATCTCATAAACCTCGAAAAAATGAGAGCACTTCTGACGTAAACGAATCATCACAACCTCACTCATTTTCTCAAGAGAGCACACATTCACAAACTCAAAATGTCACACAGTCACAGCCTCGAGCAACAGGTTCTCAGTCGAGGCCCTTTCAGAGCTCTCAAGGGCATTCCTTAATGTCTCAGAATAGTCAAGGGTCCCAAAAGCGGACGAAGAAAAGGAAGAAAGGTGGCTTTGCATAATATCATTGTGTTGTATGTATATATAGTGGCTGTCGTCAAGATTAAATATCATTAATTATGATAAAACTGAGCTAGTTTCCTCATGTATTCTTTTAATTGCCTCAGCCAATTCTTTAGGATCTACACCTTGGTCAATTAGTTTAACACACAATTGAAGCGTCGTTCGGTCTATAGCTGTGATATTCATAGTTTTTGCGATCTCATTGATCATTATATTAGAGTCTATATTTCTCAGAACATCCATGCCGTCCCTGAAGTTTTGCACGTTCATCCTAAAGTAAAAAGAAAATACAGACGCTCTGATATTTATCTACATACGCGTTATACTGATCCATAATATGCAGTACAAATATAAGGTTTTCATTGCATATATACAAAGTGAATATCCAATTCTTCATTTAGAAGGGTCTTCTTCAAATCTCAAATCCCATCCAATACGGTCACCCAACTTGGGTAATACTTCAGCAACACTTTGGACATCTTTATCACCTCTTCCAGAAACATTGATTACAATGTGTTGATCCGGAGGCATCGTCTTCGCTAACTCCACTGCACCATAGATAGCATGAGAAGACTCTAAAGCTGGGATAATACCTTCAAGTTGGGATAATAACTTGAAACCTTGTAATGCTTGTGCATCTGTGGCCGCCACGAAAGTTGCTCTACCGGTAGACTTCCAATAAGCCAATTCAGGACCAACACCTGGATAATCCAAACCTGCAGACACTGAGTGAGTATCATGAACTTGACCATCACTGTCCTGCAAAACATAAGTTCTGACACCATGGAAAACACCTGGAAGACCAGCGGTCAAAGTAGCTGAATGTTTGTTTGTATCCAAACCATCACCACCAGCTTCGATTCCCAAAAACTTCACTTCAGGATCGTGTTCAAAAGGTGAAAACAACCCGGTACTATTAGAACCACCGCCAACACATGCGACGACAGCGTTAGGGAGATCTTTACCAGATAATTCCTTGAATTGCTTCTTCACTTCTTGACCTATGACACTTTGGAAGGTTCTAACTAATGTAGGATAAGGATGAGGACCAATTGCAGATCCAACAACATAATGTGTAGTATCCAAGTTGGAAACCCAATACCTAAAAGCTTCAGATGTGGCATCTCTTAAGGTTTGCGTACCATTTTTAACGGCGATAACCTTTGCACCCAAAATTCTCATTCTAAAAACATTTAATGCTTGACGTCTGACATCTTCAGCACCCATGAAAACTGTACACTCGAATCCAAATTTAGCACATGCGGTAGCTGTAGCGACACCATGTTGACCAGCGCCGGTCTCTGCAATAATCTTGTTCTTTCCGAGTCTCTTTGCTATGAGTACCTGAGCCAAAGCATTGTTTATTTTATGAGATCCTGTATGGTTCAAATCTTCTCTCTTCAACCAAATTTGTGCACCACCAGCATACTTTGTCAACCTTTCAGCTTTATGAAGAGAAGAAGGTCTACCAATGTAAGAGTATAACGATCTAAACTCTTCCCAAAACTCAGGATCCGAGACGGAGTCTTCGAAACCTGTTTCAAGCTCAGCCAAACATGTGTGCAAAGCCTCAGGAACATATTGACCTCCGAATTCCCCAAAACGTGGAGCATATTTATGTTTCTCTTCGAAGTCTGGTTCTGTTTCCTTAGCAGAGCCATCATAAATGGCACTGACAAATTTCTTGGGAGCATCAAACTTGAAGTTGTCCCCAAGAATTGACTTTACGTAATCATAAACTAATTCACCTCTTTCGCCTGGCTTAGAGTCGTTAAGTAAATTGATAATTTTGGAACCAATGACAACACCATCCGCTGCCTTTCCAACGGTTAAAAAGTGTTCTCTAGTTGAGACACCGAAGCCTACAGCAATAGGTGCATCGCCGGCGAACTTACGTACCCTAGCACACAATTCTTCGATACCTGCACTCACAGAAGATGATGCACCAGTAGTTCCCATCTTTGAAACAACATAAATAAAAGAATCAGTAATTTCGCCTAGGATTTTCAATCTCTCATCACTAGTGGCAGGTGCAACTAATGGAACGTATGCCAAGCCGTATTTAACGCATGTAGATCTGAATTTGACTGCTTCCTCAGGAGGCAAATCTACAACAATAAATCCATTTGCACCAGCTTTGGCAGAAGCTTGAATCATCTTTTCTTCACCAAACTTCATGATGGGATTGTAGTATCCCATTAAGATGATAGGAACCGTGACACCTTCAGATCTGGCTTGGGCGACTAAGTCCAAACATTTATGAACGGTTATTCCATTGTCTAAAGCAACATTATTTGCTGCTTGGATAGTCGGACCATCAGCAATAGGATCGGAGAAGGGGATACCCAATTCAATAATATCAACACCTCCACTTTGCATTCCTTTCAAGATTGGAATTGTATCATCAACTGTTGGAAACCCAGCCGTTATAAAGTTGACCAAGGTATTACGGTTTTCCCTTTTACACTTGGCGAATGTTTCCTTTAATGAAGCAGACATGTTTGTTTATTTCTTACGTGAAAGTTTATCCACAATAAAGGTCTGGGTAAAATCAGCAATATTTATGATATATATAACCATAGATACTTTTATGCAATCATCGAATTTTTCAAGCAATTTGTGCAGGTGCGACCATGAGTCAGTTCAGGGTAACACTTGAGCAACATCATACATTATACATTATACATCAGACCAGCAGAATACGATGGCAAGAGCTCGGCCTTAAACCGGTTAAGGTGTGTACCTGGGTGAAAATGGTACAGAGCAATCATCATTCTCATTAATTTGGTATTGTTAGTGATGGCAAGTCCTACATGGAGTGTAGTTTATTTCAGCTTAGAGACCGAAGACTTTTTCTTGTTATTAGGGGCATCGAGAGCCTTGACTGCAGCGTCTTCGGAGCCTTGAATACCATTTCGTGTTGGTAAGATTTCTACCTCACTCCCTAGTTTTATCTGAGCCAAGTTTATAATTGGAAGTAGTTTATTATATTGAGCTGTGTAGTCTTTGATGGAGGCTTGCACCACCTGAAGCTTCAGGCTGATGACCTTATAGTATTCTACCTGACTTTGACTTGAAGGTATAGTTGCAATCGCTTTTACAAATAATGACATATCGTTTCTGAGAATGTTGATTTCAACCTTGAGTCTTTCAAGCTCTTTATATATAGTCTCTGGTGAAACCTTTCCAGATGTGACGTCGTCGATCTTTATCTGCTCAGGAAGACTTGTATCGTTGGGAGATGCTGACGAGACCATGCTAGTATGTAAAAGGCGATTTAGTTTGGCCAACCTGTTATCACTTACGAATGAGGATATTTTTTTCTAGTTCGATTTACGAATGTACTTTTGCGCGGTAGTATATTAAATCTATTAATGCAACCGTTTCAGCCTTTATATATGCAGCTCACTTTCGGTGTTTGAATGTTATCATGCTATCATCTCGCTTCCATGATAAATTGTAATCTTCAATGATCGTATCAACAAAGACACCTTTGGGAAGAAGACATGCTTCAAAATCATGTAACGACATTGTGTAGTACGCCTTAGAGACACAAACAACCATATGCTGGATAATAACCGGAATACCTTGTCTCATAATAGCTGAACGAGAATTATCTGTCTCACTATTGAATAGCTTTAGCCACATGTAGTAATCTTTCTGTATCCATGCTTCCAAAACTCTTTTGGTAGATGCATCATTGTATGGCTCCAAGTACTTGAAATATAAACTTAGAGCTTTAGAGTTTTCTTTATTATGATGTGAAACATACAATACCAACAATGTGCTAAGCTCCTTGACTTCAAGATCCTCCAAAAGGGAAATGTTCTGACACTGAAGTAAATGCATGATACTGGGGACAAAGGTTTGAAAGTGTCCCATACTTGATGAGAGTCTTATTGAGAATAGGAATACCTTTTTTGAAAACTCATTGAGCTTCTGAGATATTAGCGCTTCTCTGAGTTTCCTTAGAGACGACAATATTGATGATAGAGATACAACCTCTGGGTCTTCCGCAGATTCCAAATCATGTTCAGACTCAGCAAGATGTTTAAGGCTCATACTTATTTCAGACGATGAATTCTCATTACAAAACTTCACAAAGGATGCTAAAATAGACTTAAAGAAGTCTTCCTCATACTTGGCGCTTTTCTGTAACCTCAAATCTTCTCCCCTACTTACATACCCAAATTCTTTTCTATCACCGCTTGACGTTCTCGAGTTGAACCTTCTCTCCCGCTCATCCAACTTATTCTGAGTCAATCCCTCCTGGGTAGATTCATCTTCTTTTCCCTTCCCTGACCTTCGATCGAGACCCTTGAAATAATTCCTTTTATTGCGGCCCTTCGCAGATCCCTTTACATCACCCTTTTGAAATTGCTTCTTTGACGCGCCTGAACTCTGCGCAGTTTCACTCTCTAGTGGCCTATGTGACCCATCTCTCATCATTGGGAAATAATCTTGAAGTGCTATATCATTTATGCTCGTCTAATGACAACACTATGCATCCACAAATACATAATAGATCGAGTAAAATATTCAAACAGGTGCGAAAGTTGGAGAAAGGCGTAAGCTGAGCGAATCCAAAACGCAAAAGAAGCAAAAGTATTCGCATAGCTACAACAGCAAGTATTAAAGAATTTCTTGAAGGGTATAAAGCTTATTTAGAATAAGGAAAGGATAACAAACAACGTTAAATATAAAAGATCTATAATATAATCAACAATTGGACCATAATCCCCATGCCGTTTGATGCAAACATGCTATTTTTTGGTCATCTTTTTGTCGACAACAGTCCTCCTGAATCTCTCCCGGAGTCTGGGCCCAAAATTGAGTAAAGTAACAACAATAAAGGTAAACATAGTAATTGGTAAGGTGATTCTGAAGATTGATTTATAACAAGAGCTTCCTGCAGTACACATATATGCCTCGAAATCAGCTACCTTCATACTATGGGCATCGTATATCTTCCCAAAAAGGCTCGTAAGGTAATAGCTAGGTATAATTGGAGCTAGACCAACCAAGCCCCAATTGAAGGAAAAATTACCCATGCCAAATGTATCGCCAACGATTATTGGCATTATACAAAAGGTAAATCCATAAAAGAATCCAGTTAAGAAGGAATCAGGAGATAAATTTTGATAGTCTGAGATCAGGTACCCCAAAGATTGTGAAAACATCAATCCTAAACAGGGAATGTACAATAACCACGATCTAGGCTTATGAAATGATTGAAAAATGTCACCTAACACTCCCGATGCAATTCTACCCATGCAGTTTGCTACAGATAAAAGGCCAACCTGAAGCTGCTGATCACGTTGAATGACCTCTTCAACTGATGCAATTGGTCTTAGTATCCTACTCACTATCTGCTTTGTTATAAGTGCTTTGACCATGTAACCAACTGAATAGATATACATTTGACCAAGGGCAGCCAACGATCCGGTCACGATAAAAATTCCCCAAAAAGTCCAAGTGTATAGTATACTTGAACTAGATTTGTCATATTCACTTGAATCCAGTGTTATTAGATACTTCACAGAAGTGTCAGTCTTCAGACTACCTACTTCAACAATATCTAGTGGTGTTTTTTTCATCATGACCAGCTTGCGAGATTTGTGTTCTCTGTCGCAGATAATAATACTTGGAGCACATAATACAAGCAACCCAATTGATGAGTATGCAACAAACCCTAAAAATTTAGATGTATCACCTGGAAAAAGTACTGATGCAAAGACTGAATAAAAAAGGGCACTTAAACCATATAATGCCAAGGGCAACGAAGTGGCAACACCTCTTATACTTGGGAAGCTTATTGCACAGCATTTCAAACAAGCTGAGTTAATGAAAGTAGATCCACACCCTACAAAAAATATGCAAATAGCAGACAAGTGTAAGTTAGGATACATGTTATCAAACTGCTTCTTCATTGTCAAATACCCGGAAACTATCAAACATCCACCTAGTAATAAAGACAACGTATATCCCCTCTTGTCCACTAAAATACCTGCTAGAGGACCCAGTAATGCCATTCCAATTGTCCCCATAAGTGCAATTGAAGAAGAGTCTGTAGCACTGTACCCCAATCTTTTTGCAAACTGAGGACTATAGGACGAATATAAGTACATAGTCCCACATATTAAGCCGAGAAAAGTACACGAAAGTAAGACGAACGCTTTTCTAACAGCAGGAGATATCATTTGCTCGGTCAATTTCGATATAACTCTTTCACTTCAAATTCACAATATTTTTTTTTTTTTCAGTTCTACAAGCTGCGGTCGTACTTTGGCTCTTCAATTCTTAATCGATACTCTCTAACTCAGTGCTTCAGTAATAAGCTCGCTGCTTTCCTCGTATCAAACGAAATCTTCCTCCCTCCTTATACTTTTTATGTTGTCTCCGACAATGGATAAGCCTTTTTTTTTTTTAACTTTGTTCACTGCCTCCGACCTGTGCCTCTATAACAATATTGTTAATATTCTTTCCACTTCAAGGCTCCAAATTTCTTCGAAAGGGAACCCAAAATTCTTCCCTCTAAGCTTTTACTTGAAACTTTGCAAGCCAAGGTATTCGAACTTAAAGGCGTGCTTGGTGTATTTATTTTAAGCAATATTTTTTGTTTATCGGACTCCGGTGCACTCAAAAACCCCACCTCATAACAAAACTGCGCTACGCTAAACTTTTAAATGTAAGGGGACATAATTTGCTTATATCATCAAAGTCATAATGATAAGGTACAATTGGTGTACAGGACAGCGTATTATTTTTAAACATAATCACGTGATATTAGAACGTATCAATAGATATGCTGGCATAGTCGTTAGTCTTCCTATAGAACGCGTTGCGAGCTATGATTTAACACAGATTTCAATGCTATTTCTAACATGAAATCATCATTAGCTTCGCTTTTAGGCCAATCAAGGTCGGCAATTAGGCTTGCTTTTTTTGGTAGCGATCGATTCAGCGTGCCCTCACTTGAAAGACTCAATGAATATATGATCAAACACCCAGATCACATAAAGTCCATCGATGTTATCACGAGGAGTATTAAACCATCTGGTAGAGGGTTAAAAAAGTTAGTCGATCTTCCCATTAGTCAATTCGCTGGCGAACACAGCATTAATGTGGAACGGGCAGACACATCTTCAGATATCTTAGCTTTGATGCAGAGGAAATCTTTTGATTTGGCTATTGCAGTATCATATGGGTCACTAATACCTGGGAAATTTCTTCATCAATGCACCTATGGTGGGATCAATGTGCATCCATCCCTTTTGCCTAGATATTCAGGGGCATCACCGATTCAGTACTCGTTGATGAATGACGATGAGTTCACGGGAGTTACTATACAAACTCTTCATCCAACAAAGTTTGATGGGGGCGATATTATTGCACAGCTGAGAAACATACCAATAGGCTTTAATGACGATTTCAAAAGTCTCGAGCAAAAATTAGCTAAATTTGGCAGCGATTTACTCCTTGAAGTGATAAAGGAACAGGCATTTGTGGATATTAAGCCATTGGATGTGAAGTTTCCTTTTTCCCGTGCACCCAAGATTGACCCTTCAGCGAGGAAGATCAGTTGGAACATGCCTTCAAAGTCTATCAAAAGGCTTTATGATGCATTGGGCCCTCTCTCAACTTTGAAAGAAGTGCATTTAAAGAAGAAAAAGACAATCACAAATGTCTTATTTACGACAATAATTGATGAGGTTAAGATTGAGGATCCCAACGTTTCAAATTTAGTCGAGCCTGGGACTTTTGAGCTCAGTAAGGATAACAAGAAATTACTTATAAAAACCAACGATGGCTTGATATCTTCTGGGGGCTTAAAGTTTCAGTACTGCCAGAAAGAAGACCCAAAAAAGTTCTTCAGTAGTATGAAGAAAAGAACTGGAGACACAAAATATCAATTTTTAAGTAAATAGAAGGAAGTTGAATATCATGTATATATTTATTACATACATCCAAGTTATAGATTGTGAATCATAACACAACCAGACATTTCTTATTGTAATCTTCAACAGCAACTCTGATCCGACCATATAGGAATGTCCTTGACTTTCTATCAGATACAGGTATAAATTTTTCACCTCTAGATTTCAAGCCAATAAGAATTCCAGTGGGCTCAATTGAGATGCCTCTTATTTCATCAAAAGATATTGACCAAGAGCTAACCAAAGTATTGATATTGAATAAAATGATTCTTTTGAATGTAACAGCAATTGCTTGCTCTTCTCCAGCCAACACCAAATGTGCCAAGTATACTTCGCTGAAGAAAACACCACCATCAATAGACTTCAACCAAAATTGTCCCTGAGATTCCCTCTGGGAATAAGGTCTAACAACTTTATCATAGGATATATATCGAGGTAAGCGGACCTTGTCTAACCCTTCCTCGTCAAAAACAGTCGTAGTATTCCTTATACCTTCGCTGACATTCGATGCCAAATCAAAGAATCCAATAGCCGTCTTAGTTGGAAGACCAACAACACCTTTACCAATACCTCTAAAGAATCCAGAAGCGCCACCTGTATTTGCACCTTCAATAGGGGCAGTAGCTATGCCAGTAACTCCCGATGAAATAGAATCGAAGAATGAATTTGCACCTGAGGCAAATCCATAAAGCGCATGTTTAGGCTTGTTACGATGTTGGTTCAAACGACGACGTTCTTGAAATTTGGTATCAAGAGTAGCAACACTCAATCCCTTAGCAACTGATCCAGTAAATTTAGCAAATGAATCAGAAAATCCAAAGATAGACTTTTTCATGAAACTTAAACCTCCTTTAGCTATACCGATACCTAATTCTTGGGGTCTATCATTGAGAATGAACCCATTGTACGGCTCGTAAAAGATATCTAAGACACCAGAAGATAAATGATTGAATAATCCCACTGGGTTTCCCAAGAAATCTGCAGAACCTAAAACCTTATGAACTTGGTAAAAAAAGGCCTGACCATAATGTGTCTTGATGGACTCCACAAGAATTGGCATTGGAACTCTTATGTTCTCTATGAACAAAGCATTCAATTTTATAGGAGCATCGTTAATATTACCAATAGCCATTGTTAAAACGTTGAAGAAAAACATCAAAGTGTTTTGAGAAGTGTTGGTCTTATCTTCGGCATTTACTCTTTCCGTTCTTACAAAGGAAAGATTTGTCAAAGCGGGCTGGAGATGCAAAGCCTCAAAATAGATATCACTTGTATCTGATAACGCACTTGGTTCAGGTAATTCTAACACAGCATCACACAACTTATCCTCATGTTCTTTATTCCAACTTGCTCCAGGGATCTTGGAGAAATCAATCAAGGCAAATAAGAAGTCTTCATCAATTTCTATCGTCATCTCTTGAAGCAAAACGGTTGCATACTTGATAAACAAGACACCGTGTGAGTTATCTTTTACTCTAGAAACGGAGCCAGAGAAAGAGGGATGACTGTTCATCTCTTTTCCAGACTTTGGAACGACACTTGGATAAACCACAATAGGGAAAATTCCACCATATAATTGATTATCGATTTGAATCCACTTAAGTTTAACACTCAAGTTCTGGTACAAATCGGACTCATTGTATCTAATTTCCATGCCCCGCAAAGTAATGTAACATAATTCTTGACTATTCAAATTGATAAGCGATATCCCAAAACCTTCAAATTTAGTAATCAATCTCGTATGGTAATTTTCATCACTTTCAGCGGCTTCAAATTGTTGATTCATAGATACCGTTGAACCGGCTTTACTTTTGATCTTGTAAAGACTGACAGATGGATCATAATTAGTAATGATCAAAGATTGGGTTGGACCATCTGCAACTACATTCAAATCAACAATTGCCTGTTCATAATCGTCAGTGGGGGGCAACCTGAATGGCTTCAAATTACCGATTTCAGCCAAGTTCACTGGCCTTTCTCTTCCATGTGACCTGATAATTAGCTCTTTTACTATTCCATTCGGATAATCATAAGAATATGGGATAACACTCTTAGGAGGAAGTTTGTAATAAATCGGTTTGTAGTTAATATCATTCTTCACAATTTCACCATTTGAATTAACATTAGGATCACTCTGATATAAATAAAACTCGGAATCACTGAAATTTCTTATCGAGAAGGGCCAGCTGTTATTAGCATTTTCAATCTGTACAAATATCGTGGCATTTTCCAACAAAATATTGACCTTCAAGAGTACTTGACCCAAACCTTCCTTTGAAACTTTGATGAAAACTTGACCAACATCATTCAAATTGAAAGGAGATGACCATTCGCTAGACGAGTTCTTGAACTTTATCAAGATACTTCTCTTTTCAGCTTTGAACAATCCATAAAGAGGAAGAAACTTGTTCGGGATAAGATCAATAACTCTAGTGGACCTATTCTCCACAATTTGCAAGGGCTCGTCCATCGTACTTTTAATGACATAGCGGGGCGAGATTGTCACAACCTTAGTCAAATTGTATATACCTTCACCCTCCAGAATCGTCACACCCATGTTGATTTCGAGCTGCTTGCCAGATATTTGTACCTTTGCCTCAGATGATTGACCTATAGCATCAAAACTTAAGGGCGAAGTCCATGTTGAGTTCCCAACTTTCACTAGAGCACGATTTCTTCTATCTCCATGAACATCAAATGAAAACAAGTTGGGGTGAACAGGGCCAAAAGAAGCCTTTCCATGTGATATCAAAGAGTTTCCTTTTTCACTGACAACTAGATCTTCTCCTGTTCTATTGAGCACCACATATGGTGAATAAACAATTAACCTAAGACCAGTCTTTTCTTCATTCTTAGGGTAATGAATCCTGAGCTTTAACAACTGGCCATTTTTATGTCTAAGTGACAAAATGTTTTCTCTTTTAAAACCGCTATTCTCAGGTGCATTGATAATAGCGAAATCAGATTTCGGAAAGTCATCTTCACTAGGCGAAACACTCAATAATAAAAGGCTCCTAAGACTGACGACATGAATATAGCTTTTAACACCCTTCTCAATCGATCCACTCCAATCTTTCTTTGCGCTCTTGTCATAGAGCCTGTAAGTGAAATTGAACGGAAGAAGGTTTTCAATTTGAACAGGAGCAGAGACAACCAAAGTAAGATGAGGGAAAATTTTCGCCAAAGGTTCATCAGGATTACGAAGTGTTTCAACCTGATAAAAGTAAGAACCCTTGTTTTCAGGATCGAGAGACAGACAGCTGAGAGCAACACTCGGCTGGAATTTTTTCCAATTCAAAGTTTGGGTGGACCAATCGTAAGATGTCTCTATATGTGGTTTGATATTCATAGAACCAGAATAAATTAAGTCGATTGGAAGCGACTTTGTATCTTCTGGATCAATAGTGATCTCGTAAGATTTTTTGACTTTGTCATCAACAATCCTGAGCAATATTGAACGCTCCGCCCTATTCTGAATTTTGATTGTCGATCTTAACCATATAGTTTTAACATTGTCAGATCCAAGTGTGATCTCACATGATAATCTATTGTGAACACCATTAATAGGTGGGTTTAACATGAATATGTCCTCCCCTTCACCTGTAGCTGATACCCTAGGAATATCCTCGTAAGGAGAATCCAAAAGTCTAACGCCAAGGACTCCAATATTCGAGTTTGTATCCAAGTGCTCTCTAACCTCTGTCCAAGACTCAAAAGCCCAACTTGCTACTTCCTTTTGTTTGATTACCTTTTCTGTAGAACTTCCTGCTAAAGCTGTCCACACTTTAATATCATACCCTGTTTCGTTCACAATACGATAAGGACTGTCTTCGCCTCTCTTTTTCAACCCTTTTTCTGTGGTGATTAAAGAAAAGACTTGGGATAACAATGCTAACGATCGGGACGAAATAGATACTTCAGCTAGTTTTCTTGAGACAACATCCACAACAATACTGCTTATGGGATCCAAAGTCCGCGATGCATAAAAAGAAACTGGCCACGGCTCTACAAAAGGTTCCCAAGTTGACCTTGAGTAGTTATAAATGTTAACAAGGGACTCGACATGGGCTTCTGCACTCAAGTCTGTAGACCAGTTTATAGCTCTAACATCGAAAGCATTAACGCGCATATCAAGTACTGGAAGTTCATGGACATCTCCAATTAGTACAAATCTCAACCCACCAAATGACGCATTGAATTCCTCGCCTTTAATTATTACCTCCGATGTAGTAGGCTCTGCTTCAGGCACGCGGGAAGTTTCTTCAAAAGTGTGTGTTCTAACAGAGGGCGCATACTGAGCGAGCCTTCTCTTGAAATCTTCCGTATAGCTGAATTCATTGTCTTGCTTGATTTCACCTTTATTTAATGAGTTATCATAAAATTCCATAGCATTATGGAAGATATGCAAAGCAAGTCTGATGTCTCTTAAGGACACCCTCACTAAAAGTGGATCGATAGAAGTTTCGATCTTGGTAAGAAACTTCTTAATATCCGATCCTCTAGCATCATGCGCAAGAGAAATCGAAAAATCGTCAATGATTCTGTAATCCCTATTTTCGACATCATCCATGGTGGACAAAAACAAGCCTATATTGCTTGCCGCCAAAGACATTATGTTTTGCTTCGTCAATAAAATCTGTTCTACCTTAAAAACAATCGCTTCAGTTGCCTCATTGGAGGGGTCAGCCAACAAAGTGACAGAGGGGGCCATAATATTAACCGAGAACCCTAGTTTGGAAACGACTTCTGGCTCATCATCCGATCCCTTTTGAGCCACGGGCCCTGAAGTTGCGTTAATAGAGCCGTCATCCGCTTGGATTGTATCTATACTGAAATCTCCAAGGGAATTGAAGCTCTTCGTGAAAAAGGTGTTGAGGTCAATCAACCAGTCAACTGCTAAAATAGTACTTGGATTTCTAACCTCTAAAGTAACGGTAAGATTTTTATCGTTGGTGGACCCGTCAGAGATGAGACCAAGCTCAATTTGATGTTGATCCTTATTAATAGGAGGAATAATCTCTCTGAACTTATTTCCTGTACTCTTCCTTGCGTCACTAACAGTGAATGACTCCACTTTAAAATCAGCACTATAATGACTATCTTCTTTCATCTTGAAAGTACACTGCAAACCATTTAATGAAAACTCAGAAAGTGAATTCTCTTTGAATTCAGCCAAGCCAAACGTATTTTGATAAAGTGTAAGCGACAAAGAGGGCAATTCAAACAGTAAATCAACATTCAAGTGATCACTTGGAATTGCCAATTGAACATTTTTATCATATTCAACTGGGAGCGGGGTGTTTGTTTTAGCCTGTTTAATCTCTGTATCGTGTTTCACAACAGCATTGGCATTGATTGCATCGGCCTCGATGTCGGTTAATGCCTCTTCGGGCTCGAAAGAAAACAACCTAGAGACTGAATCCGCAAAGGCCTTTAGATGACCAGCTTGCAACTCTGTCAATTCCAAGCTTGTTTCTGGCATCTTCCCTAAGATTTTTATAGTTGGACGATCTGCAACATATTTCTCAAGATAATTGATATCGAACGAGAGGTCAATATCCTTAAGAATGCTAGCGCTTTGATGTGCATCGGGAAAGCAAAGGTCAGACTCCAAAGTAACGTTAGTAATCCCAGCAGTCATAGCATTTTCCCTAATATCGTTAGCCAAACTGAAGTCATTTGAAGCATATATCTTTCCTAAAGAGAATGTAATAGTATCATAAGTCTTTGACTGGACGCTGAACTGTGGGAAAACGATAGTAGGTGCATTGAGCGAAATATTGAATTTGATACCCCCAGCATCTTCGATTTGATTGGCTTGATTAATGGCAACATCTCTTGCTCTATCATAGATAGCTTTCATACGTTGGAACTTATTAAGAAAGTTTAGTATCTTATTGAATGAACTTTCCACAAAATTAATCTTTATAGAGTTCGTTTTGAAATCAATAGCAGATGAGTACAAATTTTGATTCTTTTGCAGATCAAATGTCTCGTAGGAAAATTCTACCAAATTATCACCTTCCATAGTAATCAAGTTTTTTGAAATAGAATCCTCCAACAACCCTTCATTTGTTTCATCCTGCAATGTCAAAGCTCCGAGCTTACCAGAGACTTCCATTGCCTCAGGAACCAAGAAAGTCTTGATATTTGCAGTACTCAATTCTAAGGTTGCAAGTTTAACCCCATCTTCGTTCAAGACTAAAATAATACTGTCTAACCTGACATCAACATTAATCTTCTGAGGTGAAACTTCATCATTGGCATCATTGTGTTTAAGTTCATCTGCTGGTGATGGGTCGGCATTAGGGTCTGTGAATGTATTTAGAACAAAGTTCAAAAGGCTTAAAATCGATTTACGAGAGACGACGAATTTTAAGGTCGCAAGATCAACAACAATGTCCTGATCAAACACTTCGATGGACCTTCCTTTAAAGTCAACATCTCTCTGAGTTCTTGAATACTTTAATTTGAATAAATCTTTATGTTCATCTCTTTGTTCGTCAAAATTCGAAGATACCAACTTTTCAAATTCAGGGACACCTGATTTCTCAATAAAGTCGATCAAGTTAATATCCCCTAAAGTCAAGTCTAGATGCATATCGTATGTGGTTTTAAAAAAATTGATATTTAGTGAGTCACCAACAAGATCCACAAGGGGTTCTGTCTTTAACGTGAGCGGGTCAATGCATCTTGAGAGCGACAAACGAACCAGAGATACATGAAAGTCAAAGTCAAATTGATGCTGTGCTAACATGGCTTCTGTTTGCGAGGTATTACTCGACTGCTTGGTATGCTTTGAATCGCTATCTGAATCTTCAATAGCATAGAGTCCTCTTTTGCCCTCATTTCCAAAGGCATCAAACAAACCAGATTCCTCCAAATCAGAACTGTCCAACAGAGGAATTACCACATCTATAAGCTGCATTATCTTTTTGTATTGAAAATCATTCAATGCCAAGGCAATGTTAGGTACTTCTCCACCTAACTTGAACTTAGGAAGGTGGTATGCATCAGATAATATAGATATCAGAAGTATAAGCTTCATATCCAATTTGTCTAAAATTAGAGCCAGCTGATCACCATTTCCATGGAGCTGTTCCATAGTCGTTTTAACATTGGGCCCAACCAAAAATTGAGCATCTTGTAAATGGAGACTAAACTGATCATACATTAATGTGTTTAATTCATTCCAATCCTGAGCCTGGTAGTTCTCTTTGGACTTAATTTCTTCAATTTTGGCTTTATCTACCAAATTACTCAGGACACTTATATGACCAGCATCCACGATAGCGACGGAACTTTTGACCGTAGAGGGGTCTAAGGGAAGAATAATCAATGGTGCCTGCAAGTCTAATTGAACATCAATCGTTTTATGCTCTTCTAAGGCATATTGTAACCCAATTCGAGTTTGCTGCGTGATCCCTTCCACAGTTGCCTCAGCTGCATTCATTATAGCCCCCACAGTATCAAGATGTATCTTCGGTGGTTTGAAAAATTTCATAACTTCTTCAGCGAAACCCGGATTGTAGAAAATTGTCATCGACTTTAGTTTTCCGGAAAGTCTAGAATCTGCTGACAAGTCCAAAGGTTTATGTTCATAAGAGATATGAAAGAATGGCGAGCTTGTTTTCTCTACCTCATGTAAATCGGCATGGGAATGTTTGACACTTACTATATGTTTGTAAATGGTATTCTTGGTTCCATCTTCAATTCTAAATTCTTGTAATTGAAAGCTTGAGAAAAACGAATCGGGCCTTTGGTAATATTGGGCATTCATACCTTCGAAGATGACCTCGGCAATGCAATCTTCGTTTTTTCTACGCCTGACGGATAATCCACCTTTCCTTAAGGAAGCCAAAACTTCAAACTTCACCCTATCTCTTGGAATATCTATTGAATCTACAAGGTCTCTTGTATCGTCATAATCAATAGCATCATAGAGTGCTTTTCGTTGGGCATCACTTAAACTTAAATCCAAAGAGCTGTCGTCAGATTTTTCATTATTGGTGGAAGACCCTCCCCACCAAGAAGAAAACCACCCTCCTTGAGATCCTTGATTAGGATTCGATTTCTCTGAGGTCGTGTCGGTCTGCTTTGAAGAGGCTGAGCTTGGGAGCAGCGTTTTCTCCTTTCTGATTTCACTTTTAGTTAAAGATCTATAGAACTTTATGTCTTCGAATGATAAATCATGCTCGAGTTTCGTGATCTCTTCTTTTTGTTCAACAGTCAATGTTTGTTTCGATAGCCTGGTTCTCCAAAGACGCACATAGGCCTTTCTTTGATCTCTTCTCTTAGAAAAGTATTCCCAGCTCCATTTATAGTTCTTTTCATGTATTTCATCCAAAACAGATCTTGCAGCATATCTAAACCATTCTTTAGGATTTTCCAGGACAGAAACTCTAGGTCTGAATTTCCTGAACTTTTCGGTTTTCATATACCAATGAAACTTTGATGCAGTCCAAAGTATATCCTGATATTGCTTTGAATCCAATTCTACACCAAATTCTTCAAAGAACAATTCAGCTTTAATATGTGGTTCTTTTTCTGTTGCTCCAGCTTTTTGGAGGGTCAACCTTCCGGTACCGGAGACTGGTCTCAATAAGTATTGAAGATCCTTTCCCGAGCCATCCACTGTTATATATTCCTTAAGAGCAAGTAATAGCTCTTCATGGTTGTCCTTATATATATTAGTAGAGTCTGTTTCCATATAGCAGCTTAAATTCTTTAAGGTAAGCAATTTGCGAGTGAAGGCCTGGGTGATCGATATGAAACTAGGAGTCCATGACTCATCAGTTGAAACAGCAGAGAGTTCATCCAAAGTAAGTCCGAGGGAGTATGGGCTTTCTGTGAGGATCGAGTCATCTTCGTATCTCACATGGATATTGTTGATGGTGACTTGCAAATTATCGATCACCTTTGTAGCGAGAGATTCAGTGAACGAAATATTTTTAGCCATATCCTTTGAGAGAGTTTCATTTTGAGCAGCTGCCTGTTCTAAAGTCTCTAGATCTTTCAATTTTTCTTGCTTTAAAAGCTGTTCTCGGCGTTCATCTTCCTCCAAATCAAATTCCTGTAAAACAATAGGTGATACCACCAAATAAACATCATCAATGATAACTTTGGCAGCCTTTGCCTTCAAATTAGACCAGGGAATCTGAAGGGTTAATTCCCCAACATAACCATATTTGACATCAACAGGTAACTTAAACTTATCCAACGACTCCTTTTTAAGCTTTAAATTTCTCAATTTCACATCTCCACTCCAGATTCCAATATTCAACTGTTTGGAATCAAAATTTTCAACGTATGCACCGAGAAACCTATTCAATATGTTGGCAACAAGCGACTCAAACATGTTGGGTACAGTTCTATAATTTTAAAGTCACCCAGTATTATTTGGCAGTCAATTGATATTCAGAATAATGCTCGTTGTATTCGTAGAATGTTATCAAAAATCAATGAACCGACTTCAAAAGAACGTCGTAGATACAATGTATAAAAACACCTGGTAATTCTAACGGCTTGGTATTTTTAGTTCTTGCTAGACTACAAGGAAAGCGCCGCTGCGATAGCTTCTCAAAGCAATGCATACAGATCGCAAACAAGTATCAGCTATATACAGTAGAACAGATTTTGGCTGCTATTTTTCATAGCCTTTTGTGATATTATAAAGGGGGGATTGAGGCAGTGGTAAAAAGAACTTTGCGACTTCGTCACAAACAAAATTATCCTGTATACCTTAATAGTTCTGTTTCAACAGAATGAATTTCCTAATACTTACGTGTTAGGCAATGGGGAAATCCTGAAAAAATGACACACTTAGATCATTGAGACAAATGATATGCGAGGGTCATATTTTGACCGTTCTGGAGTTTAACATCTTGGAAGAATTGAGTTCCTGAAATGCTATCTCTATGTGAGGGATATTAACTACGCTCCTGAATGATTCTTGTAGTGACGTAAATAGCTGCTGAAGACCTTATTGTATCTATGAATTCACATAAGGATCTTAATAGGTTGACTGAACTTAAGAGGTTAAATTCTCGGTCGGCGACCCAGCCGCACCGGAGTGTGGATTCATGTCACTAGTTGGCTTACGCGGGGGAGTTTGACCTCGTAATATGACCGAGTTTTCCACGGGCGGAATTCGGGTCAGCACTAGTTCCTATAAACTAATTAAATAGATCTCGTCTACAGCCACTCCCTATGTCGCCAGGGCGCCGTCATTCGTAGCGCGCGAGCCTTGTTTCCCGAGGTAATATTAATACTCTATTAGACTCTCTAACCGGTCGGTTGTCTCTCCAACTAGGATAACAGACCAAAAGTGAGGAAGCGAGGTGCGACTCTATATTTTTTTTTATCTTATCTCAATAAATGATTTACAATAGCATCCTCACATAAATTTACTTGGGTAGTCGTCATAATCCGTGGAAGTTAACATCAAGATCGTTAAGAGATATAAGGATTGAGCTTTAAATAATTCAGTTTTATTTATCAGCGTGAAAGTGGTAATCAGATTCACTAGGAATTTTTACAGGAAAAGTGAGTCACCAGGAGACTCAAACCATATCAAGTTATATTACAAATAATTTAATACTAAAAAAAAAAAGGAAGGATCGAATTAAGAGTGGTACAAGTGATCAATTTGAATATCATTAGGACTCATAACAACAATTGATAAGATCAAGGGTGAGACCCTGAGGAAACATTATCATATATTACACATCACGGAGCAATAAGATTACACACGAGACACGTACTCAAAATCTTATCAATTAGCATTGGATAGAATGTCAGCGGCATCCCCGAGGAGTAATAGGGAGCATCATACACCTTCAAAAAGAATAGGCATTTACACCATAGGTCAAGAGATTGGCAAGGGTTCATTCGCCACTGTGTACAAATGTATCAATAACGTAAGTATCAATTACAATACAACGGAGACGTTGTGGTGTCATCTATCACTAATGAGAAAAATATTAACAAACCAAATAGCAAACACATGAACCAGTAGCTATAAAGTCAGTAGTGAGGTCAAAATTGAAGTCTAAAAAGCTTGTTGAAAACTTGGAGGTAGAGATATCAATATTAAAGTCTCTAAAGCACCCACATATTGTCGGATTGTTGGATTATCAGCAAACCTCTTCACATTTCCATTTAGTTATGGATTATTGTTCAATGGGTGATCTATCTTATTTCATTAGAAAGAGGAACCAACTAGTGAAGACCCATCCCGTGATAACATCATTACTAGACAGGTATCCCTCACCGGAGGGATCTCATGGATTAAACGAAATATTAGTAATACACTTCTTGAAGCAGCTTGCTTCAGCCCTAGAGTTTCTAAGAGATAAAAGTTTAGTTCATAGGGACATAAAGCCACAGAATCTTTTGTTATCGCCTCCAATGCATACCAAAAAGGAATTCGAGGAGGCAAAATACGTGGGCTTATGGGAGTTGCCGATTGTGAAAATAGCCGACTTTGGATTTGCCAGGTTTTTACCCTCAACATCGATGGCAGAAACTCTTTGTGGATCACCTCTTTACATGGCTCCTGAAATTTTGAGATACGAAAAATACAACGCTAAAGCAGATCTTTGGTCAGTTGGCGCAGTTCTTTATGAAATGACGGTAGGTAAGCCTCCATTCAAGGCAGCAAATCATATTGAGTTGTTGAAAAATATTGAAAAAGCAAAAGATAAGATCAAGTTCCCAGCTGCTGCTCAAGTACCTGATTCTTTGAAGAGGCTCATAAAGTCCTTGCTCAAATACAACCCAACTGAAAGAATCTCCTTCAATGAGTTCTTTTCTGATCAACTAATAACTGGAGGATTAGAAGGGAATGACGAGCCTTTAGAGACATCTGAAATGGATGAGAACCTTTTCATCAGTGAATATATTTCACCTCTTAACCCGGCACTGAGATCTGAACATATCACACCAATACGGGAGAAACCACGGGTAAAAGGAACAGAAAGAACTTGGGATCCAAAGACAAGTAATGAAAATGAGAATAATAATGATGAAACTAAGAGAGATGTTTCTCCTAGTGCCCAAGTACCTCCAAACAGGGCCTCAGATCCCCTGCCAAGGGATGAAGAAATCAAAAGCATTATCAACAGGAATAGTCCTGATCCAGAAAATCGTGGGTTCGCCGCACCGATTAACACCATAAAGTCGGTTGTTGTTGGTAATAAGGATGACGTATTCCTTGAGAAAGATTATGTCGTTGTGGAGAAGTGTGCAGTTGAGGTAAATGCTATTGCCGATGAATTAGCCCATGCTGGAAGCGGAGCTGTCGCCATGCGTCCGTCACGAAAGTCTAGTGCAGACTCGACATCAAGTAACGAAGCCGAAAGAAGAAATAGAGGTTACAGCTTTAGAACAATTTCAACAGGTAGTCAAAGAAGACCAAGTATCGCTGACAGAATTTCAATTTCTATCTCTCCTACAAACGCCTTAAGTAAAGCCATAGGACTTGCGTCGAATAGGTTGTTTGGGGTTTCTCCGAATAATATCCATGATGAGACGAATCTAAAATTCATCGCTGATAACTTGGAGAATGGTGGAGAAATAAATGGCGGAGAAATCAATAACGCTATCATTTCGACTAATAGTATAAAGAATAATCTAGTTCAAAAAGTGAGCTTACCAGCTTCTTCTTTCGCAATGAACGGAGTGAACCAAAAGAAGAACTTGAGTCCGGATGAGGAAATTCTAGCCAAGTTGGAGGCCTTAGCAACTAAAGCACATGCAATAGAGTTGTTTGCTGATGTTAAATTCAGTCAACTAATCCCTAGTCCTCCGTCATCGGATGGAATTAATGATGACCTTGCTCAAGAAGGAGATTTATTGACTCCAAAGATTGTAAAGTCAATTAGTGAGGAAGGTGTGGTACTTTATGTTAAGACGCTATCAATTTTAGCGAAGGGAATGTCAACTGCAAGTGACTGGTGGTACAAACAAATAGACAATGGTGATCTCAACCAATACAATGATTTTAAAACATTTAATGCAGTTAACACATCAGGCCAATTAAATACTTCGGTGAGAATCAATGAATTAGTACAATGGATCAGGGAGAAGTTCAATGAAAGTCTAGAAAAGGCTGAATTTATCAGATTGAGACTTCAAGAGGCAAACAACAGTATAGCTCGCGAGTTGAAGGAAGATGGGACATCTCCTTCGGAGTTTCTCGAAGATGGAACGAGCAAAATATTTGCCGAAAAGTTGATTTTCGATCGAGCTTTAGAGATGTCAAGGAATGCCGCTGTTAATGAACTAGTGAAAGAAGATTTGAAAGGTTGTGAATTAGCATACAGTACGGCAATTTGGATGCTTGAGGCTTTACTTGACGAAGATCAGGTTGATCATGAAGAGAGACTTGATAGTGATGACAAAGCTATGGTGGAAAAGTTTATAATAAGCATTGGGAACCGGCTCTCAGTTCTCAAAAAAAAACTTGACATGGCATAATATAATGGTCTACAAAATCAAATCGGCGAAGTGAAGTTCAAGTCAATTTTTTATTTAATGAGCATTTATAATGCTCATTGATGTGAGTAATTATCATTGTTGTCTCCTCGAGCTTGGGAAAAGCTTCCTCTTGGAATATAATTTCTAATGTCTAAGCTATTTTTTTTTTATTTATGGGTTTATAGGGTATTTTTAGTGGAGTCGGGTATTTTTTTAAGTTTACATATGGATATAATTAATTAACCTAATAAATTAACAGTCTTTGTAAACATATTAATAATATACATCGTAGCTAACACCAAAATAGCAAGTACAAAGCAACCACAGAATCAAGTGTTTTTGTTGTGATCATGCGAGCGACTTAAAATCCCAATGGCAACTGTGTTCGACCTATTATGGTGATGAAAGTCTTTACCACTGTATTCTTGTCTGCTTATAACTTTCGATCTACTCTCCTTATCGTTATCTAAATGCAATGCATGAGGAAAAGAGGTTTCCACTGGCTCTTTTTTATAGTGATTCCGAAACTGCTCACGTAATGAATCAATCTTCGCATCTCGAGCAAAGAGTCTTTCAGAGGCCCCTTGATGATTCGTTTTATGGCTTCCATTACTTTGTATTTGTCGTTCATTAGAATTCTTAGGAGTCTCTTCGGGCCGTCTGAAGCCCAAAGGATTGTCATTACTTCGCAAAAAATCCCATCCGGCAGGTTTTCTCTTGTCATCCAATATAGATGTTGTATTACTGGAACTAGAAACACTTGGAATAAGACTTGTTGGGATATCAGCAAACTCAGGAGCGCCATCCTGGTATACAACTGGAAGATCTTGGTCTTTCTTTCCACTGTATCGTCTTAGATTGAGGAGATTTGAATCATGAGACTTAGCTCGTTGACTCATACTCAAAAATGGTGGCCTGGAAGGATGAGCTATCTTTGAGGAGAAGGCCAAGGTTAGATTTCCCTCCTCGTCATCATTTTCATCCTCACTATCACTATCAGAAGAAGAAGTGGATGAAGACGACAATGAAGTAGAAGACATTGAAGCCCTTTTAAATTCAAACGGACTAGCTTTGGGTTCAATCCCCGCCTCTTCTCCGTTGTAATTAGGTGTTATAATTTCTGGAGGCTTGCTATGCATTGAGTTCTTTAAATTAAAATTGTTGAATCTCTCGTTAATGCTATCAAAGGTAGAAACATCGTAAGCAGGTTTGTGTATATATTCAGCTTGTTGCTTCTTGTAATCAGGATACTTATAAGTCAAGTATTCATCACTGAAACTATCCAATGACGCGAAGCTTTCGTTCAAAGGTAATGAAATGACAGGGGATGGTCGATGCTCATCTATACCATTAGGTTCAACTCCAAGTGTGGATCTTGTTCTATTAGTCGAGACAGGAATAGGTGAAGATACTTGGACGGCATTATTCGGTGTCAATGTCCTTTCTATATTTATGGACGGATGCAGGACCGACACGCCACTTGATCTCCTTCTCTTATCATCTTGCTCCTGTATTCCCTTGAATGCATCAACAGCTGACTGATTCTTCAAATACAAGTCGCCAACAACATTTCTCTTCGTCTCAATTCTTGGTGCTTCTACTGGACCTGAAGCACTTCCTCGCCGACTGGAAGAGGCTGTTTGTGAATCGAACATATCATGCAATAGCAGATGAGGGCGAGTCTTCTCACGAGTAGAGGGTAAGCTATAAGATCCATTCCGACTTACCGTAGTCGACACTAGGTTTGACAAACCTGAGGAGGGATGGGCCGTCGAATTATTGTCTGGTTGTGGGTTCTTAAAGCCGGCAGACAAAGCAGAAGTTGGAGGAGTAGACACACGCAATGCTTCCGAAAGGAGTACCGAACGATTTGAACCTCCATTGAGCACATTTGAATTTACCCCGGAGTTTGATAATGTTGTCATGTCATCACTTGAACTACCAGTGAGCTCCTCGTTTCGAGGCAAACCCGAGCCAAAACTTTGCATACCATGTTGTGTGATTGTCTTGAAAACTTGCCTTCTTATTCTGTTCCCAACTCCAATTACAGCATTGTTTTCCTCATCGGAAGAAATTTCTACCTTATTGTTCAGGAAATCAAAATCATTCTCAGGACTCATATTTAAGAAAAAAAATTCTCTAAGACGATCTATTTCGTTTTCTAAATCCATCAAAATAAACGGATGCATTTTAATATCCCGTATATCTATTCTTTTAGTACAATCTTTCTCTAGCATTTTTGATAGCAAATCCTTGGCCAATTCAAGTTCTTCCTCGGAAACGCTCACAGGAGAATTAAATGAAAATCTATCACTCGGGAACTGAATAGTCTCATTGACAATTACTTGGAATAACTCATACTCAGAATCGGCATTAAAAGGTAGTCTCCCAAATAATATAGCATAAAATGTGACACCCAATGCCCATATATCTATTTTGTGGTCTATTCTCGGGAGAATCTTTGTTAATTTAAGTTTATCATTTCTTAAAACCTCTAGAGAGTTTGCAGAGCTTGAATTTGAGTTACCACTAGGGCTGAAGTTTGTTTGACATAATTCTGGGGCAAAAAATGCAGGAGTACCTGCAGTCTTTGCCAATTCAAGCTCATTGCCAAAAATACCATCTTCTTTCAAAGAAGATGCGAACGAGACCCCAAAATCACTTATTTTAACAGTATTATCTGAGCTTACGAGAAGATTTGCTGGTTTTATATCACGATGTACAATTCCATGCATGTGCAAATATTCGAGTCCAAGAAGAACATCCCTGAAGATAGATCTAGCTTGTCTAAATGTCAAATTTGGAGCATACTCATTTGACAAGAGATCTCTTTCTTCTTCTATTACATGATTATTACCTTCCCTTCCTCGACATGGAATTTCTTCATCACAATTATTATCACATTCTTCATCAAGTCGTCTCTTCCATCTTATTTCTCCCTTTTCAAGATACTCCAAGACCAAGTAAATTTTGTGAGAATTCAAGTCATCTAATACTTCCTTAAGTTGAACTATATTTTTATGATGGCATCTCTTCATAATAGCAATCTCTCTTTTAATTTTCAGTTCATAATTGCCAAATTCTGGCAAAGCATTAGAATTCTTTCTTAATTTAAGTCTCTCCTTCCTAGATTTTCTATCAACGATCTTAATAGCAACGAGTTCACCATCTTCCAAATCTTTCGCCAACTTCACTTTACCGTGTTGACCCTTTCCTATATTTCCCAATATTTCATAAGTATTGAGAACTTTTCGTTTATTTATAGGATCATACTCTAGATTGACACGATTAGTCTCTTTGACTAGTTTGTTGTTATGCAAAGGTCTTGGACTATTTGAGCCTGCGCGATGAGGCTTGGTCATAGTATCCAAGGAGGATGTGCCATCAGGAGCCGAAGTCAAGTCTTGTGAAGACGAAGTATTTGTTCTTGTCCTAGACAAAGATTTATGTAAAAGTCCTGACATTCTGCCAAAAAGATCGTGTCTTAAGTCCTTGTCATCTCTACTAGCTGATCTTTCTGCTAGCAAGTCATGAGAGCTCGAAGCAGATATTGTGGGACTTATATCAGTGCAAGATACCTCTGGAGATGCTATTTCACCTTTATTTGCAGACGCCAAATTCGTGCCAGATAATGAACGAGTCACAGGCAATGAATAACTGTGGTCACTTATTGAGTTATTTTTATGAGACATCATAAGTCGAAATTATTCATTAATACTAATACTTGTGCTCCACAGAAGTTGTATCATGCATTTGCAGGTTTTCCTATCTTTTATCAAAAAGGCAAAATAGTCGCTCAAGTAAAATTCACGAACTGTCTTCCAGGTTGCTTAAAAGTGATTTCCGAATTCTTCAAAAAATCTTTGCGGTGTTCAGAAAAGCAGAGTAACGCACGGTTTACCACTTGTAATGAAACCAAATCAAGTCAAGACTACTAAAGTCTTAACACAACAACTAAAGAAATACAACAAGATTGAAATACAATTTATTCTTACCCAATCCTTTTTGTCTGACAGGAAAAAGCGGATCAAATGAGTCACATGATCGAAGTCAAGAAAAACTGGAATAATCTATAGCGAAATCTATTAAAAGAGTAAAAGAGGGGGTCGAAAGTTGGATATTAATCGCGTACAGATCAGTACTTTTATTTTATAGGGCTTCTACATTATTCATTTCAACACGGTCGGAATACACGATTAATCCTGGTCTTTCCTTCTCCGACTTTTTTTTCTCCATACTCTTTCTTCGAAAATCGCCAGTCCTTTACGTAATACGGGTGCATCCTACCGCTATGGGAATGTGGGGCAATCAAAGAAAGAAAAATATCTGTGAGATCAGGGGTAAACAATAGCACGTAATGCTCACGCATGAAGTGACGGTTGATACCAATCTAATGAAAAATTTGAGAATGACGGCACAACAAACTCAAACTCTTTTGGTAGCCGAAGAAATTATACACATTTTGGGGTTGCTGAAAGACCTGACTTATTATTTATTAATCGTTGTCTACAGTACTATGGGCATCACTATTTTAACGTCGTGTAAGATCAATTCTGTATTTGTGTAGCTTTTATATTACGTCAAAGGGAAATGCTGGTGGCTCGCGTTATAGTTCATAGGTCCTCTTCAGAAACTGAATTGAGATTATATAGACAATGAGTGATAGTAATGGTGACAAAATCAAAGATCTTGACGCCAAGGTCGATGAACTTACTACATTAGTAGGAAAGCAGTCAAAGATTATAGCACAAACAGGAGAGCAACTTATGCAAATACGTATAAAGGATGTGAAGAAAGAAACAGGAACTGAAGGTAATAACTCTAAAGTAAACACAGATGATTTGGTGACTAATGACGATATTGTTCAATTAGTAGAGGAACTTCAAGGCCAATTGGACCTGCTTGAAGATAGGTCTATCAAGAGGACTTTCAATTCACAGCTACGTGAACTGAACATTGAGGGGGTGTTAGCTCCAATAACTAATCGTGATGGTGAAAACCCACCAGAACATATTTTCCCAAAAACGGTAAAACAATTTATTGATTTAAATGGTGCACCAATAATACAATTATGCGAATTCTATGAATTAATAGTGTCTCAGGAGGAACAGCAGGATTTGGAGAAATTTATTAATGGCGGTAACCGTACATTACAAGAGAACCAGAAACTTCTCTTCGGTCTGAATAGCGTAGGATCTTATGATAAGAGAGCAGAGGCGATGCCCGAGGATGAACTCAATGATCTATTTGACGAGCTTTCAAGATACTTAGGACTTCCATTTAGACGCAATAAAAACGTGTGGTAGTCTATATAGTAAAATGTTAGCTAATATCTGGCACGAAGTCGTTACCAGAGCCAATTACCATTTTCGCAAAGGTATACTTACATTGGGAAGCGTAAATTAATGCAAAAAGTTATTCAAGTGTAGTTTCTAATCATCTCATCTTGTTAAATAGACTTGTCTAGATCCTTGGGTCCACTTATGTAGAGCTGTACTATATGATTACGGTTAGGAAAAGAGCGCAACGTATTCTCATTGAAGTGTCGTGTTCAACTGCACAATAATACTATAAATTATTGAGACACTTGTCGATATTCGACATTAAGGCTAAAACAATCCACAGTCATTCATAGTTCGGATATACATTATAACGTGTTACAATGTCAGAAGAGAATGACACTCAGGAGCCAATCAGGGTATCGGTGGCTACTCCCTTAATATATGTTGGTGTTATGTTATCAGCATTCATCTTTTTTTCCATAATATATAGAAGAAGAAAAATCACCCATTTGGCTCAAGTAGAGCCACTTTTCCAAGAGAATATTCCTGCTGAAGTATATGAATACCTAAAAAATCAGGTAAGAAATCAAGATATTGAAAAAAACGAAAGGCCACATGATAAAGTTTTGAAGGCAGCTTTACTTAGACGTGCCGCTGAATCTATCAGAAGATCTTTGAAGCTTAAAGAAAATGAGCCCATATTTAATAAGCTTATTGAGGAAGGCTTGATTGGAGATGATATGTTCAAGCAATTCGAAATCGCAGCAAAGCTTCAAGAAATTGAATTGAAGGATATAGCGCAGGAATGTGAATCGTTCAAGAAAGGCTGGTCTCAACAATTTTTTGCCGTCGCTCAAGAGATTTGCTTTAACGAAGCACTTAGAAGAAGGCTATATGCAATCGACGATAGAGAAAAAGATTTAGAAGAGCTCTGGGAATACTATGTGAGTAAATCTGAACAAGAGACGACAGAACTTATTTCAAAAGAGCAAGAAAAGATTTCAGAAGCTGCTGAGGATAATGCACAATCTACAAATACCAGTGCTGCTCTCAATAAGAGAAAGACAAAAGGCAAAAAGAAATGATCATCATGGAGAATTGAGAGAAAAATTACCTGGTGTGACTTGTAGCATAAGTAGAACATATTTCATAGCTTTAATATGATAGCTGAATAGGTATTCAAGTGATATTCAGCAGGACTGCGAAAAGCAGCAAGTAGGCTTTACTTGCCGAATACAAGTAAACAAAGGATAATGTCTATCAATTGACACATTGGTTTCTTCGGTGATTGGCCTAATTATGTTTATCATTGCCCTACCATTTATATGTCTCTCTCTTTGTGGCATTCTCGACCTCACTTGAAACTTTCAAAAAAATGTCGCTTATATTAAGGACGAGTTTTACAACCGAGTAAGCAAACAACATAACTCAACTGTGTAATACAGTCAATTTAAAGGTTTTTCCATACTTACTCACCTCCAATCGTTCTAGTAAATATATCCGGTAATATTTAATACTGGAGTAAGGGTCTTACTAAACGCATTGCTTTAAGAGAAATGTACCCAAGAGGACTACATCAGCTGAAACAAAGACAGAATAATGGCATTAGCCAGAGACCCGGAGGACCGCCCACAAAGCAATCTGGAGCATCGGAACCCAGGATACCGATGCCAGGTATGGTTCCTCAGGCCCAGCCTAAGCGATCACCTGCTGTAGGTGGCTCTTCACCGGGTGTGCTGGATACATCTAGGCAAAGAAAAATTATAGCAGATAAGATAATAGCGGACTGTTATTCTAAAGTCATAATTGACAAAAATGGACGTAAGTACACTGATACTTCCTATCAAACACATGTGAGCATCAAGGAATATTCGTCATTTCCTGCTCAACCCCCCCCAGAGAATCTTCCTCAACTGCAAGTGGGGAGCATAAAAGATCGTATTTTGGTGGTTTGTGTGAAGCACACGGGAAGAGTTTTAATACAGAAGGGGAAGTTTAATGCGTCCAAGAACATATACCAAATAGGACGTACATGGGATATGGATGAACTTAAAAAAATAACGAGAGTCGGAAATGAAGGTATAATTCTTTCCTTGAATAAAGACTATTACTGGAAAATTGACGAAGGTCCGGAACGGGTCTGGAAATTTGCACGTTTTCTTGCCCAGTCTTTTGGAGGATTTATGGGTCGCTACCCACAGTTAATTGGCTTCTCCTTGGCCGATTTTAAACTACCACAAATTCCTGCGAAGAAAGATGGAAATAGATCATCATACTCGGAGCCTTTGAACAAGGAAACCCAAAAGACCTCGAGTATCCCAGCTGGTACAAGTTTGAATCCTGCCCTGAGAAGTGGACCCGGTCCTTCACCTAACGTAGGTACAGATGCCAATACTAGGAATGCTGTTCAAGCTCAATCAATGAACTCAAACACAAATGGCAATGCCAAAGATTATTATAAGGACTTTGATTTCACTTCAAACGGTAAACTCCCAGTGAAGCCCATGAAAGTGATGCAAACCGATAGACCATCAGATATTGCTGTTAACATGGTACCAGCAGAGGCTTCAGCACCCGCCCCAAAGAGTGAAAAGAAGAGGGTTAGTCACCCTTATCAAGAAAAAGCATACAATAAAAGCGAGGATACAATTCCTGATACTCTGAGCTTTGTTTTCAAAACCAGAGATTCGTATCTGCCTGAGAGACTTCACGAATACGTGGAAACTGACCAGCAAAGATCTGGTTCTCCCTTGAGAAATTATAAGCCTCGTAATCTGGCTGGGGAGGTAGAGAGAAAGGTCTCCGAACCGCTAGACTCTGCTGCCAAATTAGGTTTTTCGTTAGAAAATCAACTAAATGAAGATGGCGTTTCGAGTTCGGAGCCAACGAATATCCAGAACACCAGAAGCAGGGGGGAGCAGCCTGTCTCAATAGGTACTAACAGGACAAGCGGGCACAGCTTCAAGCATGTTGCCATGAACCTGGATACATCAGAATTTATCGAAGAATCTACTAAGATTGAAGATGATTCTATGAATAGAGATGCACGTGTGCCTAATAGCATTAGAAAGGAGGAAACAATTCCGAGAAGCAGGAATTCTGCAGAAGGTAGAACCTCAGCCAATGAAATTGATACATCAATACAAGAAATCGAGGATTTCATGGACTCTCAGTTAGATTTTGGGGCTGGGGGAGATAGGCCGCATAGCGAGACGTCTCGCGAGGCTAAAAGGGCTTCTAATGCTAGCTCTAAGATTATTGCTCGTGGCTTGAGAGGAGAGAAAGTTGACGGCGATGAAAAAGTATTCGAAAGTTATCAGGGTAACGATACGATCGAAGACAATCAGGAAGTGGAAGAACCAACGGAAGCATTAAATTTGGTTGGAGGGGGCAAGGAAGATCCTTATGCCGCCAAAGACCCCGAGTTAGAGGAGATTTTGGAAGACGTTGGTTGGAAGCTTTCGGATAATAGTGAATCAATTCTCAAGAAATTATCCAAAGAAAGAAACAAAGTCAAGCATCAGAATATAAAACATCTCGTTGAAGTTGATCTAAAGGACGAAGCATCAGCGAAGGATTTCGCTACCTCGATTAACGAGGTAGAAAGTTTGGGTCACATCTTCATGAAAATGGACATCACTTTTAAGTTTCTATCAAACGACATAAGTACTATTGAGAACAACTCACAAGGTTTGCAGGTCACTTCAGTTAATAAGAACATTTTGTATAATGATTTGAAGAGCATTTTGAATAAGGTTAGTATTGGTAAGGATGAATTAATGCTCATAAGAAACTTTAAGGATTTCGATAGGCTTAGTAAATTAGAGTCTTTGGAAGCAAAACTCGCTGATCTTTTCAACGCCTTGAGCACTTTTCAAAATGATTCAGTACAGCAACTGGATGATTTGAGCTCTATGAGTGCATTAAAGCAATACCAAGTTAATTATGTACAGGTTGCACGAAAATTTAATGAGCATTTCATTAAGTTTTTTGAGGCCCAATTCGATATTTTGATCACCCAGTTGACAAAGACCGTGGAGAGGATTTATCCTTCTGCAATGTTCCGCGAATTGAACGGTTTATTGATCTATTCTTCTTTGACCTATTTCTTAAAAGATTTATCTCCAGACTACTACCAGCAGTTAAGTGATTTCGTGAACGAAAGGTTCGGAGAACTTTTACGTGGAATCATATCGTACCGGATTAACCACCTTAACTACTCATCTTCAAGTCTCACTAATCAAAATGTCGATCTGTCACCTCTGTCACGTTCAAGATCTCTCCGGTTTTCAAGAAAGGATAAATTTCTTAGCAAAGCAACAAGTAGTAAGGGTGATAGGGCGACACCTGAGGAGACTACATCACTTGGAAAGAAATCCAAAACCATTGATGACATGAAGACTGTTGTGTCTTTGATAGAAGATAGTAAGATCCTAATAGGGATATTTCAATTCTTCATTGGTGAGCTTTTGCATTACAGCTCATCAAACTTGGATTTCATTGATTACATAAATGAATACCCATACCAGGAAAGAAGAAGAAACCTTGATGTCCCTTCTCTTGAAAAGGCTGCCCAGAAGTCTTACTCAAACAATATTATCTCGACTTTGAATTTGGTGTTCGGTTCTTATATCAGCACTTTCATAAAAAGTATCAATCCCACCGAAACTAATATTCCAACTTTGATAGTTTTTCTTGACAAGATGATTGACGAAAACCAAAGCTCTAATCAAGAATTCCTCGTATTTACTTTCTTAAGAAAAGTGAGAGAAAAATTTAAAGGACAATGGTTCAAAATCATAAAGACTCAGACTGGTCTTTTGAATAGATCCACAATAGTTGCCAAATCAGGAGTTTTATCTCTGGTCAAAAATATCGGTCAATTGATAGTTTTAACAGAATCGAACTTAGAACGTATCCAGGTGGGAAGCCAGGTAATGGACCTATTGAACAGCTCTTATAAAGAAATATCCGAAGCTGTGTCGCACTTCTTTAACAGGGATGATCCCTTGTTGAAGAGCCATGAGTTCGATGATAAAGAAAAAGATTATAGGAATGTTAGTGTCATACAAAATGTTTTCTATCTCAAAGAACAGCTCTCAGTCACGGGATCTGCCAGAATTAATGGTCTTTTAAATCAATTGCAATCTATATTCAAAACCTTTAAAGAAAGCTACTTCCATAAACTATTGTCCAAGAATATAGGGAAGCTTGTTGAGTTTGTGGACAACTACGAAGCTCTTGGAAAACTCAATAACGGAAAACCTAAAAAATACAACAAAAAATATGTTAAAAGTTTGTTGTCGAGTTATACACATAAAGATGTTACTGCAAGAGTGCAAGAGATCTATCGTAAACTCGAGAAGCACTTTTTGACTGGGCACGACACGTATGAAAGAGACCTTTTAGATAACTTGTGGTCTGACATGGAGAAAGACTTTGTCGGTTACTTCTCTAAGTTAAACGGCATACTTCGTACGAACTTCGACAAAGACATTGAAACTATTTCACCACAGGAGGTTCATTCAATATTTAAAGCTACACATTAAGCTGGAACTAACTCAGTCGGTAGGCAATAATGAGTACCAATGTATGACTATCAAATTTTTTACATAAAATCTGTTTAATTAGAAGATCCAGATCTGAACTTCACATAAGAATGTAGAAAAGTATCTCTAAAAGTAGGCACCTCTACCATGGTACTCTTCTTCGCGGCTGGGCAGCGATATCACACGGGGAGTGAATGCCTCAACCTGGCCATCCGGCACTTTGGTACCCATGGGCCATTTAATATCCTTTTCCGCTGAGCCATAATGGACAACTTCCTGGAATCTCAAATTGTCATTCTCCTTAGTATATTTCAAGTGGAGCAAGACCAACTGATCAAATACAAAAGACAAATCCTTGAGAACTATTCCAGAGCCTTTTCTAAATATGGACTTATCAATATGCAAAGTAGTATTTGATTGTAAATCTTTAATAAAACTTTCGTTTTTCTTCGTCTCCATTTTGTTCTTGACCTTATTTATGGCCTGTATATCCCGATTATTATTATTAGTATTATTATTAGTATGTTTACTTTGCAAAGAAATGAGACCCACATTGGCTAGGCCAATCGCTTTTCCTATCTCTTCTTTTTGGTATGAATCAAAAGACAAAAACATTGCCGCATATGCCAAGGAATATTTTTCCATTATAAATAAGTATTCATCCCATGAGTTAATAGCTAACTTCAACGCATAGTCATCTTGCTTTAAAGTGGAAATCATATTTCTCAACAGTTTAATACCCTCCCATACATAAATTGAAACTTTCGCAAGAGTGCCGTTATTAGTCGACGTGAAAGTTTGGGACACGTTGAATTCAGCCCTATTTTGAGACGCCCATTTACACATCACTGATATTTGAACACATAACTCACATACCTTCAGGAGGTATATGAACACCGCTTCAGCCATTCCAAGGTTCTCTCCACGTGAATTTTTGGTCAATATGGAACCAAATAAGCTAAATGAAATTGCCTTTCTGTATAACTTGCCTACTTGCTTCCATTTTTCATCTGAAGCACTCTGTTCATCTGCATTTCCAGCGTCTATCAACTCATTAATCATTCGAGATCCTAGTTCAATATACGATGATACAATAGCTAGGACGGCAGTCTGTAGTTCTTGTCCAAGATTCCATTTATAAATCGAGTTAGCAGAGTCTGGTCGATACTTTAGAATTTTGCTGAGAGATCGTGATTTACCAGATGGCTCTTTGTTCAAGGTCAAATTAGTCCAGGGAAGTTCTTTGGACTCTATTAGTATGATACTGAAAGCATTTTCTATTAAGGTCATTAAATCATTCAGTGGATTTTTATTGTATAGGTAGTCAAATATCTTCTCCACATATTGCTCAAGTCTATCCACGTAACTGACAGAAGCCAGTAATTCCTCGCTGGAAGAAGTTAATGAAGCTCTATCAGCCAATAGTACCAGATTATCAATCTTCGGATTGCTATTGCAATGCTTAGGGAATGGCGGTAAATTAGGAAGAATGATCATACTAGGGCGGGCCCGAATCTTGACAGTTTATCTATCCCCATATGAATTACTCTGCGACAATATGAATGCGAAACCATTGAGTTTAATTATCCTATACACAATCAATTAGAACTTCACATAAGCCAAGGCTTCTGACGTATCTAGTCTCTAGAAGAGAAAGAGCTTCATTTGACAGAGCATGAAGTTGCCCTCAAAGATTAAGGATAAATGTTTTGGTATAGTCATAGACTCGGGCTCCTCTGGCTCAAGATTACACGTGTACCAATGGGAGGATCCTAAAGTAACGAAAACGAAGACAGACGACCCCAAAGTGTTGAAATCTCCTCCCCGAATAATTCTGAAAAAAGAATGGACCAAGAAGATAACTCCTGGTATTTCGAAATTTAATGGTGCTAAAGTGAAAAAGCTTTGGGCAGATCATTTGCAGAAGCTTATGAGTTTTGCTGAAGAAATTGTACCCCTGAGCCACAGAGAGTCTACGCCAGTCTTTGTATTATCAACAGCAGGAATGAGATTGTTAGATCCAAGTCAACGGAACAAAATCCTTGAGGAAACATTAAATACATTGCGTACAAAGACTAATTTCTATGTCCTGAAAGACTTTGTGCAGACTATCCCTGGAAGCATGGAGGGTGTGTATGGGTGGTTGGGTCTCAATTACTTATTGGGCCTGTTAGATGATTACGATGTATCTACTGAGAATGAGTCTATAGGTTTTATGGACATGGGGGGAGCCTCAACCCAGATTGCATTTGTTCCTTCGTCTCAAGATGAGATAAAAAAGCATCTCGATGATTTATCTACACTAACGCTATTTAATATAGATGGTACTTTTCAAAATTGGAACATATTTGTTGAGACATGGTTGGGATTTGGTGCTAATGAAGCCCGAAAGAGATATTTATCACTGTTGAGTGGTTTAAGCAATTCAAAAGATGGGAAACCACCTCAAGTGAGTGACCCCTGTCTTCCCAAGGGTGCCGAAATAAGTTATGATTTAGGAGGAGTTGTTGCCAACGTCAAAGGCTCTGGGAGATATGACATTTGCTTGAAAACAATATACCCCCTATTAATGAAAAATATAGAGTGTCACGAGGACCCATGCTTGTTTAATGGCGTTCACGCCCCGAAATTAAATTTTGAAAAAGATAAGTTTATAGGTATATCAGAATTTTGGTATACTGCAAATGATATTTTCCAAAGTGGAGGTGAATACAATTTTCACTCTTTCAATGAAAAAGTCAGAGATTACTGTGAAAGTGATTGGTCCACAATCTTGAAAAACTCAGATCAAGGAAAATACTCCAATCTTGAACCTAACAAGTTCTTAACTGATGCATGCTTTAAGGCAAGTTGGGTTATCAACATTTTGCATGAAGGGTTTGGATTACCTCGTCTAGGGTTAGAAGTAGATGATTCCTTAAAGATAGATGGCGAAGCAGCGAAGTCTCTTGAAAATGTGCATATTCCGTTTAAATCAGCTGATTCTGTGAATAACGAAGAATTATCATGGACGCTTGGTAGAATTTTATTGTATGCTTCATCGGGAATTAGCCCAAAAGAAAGAGACTATCCTTCAGTTGGTTTCCAGCCCAGTGCTATATCGAAACAATCATTTATACCTGGAGGAGGAGGCTCTGAGAGTGTTTTGCCGTCAGACCTTTCTGGAGAATTCGAGTTTTCTGGTATATTATTACCTGTCTTTTCGCTTATCTTAATGTTAATTCTCTTTTATCACGTAATGAGAGGGAACATAAGCAGGTGGCTTCTTCGTAAAGACGATCACCCTCACTCATTTGGACCATTGTATCGCCGCATCCTTAATTTCGGTTCGAGCCTTCCTATTTTGAATCATCTTATTAGTAATACCACCATTGACCTGTATCAAATGAATCTGGAAGCAGAACGCTTAGAGGAAGGAATGACCTCCACGAGTTCAAATAGTGTTACAAGACCCAGAGGGTTTGCTTTGAGAACTCGATCTAATTTGAGCTTGGCAGAACTGAGCCCAACGCAGGGGGAGCATGAATCACGCTCTCAGTGGAAAAGTCCTGAAAATATGTTTAATAGACCATTCGTGGTGCCTAAGCGGGCTTCTTCTGCTGTATATCCACTGCTTTCCAATGATCTTTCAGATAAAGACGCACATGTGAGGGTGTCTAGTAATTCTTCTATTCATGCATTGGCTGGAGCAGACTAATGATTTGGCGTGTATTAATATGAGTTACAGATTTATCTTTCGTACTCGGGAACATAGATATCTGTACTAGAGTATTTCTAAGTTGCACCACCTATTAAAAAGTAAATTCGAAGACCTTCATAAATGGTGCAAACTCAGATCATTATAATTTTAGAGTAAGTACTTTAATATAAGAAAGTTAACTTAACTCACTGTTTGTTCCAATTTGTTGATTTCTTATGGAGATGCTCATCACCAAACTAATATGTAGGACTTAATACTTCATCCTCAGTTTTTTTTTTAGCTCATTGCAAGAAATAAGCGCAGCGGACTATCATATTCGTATCTGTCACTAGTAAACATGAGAGTTAAGAAGCCGAAGTCAAAGAGAGTTACTACTCGTATGAGGGAGGGTATTAAGAAGAAGGCTGCAGCCAAAAATAGAAAGGATAGAAAATTATTCAAGAGAGACCCAACTTGGAGATCTAAGAGTAAGAAAGATCCTGGTATTCCTGCTAGCTTTCCTTATAAAGATAGAATATTAAGCGATTTGGAAGAGTCAAGAAGATTAGAAAAGGAAAAAAGGGAACAATTGAAGAGAGAAAGACAATTAGAACGTGAAGAAGCAATCAGAAGAGGTGAAGATGTAGGAGAAGAAATGATGGATGATGAAGATGAAACAGAAGATGGTGATGGTTTGGCTGCATTAGTTGAGTCTGCACAACAAGCTGCTAAAGAGTATAATGGTGAAGGCTCTGAAGATGAATTTGAGGATGCAATGGACCACGATGAAAGTGATGTTGAATATGAGATTAGCGATGTGGAAGGTGATGATCAAGAGGATTCTGGAGTTATTGAGAAATCAAGAAAAGCTTATGACAAAATCTTTAAAGCGGTTGTTGATGCTTCAGATGTCATCTTGTATGTTTTAGATGCGAGAGATCCAGAGTCCACAAGATCCAAAAAGGTTGAACAAGAGGTCTTGAGAAACCCGGGGAAAAGGTTAATCTTGGTCTTAAATAAAGTCGACTTAATTCCAACACATGTTTTAAACCAGTGGCTCGACTTTTTAAAGTCGTCGTTCCCAACTGTTCCCTTGAAAGCCTCTCTGAGTTCCGTCAACTCATCTTCGTTTAATAAAAATTTGACATCTTCGATGACAGCAAATTCGTTATTACAAGCGTTGAAGAGCTTCGAGGCTAAGCTGAACTTGAAAAGATCTATAATAGTTGGAGTCATAGGTTATCCTAATGTAGGAAAATCATCAGTCATCAATGCATTAACAAATAGACATGCTAATACTGGAAAAGCTTGTCCTGTTGCAAATGAGGCAGGATCAACAACAACAATGAGAGAAGTTAAAATCGATGGCAAATTGAAGATCTTGGATTCTCCTGGAATTGTTTTCCCTGATGAGATCATGAAATCCAAGTCTAGTGTGAGTCAGCAAAGAGCTAAGTTAGCTTTACTCTCTGCAATTCCAATGAAAAGTGTAGTTGACCCTATATTACCAGTTACTTTGCTTTTGAAAAAGTTCGCTAAGGATCAGGAGTTGGCAGATGAACTCAAAAAGTACTATAACGTTCCACCTATCCCATCAGCAGATTTGAATGATTTCACTAAACTGTTCTTGATACATATTGCTAGATCCAGAGGTAGATTAGGTAAAGGGGGTGTTCCGAATTTGAATTCTGCAGCTCTGTCAGTTTTGAATGACTGGAGAGATGGTAGAATTTATGGCTGGACCTTGCCTAGAGCATCAAAAACAGTTGATAGTGAAAGTAATGATGTCGATATGAAATCAAAATCATCTTTGAGGGGAGACAAAGAGCCACCAAAGACCGAACAGACTACAATAGTCAGCTCCTGGGCAAAGGAGTTTGATTTAGATGGTTTACTAGATGATAACTTTGGTTTAAACTCATCAAGTTAAGCTTGGTATTCAGATATATAAATAAGTAATAAGCAATTGGTGGTAATCGAGTAGTGCGCATTTATTATTTTGCAGTATGTATTTGTTAAAGCCATTAAAGTAATCCAATTTTGATGAATGTATAAGCTCTTTGATAGAATATCTGACTCGAATGGGGAACATGGTACCGTTAAGTTTATTGGAATTATTCATACTTGGGGAGACAAAGTTGGAGTTTTAGGTATAGAATGGGACAACCCTGTTAGGGGTAAAAACAATGGCTCGATAGATGGAGTGAAATATTTCGAAACGGAGGTGGAGGGGGCAGGAACATTCCTCAAAGCCGACAGCAAGAAGATCATCTTATCAAAATTGACATTTTTGGATGTGCTTGAGACCCAATATTCTTCTGACTTCAGCCTACATAATGATATCACTTTTGGATCCAAAGTAGCGGAGGGTTTCGGTTTCGCAAAATTGAACAAACTTCAGGCAGATTTTGTCAAGTTGACTAGTATTTCGTTAGAGAAAAAAGGAATAAGGTTCTCTGGAAAGGAAATAAAAGAATTTGAAGATATACTTGGCAGTTTGCAGAGTCTCAAAAAATTGGACTTGAGTTTCAATTTATTTAATAGTTTCAATGATATTTGGGATATAGTCAGCAGAGTTCCTACTTTGGAATGGTTGAACATAAATGGTAATCGACTTAGCTACATATCTCCAACTCTCTCATCAGGAGCTCAGCATCATAACCTCAAAGTATTGAAAATGGCAGCTACAAAGGTCAGACCTGATATAATTTCGCGTCTTGCAACTCATACCCTCCCTCACTTGAAGGACCTTCTGTTAGCTGGAAACTCGTACACTGATAAGGATGTCGCTGATTTAAATCTCCAGGATTCTACTCTTGAATCAATTGACTTATCTTACAACGATCTAAAGAAGCTCCCAGTTATACACGGTCCTAAAATCAAAAGTATTAACTTATCTAATAATAAAATCTACACTATCAATGAAAAGTTGAATAGTTTAATAGAACTTGATTTGAGAAATAATCTCATAAATGATTGGTCTCTAATAATTGAGATACAGAAGAAATATAAAAACTTGAAACTGCTTAGGATTAATGGTAATCCCTTGTTTTCTTCGGTATCAGTCGAAGAGATGACCCTCCTCTTAATTGCATTATTAGGTTTCAGGTCAGCAAATGATTCTTCCGTAAGCTTAGAAAGTTTAAACGGAAGTCTTATACTAGAAGAAGAAATAACAAATGCTGAGCTCTATTTTATATCAAGAGTTCAGAAAAAGACATTTGTGTACAATACGGATAACAGACGGTGGTATCACTTGCTCCAGAAGTATAATATAAATCCTCTGGTTAGAGGTATATCAAATGATGATAGATTCGCTTCTCTGAGACTAATTTCACTCAACATTGTAATTAATGGAAAGGCTTCCGAGAAGTGTTTTTTAAGAAATAGTTCTGTTCTACGATTTAAGGGAATATTAGCCCAACAAACTGGAAAACCATTTTATCTGCTATCCATATATTTTCATGTCAATGAACTAGAAAAAGATAACCGGAACAAAATAAGACGGTATCTTGACGATAACATGAGTACGTTAGATAATTATGGCTTAACCACGGCTCAAACTTTGTTCGTGGATTGTCTGTAGTTTTATTAAATGTGATACTTAGAAAATTAAGGTGAAAAATTCCACAACCCATCACCTAAATAATGTACTAGTTCTATGCCAATTCCTTTGTTCTTCGACTTTATCTCATCTGTACCCATCGTCAACTTACCCACGGCTAAAGCATTTTCCTTACCCTCAGCAAATATAGCTACAGTTGTTCCTTTCTCAAGCGGTGTCTCCGGGAGTTTTGCGCCAGGTGATGTAAGACCAGGACACATAATGTTTGCCCCAGATAGCACAAATTTGATGGCCCCTCTGTCGACTTGAACAGCTGGAAAGCATTCAGAGTATCTGTGAACAGTCCTTAATGTTGGATACAAATCGTCAAAGTGTTGAATCAATACAAGATCATTGTCAACCGAATAAAGCTGTATTTTATCTTCACATTTTAACACAACAGCTTGTGCCTTTTTCGGTATAACATTATCGATAGCAGGTTCTAATCCTTCAAACTCGGAAACAAACTTCGATTTTAGTCCTCTTTGGACAGAGGATTTGATATTAGAGCTTGAATGAACGTCCTCCTTGGTAAACTTTTTGAACATTGAATTTATTCAAGCAAATAGAGGTCAGTCGTTGACATCTTTTTTTTTTCTTTTGGCAAAATCCGACTAGGTGATCCACTCACCGCTCCGAATATGAGCACAAAATTAAACTACAAGAAATGTGAAGATCTATAATTGCAATACCACCATCCAAGTTCAACTCTTGATGGCACCGCATTCAACAAAAAGTCCTCTGTTTTATCTAGCCTTTTACTTCGCTCTGTTTCCAAAGCTAAGTATCCAGCTCAAGATTTAGTCATAGTAGATCTAAACCGAGCGAGGCACGAGGCACTGAGAAAGGGAGAACTAATAGTAATAACTACTTATCTTACGCTACGAATCAAGCCACATGCTAACCTCTTAAACATCACTGCGGCGACCTCGCTGTCAGAATGCTTAAAATGTGTATGATGTTTTTATTAACCTTCAAAGAAGTGCCAATTTAAAAACATAATACATGGTAATAATGATACGTTTTGAACTCCAAAAATTCCCTTAACACATCTTGCAAGCAAGAGTATCAAGGAGTTGTCAGGTTATAGTTTTCAACCAGCAAAAACATGATCTCGGACGAATCCTCACTGATACACGTAATGCCCCTGCATAAAGATGGAGTTCAAAAATTTTTTAAGAAAGAGGGGCTTCATCGCCATTTATATAGTATCATCCATCCGGGTAACAATAAGTTTTAGTTCAAAAAAAAAAAAGGTACATTTGGTACTCTTCTATACTTAAATGACATCGTTTATATATTAGTTCCATTTATGCTCTCATTATCATCAACTATGCTATACAAAATTTTATCAGCTTCATCAGAAGTAATTGATTTCTCAAAGGCTGTATACAGCTTTAGTGACTCCAATGCTTTTCTATTATTAGATGAATGAATGCTACGGCAAAAGTTGATAAGAAAGGAAGACCGTCTTGCATTACATTTTCCTTGCGCTTCGATTGTAAGCTGATTCTTTGGGAAAGGATTCATAAATTCCAATTGATCAGCAGGATCTAATCTCGCAAAGTAGCAAGAGTACAACTCATGAAGTTCGTCCTCTGTAAGATATCCATCTCGCTCTTTCATATTGAAATCAAAAACTTTATCTTGTCGAACATTCTCCGCATGGTGATGTTTGGTGAAAACTTCAGGGTTTGAAAGAACAGAATCCAACCCATCATTAAATACCTCGTGATCTGAAAACTCTTGCTGACAAAACAACTTATGGTTTTTAGGATTTGACTCAAGACGAGATGCTGGCTGACTTTGATTTTGGTCCCTTAGACCCAGATAGCAAGAAGTGCCTTCTGGAAAGCTTTGATTCTTTACTCTATCTTCATCACCAGAGTACTCTGCCGTCAAACTTCTTTTTCTGGTGTAATTCTGTGTGGGTTCCTTTTCTCCCCCTGAGAATCGGTCACCATCCAAAGTTTCTTGATCATTTGCAGAAGGAATCGAGAAAATACCCTCCGCATTATTAATGTTTTTCTCTATAGGCTCTTCTACCGGATTTACCTCTCGGCTACTTGTATTTTGAATAGAGATAGTGCCTTCAAGTCCAGAAAGAATGTTGTTCTTCGAGCTTTCGATTATCTCGTCTAACGAATCGTCTTCGTCACTGGTCATAGTTGTGATCAGATCAAGTATATCCATATCCAGGTCTGCTTTTTTGTGTACTTTTGGCTTAGCCAAAGAAGATGCACTTCTAAATCCGGTTTCAACATTCAAGGGCATGAAAAACTTCTTTTTAATTTTTTCCTGTTTTGTTTTGGAAGTCGCTGGCATATTTCTACTCTTACTTGTCATGTAACTAGTGGCAATCTTTATAATTTCATCCTCGTCATCTTCAGCCTTGATCTCTAAGTTCTCCTCTGGAACTTCAATAAAGGTTTTGTTAACAATAGGTGTGTAAGAACGAGGAATAATCCTGCATTGTTCGTGTAGATTTATAAAGTTACCATTCATTATATGTTGTTGGATGTACTCATATCCTCCCATTGCCTTATCAAACTTTGTTTCCTCGTTGCTCGAAAATAAGAGTAGCACTCTTCCACTCCTCTTTCTTCCAGTTCTCCCCATTCTTTGAACGTTCTTGATAGGAGAGCTAGTTGAGTCATAGCATACTACCATATCCACTTCACCAATATCAAGACCCTCTTCCCCAACTGACGTGGCCACTAGAATGTTGAATTCACCATCTTTGAATTTTTTGATAGTTTCCTTTTGTAGTTTTTGGTTCATTCCAAACATCTGGGCATTTTCTGAGCTGGAGACTTTAGTCAGTTTCATGTTCTTCTCGTTCGGTTTTGCACGCTTGAAACTGGACTTTTGACTTGTTTTCTTAGAAAGGAATTTAGATTCATCGAATCTGTCTCTCTCCTTTGCCTGTCCTATGAAGATATGCGGTCTCAAGTCACTTTCGAGTGAGCTTATGGAGTTGACAATTTCAAGAGCAGATTCTCTGAACTCAGTGAATATAATTACTCTTGAGTCTTTTCCCATACCCGCAAAGAACTCTCGTAATTCTTTAATTGCCACATCTGTCTTCGGGTGACTACACTTGGAAGGATCTTTCATGTCTTTCTCGCATAAGTTTATCAAATTTTGTATTTCGTCGCTGTAATAGAAATTTGCATTGAGCTTGTTCTTCGACTTTTTGTTCTCATATTTTGTGGTAAACTCCAAATACTTCTCATTAAAGTAGCTGTAGAATGCTTTTGGGCCATATACATTTAGCCTTCGATAACACTGCCCTACAACTCCTAAAAGTTGTAATAAAAAGTAGTTTGACCACTTTAAACCCTCCGGAATAGATGGATTTTTAATTAAACGTTGTGAGGCCTCCATACATTTGAAAGCATTGATTTTCAGTGGATCTACCACATCATATATCTTGCGCTCGTTGGCAACTTTTAGCATGGGTGCAATCGCTCCACTTAAGATGTCAACATGCTCTTTCATTTTGTCGGTCTGGCCAACCGTTATCCTATCTACTCTTTTGCGTTGTAAATATTTAACCACGTCTATGCTTCTCTCTGTTCTCAATTCGATCTTCGAAATTAATAAGTTATCAATTATCTCCTGCACTCCCTCGACATCTGATGCTGGGGTTGCAGTCAATGCTAAAATTCTAAATGATTTACTAAATCTAGTGACGAATTTGACCACATTGTTATATGCGTAATTTCCACGAGCCCTATGAGCTTCGTCAATTACCAACAATGAAATAGTCAATGGATCCACTATTCCAGACGACAAATCGTTTTCGACTACTTGAGGTGTTGTGAAAAACAATCTCTTGCTGTCCCAAATTTCTTTCCTGTTGCGTCTTGTTTTGTCTAATAATATTGCTGCTTCAGAATTTGGAATCCCAGTGACTGTACAAGAAGCTTTAATTTGCTGTGCAACCAAGGGTCTTGTGGGTGCCATGAAGATGATTTTTGATTTTGGAAACCATCTGTAATAGTTTAGCATGGTTGTAGAAGCTATGAGAGTTTTACCCAATCCTGTTGGCAAGGCCACCAATAAGTTGTCATAGAAGGACCTTTGAACCAAGTTATATTGATAATCTCTGATCTCAAAATTAGTTGGGTAAATGTATGTCTTTAAAGCTTCATAAGCAACAAAATGGTGGGTGACATTATGAGAGTTACCTTTATGTGACTTACCGACTTGCTGATGCAGATCGCCATCTTCTATGATATTTCCAAAGAGATCACGCTGCCTAGGTACTATCTGCTTTTTTATAGTGTCTGCGTTGGCCCATAACTGCTCAATCGCCGATTCAGAAATATCATCTTCAAATACAGAATCATCGCTGTCCTCCATTAGTGGCTGTCACGTTCTGGCAATGAATCTAGAGAATATTTGAGTAAACGCCTATAAGTTTTGCATGTCGCGCCTCAAATGTAAATAGACTACTAGAAATCTGAGCAAAATTTAATATGTTCTTTTGTCATCAATATGTCTGAAGATCCGTATAAATTACTCACACAATCTGTCAAGAGATTGACTAGCCCAATGACCACATTGCTCAGACAGCACGACAAGTTAGTGCTACAAAACTTGTCAATTATGAAATCAACGTCTACCTTAGCAGAGTTCAACGATACTCTTGAAAGTAACTCAAAGAAAATATAAAGACGACAATATATAAGGTGAGCTACTAGAAATTCAATTATATTGGCTCGGTCATGTCTTGTGAGTTGCTAGATGTAAGTCTAGAACTTTTGAGGTATAATAATATCACCTTACAGTTGAATCCTTTCTCTTATACGTCACAAGATTTGGCTTAAATTACGCACAACATAGCCATCTAAATTTACCACGTACAATTCGGATGCTAAACGTTGCTCCCTTTAAACATAGCCGATTTTTTTTTGAATAAAGCATATGAAAGCATAGGCCTCATCTGGTGTACAGGATCCTCATACCTACAGGGGCACTCCCGGAAAGATTTTGAGTGCACATGACAAAGTGCTCAACTCTAGATAAAAAAAATGATGCACGGGGACATTTTCTTAAACAGTAGGCCCGCGAAATCTATCGGGGAAGCCATACCTGCTATTTCAATTTTTAACTACTTGCTCTATTCATTGGACTTATGTCCGAAGTGATATGCAGTAGAATCCTGAACTAGTTTGCTTCTTTATAACATAGGATATTTATCAATGCATATGAATTTTCGTATGACAAAAGTGAACTTAAAAAGACCCCTCAGAATTGTCGATTCACCCTACGATTGTTTCAGGGGTATGAGAACAATGTTCATGTGATTACATAAGATCAGGGATGAGCTAGGCGCATCTCGGAAGAAAGTCTTGTCTCGCCTATAATGGGAGACTGCATCGACTCAAAGGGTTGCAATAATATCGGGAATTCTCGGAAATGATTTTATTGTTGAATATTGAGAGACCCTGCTGTTTCGAAAATCAGCACGAACTACATTAAGTTGTTTATTCGTCTTATACCATCTTCCAGAGATGCTCTTCTTTTATTGCCACGGTCCGGGTTCTCGCAGCTATGCTATAGATAAAATATTTGCTTAGTCCTAACCCTAACGATAAGGGCCATATTAGTAATTAAAAAAACATAGTCATATAATAATGCTTCATACCTCTTGTTGGATGCATTTGTTATCCAAAAAATTGTAATCAAAATGCATGCTGTTAATGATCTCTCTAGAATTTATAACGTAATTAAATTTAACAGACTTCTTTTTACGGGATCTATTTCTTGAGGACTTCTTCAAAGCTGGGCGCAATCCCAAGTTCAATGGGAGCTTAGACATCGATGAATCGGATAATGTCGGACTCGACACATCATATGAAAGCAGTGAAGCTGAAGAAGTAATTGAATCAACCGAGGTTCCCAAATAGCAGCTATCATCCACATCCATGCAACCACACCAGGGTTTTCTTGGAATATCCATACCATTTTTCTCTTGCCTTCTTGACTCCAAATAGTAGCTGCTATCATTTTGCTCTTTTACTGGAGGTAATTCAAAATCTGCATCACTTTCAAACCTTGGCCCATAGAGCCATGTGACGTCTTGATCTTTGCACCAGTTGATTCGTGTGGGTGGTATCTCCCTCAAATGATGTAAGTTTTTGAACCATCTTCTCCAGCAGACGTTCTCTAGTCTTTTTGAAACGGTGGATGGGATTATGAAACTTATATCATCATTACTTGTCTTCACAGACGTTGTATTGTTCTGCTTCCAACACTGATAAAGATGAAAGTTATTAAGCTCCATATTGCTTGACATGTAATCAATATTTTCTCTATACTTCACTGGTACTTTGCTGGGAATCAAAGAGTCATCCTGACTCATAATGTTCAGCATCGTATTGACGATATCTATCTGTGATAATGAGAATTCTAATTAGTCACTCTTTCCAGTAATGATCAAGAATTTCTATCTTCAAATAACTTGAAAAATCTATTTCCTTTTTATAACTTAGTTAAATTTTATCTTTTTACAATGTTTTGCGTCGGAATAAAAAACTCTATATATAATGACCCTGTCGCTTTTTGGGGAAGGTATTATGGGGTGCGTTTCATGCCCGTGTTTGGGGTTCATTGAATCTTTTTTCGTAAAGGGCGAAGAGGAGCGATTGCAGCCGCATATCGCGGGATTACACCCGAAAGAGAACTGGGCTAATGGAAAAATTTCTGGAACATGGGGGAACAGGAGATCTTGCGCACATCCCACCGTCCCTGTCCCCGGGTGTCTTGGGCTAAACACATTAGAAAATATTTGTTAGAAGATATCGGTTGTGGTGTTCCAAAGGTCACAATTATGAGGAGGAGAAACTCTGTTGACATAGAGGTCAGCGCACTGTAAAAGAAGTCTATAGTGTCTCAGTTCGGTCTTTAGGTTAAATGTTTGCTGTCAGAACGAGGAGACGCGGAAAATGCAAAGTTAGGCAACTGTAAGGCAGGCGGTGCTGTAAGTGGCGTCAGAAGATAACAAATAGATGCAACCCTACCGAGCATTCTTTAAATAGGTTATAGTACCTTAAAAATCTCCTCATTCTATCTATAATGTCCATAGTGAGCAACATATCCAATAAGGCACTGCGAAAGTGATGTAACGTTGTGCTAGAGATATTCCTCAATATGGGCGTGGGGGGGCGCTCTGAGAATGTAACTTAAAAAATACATATTACGCAACAATAATTTTGAAATCCTATTTCTGCATGTATATTCCGAATAAAATTGTGGAGAAATTAAATGTCTGTGGCTAAAGCATAAAGCAAAAAAATAGCCGGATGTTGGGAAAGGTGGTAAGTACGGAGGAAGGTCGCTGACAAAATATAACATCCAGTTGCTCTTCACGTAGACTTGACATCAGCGTAGATCTATGTTTGAATGCTTGCGCTCAACCATGGAACAGTCTCAAACATGGTGATGTACAATTAGTTTACTAGGACAATACATCTATTCAATCGGAAAATGTCTTTTTTCGGCCTTCCAAGTTCCTTATCTTGCTATACTTAGCTGTGTACTTCTCTAGGCAAATAATCTTGGGATCACAAGAATAAAGCAAGTGTGTTGTTCGGATAAGTGGGAAATGGAAACTCCAAGAGAGGGCATGTGAGCTAATGTCAACTATCTAGAAAAACCGTGCAGGTGCGTATAGATTGCTAATTCTATGCCGGATTTCAGAAAGCTCAAAGAGACTACATGATCTCAAGGACAAATTATTTTCTCGTGCTGTCTAATAAGTCATAAGTTGAAGATGGTAAAAACACTATGAAAGTTATCCATATACATTTATTGCACAGTCTTATTTTAACTTTTGTTGTGGCCAATGAGGACGGTTCTAACAATAAGAAACAAAAGAGATGTGAGAACGGTAAATCGAGAGACTTATATGCATGAGGATGACTCCGACTCAACCCTCAATTATTAGAAAAAAAAATTGGAATTATCAGGAAATGAGGCGTGAGACTACTCCAATATATATGGTTTCACAGCCAAGTACATGATATAGGTCAATGAATTCCTTGAAACATAAAACGTGGGACGATGTTGAAACAGGTGAAATCAAAAAGGCCAAGCCCGATAATAAAATGCTCAGCTGCCAAAGATGTAGATTAAGAAAAGTTAAATGCAATTATGAATACCCCTGTTCAAACTGTGTTAAGATTAAAGCTGAATGCATTCGGGTTACCAGTGATAAAAGAAAGAAAAGGCCTCCCGCAAGCTATGTTTTAAAGTTGGAGAAAGCGGTGGACAAATTCTCGAACTTTTTTCAGAAACTCAAAGACCTTGAGTCCACTCAACAAAAACAAGATTTACTTGAGAATACAGATTTGAACGCTCTACTCACTGGAGGAGAATATCGAACTTCAAATGAGATTGAAGTGTTGAACGCTGATGAGTCACTGGATGACCGCGCAATATATGGGCCCACAAGTGTTTACGATGATAATTTGATTCCTCATAGTTCCAAGGCACTGAAAAGCGATGAATCATCTATTAATCTATTGAATAAGGATCCAGAAGTCCTAGAATGTCTCAAACTATTTTTCAAATGGCAATACCCAGATCATAATATGTTTCTTTTCAGAGAATCATTCTTGACTGATTTCTTTTCTCCCAAGCCAGATAGTCTATACTGTTCAAGAGTGCTCGTACTTAGTGTTTGTGCATTGGGATCAAGAATGTCCTCTGATGAAAATATTTATAAAAAGTCATTGAAATACTACAATGAATCAAAGTCGTCTTTGTTGTCTCTGTTCAATCAACCATCTATAACATCTTTGCAGAGTTTTCTCCTACTTGCGTTTTACGACATCTGTAATGGTTTCAATTCGAGTGGATGGATGTTGTCGGGGAATGCGATGAGAATGGGATTTGACTTAGGCTTCCAGTTGAATCCTGAAGTGTGGTTCTTCAAGTCAAAAGATGATTTAACACCGCTAGATACAGCCATCAGGAGCAGGATATATTGGGGATGCTATGTCGCGGACCACTTTATAAGTTTGCTTTTGGGTCGTCCCTCTTCACTTAAAATGTCAGATGCTACCATCCCTGAAACTCAAAATTTGCCCGATTTAGCTTGGATCAAAGATTATGCTTATTCAGAACCACTTGAAAATGTTGAAGATACAAGAAACATATCCAATCCGCTCAAGAAGATTATCAATTTAATTAATATATCTGACAATATGCTCAATGATATTTTTACCAGAACAGAGTTCGAAAGTAAGCCTTCTAATAATGAAGACTTGAACTTGGTGTCGAGATTAGAGAAGCTTGATGAATACAACATTCAGATAATGAACTGGAAAAAATCATTGCCTCCAGACTTACAATGGAGCATTGAGAGTTTAAAAGTAACTGCTGATAATCCCACAATGGGCAGTATAAGGTACTATTACTATATTTTGATTCTTTGTTTAAATAGGCCGTTCATTGGAATCACTCAAAAGGCAACGAAAAATCATGAACTAGAACCATCTGTCATTTGCAAGAATGCTATTGAAGACCTTTATGTAGCAATAAAGCGTTTTATTTCGGTACATGGCTTGCGGAGGGCTTCTATATTCATTGTATATTGTTCAATCTTATCAATATCAGTGATTTTGTTGGACAATCCTAATAATGAATTCAGAGAAAAGGCTGATAAACTACACTTTTTTATGGACACCTTAAAAGGATGCTCAAAAACGTGGAAGTTGGCTGAAAAGTCTCATACACTTATAGAATCGAAACTTAACTCCCGTCAAACAACCAAGAATGGAAAACAATACAAACCACCTGCTGCTGTTCATTCAAATACGGCCAACTTTGCTGAAAGTCGATATCCAATTGAGATTTCTTATTCAAATAAGGGTAACCCATATAATCAAAGAGGAGAAAATAAAGGCCTGAACTCTAACTTAACGAAAGATGAGGAGAAGCTGCCAGATTCTCAATCGATTATGAATGTCTCGTTACCAAGTAATGATAATGGATCTAGTTCATATTTCAAATCAGTTGACCAAGACAGTGCCAATATTTTATTTGATGATAATCTCGATTTCTTTGGGGGACCACCTGTATTGATGACATCTGATTTGTTTAACGAAGATTGGGAATCGTTATTTCCAGATTCTATATTTAAAAACTAATGGAACTTAACATAAGATATAGAATAATATTTAAGTCATTATATACACTGCAGCCGATAATCTTATTTCCTGTTGGTAGCTGCAGACAACTCAGCTTGTTTGACCAAGTTATCTGGGGAATCCAATTCGCCAAGTACAAGTTCAACAAGTCTTGTTCTATCGTTCTTTGCAAACTCCTTGTCATTAAAAGTATCATCAAGCTCGCCGACAGTCTTCACTCTCTTCAGTTCATAGTTCTCACCCTTAAAAGTATCCAAAAGCTTCAAATGATCCCATGGTTGGATTTGGTTATAGACCTTATCCTTTCCATGAATCAATTTCTCGATAGTGTAGCCACTATTGTTCAAGATAAAAACATAAATGTTCTTATGGTGTCTAACCATAGTAGAAAGTTCTTGCACAGTCAATTGCAAGGACCCATCACCAACGAACAAGAGAACTCTTCTACTAGGGTCAATTTCCTCAGAAGCCATGACTGCACCAAGTGCAGATCCAACTGAGTAACCAATTGAACCCCATAAAATTTGGGAAATACCGATAACATTTTTTGGATATTTAGTTTGAATGATACCAAACGATGAGGTTCCCGTCTCAGAAAGCACCACATCACCCTCTTTCAAGAACGAGGATAATCTATTCCACAAATAGTGTTGTGTGAGAGAAGACGTTGGTTTAAGATCGCTTTGTGGGAACACATCTCTCTCGAGCTTAGGTGGGTTGAATTTCTCCACGTAAGCTTTGAATCTTGGGTGTTCTATAAGGTGTGACAAAGTCTCTTTGATTCTGATATCCTTATAGTAGGCATTTCTCACCTTAGTATGATCTGAGTGAAACTCTACGACATTTTTTGTAGTGAATGAGTAAGAGAAAGAACCAGTGTTAAAATCACTAAGGATTGCACCCAAAGAAAGAATCAAATCTGAAGATTCCACATTCTCCTTTACTTTAGGATATGATAAAGAACCGACATAAACACCAATGAATTGTGGGTGGCCTTCATCAATATACTTCATACCTTTAGACATAGGTGTGACAGCAAACTTGAACTTACTTGCCTCAATCAAACGCAGTGCTTCGTAAGTAGCATTGTGTCTAGCAGTACAGGCATCAACAATTATTGTAGGGTTTTTAGCCTTCTCAATTAAGTCAAGGACGCTATTAAGAACTTCGGTCTCAATTTCCTTGTCATTTGGAGGAGTACTGAGGTCGAGTGGAGAGTTCAATCTTTCCGATGGAACTTCAACCTCAACCATGTTAGCAGGGAAAGCTAGATATGTTGGTCTTTGGTGGACATAAGCCTCCCTGATGACACGATCAATTTCATCAGCAGCGGTAGCAGGATCCCTAAGAATGGCAGTAGTGTAAGTAATATGAGCTGACATCTTCAGGAATACAGTAAAATCACCGTTGCCCAATGTATGGTGTAATAACAATTGTTCATCTTGTGCAGAGACCGATGGAATACCAGCCACATGTAACAATCCTACGTGTTCAGCATAACTCCCAGCGACACCGTTAAGAGCAGACAATTCACCAACTCCGAAAGTAGTCACAAAAGTTGCAAACCCTCCAGCACCTTCATACGCGGACTTGATACGACTATAACCATCAGCAGAGTATGAGGCATTGAGTTCATTTCCGTTACCTTTCCAACTCAACCCTTTGACATCCTCAATCTTATCCAAAAGGGTAAGGTTAAAATCACCTGGAACCCCAAAAACGGAATTGACATTGAATGGTTTTTGGTGAATTCTCTCGAACAAATATTGTCCTAAACTAATTGTCTTGGTCATTACGTATTAAATAGTTACCTCAGATTATAAACCTCAATTGCTTATCGATGAATTAGCATCCCATTTATATACCCGCCTCGTTGCTGAAATTTACTTTATATGGTCGCAATCGAGGTTAGGGGAATTGCCACCGGTTTCTTCGGATCTCAGAGGAGCCAAAAAGCCCAAACGGTATAACCCGACGGTACGCAGTACGGAAAAAAAAAAAATACACACACGGAGTCGGACCTTAGCTTCCAGTAAAGCAAAGATCCTTCTCATTCCGATCCTAAAGTATGGCCCTTAAAAATGACAAATGGCTATCACCCGAAGAACACCGATATAGTACATGGTTTTACTCTTCTCGGAACGTTGTCACCCAATCGCGCTAAAATAAAGGTTGCAGCTACCATTCTTAACTGTATGACTGGTCGTATATTGAAATAGGGCCAATTTCTTCTATGTATTTTCGAAACTATGCGTCAATCCGAAGCGGATTTTCTTTCCTTAGCATTCCGAGCGGGCTATGGCTAGAAACCTATGAGGTGCCATCATGTAAAGGATGGAGATAACACAGGCCCTCATGTTAACGGCTCCTACATTATAAAAATTCCTGTGCCTCAAATACGTGCCTATTGTATTCAAGGTAGTATGTTCACTACACATGGTACCACAAGTGGTAAGAACTTATTAGCCGCACCTTATGTTGCAGCCGCTACCTCATAGGAGAATTTACATAAGGCCACCTTATCTTATAAATGGGCCTAATTTCTTAGGCGGAATAAAGAAGCGTTCTCCGGACTTAAAAACATGCTGAATGTCAAACCGGTGCCATGTTTACTAAACACAATATGTCTTACCTTCATATGCTATATGCATAGCTCCAATGTTTCAAAACTAATCAAATAACTTCAGGAACGGCACCAAACAGTGAGTCTGGATCACTATTTTGATGTAGAATCATTCCATATAGACTCTTTGAGAAAATAAGACCAGCTGAACCCATTCCAGCTACTTATTATTCCAATCCCACAGTAGAAGCTGTAAAGCATTAGCTTGAGAAACTGAATCTTTTGCAAAAATGCATACCTATTCTCTAGCATCTCCATCAAAGTTGTTACAATTACCAAAGTTCCCAACCCCAAAATGAAGGCATTTATAACCCTATCTAATATCACATCTCTTTGTCCAAGGTGCTTTGGAAGTTGCACAACCCGACGAAAATTGAAATAATAGATGATATACCATAGCAATGTGTACGTTACCTTTATAGTCCACTCTTCCGGGGTAAATATTAACGGGAATATCGAGACATATCCACATGCTACTAATAAATTGTAGGGCCCAAGTAAAGCTTTGTCATTGGAAACTAAAAATGTGAATGGAAAAATCACAAGTAAAATGGCTTTTTCATGAACATGCCAACCAAATAGAAACGAAGGAAATCCACACAACGTTAAGGCCCCAATAAACCTATTGAAAGACGGTTGAAAGAACAAGGGAATAAGGCACATAACTTGATAAAATCCTGTCAAAAAAAAAGTTATTCTAGGGGTAATTGCAGGTAAAATTGCAAAATTTGTGTCGCCAACAATTCCTCTTGTCAAAGATGAAAGGTAAGCTCTGTCTGAGAGTAATGCCGACTTCACTTTGAACACTTTCTCCAAAAACAAACGAGAAAATGGAAGCCTCTGATATATTTGAATCAACAATCTATCACAAAAAGAATATACGGCCCAGAAATTGGGAGCCCAATAAGCATGAGTCAACCCTCTGTTGAATGGGAAAAGTCTCGCTATCAATTCAATGGTTACACCATTGTAAATAAACGGGAAAAAAGCAGCAAAAAAAACTCCTAGAACAACACTCCCCAATTTGAAAAGATTCTTCCATCTCACAGCATTCAATACTTTCATAATCAAATTATTATTGTTGCTTCCTTCCAAGTTTAAACAATAAGATCTTAGAAGAAATATGAAAACAGCTGGGGCCAAGTATAGATATATATGCTTAAAACAAAGAAGTACTGCAAACCAAAACCCACAGAGTAAGTACTTCTCGAGCCTTGCGGAGTTAATCGTTAAAACAAGAAGTCCAAATAGGAACCCATTATATTGAAAATGAATGTGGTCAATCATTAAAATTCCTGGCGATAGGATTAAACTTGATGCGGAAACAAAAGCCCTTCGTGATGCATTTCCTGGACTAGATGAGTTGATGTACCATTGTAATGCTAAAACTAGAACAATTTCGCTCATTATAACTGTGAGCCTTTGAAAGAATATCGTAGGAAGACCAAATACACCTTCTTTTAGAATACGTAAGCACCCATCATTTTCAACGACTTTTGGAACCATTTGTGATAAAAACCACTCAAAGTATGCGAAGAAAGGAGGATAATCAAGTGTCCATTGGGATGTTTCTTCGATATACCAATCGCTTAAAGGTAAATTATGGGTTATGGCTAGCCAATTCCTATGCACTTCGAAATCCGTCGACCTATAGCCTACCATAAGCAAAACCTTGATACACGTTATTATTACCCATATATTGAAGATAGAGTAATGCTTATATTCTCCATTCTTATCTGTCTCTATGGAGGCTATATTTTTCTGGGACATTCCCTTATAAAGCTCTGGATCTTAAAATTTTCTGACCTTTATTTGCTCTATTGGGTCCTCTCTTCTGAGCTCGAACGCGTTTCCTTCATAGTGAACTTGGAAGAAATGAAGGTAAATAATGTCACTGAAACTTGGTCAACTGACATATCACTTGATGAGCTCCCAAGGTTCATACTACAAATGTTTTGGGGATAAAAGGTATGTTCTGCTGAATATTGTCGGCCCAACTTTTATCTTTTGATGATCTTCCGAAAGTTATTATTGTGAGGGACCAAGGTTAAGAGAACCACAAAAAGACAAGGAAAGACGAATAACTATCAGAGTTAACTATGACTACAAGTATTCTAGGCAAATCAAACAATAATACTGATAGTAGTATTTTTTGTGAATTTATCAACGCTTAAATTTGATTGAAGGGAGACTGATCAATCATGAAGTTCCCTATCTAAGTCTTCTCGTCCATCACCTCATCTAAGACGATTGTCTCTCAAATGAGAGTAAATGCCAGTTAGAGAGATAGTTTGCTTAGACTGCTTTTTAATATTACAAAAGTAAAACACCCCCTAATTGAATCAAGACTTAACTGGTTACCTAATTAAACATGTGGTATAAAATATAGCCACCTATTTGACAGTTTTGTTTTCATTATCGCTCTTTTGATTGTAGACTGATGTTCTAGGCACTGAATCATCCGTTGTGTGAAATCTTATGGGATTTGTAGCGTGCACGAAGATATTTTCAATACGAGATGTTTTAATCAACTTCAGATCTATACGTCACTGGAGAGTTAAAGAACATATTGAAAATGTCTAGTGTTCAAAATGACACTGATGCAGCAGAGCTCCTTTCTTCATTGTCTTTGAAGAAGGAGGAAAAAGACTCATCGAGTGTGGCTAACTCCAACAATGAAAAAACTGAAACACAGGTTTCAAAAAATGACACTGAGTCCAGTAAAACTTCTCAATCAACCCCTTCAGAAGACGGGAACCCAACTAATTCTAAGGAAAATGCATCAGAACAAGCAAAAGGTGACTCTAATTTGATCAAATCCTCTTACGAGGTTCAGGTGAAGTTGGCAGATTTGCAAGCTGATCCAAACTCACCGTTATACTCTGTCAAGTCGTTTGAAGAATTAGGTTTATCGGAGAACTTGTTAAAGGGACTTTATGCCATGAAATTCAACAAGCCTTCCAAAATTCAAGAGAAAGCTTTGCCTTTGTTGCTTTCAAATCCACCTAAAAATATGATTGGCCAGTCTCAGTCTGGTACTGGTAAAACTGCAGCTTTCTCCTTGACAATGTTGTCTAGAGTGGATGAAAGTGATCCTATGACTCAAAGTTTATGCTTGGCTCCAACGAGAGAATTGGCCAGACAGACTTTAGAAGTGATTACTACTATGGGTAAGTTCACAAAAATTAAAACACAATTGGTAGTTCCAGAAGCTGTTCCAAAGGGGCATGCAGTAAATGCTCAGATTGTCGTTGGAACTCCCGGTATTATTATGGACTTGATAAGGAAAAAGGGTATTAATGTTTCTAAGGTGAAAGTCTTTGTCTTGGATGAAGCTGATAATATGTTGGATGCGCAAGGTCTCGGGGATCAATGTGTAAGAGTTAAGAGAACTCTTCCTAAAACCACTCAACTTGTTCTTTTTTCAGCTACATTCCCTACTAAGGTACGCCAATATGCTGAGAAGTTTGTTCCAAATGCCAATTCTTTGGAACTTAAACAAGAAGAGTTGAATGTCGAAGGAATAAAGCAACTTTATATGGACTGTGACTCAGAGGCACATAAGTTTGAAGTGTTAAGCGGTCTTTACGGTTTATTAACCATTGGGTCGTCTATTATCTTCGTGGAGAGAAAGGATACTGCAAATCAAGTATATGCTAAAATGAAAAAAGAAGGGCATACTGTCTCGATATTGCACGGAGGCTTAGAGGTGGGAGAAAGAGACAGATTGATCGATGATTTTAGAGAAGGAAGGTCAAAGGTGCTTATCACTACTAATGTACTCGCTAGAGGTATTGATATTGCTTCTGTTTCTATGGTAGTGAACTATGATTTGCCTGTAGATAAAAATGGTCATGCTGATCCCTCGACTTATTTGCATAGGATAGGGAGAACTGGTAGATTCGGACGTGTTGGTGTATCGATTTCTTTCGTTCATGATAAGAGATCTTATGAAATTCTTATGCAAATCAGGGAATATTTCGGAGGTATTGAGATGACCAGAGTTCCAACTGATGATTGGGACGAGGTTGAAAAAATAGTCAAGAAGGTCCTTAAAAGTTAGATAATAAGAGTATGTAATCATAACAAGCAACCTCAATTTTAATTGATATCGACATATTTCCTAGGAAATGCAGTGTATTTTGTATTAATTCTATTTACATATAGCTAATCGATCTTCACGAATTGTTTAGTTCTTGGTGGTGATCTCAATGCGACAACATCCCAGTCTATGCATTCCCAAACGTTATCGAGGTATGCTTGCTTTCCGAAGACACCATAATCAAGTAAATAATTTCTTGATGATGCATCTATTGACAACAATGGTAATAATTTTCTATCTTTGAAGAGAGTTGCAGCTTCGGCTTGTGCAATTGTTCCTAGATTTGTCTCATCTTCTGGTGGGTTCTTCAATTCTGTATCAGTTCTTTCAAAAGCTTGGCCCCCTTCGATACTTCTTCTTTCCTCTGCCTTCTTCTTCTGAGCAGCCAGTTTAGCTTCCTTTTGCAATTGCAACTTCGTCATTTGTCCAGATCTTATGGAATCATCCGGAACACCAGCATTGTAAGTGTTGACTACCAAAAGGTTACTATAGGTAGGGCTAGAATTCATTTTATTGGAAGCATTTCTCAAACTATTCTCACCCATATTGCTTTCGGCGACAACCCAAGTATATCCATCTCCTTTTATTGCCTTTGCGGAAGAAAGTAAAAGCGTTCTAAACTCTGAAATAGAACCAAATGAGTCAATGATCCAAGACTTCAAATTTTCATCAGATGGAACATTACCATCACTTGACCTCGGTGTTTGAAGAATACTTTCTGGTGGTGCCACTTTTATTAGGGTATCGGCAGCCTCATTTTGGTTCTGCTTCAAGCTTTCGAAAAAAAACTGCAAGTTATGAAGCAAGGAAGCATATGAAGTTACAGCATATAATTCGGGTTTGTTAATCGTTGTGGCGATTAAACTGTTCAAGTCAGATGGAGGATTCTTCAACTGGTTGTCTTCGAGTGTATGGTTAAGTCCTTCAATCAATACTTGACCCCTTCCAAACCATAATTCATTCACAGCTTTGTTTGAAAAAAGTCCTGTTAGGTTCCCTTGTGATATTCTTAAATTATCTAACAAAGATACTTTCGGTAACGAATACGAAACAAATCGCTTCAAAAATCCACTTCTTTTGCTTATTCTAGGAACTCTAGAGGCTAACATTATTACACGGCAAGCGATTACTTAATGTGCTCTTCAAGCATCTTCAAAGCAGCGCACAGTCGAAGTATTAAAAGTATCACAAAACAAAAAAGATGAAAAAAAACGAAAACCGAATTTGAACAAGCTTTACTCGTACACGTATACATTATACTCATAGGAAATCAGTTGATAGTAAATAAATCGACACTAGTCTCAAGAGAAATTAAGTTTAGTTGTGAGTATAATAGTGCTAAACTGTCAGATTAATAACCATACTAGTACTGAACAATGTATATAAGGACTGCATTCTTACAGGTCTTTAAATCGTATTAAGTTGTCATCGTATGCCCATAGCTTTGAAAAAATAAGGAATAATTACTTATCTTCTTTGCAAAGAAAATGGAACGGGAGTCATTCAAATAGGATAAACCTATCACCATTCCAAAAAGTCTAGATTCTTCGTTACTCACGACATTACTGATCATCTTCTAACCTTCAAACTTTTCACCCTTCTCAAGAGAGAAGATCCAGCTCCCACATCATCTGGTTCTCCATACAACTCCTGTCTTCCCTCACCAGACTCGATGGAATTTCTTCTTGAGCTACATTCACTCTGTCCTCTTAACCTTTGCACGAGTGACTTTTTTCTAACTAAGCCACCTCCACCAGGAACATTTAAGAAATCGTCCTGCAGAGGTTTTGGCGCAGGTGCACCATCTACAAATGTAGAAGATCCCAAACCTGCAGTTGTAGATCCATGAATTGGCTCTGCTTTCAGCTTAGAATCAAAGTCTATCACAGAAGGGTTGTGCTTAGGTGTATTATAAGTAGATAATGGGTCGTTGGAAGTCTTATTAGACTTTATCACAGGGACATCATTATCAGAAGATTTTGCTCTTCTCATACCGAACTTTCTTCCAACTATTTCATTTTGATCATTCTCGTCATAATTACCAAATGCTTTGTCCAACGCATCATTCTTCCCTGCAGCTCCAGAAATTGAATTGTTTGGACCATCCATTGGAAAAGCCATTACTGGAGCCGCTTTTACATTTTTATTACGATGTGGGGTACAGGCATCAAATGGCCCATCATGATGAAATCCCCCTCCAAAAAAACCACTGAAATCCATCTTGTCTATTGTATCCATATTCTTCGACTTCACTGGTTCCGACAGCTTCTTGGACGGTGATTTATTTCTTGATGACTTATGACGTCTCTTTTCCCTGTCTCTTCCAGAACTGTGGTGTTTCGCAGAGTCTGACTGCGAACGATGGGGTCTCAGGGAACGATGACCATGGCGTCTCGACGATGAACTTCTTTCCTTCTCCCTAGGATAATCCCCATTCACCCGCTCAGGGTCGGCAACTTCTTCATATGCTGGAGGAGGTACCAGCTCCTGGGCTCTAGCTCTTGACGGCTGTCTCGTGGGTCTTGAAACAGCAGGGGGGGCGCGGCGTTCTTCATAGCCCTCACCGTCTTCAAGGGCTGAAGCGAATGGATTGTTTGATGACATTTTCCTAAGTTTGTTAGTAAAGTTTCCGTGTAACGATTTCTCTTAGGAGATTATCTAGAATTTTATCTATAATGTCCCAAAACTTGCTGTGTGTACCTCTCTATTGCTCGGCTGAGTCAAACACCAAATTAGTATTTGGTCATGTGACTTGGCCAAAAGCAAGGAGAATGGAACAAGATATGAAACATCATAAATTTCTTGACTATCGAAAATATACTCACCTTTCTCCGTAGTTTACACTGCTATCGCTTCCTGTTCTAGTGGGTCTGGTTGGGAATTTTGGCTTTTGATAAATTTCCCCTGGTGAAATAGCACCATCACGATGGTTGTTATAGTTGCGCGAAATCGAGCCTTGGTAGTTCGTGTCATCCTCATCAGACGACATCTCGGCTAATCTTTGATTTTTGGATACCCATTTGTCGAAATAGGCCGGAGATGCTACTCTTGAACTTGAGCTTTGACCTTCATCTGCAACCCTCCTAAAAGGATTATTAGATGAGAATCGTCTGAGAGACTCATTTGATTCATATGAATAATTAGGTTGTTGATACATAACTTTCTCTTCGTGTAGGTAATTTATAATGAGATGCACCTGTAGAGCTAATTACTTACCAAAGTGAACTTTTGCCAAATCTCAGTAACGCTTCTCCTAAGTCCACGAAATTCTCAGTTAAAAATTATGAACGGTCTTACTAATGGAAGTAAATTGCCTTAAATCTTTCCACAAGTTATTTGAACCTGACTAAACGCGTTATACAGTGATAATGAGTAACTTCAATTAATTGGTTAACCCAAAACTTAACCACTAAAAGAAACAAAAATCTTTAAAACCACGATTCTTTTGCTTTTGGTCTTTTGTTTCACTTCGGCGCTGGAACTCACGGAATATTTAATAAAAGTTCTCAGAAAATTTATTCAAGCCTCTATGAACTTCTATTTCAACCACTTATTTTATTTGTAGTACGTAAATACGATTCTTCGATTCTTTGCTAATTTATCTTCTTTCGTGAAGTCAATAAGCGAACCAAAAAGACAAAATGATTCCGAGCTAATGATTTTGCGCACGCCTCAGCAACCCCCCACATGAGGAAGTCAAAAACGCGTGAGCCAAAAAACCTGGACATTGGAAGAAGTCATGGAACTATATTTTACAGAAATAAAGGTTATGAGATACAACTGTGAGTTCAATTTAAAAGATGATTACTCTGATTCAACATAATTCAAAAATTCTATTCAGCATTTTGTAGTTTCACTACAAATACGACGCGTTAGCTAATTGTCAAATAGTGGGGAATTCTTCGGAGCCTCGTTTCATGGGGCTTCCTTCAATATACTTCCATGTCTACATCTCACGAATTGATACTTATGGCTAGAACTATGGTGCGTGGGTGAACCATAACTTCAAATGCCTTAAGCATAAAATTTGAAAATGAATCCCAGCTTAGTAGTTGTCGGTAGACGCACACCATTTCTCTTCCCACGCAATAAACGGCTATTGTAACAAGAGCCATGCAAGGCAAACGGTTTCCTAGCCCCTTCTACAACGAATGGTCTCTAACATACGGCTCTCCCTATAAAGAAAAAGAAAAAGAAAAAAAAAAAATACAGTGAGATCACTTTTTGGATCGTTAAAAGGGGTATCGTTGACTTTATCTTTGGGGTAAAGTTATAGTGTAGGATCAACGTAACAGCAGGTCATGTAAAACCTTTTACATATTTAGATATTATTGGGATCGGTTTCTCTTGTACATATATTGATATCTACGGTGATAATCTTCAGTATTTTGATCAGAAGAGTAATATTCACCTAATTATTTGTGATCACCTGAAAACGTCAATCGCCAGCCGTAAGAATAAAAGGTAAAGAGTAGAAGTTATCAGGATATCTTTTATCTAGGATCTGGAAAAGAGTTACTCTGTTCGAAAAGAAAAAAAAATGAATGAAAAAATAAATTTTAGATAAAGAATTCCAATTTGGTAACTTATCACTGTCATCGCGAGGCCTCTAGACGCACAGCATGCATCTAGATTTAAAATGGGAGAATAGAAAGAGTTTAAAAACGCCGCCAAAAAAAGGTTTCTTCAAATTAAAGTTGACAAAGTTGTAGAAGATGTCTAAAACTGACGAGGAGAAAACTGCCGGTCTTGACCTCAATGTTTACACAGAGTCACCGAGTGACCAGGACTTTGACCTTGCAGACGATGAATTAAGTGAAGCCGGCAAGGACATTAAGCCAAATAATTGGATAGATAAGGTGGGTTTAAGATTCAATGCTGAGATCAGAGGTATAGAAAGGGTCCCAGATAATAAGAGAGTGGATAAATCTACCTTGCCAGCATTGACAATGTTCATGTCTCCAAATTTGGCTATTTCAGCTTTATCAACAGGTGCTCTTGGACCAACTTATTTTGCATTGGATTTTAGAACATGTATACTCTGTATTGTCTTTTGGGCGATCATTGGATCTATTCCTGTAGGGGTATTCGCTACCTTCGGTATGAAGTTTGGTTTGCGGCAACAAGTCCTTTCCAAATATTTCACTGGAGTTTTCATGGGTCCAACTTTTGCCTTTTTTAATGTGGTCTCATGTATAGGTTGGAATGCTATCAACGCATTGCCTGCGGTTCAGCTTTTGACTTCAGTCGGGTCATTGCCTCCATGGGCGGGTTGTCTAATTATAGTGGTAATAACATGTTTCTTGGCCCTCTTTGGCTATAAAACAGTTCATCTTTATGAAAGATATTCATGGATTCCTAATTTTGCCATCTACTTGGTGATTATTGCTAGGCTAACCAAATCTCATAATTTCACATGGGGACATATGGAGACGGGTAAAGTAGAGGCAGGTAATGTTTTGACGTTTATAGCTACTATTTTCGGATTCACTGCAGGATGGTCTCCATCAGCGGCCGACTATACAGTGTACATGCCAGCTGATACTGCCTCTTGGAAAATTTTCATAAATATGGTTTCCGGACTTTCATTACCGTCTATTTTTGCAATGATATTAGGAGCAGCTTGTGCCATGGGAACTTATACAGACAAAAAATGGGAAAATGCATTCAATGAAAATTCAATCGGAGGACTTGTATATGAGATTCTTGTCACAGATAACTTGCATGGATTTGGGAAATTCTGTATAGTCATACTCGCTTTATCAGCCATTGCAAACAACTTACCAGGAAGTTACTCTTTGTCGCTTTCGGTGCAAGCTATATGGGCCCCATTAGCTAATTTTCCCAGATTGTTCTGGTGCTTCGTAGGGAACTTTGTTTCTCTCGCATTATCAATTCCTGCTTATTATGTTTTTGAGGCTGCAATGTCGAACTTTTTGTCGATTATTGGTTATAATGTTGCGATCTATATCTCGATAGCATTGTCGGAGCACTTTATTCATAGGAAAGGATTTGGTGGATATGATGTTTCAAACTTTAACGATCGCAAGACCTTACCGGTGGGTATTGCTGGGGTCATTGGTTTCCTATTTGGCGTGGCATCTACTGTGTTATCAATGAACCAATCGTGGTATCATGGTGTTATTGCTAGGACATTTGGAAAAGAGGGAGGTGATATTTCTTTCGAGCTCAACATGGGTTTTGCGTTTATTGGTTATAACATCATTAGACCATTTGAGAAAAAATATTTCGGTCGCTAGGGGGTCAGGACCCAACGTAACGGAGTAATTCGATATGAATAATGTCATTCAAAACTCTTATAAGATCATATGCTTAAGTAATTGGAATCATCATTTTGATCAACTAAAGGTAACTACAGTCATAGCTCATCTAATATATCCCTGCATATCTATGCATTCACATTTGCGGTAAATCTTACCCCAGTTCTAGGCTATGCATTGCACTTTATAGTAGCATTTTACAACTTGTGAGGTAAAAGATTTGGGCTCAATTCATCATCCCTTTCAAAGTCTTACTAAAACTACGATACGGTTAATATGCAATATCTAGCTCTGTTTCAGACTCTTGGTTTTTCTCAGCACAGTATAGCTAAATAGTGTAAGCCGATTCAACTCCTGCACTTCCGAGTGGGATAAACCTAGTTCCACTACACTATTGGACGAACACGATCTAGTCTTTTTGTGATTCCCCCACTCCCTGCATTTTTCTTGTACTGTATTTTTAAGAGCAATTATATGTAACAAAGGAAGTGGCGGAATCAATTTGTCACTCCTTAGTAAGTTCATCTAGAGTAGTTGATATAGATTGACAGATTACTCTGAGTAGAACGCAATTGCTAGAGTTTTGGGATTGTTGTTCAGAATATTCTAATAGAAGTAACTTTCCATAGAAGATATGAGTGAATTGACTAGAGAGGAGGTTAAAATGCTCCACAATAAGGAGCGCAGCCAATATTGGTTGAAATTTGGTCCTTATTTGTCGGAGCGTCAATGGGCAACTGTGAGAGAGGACTACTCAAGTAATGGTGATGCATGGTCTGACTTCCCTTTTGAACATTCAAAGTCAAGAACATATAGGTGGGGAGAAGATGGTTTGGCCGGAGTTTCCGATACTCGACAATTGTTAAACTTGTCAATGGTATTGTGGAATGGTCAAGACGAAATCTTGAAAGAAAAAGCTTTCGGTTTGACTAACGGTCAAGGAAACCATGGTGAAGATGTGAAAGACCTTTATTACTACCTTGATAACACTCCAAGTCATTCCTATATGAAGTACCTTTACAAGTACCCCCAGAGAGCTTTCCCATATAAGCAATTGATTGAAGAAAATGGTAAGAGGTCAAGAAACGAAAGAGAATTCGAACTTACAGACACCGATGCATTTAAAGATAACAAATATTTTGATGTTGTTTTTGAATTAGCCAAAGGCGATGACGATCCAGAGGATTTAAATCTTCGTATCACCGCCTACAATAGGGGTAGTGAGCCGGCACCGTTACATATTTTACCTCACTTGGTGTGTAGAAACACTTGGAGTTGGGGAACTGAGGAATCCAGAAAGGGTAAGCCTGAAGTGAAGGCCGTTGATGATCACACAATTGAAGTTAATCATAAAAAGTTCGGGAAGAGATATCTTGTTTTCGCACCCTCCCCAGGTTTCAAAGAAGATTCTCCAGATGTTTTCCCCGAATTGCTTTTCACTGATAATGAGACAAACAATAAACTTTTGTATAACTCAGAGAACACATCAAAATACGTGAAGGATGCGTTCCATGATTATGTCATTCATGATAAGAAGGAATGTGTCAATCCTAAAAAGACAGGAACTAAGACTGCAGCAATGTTCTCGTTTACTGAAAATGGCGGTGTTCCTCCTGGTGATTATGTAACCATTCGTTACAAATTCAATAGGTCCCCAGATTATTTCGATGAATTTGAGTTTGACCAAGTATTTGCCAGAAGACAAGATGAAGCAGATGCTTTTTACTGGAGAATTTCTCCTTTGCCAATCACCGATGATTTGAGACAAATTCAAAGGCAGGCATTTGCTGGGTTATTATGGAACAAGCAATTCTATCATTTTGTACATGATTATTGGGCACAGGGTGACCCTAACACCATTAAACCTCCTACAAATAGAGCTGGCGGAAGGAATAAGGATTGGAAACATTTATATATTGAAGATATCCTCTCGATGCCTGACAAGTGGGAGTATCCATTTTTTGCAACCTGGGATCTTGCTTTCCATACAATTCCTTTTGCAATGATTGACCCAGAATTTGCTAAGAAGCAACTTGATTTACTCACAAGAGAATGGTACATGCATCCCAATGGACAGATGCCAGCATATGAATGGAATTTCTCTGATGTAAATCCTCCAGTTCATGCTTGGGCTGCCTACAGGGTATTCAAAATTGAAAGGAAAATGTATGGTAAAGAAGATTTAATCTTCTTGGAAACCGTATTCCAAAAACTTCTTCTCAATTTTACCTGGTGGGTCAATAGGAAAGACAAAGATGGAAATAATGTTTTCCAGGGTGGTTTCCTTGGTCTTGACAACATCGGAGTCTTCAACCGGTCCGAAGAATTGCCCACGGGCGGAAATTTGGAACAAGCTGACTCTACTGGATGGATGGCTTTCTTCTGTTTGCAAATGTTGAACATTGCCTTGGAATTGGCTAAGACAAGACCAGCTTATGAAAACATTGCATCTAAGTTTTTTGAACATTTCATTCTTATTTCTGATGCTATGACATATGAGAAGGAAGGTCAAGTTGAAAACTCATTGTGGGATGATAATCTTAAGTTTTACTTTGATGCAATTAACTATGGAGACCGTAATGAACTTTTACCTGTGAGATCATTAGTTGGTTTAATACCATTATATGCTTCTTTGACATTGGAGCCAGAAATCTTGGACAAGTTCCCATCCTTTAAAAAGCGTTTGGATTGGTTTACTGAGCACAGAGCTTCGCTTGCAGAAAGAAATATAGCTTCAATGGAAGCTCGTGGTGTTGGTGAAAGATTACTTCTTTCATTAGTGAATAAGGAGAGACTTGTCGCAATCTTGCAGAGAATGATGGATGAGGAAGAATTCTTGTCACCTTATGGTATTAGATCATTGTCAAAGTACCACAAGGACCACCCTTTCAAGATGGATGTGAATGGTCAAGAATATAAAGTTGAGTATTTACCTGGTGAATCTGATTCAGGAATGTTTGGCGGTAACTCAAATTGGAGAGGTCCGATATGGTTCCCTGTCAATTTCTTATTGGTAGAAGCTCTCCAGAGATTTCATTTGTATTACGGTTCTGATTTGAAGGTCGAGTGTCCCAGAGGATCAGGAGACTATTTGAATTTGGCACAATGTGCTCAAGAAATTGAGCATCGTATGATTCATCTTTTCTTACCAGATAAAGATGGTATTAGAGCAAGCAACGGTGATAATGAATTGTTGAGCAAAGATCCACTTTTCAAAGATTACGTTCCATTTTATGAATACTTTGATGGTGACACAGGTAGAGGTTTGGGAGCTTCACACCAGTGTGGATGGACTGCAGTTGTGGCAAAGTGGATTCATGACAATGGTACTTCTTGTAGACTTCCTAGGACTCCAAGGTCTGAAACCTCTAGATCATCGATTTATTTACATGGTAGTGAAAATAAAGCTTTGGATGAAGGGTTGAAAGAGTATTTGCCCAAATCAGGTCCGTTCCCTGGAAGACTTAGCAGACGTAAGTCTGGTAAATCTTTATTGAACATTACTATGAATTCTTTGGACTTAGATGACAATGAAGAAGCTGAAGCACTTAAGTCATTCAAAGAGCGTGGTAACGACGTCAATGTCACTCAGGAAATCAACAAAAAAGGCGGTCTTTCTCCAACGACTTCTGGTGCTTCTGCAGACTCTGTGGAAGGCAACGACTCTAATCTTCTTGATCAAATAAAGAATACTTTGACCAAATTCAAGAATGAGAAAAAGTTAGATGATGATGAGTTATCTGGTGACGAATTTGTGGCAAGCCAGAAATAACCAATTCAGTTCATTTATTAACAAGCATGGATCAATTTCCAATGCTATTACAAGTATGATGCGTTTATATATATTTTGAAAACAAAAAAATAAAGCGTTCCTCCTATAGAGTAGTTGATATGACCAAATTGTAGACTATTAGAATCCTTCATTTTTGTGTCATTTTTATAATTTCTGATTAATTTTGTTATGAGAACAGCTTAGTCAATGTCTGGTTTAAGGAAACAAAGTGTTTTCAGAATGTCAGACTTATTCAATTCTTATGAAAGTGATATAAACCTAGCTTTACAAGAAGCTAGATCTAAACTATCTCAAGTATCGTCAGGGGGGGGTAAGTAGTCATTATACGTTGTTCTTATTTAAAACGACCTCAACTAACGGCATATATTAGATAGAAAGGTTTATTTGAAAGCGGTGGAAGATGCAACCGATGAAGGATTAGAAATATTAGACCAAATGAGTATCGAAGTACAAAATTTACCAACAAACGAGAGATCTTCTTACAATGCAAAAGTGCGCCAATACAAGTCTCAAATTGATGAATCAAAGAACAAACTAAAAGAATATTTGGATGATCAAGACAGGTATGAGTTGTTTGGTGATCGATATACTGACAATGATAGTGGGGATCAGGGTGATAATCTCCATGACCTGCAAAGAAAGAAATTGTTAAGTAATAATTCTACTTTAGAGAGATCTTCTCAAGCTCTTAGAGATAGTCAAAGGATTGCCCTTGACACTGAAAGAATAGGAGGTAATATCCTTAATGACTTAAGAACACAAGGTGAGCAGATAGCTGGATCTAGAAATACACTCACTGCTGCAGATGGTTATGTTGATAAATCTATCAAAACTTTGAAATCAATGAGTAGAAGAATGGTTGCCAATAAATTTATAAGCTATGCCATTATAGCGGTTTTGATTCTCCTTATACTCTTGGTTCTTGCTAGCAAGTTTTGGTGATTTTAATATTTTGAAAAGCCTGCAAAGTTGACCTCTTAATTAATTGATGTAGTGATGTATCTACCTCAGTCTGAAAATTCCAATTTAGTTCTTTCCGTATTATATAATGTAAGCATCTACTTATGACTTTTTTTTATAGATTTGCAGTATTTAATTTGGATCAGGACGATTACCAATGCACGATCCGAGCCCGCTTTTTATCCTTCTTATCTCCTTTTGAAAAGCGTCAGTACAGAAAAAAAAAAAAAAAAAGTTGTCAGTTGAGTGCTTTCTAGTTATCGATAGAGTACACCTTTATCACGAAGAAGTTATAAAAAAAGCTCCAAGCTTTGTATTACTTATAAGAAATATGATCACGAGGTTAATAGGAGGTTTACGTCCGGCTTTTTCTATAAGCAAATCATTCAATAGATTACCACATCAGTTAAGGTCATCGCCATCGAGTTTCATGACACGACAGTTCCACCCATCCTTGACCAACTTTCACGGACACTTGCACAAGCCTAACCCAGGCGAGGAATTGCACATTACATTCATCACAAAGGATGGCGAGCAATTTACGTACGAAGTTGCAGAGGGCGATAATATTTTAGATATAGCACAGGCCAATAATTTAGATATGGAGGGAGCTTGCGGAGGTTCTTGTGCCTGTTCAACTTGCCACATTATTGTTGATCCAGAGTTTTATGATGAGATTCCTGAACCTAGTGATGATGAGAATGATATGTTGGACCTTGCATTTGGTCTTACAGAAACTTCAAGGCTAGGATGCCAGGTTACTATGTCCAAAGAATTGGATGGAATTAGAGTTGCATTACCAGCTATGACCAGGAATTTTCAATCTAAAGATTTCAATTAGTAACAGTTGGCCTCCTTTAAGTTATTTGGAAGCTGAAAAACACAGATTTCATAATTATTATTGCTAGTGACTTCTCAAGACTTGCAACACTCATGCATTGCTTCACATTTATGAAGCTGCTTCACTTTTTGTATATACTGAATCATCAGGACATAATCTGCGCTTGCACTAGCGATGTGAATTGGACCCTGTTCAAAATATGTATTTCTTTATGTTCCTGTACATAATATATTCTGTTTACCGTGTAATTATGATTTGTAAATATGGCTTTAAGGAAACGCAGATCATTACTTATTTATTCGCTTGCTTTGGTTTAAAACTACATTGAGTAGTCCGCTTGACGTTTAAATTTGATAACTCATATCTCTATTGCCAGTTGTGGAATAACTGCTTGTTTTATTTGTGTTTCAATTTATGTCAGATCTCGAGTGTAATGTTTCAACAGGGTGAGACGCGGGATACACCTCAAAGTGATAGCTCAAATGCTAGAAAAAGGTCACTTAGCGAGGTAACTAACATTGGACCTACAGCTAACAAAAACAGGAGAATTTCTTTCTCGGAAAAAGTCTTCGAAGAGGATATGGCGACCAAGCGCCATGACCAAAGTTTTGCTTCAAATATACCAAGGCCCAGTTCAACTCCTGCAGTCTCTTTGAAGACCCTATCGGAAAAAAATCCAAAACCATCTGCTATTCCTACTCCTGTGACTTCAAATATTCGACAAAAGTCCCCCATTGATTTGCAGCGGATCAATGTATTAATGGGATTGAAAGATACACTTTCGAAGAAACCGGAGAGCCAACGGATGCTGTCACTTGAATCGCATGGTCTAAGTTCAAGAGTCGGAAAGTTAGAACAAACTCTAGCTAAGGACTTGTCTACGCAAAATGAGACTCATCGTGGGTTGAATAACGAGTTGAAAAACTTAACTAGAGGTACAGACGAGTTGGACCATGAAATACTCGAAATGAAAAGATCCATGAAAAAGGCGAACAATAGGCTTGTTGAGTTGGTGATTCAAATAGATCAACTAAAACGAAGGTATGAGCTAATAGAAGATTCAGTGATGAAAAATGTTTCTCACAAGGAGAGAATAATCAACGTTCAGATAGCAGAGCTTTCGAACTCACTCTCAGCTGATTATGATGAGTTTCAGTTTCAGATAAATGACGAGTTACAAAGAGCCAAATTTTACAAGGATGATGAGTTATCCTCAGAAATTAAAGATTTAAAACTTCACATAGAGACCTTGTCACATCAGTTAGAGGAAACAAAGCTCCGAAAGCAACAAACTTTAAATAGTCAAACTAACGCTTTGGATAAACAGATTGATACTACCTTGGGTGGTAAAATTTCAAAGCTTAAAGAATTGACGAAGAGAAAGGAGACTGATAGTCAGAATTTTGAGAATACAGTTCAAGAGTTTGAGTTAGCCGAACGAGAAGTCGAGAAAAAGGGGAGAGAAATCAAGAGTTTGGAAAACACCATAGATAATTACGAGAACGATACAGTTAACTTTTCCACGCGTAGAGATTCTTTGGTCGCCAAATTAACAGACTTAGATGATGAAATGGGATTCATGAGGGAGACCCTGCATAGCTGGGAAAGACATTTGCAACAGGAAGAGCTTCTTTACAGTAAAGCTGTAAATAGAAATAAGAAGTATGATTTACAGATAATGAGGATTGAAAATTCTATAATGGAATACGAGAAAAGACACAGGGTATATGTGAAGTCGAAAATAGCTTCGAAGGATAACTCAATTCGGTACCGCAACAGGATTTATAAATTCAGCATGGTAATAGATGGTACGCAGAGATTTTCGAATGAGAATCTTATCTATAACTACCAAGCTCTAATTCAAAATTGTTTGAATGGAAGCAATATTTCGTTGATTTTTTCAGGTAAAGCTGATTATGATTTGATTTCTTCGTCTGTTCTTGAAAGCTACGAGACATTATTGAGTGGTCTTACAGACAAAAATATTCGAAACAGTTCTGTACATCTCCAGTGTCTCGAAATAGATGATACATTAGTCGACGTATTTGACTCAAACAAAAGAATTGAGTTTCATGGTATAATAAAGGATCTCAATCAAATATCATCGCAGAAGATGATTATTGAAGATCGAGATAGTCTTTCTTATGCTATGAGAGAGTATATGAGGCCCTCAAAGGTTTTATATATTCTCCGTATAAGTGCTGAAAAAAATAGGAAACCTTTCAGTAGCGATCTAATGTTTTTTGATTTAACGTCTAATGAATTAAATGACCAGGTACTGGAGTTAAAATTATTTTTAAAAAATGAAAACGCTTCATTGTTAGGAAGAATTATGGCATATGCTCGCCATCATAGCAAGTCACTTTTTGTCTCTGACATAACTCATTCAGATGACAATTACATTGATTTGCTTGATACCTTAGTTGATATTAACACTACACGAATAAAATAAATATTTTCATCTATTATTAAAACCATTCATTTACAGAGCTGTGTAAAGATCATGTAGAACCCATTTAAGTTCATCAGTTGTCCCTATGTGACTATCATTTCTAATCTGACCTGGAGCCAAATTCTTGTTCGATTTATCTTCGTTAGCTTTGGGTTTGTCTTGTTCTTTAGTATTGATTTCGACGCTTTTTTCCTTGTTGTTATCCACATTACCGCGTGGCAATCCATTGTGAATATCAACCCCGTTGAGTAATTTTCCACCAGAAGGAAGCAGGTAATCAGGTTCATTGGAATTCCAGTCATCATTTTGTAGCATTACGTTCGGTAATCTGTACTTTGGACCGCAATATTCAATGAGATGTGGGTACATTTCAAATGTATCATATAGATCATTTATATTTAGTGTAACTTTGCTTTTCTTCGCAGGGTTTTCATCATGGAAAGGTTGCTTTCTTTTGTTATCCTTATCCGACTGGACAACAAAGTCATTGCTCGTGTACTTCTTTTGTCTATAACGTGCCACATCTATGGATGCTTCAATTATGTTGTTAAGATAGGTTTCTAATCCTAAGAATATAACCTCCAAGATTTGAGCATTTACTCCACCAGTTAATCCATAATTTCTCATAGTCATTATAATCCTCCGAGACAAGCTATCATAATCAGGAAGCTCAAAGTTCTGCGTTGCTATAGGTGTATTAATTCCATTTACAACGTCCTGTTGCCATTGAACCAAGTTGTTGACCTGCAACTGTTGTTGTTCCTTATCTTGTATCATAGGGATTTTAGGAAGTAAGGCCTGTCTAGTCAAGGTAATCGATGCAAAAAGTCTGTTTTTCTTCCCACTATCCTTTGTGATACTTTTTATTCTTCTTCTCTCTTTTATGGGTAAGCTCATGATATTTTGTTTAAACTTCTCATACTGTGTCGATCTGATATTCTTTGACTTAGTAGCTTTCTTGTTCCAGAATGATGCAAATTGACCTTGGTTGTCAGTGGAGCTGTCACCTAATGAGTTAGCCAAGTTAAAAAGTAGCAATTTGTTATGATAATTTACAAGTCCATTTTTAAGTATTGGTGTTATTGTTTCAGTCAACTCATGTCTTGAAAGTTTACCCACTAGATACAAACTCAAAGATTCGTGGTATTTATCCCAGTTATTACCCAATTTACTCTGGAATTCTCGTATTAATGACTGTAGATGCAGCCTTTTGTCGCCGCTAGACTGTATTACTGATGAGTTTGTTGACATTTGAAAAATCTAATAACAATAATAAGAAAATATGTCTAATATGAAACAAGTGAGATTTATGTTACTTCATAAGTTTGGTGGAAAAACGCTCAATTCAAATTCTAAGTTCTGATTCTTCGAAGATTTCTTAAACAAGAAACTATTAAAAATTAAAATTGATCCATTAGCTTTTAATCTTCTATAAGCCGTGTTCCCCCATCATTCAAAGTCGGAATAGCGAATTTTTTATAATGGGCACTACACGAACGATTGCAAAATTATTACATTTCTATATTCTCTATCAAGCCTGAGAATCGGTTTCAATCAAAAGGGCGTCGGAATTCTCTTCGATTCCTTTGAAGGTTCCTATATCATCATTCCGCTGAATAAATATAAATACAACAGCAGAAAGCACGCCCACTCCTGCAATCCCTATTCCAGTATAAGTCGCTGCCCTGTAACTTTCTAGAGTGCTATTTGTATGTTTGAACGCCTGAGCCTCCACTGTACTTCCTATAGCCAAAAATATCGATACAGAATAGTTAATAGCGGTGGAAACTAGAGATCCCGCCATTCCTTGGTTGGAAGGGGGTAAATAGTCAGATAAAATTATAGCAGCGCTTGGAAAGCTCATATCCATCGCCCAAGAAAGCATGAGCATTATTCCAAATGAAACCCTAAAATAAGTTTGACGGACAGGCATGACTGACAACATTACGCAACCGCCTGTGAAACATACTGAGCAGAAAGCCAAAAGATAAGATGGTTTAGTACGCGAAATCGCCACTGATACAAAAAGAGCTGCAATGATTCCAAGAACCAAAAATGGAAAATATGTTAGGCCCCCTTCAATCGGCGTATAATGACGTAAATTAAGAATAATATTCCAATAGTAGAATTGCCATATTCCGAAAGAGCCCCACCCTAAGCTAATGATCAAAAGAACTAATCCAATTTTCACTCTAAAAATTGATCTTGGGAGTAATGGATTCTTTGCGAATTTCAACTCAATCACGAAGAATATTACGACTAAAGCCACTGATAAAACAAGTAATACTATAATATATGTCGTAGACCAGCCACTCAGCGGACCCTGGTTCCAAACAAAGTTAAACAAAATCAAAGCTGCGACCCCCACTGCAGAACCGACAAAATCATACCGCTTCAATCTTTCCTTCATGGGAAGCTTATCAAATTCTTTAAGTGGAATAAAGAACCACGATAAACAAAATAACATACCAGCAATTATTGCCAATATCCAGAATGCCCAGGGCCACCACGCAAGCTGTGCTAAGACAGCTGCCATAAGTGCACCTAAAGTTGCGCCCGTTGGAGCAGCAGCCCCAATAAGACTGAATGCCAAGTTTTTCCTGTTCCCATTAGGATATATACTCCCAACTAATCCCATGGCACAAGGCAAGAGTAATGAAAAGCCAATACCCTGAAGGGCCCTACAAAGAATGTAGAAAATTATGGATTTAGAGTAATAAGTAAATCCTGCTACTAAACTCCAAATAGTCACCCAGCACCATCCTGCCATAAAGACCAACTTTAAACCAAAAATATCGCCTAACCTACCACTTATTAAGACAAATGTACCCACAGTTAAGGCAAACAGACCCATGAACCAAACTCTTTCCGATTGCTCTACTTTGACATTCATCAGTTCGAAAGACTGAGTGACAATGTTCATAGTGCTCAAGGACATTGTGATTCCTGCCTGACTTAGCAATTGTGCCATACTTACGTTAAGTAGGAACAATGACTCGTGAAAACTCGATCTAAAGCACTTTGGACGGCATCCCAAAGGCCTAGCATATTCGTCATTTACCCTCTCATCTGTGATCTCGGTTTCTTTCTCAGACATTCCATGCACGGATTGCGTTTCTCGTGAAGAGAAAAGGTAGAAACCGTAACAAGAACTGAGCTTTTAGTATTACTGGCTCGCGATTCCCCGACACTTATCTTATCACCTCATGTAAGGAATAGGAAATTTTGGTCAGCTGATGTCATTAAGAACTCGGGAGAATCCTATACAACAAAACGGTACGAACGCAATGGCTTTCTCGTTAATATGTATCCTATATTTCTTATAAATACATTGTCTAGGTATCAACTTTTGAAAAGTCTAACCATGGAATTTTTATCTTTGAAAAACTACTGATATGATCTCCATACATGATAGCAAATCTTCAACTAACAGTTCACTTCTGAAGACCACATTGTTCGCTAAGATTTTTGTAAATCCCATTTGCTATGTAATATACAATATCCTATAAGTTTATGACGAACTTAACAATGACTTATTAAGACCTTTCTTTCGTTTAGAAATCAATCAAATACCTTTAAGCTCTGGAGAAAATCGTCCGTATCCTTTATGAAATTGCTATTACTTATTTTTTCATCCTCTTTGAAGTCAATAGGACTGAGAGTATTGTACACTATGTCGTTCAAATAAAAATTTGAATATAGCTCCCAGAGTACATTCTGTAAATTATCAATTGAATTGTCTGAAACTAAAATGAACTTTAGGCCCGATGCTGACTCTAAGAAGTGAACCCTGAATTTTGATGCTGAAAATGACTTAAGGAAGTTACCAATCTCCGGATTTCCAAGTTTGGATGAGAGGTTTTTGAGCGAGTATATTATACCAAACAATAATTTTGACGTATGCGAATCATTATTTTTATTAATCAAACCTTGATCATTAGACCGATGTGAGAACTCTCTGCTGTAAATACAATTACAATGTCTATCAAATATATAAAACGAATAGATTGTCATCGTAATTTTTATTTCTTCGATCCTGTAACCACAACTAAAGTAGTTGTGAAAAGTGAGAACCACCATAGTTGAAGTTGTGGATCCGAATTGAGGTGGCTTTTATACAGGGAGCTGTGGTGTCCCACTGTCTGCAAAAATAAAAAACTTATAAAAGTAGCTACAATAGAAGGAATAGAAGCTCCTAACATCAGTGTACGGGTCCACTTATTCACCTTGCTTTCACTGAAATTGATACAAAGGGACATGTTTCAGGAGTATTGCTTCGCTCATGGAAATCCATGTATGGCTGGGCTGCTCTATTGCTGCGAAGAATGCAAAAATGAGGATAAGGAGCAGTTTGTTAACTTCAATGATATAGAAAACGAAGAACAAGAATCAGATCATCTTGCTTACGAGTTCTGCCAATGTTATACCCAAGTTCCCTTTCCTAAGGAGGCCGAAAGAAATTATTCTTGGTCTTCATCAACTACATTGCGAGATAACACTTCGTCCGAAATCGACCTTACAAGTCAAAAAGATCAAACACCCCGGTCAGATTTTATTATGACCCCTTCGATTCCCAGTTTAGATGGCCCTTCAGAGTCTCTTAGTCGCATACCTTCATCTGTTAATGAAGATTTTTTGATCTTCTATAGTAACCAGAGAATACAGTCGAATTACCAAAAGTGGTTAAATTTGTCATCTAGATGTATGATGTGACTATAGACTTCTAAAGAGCAAGATTAAACATTAATGACTATCATGATTAAATATATATTCTTATTTTTATGATATTTACCTTCTTGAACATCGACTCAAATTGGTATTAGAAATAATTATTATTCACCAATAATTTGTAATGTACACATTTTATTAAACAATCGTAATCTATAGGGCTAGCAAAAGAAATTGTAGAGTTTGTACCACCAGGGTCTTTGTTTTAAAGCAAGTCGTTGTTCTGCAAGCTCTTCTTTAAGAAGATCATAATCGATATCTCTTCTTCCGGTATCAACATCTATTTCGTCGGCTCTCAAATATAACTTCGTAAACGGGATGCCCAAATAATATTTTGCGTAGATCTTATGACCCACATAACAAACAAAACAGAAAGCCAATCCCAAGTATACTTGAAAAAAACCCTTCACGTCAGCTTTTCCTCCATTACCAACAGGAAACAAAGAAGCCCAGAACAGCAAACCAATGATGACAATCAAAGCAATTATAGCGTACCAAGAGTAAATCGGGCGACTAGTGTAGACCAATTCTTCCTCTGCCACCCTAGCCCTGACACTCAAAGCCCTTCTAAATCTGAGGTGGCAGATTCCAATAGATATATAAGTAAATAAAGTAGCAAGACCACTCAAACTTAACATCCAGTTAAAAGCATCGACAGTTTGGTTTGGTCCAGGTAAAGCCACCAAATAACTTAAACCTCCTATCAAGAATTGAAACAACAAGGCGACTAATGGTCTTCCTTCTCTATCAATATAACCAAATATTTTGGGTGCTTGTTCCAAAGCACCTAATGCTGCTAAAGTTCTTGAAGACCCATAGACACTTGCGTTACCGACGGATATCACAGTGATGATGATGACGACGTTAAAAATCGACGGTAATGCGGGTATATTCGCATTCTTGATAGCAATAACAAAAGGTGAAATGTTAATATTAACACCTACCTTACTAGCTTTTGAGTTATTACCGATAAGCTCCGGTGACTTGTAAGAAACAAGTAAACCAATCATTATCACAGAACCGATATAGAAGATCATAAGTCTCCAAAACACTTGTTTCATAGCCTTGGGGATTGATACCCTAGGGTTAGCAGTTTCACAGCTCGCAAGCCCGAAAAGCTCAACACCTGAATAAGCAAAAACAGTGGACACTAAAATAGAACATAGTTGTTTAAAAGGTTGCTCCTGATTAAACATTCCCCCAGTAGGCGAATGCCAATTTTCACCCCCAACAAAATGATGGCCTCCCCCACCACACACTAGAATAATTGATAAAATTAGAAATCCTATAACTGCAACAATCTTGATGACACTGAAAGCCGATTCGATCTCCCCGTACCCCTTAACTCCAAATAAATTAACGACAATAACAACAAAATAAAAAATAGAAACAAAAGCACAAGGATTTATGTTTGGGCTCCAATAGTTGATTGTTATAGATGCTGCCACTAATTCTAAAGGCAACGTTATTAACCATTCCAAAGCATAATTCCAAGCCATTGCAAAACCAAACGAAGAATCAACAAAAATGGAGTTGAAAGTAATAAATGCACCAGAGAGGGGAAATGCAGTTGCTAATTCAGCAAGACTTGCCATGGTGGTGAAAACAACCAGCGAAACAAATAGCCAAACTATTAAAAGCCCAAAAGGTCCAGCAGCTGACAACATATCTCCAAGTCCAACGAAAAGACCAGTACCTATAGCACCACCAAGTGCGATCAAAGAAAGGTGTCTCGCTTTCAAACTCTTGGAAAGAGGACTCGTTGAACTGACAATCGCTGCTTTCTCTAAATGGGAAAGTTTTGCATAATCAAAACGTGGACCAGCCCCCTTAGAAGTCGATCCTGCTGTATCACCTTCAAACAGAGGAGCTCCATATGTGGCGCATTCCTCGTCATCGAATGGAAATTTTGAGTAATCGAACGGTTTGAATGAATCAACAAAACGCCTCACAATATTTCCAGATGGTTTGGGCCCTTCCGAAAAGTAACTGGAACCAGTGTATTGTGATCCGACGTCATCATTAACCAGCAGGCCCTCCCTGGATGCAGTGCGTGAGACCATAAGAGAGGGCTCATACATCTTGTTGTCGGCGTTCATTAAGAATGTTTTTTGGCGATAATCAATGAAATTTTCTTGGAAATCGATGACTCTTACTCTAGTAAATATTAAGATACTGACACTATTCCTTTAGCCTATGTTTTTCCTCAAATCTATAGTATGAGCACCTTAATCTTGTGATATGACAACGTTACTTTTAAATCAGGTTATCCAGCCACTAAATCTTTTCAAATCTTTTTCAAAATACCTGAAGGTTCCTTGATTACTTTCTTACAGATCAAGTGTTCTTAATCAACACCCCCTCAAGTCGATTTGCCCCTAGGACAGAGTTATTTTCACTTCAAATGCAGGCGTAAATAGTGCCTTCAAATCAACTCTTCAGTGTTAAATTTCACCAGTGAGCAAAATCAGGACATCAATCTCCCTTTATTAATCTATACACACGGTAAATCTATGGTTTGCAGATGAAGTGCATTGTGCTTGAGCTAATGTGTAGGACAATGCTGCTCGGAAGAATAAGAAAGGTACAAGAGCCGCCTGAGAAAACACATTCCGTAGAGGACTAGGGCCATCTGTGGAAAATTTTGTCCACAAAATTGCCGTAACTGGTATGATTTGTTCTGCTTAATTTCAAGGGGGAAACCCCATACCGTTAACATCTACCATAGGCTGTGAGGCTCTGTTATATATATAGGAAGATCACCGTTTTATATCTTCACTTCTCAACGGACAATCAAGTTTTTAGGTATATGAATAAATAGAATCAATGACGAGTGACCAGTGCGGGAAGCCTTCTAGGACATAATTCTTACTGTTTGAGTATCTTATTTTGAAGCCGGTTTTTCGGTCAGCCGAATGGAAATCGCACATGCAAAATTGACGATTGTAGCCTCACGATCTTTTAATGCCGTATAAGGTGCAATACCTACTAGGCCATACAAGGCTCAACTCGTTCACATACGATGGTTGACGATGTAAAACATAGCTGCATCATATGACCCCTGTCAACACCTGCGGTATCCTTTTGTTAAATGTTACCGCTGATCGACTTTTTTCTGACTAACTTACTTTGCCGAGTAAGCTAAAATGACAACACTGTAACAGATAGTTATGTGATCTAAACTTTATTCCTTAGTCAGTGAAATATCATGCTCTATGAGAATATGCTGGGGCACACCATGAATCTAGTAACTATCTTGCCAACAGTATACGGGTTCGAACCCGATCCGGAAATATGACCTGTACCTCAAAGAATAGGAGTTGAAGGCTAGCTTCCTTGGCTTTTCCATTTAACATTAAGAGAAGCTCTAGCAATGTTTTTAGACAATCATATATTGTCTGTGCGCTAGCTTTTTTTTTAAAAACCTTCAGACTGGATACCTGGTAATATTGGCAGCTTTGGGCTCAAACCTCAAACTTTGTGATGATGTTTATCTTTAGATAGAGGTAGATAAGATAGAATAGAAATTACGATAATGATCCTGAGTATTAGTTGATAAAGCATCTACTTCAGTTAAGGTATCTGAGGTGAGTTTTCTCTCCCAAGTGCTCTTTTCTCTGGAGAAGGCCATTTGGTTAGTCTTGTGAATTGAAAGTTTTACCACTCAAAGATCACCCGGTTAATTTCGGCATCTAGAGATTAGGCTATTTATACCAACTTGTAGCTGAGTAGTATTATCGATACTAATTCGTAACTTTTATTTTTTGACATAACTGCAAAATTTACTGAATATTGCGAACCCAAGTTAAAATCAATGAAGAACTTTGATAAGTTAACAACATTAATAGTTTCGAACTGCTTATTCTGATGTGTGACGTTAACTCATTCTATCTAGTTGTTTAACAAAGGATCGAAACGCCAATTGTAACTATGTCCTATCATTTACGATAGGATTGTACCGACAAATGGCCCTAAATATAATTTATGAACATGCTGACTGCCTAAATACATGAGAGTTTATGCTTCTTTGAAATTCGAAATTGGGTATTATTGCACAACACGAGCTTAGAGGTGGCCAAATGTGATTCAATGAGCCCATAGTGACCTTTTCAGGTGAAGAAAAAACCAATATAGTACTCACGTTGTTGACACTACCAGCAGAGTCACAAAATGACATTACTATCTGCATGTTCTAAGAATACGTTTATTCTTAATATATAAACTTCATCAATGTATTTATCAATGCGAACTAGGCAGATCTTATGTATATGCTAACGTCATCAAGAACGTGCAAAACAATCAACCTTGCTCCAAGTTATATTTTATCATAGCTACTGAATACGAGAAGATCTTAAGTTCTGTTCTCCAAATCAATGAACTTTCCACCTTTAGCAAATCTTGGGTGTCTTGGGTCATTAATGAATTCATCACTGTTTTGTGAAGCATTAGCAGCCTTGTAAATCAAAAAATAGGTAACGCCAGCTATATTTGTGTTAGTAATCTCAAAATTGAGTTGGAAATAGTTAAGAATAGGAAATGGTAATCTTTCGGCCTTTACGCTTAATTATTCTCTCACTTCTCTTGAAAGCATTTTCTAAATGGAAACATAATTGGATCGCAAAAGATAAGATGAGGTAGAAGCATATAACTACCAATGCATTAGCTCAAATGTATTGATAGAGTCCAAACCCTTGTCCATATCTAGGCTGGATACATTTCAGATTTATCTTCTTGAACTCTCAAATTCTTCCAAACTGTATTTACATACCACTGACGGCAAATGGCCAGGCATACTTGGCAACAGGAGTTGGAAACTTCTTAATGGCCATTTTTCCAATAAATTGCTATAAATCGTTGTATTGAAAAAGTAAACTTAAACGCTGAGCTTTTCTTCGGTATTCGGGTAGTTTGAAAATAGCCAATGAGATTTATCATCTACTTGTGCATAATACACGACCTTGAAACATATTATACAGGATAACCACATATACTCGAGATGTCCATGGTTGCGAATTTATTGGCCCCTACGAAAGGCCAAATGCAATGTAATAGTCTATATAGTCTTGTAACTTACCACTAATTATATATTATTTATCTGGTATATTCTAATTTCAGGAGTACCTGCCTGAAACCAAGTATTACATTCAATACTATGAGGATCTGGTTCCAGCTTAATAATTTCCCAATGTCCATTGAATCTGCGATTTAACTGTTCGTTCCATTTGTTTAACGTCTCTTCATTTCTATTTGTAGCAGCAATGAAAGCAGCTTTCGTGCCCTTCGAGAAGAATGATGTAATAGTATGGCATAAAGATTCGAAAGCTTCGTCATCGTAAGTTATATCGGCTCCGACTAGATAATCAGCTTCCAAATCTTTGATATCTGTTCCCCAGACTAAAAGGCTAGTCGAAAATGGAGTATTCGAAGAATCGAGAGAAATGTCATTAAGCTGTAAAGTATCTTGAAACTTTTCGAGAGTATCCAGTGAACCATCAGTGAGAGTAACACCCTTCAATTTGGACATATGCGAAGAAAAGTATTTTATAAGCGCCAACAGAACTACCCCAGTCCCTCCACCAAGCTCTAAGACTGAAGAGCCACCTAAGTCAATATGATTCTCATTTAAGAAATTGGCAAGATACAAAGATCCTTCCCAGGTCCTCAATCCTGTAGTGCTTAATCCAGATATGACTCTTGGTGACTCCTTTACAATGACTGTAGCCTGTTTGCTAGTAGGCTCATTTTGTTTAAAACCATTTATAGTGTATCTTATAATATCGGTTTTGCTCACATTTTTCTTTGAATTCAATACCTTCTCCGAGGTTATAAGTTCATAGAGCTCATCATTGACTTCTTCACCTGAACGCTCCAACAAATCTAGATATCTAGTCAAAAAGGACTTAACGTAGAATCCATTCACTTCGATTAATGTCAATAGAATTGACATTATTTCTTGCTGTGCATCTGGGGCCAAAATCAAAGACATATCATTCTTAGGATCTAAAAGCTCTTTCACGAATACTCTTTGACGTAAATAGCATTCAATATTTCCATGATGAACTACTTTGGCAAACATTTAACTAGACTTTATACATGGTTCATCTTAAAAAAATGATCTACTTTAAATTTTATTTTATTTTATTTATTTTTTTTTTTTCTTCGCGCTCTGCCTACTCAACTGTACCAAAAACTCTAAGTCTTTTAACACCACCGTCAGGGATAATTATCATGATCACATGTGAATACTTGCCAGTATCTTTAATATCATATTTATGTTCCTTATCGGGACCTGTTTTTGTCTCATTTATGAGTGTGGTCCACTTATCACTTTTTACATCGGGTAGCTGTGATTCGTCTTCAATTTTCACAGCCTTGATAGTGACCTTTTGCGGAAAGTTTCCTCTGAAGTGAGCAGTATCAACTACAATTTCTTGAATGGTGGTCAATGAACCCAATCTCACCATAACCCAATCAACGTGACCAGCTTCTCTAGACCTTTTCGTTTCCCATCCATCTGACATGTCGTGTCCTCTTCCTGGTAACAATAAATTATCAGCTGATCCGAAGTGTTGATCAGAATATTTTACTGCAACACCTCCATTCTTGACTGATGCCATATCGAGAGTTTCTTTATTGTCGGCAGCAATGAGAGGGATCACTTCTCCATAGAGTCTAAATCTCGCAATTCCACCATCAGGGTACATTCTCAATCTTAGATGAGTGTAGCTTTTATCAGTTTTTGATTTCCTTACAAAAAAATGCTTTTGAGACGGCCCACATTCCTGTTTCTCGAATATTGGATCCCATTGACTTTCCTTAAGCAATTCGATTGCGTCATCTGATTGTAAATGTGCAGCTTCAACAGAGATAGATGGTGCATGATTTCCATTGAAAAAAGCAGTGTCAACTAAACAACCCACCAATTTTGCAGATGCAACACCCATTCTGAATACAACCCAGTCTGCTATCTCCTCGTTATGTCTCCTGGTTTCCCAACCATCGTACCATGCACCAGCATGAGTAAATCTGCTCGCATCTCTAATTGGTTCTTTTGGCTTAATCAAATTCTCGGCAGCAGCAAACCATTCGTCAGAAAATGCTAGAACCTTACCACCCAACTTTTCACCGATCACATCAGTATAGTTGCAAACGATAGTCTCATGGAACTCTTTTTCGCTTGTAGTCATTGCTTCGTTGACGATTCAAACTTGAAAAGAATAGTATACTTTCAATTGACTAAAAGTGGAAGTCAAAATATACTTAAGTGAATAAAATTTCGAAACATGTTGCTTTATAAGTTTTTGGAATCAACCATAGATAAGTAGTACAACCGGAGTAGACCGAAAGTATGTAGACTTCCTGATATAGTAATCAATGCAACACCATTATTTTTAGATCCGCATAAATGTATCTCAAAATAAACAATAGAAGAAAAACAATTAGCGACAGCGACTTCGTCAAGCCAGGAATTGAGGTCAAGAGTAATCAGTTCTTGAAGAGGACAATTCAAATATATATATACCCTACACCACACATAATATTAAACCAACACCGGTTATATCAGCTGACTGTCATAAATTTAACGATTGAGTATTGGAAATTCGAAATAAGGCACGTTGCGTATCATTGACTTCTGTCCATTCGAATAATATGGATGATTTCTATGACAAGGAGAATGACAATTCTAATTCAAGATCTTTGCCACTGCAAGTAAATTTACTGTCCGGGAAAGTTCTAAAGTCGAAAAACTCTCGTACTGTGTTAAGTCAAAATTCGCTAGGGGATTTGCAAAGTGGGTCTCCGAAGAAGATTCAGATTCAAAGAAGCTTGATGAATATGGAAAAGGATTATAACAAGCTTGAAAAGCAACTTGAGGATCTCGTATTAAGAAACAGAAGGTTATCCGATGAACGTTATCATTTGGAACTCGACTTGGAGGTCAAATTGAAAACAATAGAGGAACTTACTGAGCGGTTATCGGGTTATGAGAAGGCATTTCAGCTGCTTCAAGGCGAATATTTGAAGAACAAAGAACTCTATATGAAAGAAATCAAATGTTATAAGGATGTTATTGAAGAGTTGCAACAAAAAATAAACAAATTGACTTTCGATTTAGACAATCGAGAGTTTCTGGAAAGGGCCTTCTCAGACCTTCAGGAAAGCTACGGAAACCTTTTAAGAGAACAAAAGGTATTGCAAAGCAACTTAGATTTAGAAAAGAACTCAAAAATTGCTCTTCTTGATCAAGTGGAACGCCTTTCCGTTATTTTAACACAGAGGGAGAACGGATCTTTGGGATCATTCAATATAGAAAACAATTCCCAGAACAATTCCTTTGAGGAAAATTTCAACTTATCTTATAATAGTATTCAGCTTGAAACCGCTAACAATGTAACTGAGGAAGATGAAGATAGTGCTCAAATGGTAAGCTATCTTGCAGACGATTTGAAAAATAACCATTCTTCACCTATAAAAAGTATATCCGATGATTCAGTTGAAATATCGAGCAATTTCCAATTCCCACCCGCTTCAATCTCATTTGCTACCGAACAAGATGGTCCAAATAGAAAAGAGACACTGTTTTCACGGAAGAGCCCATCACACAAACCCTCTCAAAAGCTAGCAGATAGAAAAAGGAAGGGTCAGTCATTACCTGCTCAATTGAAGACAAATGTTGGTTCAGATAAAGATGAATTTGTCTTGTCACCTTTCAAGCTAGGTAACCCCGATTCCAGTAATAGCGAAGCAGATATCTCAATAACAAGAAATGTTAAAAGGTACTCTAATACAAAGCCAACTCATACGAGGTATAATAGTCATGATATATTGCCCATTAAGGTAGAATTCGAACCTTTGGAAGGTAACTTGAGAAGTATATCTACACCAGTAAGGGACAGAGAATCCAAATTAGAAGAATTTCAAGAGTTTTCTGAGGATGAACCAAAATCTAGATCATCTGTAAGGGAGAGTGCTTTCATGAGTTTAACTGGCGTAGCTGGTAATTGCGAGCTACCGTCTAATAGAAACTCGCTAGCGACTAACTCGTCTTCCAGATCTGCTAGTTGGATTGTCGATAACCCATTGACAAATGAGACGACACGACAAGAGATCATGAAACTTAAATTCGAGTTGCAATCACTTAAGCTTCATAATGAGAAACTTTTATCATATATTGGCTTCGAGTTGCAGAAGCAGAAAAAGAATATTAAGAGACTTTCTAGCAAGAAGTCATTAAATAATTTGCATACCTATAAGGACATGGAGTATTCCGACGCGAAACTAATTGAGAAATCTAGACGAATGCTTATCCAGAAGAAAAGGGTATTAAGATCCGTTTCTATTAATACAATTCTTTCCAAGAACTACCCTTCACAACATGGTTTTTTGACAAAAGGTCTCTACGGATTTCCAGGATCTCCATTGGCTGATAAGAAGTCACAAATTTATGACGTTAGTGAAGATGAAGACGAAGATGAAGATGACTATGGCTTTTTAAATCATAATGATAAATTTTGCAAAAGAATTTTTTCACATGGCCTTTATACTTATCTTAACTTCGATGACATTGATGAGGACTTGTCTCCTAAAAGTGAGGACAAAATGCATAAAAATTTGAAGAAGTTCAAGTCTCAAACATTTGCTCTTCGTAACAATAAGCCTCAAATGGCATCTGATAATGAATATTATGATAGCGAAGAAGATGACGACGATAGGAACGAAGGAGACGATAACGAAGAAGAAGGCGAATGGGAGGATCTGTCGAGTGATACATATCGCCTGCATAATGTTCTTGGTCACATCAAAGGACTAATCTTCAAAAACCTTTTCCCAAATAAGAACCAAAATGAGGAAGAAAAACTTGTTGATGAGGTTTTAAAATACAAATTTTTTACCATCGCAATTGGCATAATGATTGTTGGGTTAAAGTTGTCCCACAATACTAACAATACAATAATGAACTGATAGTTATTTACTAGTGTACTCGCGTGTAATAGAAATAGAGACTTTGTCCATTTGTTATGATGCTTCTGCAACAGACTACATAATCACATAATAATAATGTCATAAACTTTTTATTGATTATTTTTTTAAACTGGTCTATCAAGGATCAACACTGAGCAATTCACTATACTAGAAAAAGTCTTCATATTTGGATGACCATTTGATAGCATCTAAGTTTGAATTCAGGAGAAGCACGAAATTAAAATATTTTCTACAAGGCTTTTGGTCATGTATCGACTCCAAAATTGCTCCCTTAATTGTCCTCTTATATTTAAGTTTCCTTATAGCATTTTTCTAACGATTAGGTGAGACTTACTTTGTCCCCTTTCCACCCTTTAATACTATTTGCGTTAGCTGAAGAGAGACCATTGACACCATTGGAGATTTGCGAGCGATCTCCATGAGTCCTTGAAATACTACCGTCAAGAGGAGTGTTTGTACTTCCATTGCTATCAGCCTCTGTTTGAGAAGCAACTGCCGCTCTCAAAAAAAAGTCATCAATTCCAGAAATACTTTGCTGATGCTGTTGTGGTGGATTGTTATGTGTTGTCTGTAAAGGTACCAGTGCCTCCACTGAAGTTGGCTGTACAAGATGATGTCGCTGTCTTAAAGAACGAATATTACCAATTCTTTCATTGAAGAAAGAATTTTTGAAGTCTTGGAAAATTTTTACCGTTTGCGGATACTCATATTGATGATCATGAAAAAACCTGTCAGCGAACATGTAAATAAACCTTTCAATATCAGATGCATTGATATTCAGACCACCTTCCAGATGGGACGTAGAGTGCGCATGGTCCCCATTAGAAGAGTCTGCTGAGTTAGCCATTGTATTTCTCTTGTTGGATCTTGTGAGTCTTCGTTGCAGATTTTGATTAGCTTGTTGTCGCAGTTGCAGTTGTTCCAGGGAATGTTGTGCCTGTTGTTGCTGTTGATGCTGATGCTCTTCTTCTTCGTTTCGCTGCACTGGATGTTGGTTTTCCTGTTGCAGTGCTTGAACCTGAGCCTGAGCCTGAGCCTGAGCCTGAGCCTGAGCCCGAGCCTGAGCCTGAGCCTGAGCCTGAGCCTGAGCTTGGGCCTGAGCCTGAGCTTGAGCCTGCGCTTGAGCTTGAGCCTGCGCTTGAGCTTGAGCCTGCGCTTGAGCCTGAGCTTGGGCCTGAGCCTGAGCTTGAGCCTGCGCTTGAACTTGAACCTGGACTTGCGCTTGAACATGAGCTTGAGCTTGAGCATGCACTTGCTGAGCCTGTTGCTTGAAATGCTTTTGTTTTTCATAACGTGCTTTCAATTGATTATGATAGTCATACATAGCGTGATTTGGTGTTTGATTCATATTTTTTCGGCTCGACGAATAGCCGGGATGAGATTGCTGAGATTGCTGCTGTTGTTGATATAATGCAAAATTAGAGATATTAATGTTAGATGATCCATCAGGAAAATTTAATCCATGCGGGGGTGGGAATGGATGTTGTCCGCCATGAGTATTGGCAGTTGTAGGATTCATAAGGTCAAATGTTTGTGATGCGGGATTTTGACCAAATTGATCAGATCTCTGTTCATTTTCCTGAGTATGCTGTTCCGATCCATTTGCACTTCCGTTTGACATATTGGGCAACCTATCTGAAGAAGGTCCTGGGGTCCCATTATTTCCAAAATTTGGATCATACATGTCATGCCCACCCGATGGTGTAACACTTCCATTTTCGGGAGAAGCCAGAGTCAAAGATATTGAGTCTGCCCCTCCGCTCATTCGTTTTTTATTCAACCCATGTCTTTTCTTAAACTGGCTCAACCAACCATGACTAAAACTGACCAACCTCTTAGGATCATCAACACCAAATTGGTGGGCATAAACAGACCAGTACTCTCTCAAAATAGGTTCATTTATTGGTTCATTTCTTTCAAGTTTCTGTTTGACTAGTGAATCCATGGCATGGTTAATTTTTTCATACTTGAACTTAACTTTCCGCCTACTATTCTTCGAAAATGAGGAGCCCGCTTGATTAAGCCGCTCTTTTAATTCCTCTTCATTTTTCAACCATTCACTGAAAGACGAGGTAGATATAGATATTTCATTCTTATATCTATCCACAGTCTCCAGTTGCGGCCTATTAGACAGATGATAAAAGTCAAGTATGCGGATCTTTTGCTCTAGTGTAGCTCTAGGGAGCTTTACTGGAGGCATTTTTGTGAAGTGGATTCGACAATTCTTTTATCCTACTGTTTAGCAACAGTTCTGTCCAGTTCTACTATTACACACTTCAAAATCCCCTGACTGCTCCTAAATAGACGTCTTCTCCCTTAGCTGTAAAAAGGTATCTCATTCGATATCAAAGAAAAAATTCCATTTCAGGTTTCCTGATTGCGCGAGTGTTAAAGTGTTACACGACTCCTTCTTCAAAATCAGATATATTATAAAATGCACGAACTGCCTACATTTGGTCAATGTCTAACATAAAAATGTACATTGAGCTTTTATTTAAATTTCAAAATACTGATCGACCGTAACGAAAGATTTTTTGGGTTAATTGAAGGTAGATTCCACGAAACCTTATTAATGGGTTCCTCTACTAACCTTGTCTAAAACTGACTCGTAAGCAACTTCTGAGAAATCAGTTCCTTGCACATCAGTAGAAACACCATTCAATGCTCTTCTTAAGGCATCCTTTGAGGATGCATAAACCATCTTTGATCTAATAGGAGCAGTATCTGGTGACCAAGTGAAAAAGATAATCTTGTTTCTCTTTCCTTCTCCTCCACCAATTTCATACTCAAAATCATAAATGGCATATTTACAGTCATTCTCTGGTAACTTCTCTAAGAATGTGTCATAATCAGTATCAGTAGATGTTTCATCCACAATAATTTCTGTCTTCTTGTCGTTTAAAGCGTAAATCACAAATTTATACTTTTTACCCAACTTTAAGTCGTTGAATGCGGCCAATGACTCGTCTGCAACGGAAACACTATATTTAGTTAGTATAACATAATAATTTAAGAATCTTCTAATTATTGTTAACCTACCCTGATCTAGACTTAAAGTCATAAAGTTAGTACCTCATGTCGCGTTTATCGTTTAAAACTGAATATGCTCAAGTGTCTATTAAACTTTCTGGAGCCATCAATCAATCCATCAATCAATTAAATATTCACTTACCATTATCAATTATCAAACTCTTTAACTTGATTGCACAAACTTTGTTAAATTTATTTAGAGTGTAAATAAGAATGTTCGAAAATCCACTCTGTTAACAATCCTTGAATTCGAGCAACTAGTAAAAGCGTTACCCGCATACTTTAAATTCAATCTGGACGAGTTACTGACAAGTGGGTATCAAGAGAAATACTATGCCAGGACCCTCAAAAAGATCTATAAGAGTACTCAGAGTGATACGAAGCTAGCAAATATTCATGTGACAAAATGATTAACGAAATGTCCACTTAACATCAAGGTCATTGAAAATGCTTTTAATTTTCCATAGGAGTTGACAAGTAAAACTGCATCAAGAAGAAAAAATATCAAGAAAAAGGTTTGCATTATTAGACTCATAGATGATTTATGTTAGGTGTAAATCCCCAAAGAAAGGATATTAAAATAATTGACCTTTCAACTTTCCGTTGGCCTACAAATACATGAAGTAACTTGATGAGGTAATAAATATGAAAGCCGATAACGCCATGATAAGTGAGAGTTTCCAATTCTTCCATGTGATCATGATGGTGCACATTTAAACATATTTTTTTGTTTAATTTTTTGCAAACAATTGAAAATTTATGTAGCTGTAAGTGAGTGAAAAATGTCCGACAGATCTTCATTTATGTTGCAAAACATTAAGTATAATCATTTAGGTGAGATACGATGGCCGAGTGGTTAAGGCGAAGGATGCAGGTTCCTTTGGGCTCTGCCCGCGCAGGTTCGAACCCTGCTCGTGTCGTCATACTTGATTTTATTTTTTGGTATTTTAGCTTTTGTAACTAGGCATTACAGCATTAAAAACCTTAAAAGAGAGATGGTGTTTTAGCCCTTCGGATCTAGAAAGTGATCTCCACGTTGGAAATTAAAACCATGTGTTCTTTGATTGCCTCTCGGAATTCTATATTTGGGCGTTACCAAGAGGATGATAATAGTTGTTTGTGTCTTACAAACTATTCCCGAATAATACTCCTGAAGGAAACGTTAATTTTTTTACGTCTCTAATCAGTATTTACGTTAATATGACAATGATATTTCTGTTGCATGGTCATCATGTATATACAGGTCTATATAGCCAATGTATGAGATTCACTAATAAAAAAATATCAACACAATTTTAAAATTCAAAGTCCTCTGCTAAATACAGGCGGTGGTAGATTTTATGTATTGAAATTAGTTCGAGTTAGTTGATTAGATGAGCATTGATCTATATGAGATTTTAGAAGTGGAGTCTTCCGCTTCGAGTACAGAGATCAAAAGGGCCTATAGAAAGTTAGCATTAAAGTATCACCCAGATAAAGTAACAGAAGATGACAGAGAAGACGCTGAGACAAGATTCAAAGAGATATGCCATGCATATGAAGTATTGATAGATGATGAGAGAAGACAAGAGTATGATATGTATGGTACCAGTGATGGCAGTCGAGGAGCTTATTCAGATGACTTTAATGGTAACCCATATGAGAACTTTTTTGGTGCTAATAGTACCAGACAAGATTTTGACCCTAATGACTTCTACCAATTTTTCTCGGGTATGAATGGCATGAATGGACATCAACAAAATTCTCGGCCAAACAGAACGGATGATGCCAATTTAGACGTGGAAGTTACCTTGGAGGACTTATATAAAGGGAAGGTCGTAAAGTCTACGTCGACTAGAGACATAATATGTAGTTTGTGCAAGGGATCGGGTGTTAAAAAGAATGCAGTTTCGAAAACTTGTGGCATTTGTGAAGGTCATGGATACACCATCAGAATCAAAAGAATTGGTGCAGGCCTTATTGCTCAAGAACAAGTCAAGTGCAAAAAGTGCGACGGAATGGGGCTTATATATCGCTCCAAAGATAGGTGCAAGAAGTGTAATGGGAAGAAAGTTATCGAAGAAACGAAGATATTGGAATTCGAAATCCCTAGAGGTGCACGTAGTGGAGAGCATATAATTTTGAAAGGGGAGTCAGACGAATCACCTGGGAAAATAACTGGTGATGTGATCTTAACATTCACAAGCTTAGAGCATTCTGTATTTACAAGAAAAGGTGATGACTTGTACGCAAAGTACAAAATTCCGTTGGTGGATGCATTATGTGGATTTTCTAATATGGTTTTGAAGCATTTAGACGGGCGATTACTTCAAGTTTGTTCACCTAAGGGCAAGGTTATAAGGCCTGGAGATTTCATTAAAATTGAAAAGGAGGGAATGCATTCGAAGGAAGAAAAGAGGAGCTGGTTTAGATCCCCACCCTCAGGAAAAGGCGATCTTTACATTGAGATGGAAATTGAGTTCCCTCACGACAATTGGTACTTAGAAAAGAATGATATACTTAAACTAAAAAATTTACTTCCCAATAGTATTCTGGCAAAAGAGGCTGGAAAAAGTCCTTCAACTAATGACTCATTACCTGATGCAAACATTGAAATAATTACTGACTTCTCTATCAAGTCACAAAAGGACTTACCACCATATAAAGTCGAGGAAAGTAATGAAGCAAATGATAATTTCAGAGAGAATGGAGATAATGGCTATTCACAACCTGAATGTACTCCCCAATGACCAGTTTAAACATAATATTAATGTAAATATCCTTACGTAATAGTATTTATAATGTACATAGGAATGGGAAACTATTAAATAAAGACGCTTCAAAATTCTAGTAAATCATTTAACTCAGAAAGGCTCAAACCACTAGCTACAGGAGAACTTTCTCCTTCTTTGCTTTGTTGCTTTTCTTCGAAACAAGAAATATCGACATCATAATCATCAAGTTTGATCTCTAATTCAGTGCTTGATCCGTCACCCGGATCTATTTTTGAAGGGTCAGTCAACATTTGTAAGTCTCTACTATTCATAGGTTCGATGTCAATTGGATTATAAGGTCTAGGTCTTGAAAGCTCAGGGACGTACTCAATTTCACGATCATCGAACTCTGATGAATCTTCAAGTATCTCAAAGGTCCTGCCCAGGAACTTATTTGGTACATTTAGAGCCTCAAAACCGGAATCAGGAATCACGTTCTTGTCCTTCTTGACTGGGTCTGGAACCAAATCGTTTTGAGTTTGTGGAAGATTTGACGAATGTAGTTTTCGGGTATTTTCAGAGAAGGTGGATGTCAATTTCGGAACATCAACGAGAATATTGTCCGAATGATTTTTAACCAATGAGTCTGTAAAATTTGCGGAGAACGAATGTGAGAGAGTACTAGCGCTGTGAGGGGCAACGTTGACTCGCAATGGCTCTAAGGTCAACTTTTGTCCCTGTTTATTCTTAATTGGTGAGCTGCCTCCCTCATCTTTGTAAGTCTTTGAATCTTGTTCTCCAAATGCACTCAAGTCATTTATTGGCGTGAAGCCTAACGTCGAATTGGCCTTTGATAAAGATGGCTTCTTTAAAGCTGAAGATCTATGTGGCCCCTGAGTATCTCTAGAGAGATTACTGGAACTAGACAGAGACCTACTCAATGTGGGAACAGATCTGTTCAGGTCTTTACCACCTAAAGGGACTCTCTGCAAGGGCCTACGTTTTGTAGCTGCAGTTTTGGTGCCACTTCCCAGCTTCAAGGTTTCAGCCTTTTCGATTCCACGCATATTTTTCGCCTTTGGATTAGTCCCTCCATCGTTTTCCTGATTATATTTTACAGAAATTAAAGGAGTACGCTTTTGGTATTTTCTAAAATCAATCGACTCATGATTTTCATCCCTGAAACTATGTATCGTTTTCGGAGCCATCAGGTGTTATATTTAACAGGTCACAAAAGAACTAATAAAATTGACAAAGATCCGACAAACGTAACACTATCCTTGTCTGAGAAGGAGATTTAGTTACTTGTTTCCACTATTGTATCTTGTTAAAGGCAATCAAACAGATAGCTTTAGTTTGTTTACAGGATATTTCAAAACAGTTTTTCGTGATTTGTGTACATGAGACTGCATAATTAAAATTCATGATATGTTTTGAGGCACAGAGCTCTTTTAGAACGAGCACATTGCTGGGGTCTGTGAAATATAGAATCTACACTAGTGTCACCATTTGAAGCGGGTTCAAGTAGGTATAAAAGTATAAGGAAAGGTAATACGTTCATAAGACTGGCCTTTGAAATGCCTCTCCAATCCCAGTATATTTCTGTTACCGCACTGGGTTCGATAGAGAACTCAAGTTGGGTATACTTGGCAGACTGGATTATGACCCTAATCATTGGATTTGCATTCATATTCTTTTTCCATCGATTAGTTGCATGGATAGCTTCGGAAGCATTACGGATTTTATTGTGGAAGACATATAGGGTAAAAGTTACACTTGAATCCTTGAAGATATCTTTCTTAGGTGGACGAATATTCGCAAAGAATGTTACAATTACCACTACAGACCAAACTATAACAATGTTAAAACTCACATTGACGTGGAGATACTGGATCTTCCGTCTAACTCGGTTACCGGAGTATTATTTTCAAAGTAGTAATGAAACACTAGAAGCGATGGGATTTCTGAAGGAGGATAATGAGCTACTTCCTTGCAGGATATTATTAAATGTCGATGGCTTGGAAGTATTTATTTACAATAGAAAAGTTGGATATGATAACATCATGGAAATACTCAAGAAAGAGGGTTTGGAAAGTGATTCTGAGTATATGACAAATACGTCTACATCGTTCGAATCTGGAAGTACAAGTCTAAGGTATCGTAATTTAAATTCTACATCCGATGAAAAGGGCCCTCTGAAGACTACTGAGCAATTTTCAGTATCTAAAGAGAACTCGGTGAATGGGGGAACCAAACCACTATCTAGTTCAACATTGAGATTCCTCTTAAGGATTTTTCCCGTGCATGTCAGAGTGAAAAAGGGGGCTATAGTAATGGGTAATGTGACAACGCCTTCAATATTAGTTATCAGCTACAATGCTGTAAACCTTGTTTTGGATATAACGAGGCCCCTTAACTATCTTGATCACTACAGATACGTTTACGCTTTCGACTTTGATCTTTTCAATATATCAATGAAGCCCAACTTAAGTTTCGATGATGATCATTCCGGAAAAGGTATGGGGGGCAGAAATTGTAACGATATTAAAGTTTCGAAGAGGGAGCATAGACTATTATTTGGGATCGATAGAATTTTAAGGACTCTTTTTAAGGAAAACAAAAATCCCCAAGATCAAACTTTAATGCTGGCGTATGAAAACTGGATAGGGCTCAAGAGATATGTTGGGGACCAGTTGGATGAGGATAGATTTCTTGCTATGACGGGTTCCGATGAAGAATATGCCAAGTTCAGCTCTATCTTGGACTCAGTGAGTTCAAAGGTTACTTACTATTATGATGTACCAGGTATAGTTCCTTTAGAAGGATCTCTTAATGACCCAAGCCCTATATTTGGAATGGATATTGAATTATCAACGACGACTATACATTATGGCCCTTGGGCTGAAAAGCAGTGGACTGCTCTTCTTGCTATGTTTTTTCCACCAATTACACATGACGCCAGACCAACAAAGTTTCCAAGACCAGCGGGAGAACTCCGATCTTATGAAGGTTTTGAACTAAACGTTTCCATTAAGGATGAAGCAATGTTTCGAATACCTATCAGAGAACCGAGTAAAGACAAGGAGGCATTCAAGAATCAGACGTCAAAAAGCAAGCCACATAGACCTTTTGGCTGGATTGAGTTGAAAATGGAAGGGGGTTCAACTATCTCATCTTTTACTTCTTACATTGCATATGCTGATAAGGGATGGCCAAACACTTTATTAGCACACTTCACGAAACCAGAGATCAGGACATCAGTAAACCATGATATTCTATTTTCGGCTGATTCACATGAAATCAAAGCAGACCTTACATTCCCACTTGAGTGGAACGGTAAATGTACCTGGACTTTTGATTTCACGAGTACTGCCGCATCTTTATTCTATTTGCAAGAACATACCCTTCTATTTTCGGATATATTTGCAGATTTTGGTTCGGGAACTCCTGTTACTTATGAACTTTTTAAACCATTCCAATATAATATCAATTGGAAAATATTAAGCTATAAGCTCTTCTTAAACATAAATGACTGCAATATTATCAACAATCCATTGGACTTTACTAATAATAAATATTTTTCATTTCAAGGAGATGAAATAGACTGTGAATTGGAGATCCCGCTATATGGCAATTTCTCAAAATCTACTACTATAAAATATGATATCCTGACCTCTTTTTTTGACTTCGTGCTAGATAATCCAATTTGGCATACAACTCATTCCTTTATGGATGATTCAAATACTGTCGGAAAGTGTCATAAATTTAACATTAATGGATCATATACATTTTTCAGTGCTGTCGAAGTCAACGCATCAAATACAGTTGTAATTAACTGTGTCGGTGATCTAATGGCGTTAAAACTTTATGGATTTGTGGTAAGGTTTCTATTTTCGGTCAAAGAAAACTACTTCGGCCATTTTGCACATTTTAAGACATTTGAAGAATACAATGACAGTTTAGATAAAACACCGCTGAACATCGAGTCATCGATAGATGAAGGGCAAAGTACAAACTCTAATAATGATATGGATTATTGGCAGAAAATCAAAACAGAAAACGATGTCGATTTTCTTTTCTCTTTTCAAGTGAGAAGAGGGTTAATGATTCTTCCTCTAGGCTTATTCGACACAAAGTCGCACATTGGACTTTCGTTTGATTTTTTGGATATCGACTGCCGCTTTACAGAGTACTATGTGGATGTTCAAGCAGATTTTAGTCCTATTAAGGCGAAATTCGTGCAAAATTGTGCGGTCAACCTGTTTTTCGATATTGAGGAATACCTTGAAAAGTCAGGATATAATTCTAACCCAGATCTTCAAATTGACGGACTAGATGTTCACGCACATAGAATGCTCGGATTCGTTCCAATTTCAATAATGTACTATTGTAAATGGGACTTTTCGTTCGGTAATATGAGTTTAACTTCTTCCCTACAATTTCTAGCGAAGTTAGCCGAATCAATTCAAAAAGTTGGCTTTTGTTTTATGGATTTAGAAAATGGATTAAATGCCCCTATTCCTATTGTTTATGATACTGCAAATTTCACATTTAGATTTTCCAACATTCAAATGAATCTTAACACTCATTCACTCGAACCCACTCAAGAAGGTGATAGTGGTATAGGGGAAAATATTTTGCTCGTTGACTTAGAAAATATCCTAGTAGGAATCAATGATGTAGGGAATCACAGGTATTCTTCAAAAATGACAGCCTCGATCCCTGTTATCACCATTAAGCTCATAGATGAAGCGACCAACGAAGTTCTGGCTTACTTGAATACCTCTTTGACTTTATCTTTGATCGTTCAAAAAGAAAAAATGGAAGAATTACATAAATTGAAACAAAATCATTTGAAATCAAATGATGCACCATTTCATAGAGCACCCTTTGTGCTTAGTGAAGACTATAGAGACGAGATATACAAGAATGCTCTTGGATCACATCAAACCTCTCTAAGTTTACCAAATGCCTCATTTCCACTTAATAAGGATACTGTGGACATACTTGCAGAGAGGGAAGAAGGAATTTACGGACCCCTTAATGATGACTCTTCTTTTGACGAATTGAGCAATACTTCTTCTGAAGACTCGAATACTTTTGCTGGAAACGAGGATGCTGAAGTTCATGTTCTTAATTATCTTGATCGCGATTTCAGACCTGCCAAGGATCCTGACCCAAGATTTACCTACACTAATATTATTATAGACCTTGGTGAAGCCAACATGTTTTTGACACCCGAATCGACTAAATTCGTAGCCGAAGCATTGGATTGTACTACGGATCTTACTTTGGAATCTCTTATGGATTCTTTTCAAATGGAGATAGTCTTACACCTCAATTCCTTAATGCATCCGAAAAGCGAAGTATCCAACATACATTTATACGCACCTGATGTGCAATTAAAAATCCTTGATAATGCAGTTAATGAGCCTTCTGAAATATTCACCAAGGCACCACGGGTCCCTTCTACCACCTTAAGTTTGCTGGAACTTTCCCTTTTCCACTCACTGAAACGTGATATTTCTTTTCTAGAGAAGAGTATGGCAAGTGCAATTCGTATCAAGGAAGCATTTTTCTCGATATCTAATCCCAAAGACTTTACATTGTCAATGTATTCCAACTTAAATAACATAGAGGCTTGGAAGACTACGGAAGATAATGGTGGTCTGAATCTAGGATCTTTCAACATTGAAGAGTTTGATATTTCAGCGAACCAAGATCGTATTCATTGGGTTATTGAATTTGTGTTCAGCATCAAAGATAGAATTGAAGTACCTCAAAGACGTATTAAAGAAATCCTCAGTTTGAAAAGGGACAGTACATCTTATCTTGTTCAGAATCTAGCAGCAGCAAGCAAAGTCTTTCAGGTCGATCATGATCCCAATGTGTTGACAAAACCTACTTACATGTTACGGGCCAAGTCGAATCACGTTAGATTCTATGATAGCTGGAAGCTTATGACTCGACTTAGACATATCTTAAGAAGCTCCATGGGTGCTTGGAAGATCGAAAAAAATCACAAAGCTCAAGTCAGAATGCTTGATATTCCAGAAGTTCAGAGTCAAGATTTGATGGATTTCATTTTCAATTGGAGAAGCTGGGAGGCGAATCTCCCCCAAAGACAGGAGTTTTATAATTCTATTTTTGTTAAGGACATGAAATCTTCAGGAAACACTAAGTTTCAAGGAAATGTACGGAATTTAGGTGTCAAAATCTTAAATATTGATAGAGACCCAGATGAAATGTCTGTACAAGACTTTTACTGCTCTTTATCATTCGATGAAGAAGTATCAAAAACCACAGAGATTATTGTTAATCTCTCCAATGTCAAGACAAGGTATTCACATAACCTTATTAAAACTTCTCTCGAAGTCCGCAAAAAACTATCTTCGCTTAATATGGCAAAATCCGCATCTACCCAAGATTCGGTGGAGGAAGTAGAAGAGGAGTCTAGTGAGGTTTCAACGCTCAATATTAACTTGGTTTTGAACATTTCAGAATTTCTCCATGTTTTACAGTTACCTTTTTCGAGGACATCTTTAGGGGGAAAATTATTCACAATGTCTGTTCTTTTGAGTCAAGTTAAGAGCGAGACTTCTTTTGCATCAAGCTCTCAACTTGATTCTGGTGAGTTGAAATTGCTGTCTGAACTAGGGTCTTTGCTTTCGATTTCACTTTCAAATAGCAAAATTGATGTTGCGAACTCAGGATACCTAGTAGCTGGATCAAAAGTGGCCAACTTAAGAACGGGAAAAGTTTCGATATACTTCCATGATTTAGAAAAGTCTCCAGGATTTATATTGTCTCGGATCATCAATGAAGATGTGGTTTTTTTGAAGAGCCTTGGAACAGTTACTGACAAGTCGAACTATCATGATGGGAATGCGATATGCATGAATGAGGAGCTGTCTTTTGATTCAACAGATAGATCTAGCATTTTGCATAGAATTGGAGATTTTGCTTTCAATTGTCACTTGGAAGAACTATCATTTATTTTTGGATCTCTAAGTCCTTCACGGATAGATATATCCCTATCTCATAACGTTATCATGCTCCTAAAAATGCTGAAGACCTTTGTTTTTCAGATGGCTGTGAGAAAGATAGTAGCTGGATGCTTTATTTTGAGCTTACCCGTTGTTGAGACCGACTTTTCAAGAATTGTGGTAAATGCCAAATACAGAGAAGCTGAGAAATATGATTTAGCATCGGTAGATTTTGACCTAGGATATTCTAAGATCCATTTCCCAAATATCACCAAAAGCTCGGAGATAATTGACGACAACGCTGGTCGTATTTACCACAAGGGCCAATCATTGCTAAAATACTTCAAGAAGAAACCCAGCTATGAACCGAATGATACACATAAAAAGGAAAAAAAGACACATCTATTTAAGATGACGCTTGTCACCAATCACATCAGAGTTTCTACACAGCTAAGGAGCAGTGAGTTTTCTTTCGATATTGAAGACGCACAAATAGGAATATACAACGTTGCAAATGTCATAAAAAGTGGCTCTGTGACATCTCAAGTCAGTGTTCCTTTACATGGTATGGTGGATGTTATATCTGCAAGGTTATCTATCGTTGATAGAAGCATTCCGCTACCATTATCCCAAATATTTGAGGTTAATGGCAAAGTCTCTGTTCTAAATGATAGTGGTATAAATACTGCTAACCAGTCTCTACAGATCGAATCCCAGTACTTCAGAGTTTGCCTTAGTCCCCAAACAATATTCAAGATAATCGAGATGGTTGACTTTATCACTGATACTACGAGATTGAAGGACAATTTAATGCGTCTAGTTGATAAGAGTGACGTGAAAAATGATGTTTCGTGGCATAAGACCAATGAACTCTCCATAAGGTTTTCTTCAATCCATATACTTTCCAACAAATTCTGTATCGGATTTCTATTCGGAGACTCTCGTAAAGATTATCCAGGTCTAATAATTGGTGCAGAAAGCTTCTTCGCAATTTTGCTGGCAGAGGTAGGTAAGTTTACTTTAGCTGATGCTTACTTATCTGTTGCGAAAGGACCAAGTTCATCGACTTTTTATGGCGTCGAGCCGGAAGAACAACATTTGAATAGGGCTTTCTTGCCTAACTTACAATTGAACTACACCATTGACTCTCTTCCAGGAGAGAAACGCCTTCGAATTAACATGATTGGCGACGAATTAGATGTCAAATTCCTTTCGGATTCAATCTCGATGCTTGATAGTGTTATTGGCTCCACCACCTCTATTGGTGGATTTATGAGTAGGAGATCTAGGAATGCTAGTTTCAAGTCTCCTACCAAAGAAGCTATAACTCAAAAGGATTACATTAGTTCCATCGGTTCACTTTTTTCTTCTATAGATGTTTTTGCCACTTTTGCGGGATCAAAGGTGCTTTTTCACCGTCTAGAAAGAGAATGGAATCAAGAAGTTGTACCTTCATTGTTTTTACAATCACCAGCTGTCCTGGTTGCGTCAACATATCAGAGAATGAAGGATGAGTCAAAGAAACACTCATTGAAGACCGAAATAACGACCTCTCCTTCGAACAATACGCTTCTAGCTTCGTGTGTACCTGTCGTTCTTGATATAACTCATGGTGTTAGAAAAATCATGCGAAGCTTTAACTCGAAAAGCCCGCAAGATAAGAAAAGCGATCTTGGAAATAATTTTCAACTAGAAAAAATACTAAAGGACATAGATCTATATGTAGGTCTTAGGATTGATGATCAAAAAGTGTCTTTGAGCTGTGAACCAACCGCTAGAGTGGCAGCAGTTGTTGGGATAGAAGATTCTTACTTTCAGCTTTATTCCAAAGACGAAGAGGTACCAGTTATCGTCGTGGCGGCTCAAGTTGAGTCTATAACTGCTTCATTGCAACATGTATACTCTAGAGAAATCAGTGGTTCTATTTCATTGCGGCACATCATTTTTTCAAGTGCAGCATATTTTTCTAAAAAGATAAGCATCCTATCGCTGGCGTCACTCTCTGATGTCGATGCTTATATCAACATCAAACAATACCAAGATTTGGATATTTTTAAGGATACTTGGAAGCCACGGGAAGAAGAGTATGCAACTGATCTTCAGGTTGAAAAAATAGAATCATCGACGTCAGAATTAGCTTCCAATAAGAACATTTCATCACGATTCAAGGAGGTTTCGACGACTTATGCTATCCCAGGTGTACTCACGGTAATGATTAATAACTTTACTCTCAAGGCTGATATTGGACAGGCTCTTGGAAAGCTCACATTGAAACTTGACGAGTTATTTGCCGTTTCCAAAAAGTCCACTGATTGGGCTTACGATTTGAAGCTAGGCCTTAGTTCTATATATTTGTTCTCCGAAGGACGATTGTCTGGCAACGTTGGTATTAATGATACAAAAATGCATTTGGCTATTAACTGGATGCTAGAAAGTGAACAGATATTAGACCTCCCCTTAATCTTACTATCTGGAGAATTCGATAGGTTCCAGCTTAAAGTCGCTTTTGACTATCATGTATTTGCTATAGCTCATTTGGAAGGTTACTCGATAGATGTGTTTAATCAGAAAAGTGAAATGACTAAAGATCATCTATTTATCGCCACTGGATTCAAATCTTTTGAAATATTCATGACTTCTTTGACTGCATCGACAGCGTTGGATATCAACCATACAATTGACAGAATGGTCCAGGAGAACAGGAGGTCCTACAAAGAAACATTGAGTGAATCACTGAAGAGTGAAAATCGCGGAGGTGGTCCCCTAGGCCATCCAAAAGTCAAACGTGGAATTTTGGATACCGTGAAGAAATTAGAGACAAAGATTGAAGTAACTGTCGGTAAATTGTATGTCCAAGTGTATCCTTCTTCATTTGATGATGCCAAAACCTTAGTTCTCACACTTGATCAATCGAAGGCATTTTTCCTGCAGAATGAGTACAGAAGAGGAATATCCAACACTTTGGAGCTACATCTTAATCATTTGAGGATGTCTTTATCAGCGACATCTGTTAGCGAAACAGATTATGCAGTTAACAAAACGATAGACGATTTTTTGGTCGTGGCTCGCAAGGCTAAAGGAGGAAACATAATCTCATTCCCATCTTTGCTGATATTAATGAAGAGCTTCCAGAGATATGATAGCATGGTTGTTGAATATATATATAATTCTTCCTTTGGCGGTACAGTTGATGTTCGCTGGAATCTTGGTTCTATTAACTTCATTAGGGAGATGTATTCTATTCATAAGAATGCTTTGGAGTCTCGTATTGAGTATAGGAAGAACTCCGCTGATATTACTTTCAACGAAAACGTTTTCAACTCTGCTTCGAATCCTTCGTCGTTATTGAATCGAGATTCGGCAGATCCACTATCTGAACTAGACCAGGTTATAGGTGATACTTTGACAAAAGTATCCAAGGCATCCGAATATGAGTATGTGGCTCTTACACCTCCGGTTATTGAGGCACCAATGCTTAGAGAATTGGGAAATGCTACTCCGCCATTGGAATGGTTTGGTTTACACCGTGATAAGTTTCCTAACCTCACTCATGAAGTGGGAATTCATTCCTTACAGAAGTTTGTGAATGAGATTGAGCGAAGATATTCCAAAATTTTAGGAAAGGCTTAAAAATATTTCTGGTAATCTCTGTTTTGCATATGTAGACACACCTATCATGAAACATTGGCAGCTAAAATTTATTCATGCAGTTATTCAATAGATAGTTAAGGCAGTTTATGGGTTGAGTATAATTATTATATACAAGTTAATCGCTGTAATTTCGATTCTATGAAATACAGCGGCTGGTACTTAGCACCTTTACGGTGCTCAATGAGGACAATCGGACCACTTTATTATTGAGCCCGATAAACTTCACTATATTTATCTGCAAGTCTGAATTTTCTACTAGAAGTCAAAGAGACATAAAACATCAAAACTTTAATGGGTTAAGTACCATCGTGCCTTAGCTGCTCTTCTGGATAAAATTTTCCTACCATTTTTCGATCTTAAACGAGCCAAGAAGCCAAAGGTTCTTTTTCTTTTCAATGTTGAAGGTTGATAAGTATTACCCCTAGATTTGAACCTTCTCTGTATCACTCCCATCATACCTAAAAGTGGTGTTCCACATTCACTCATCATCAGTGGTTGATTGTTGAACTTAATTGATTCAAGTACATTGCAACTTTTCGTAAACATAGATAAGTGACGAGCATCTGTCTTTATGAGGTTGAGACACGATGCCTTCATAGTCGAAGCAAGTGGCAACATCTTGACAACTAAAAGTTGGCTGTTTCTTTTTTTTTTTTTGTGGGAAAGTTCGAGCTATGCTCAGAGGTTTGTCTTACCTTAAAATGATGAATAGAAGGTTTGAGGCGTACTGAACTTTACACAGCGACACTAAAAACCGTATTTCACATCATTAAGTTAGTTACTGCTCAGAGACAAAAAGAATTTGAGATGAGCATCTTGGAAATTCAACTTAATCATAAAACAAATATGTCAAGTCGACCAAGACGTGTAACTGCTTCCAGTATCAACACTCCTACAGCGACTCATGTTAAACGTACTAAAAATTTCAGAAATGAGGAGGCAGAGTCGTTCCTAAGTGGTTTCATTGATAGAACTGAGGATGATTTAAATGGTGCTAACTCAATTGGGGAAGGAAACATAACTTCATCAAGTGGAGGTGCCCCTGCTCTCACTGCAATAATAAGTCAATTGAAGAGATTACAAAGGAGTTTAAGGGGCTTACCTCCCCTTTTTTCAGAAGGAGAAATTCCCGGACAACTTGGAGAGAGTTATACAAACAAGAAGAACAAACTTGACAACGAAGATTCGCTGTCTGTCATGCAGCCCCGTAATAAGAAGATAAAATTTTCTGACGATGATAATGTTGATAACGTTGACGTGCTGTTGAATGCCAACCAAAGCAAAAAGGATGAAGAGAAAGATGCGAATGTTATAAACTCTGATGCGGCCATAGGAGAGAAAGCCTCAGATAAAGAAACTATCGATTCGGACATAGAACCAGAGAAGAATGAACAAGTGGTAAAGAAAGAAAAGAAGCATAAGGAGAAGAAGCAAAAAAAGGAAAAGAAATCGAAGGAGGAAAAAAAAGACAAGCATAAGATAAGTAAAAAAGAGTAAAATTTAAAATATTTTAAAAGTCATGGGAATATGAATGATGTCGTTAGAGCATTAAAAATAGGACATTGCCATTGATTCATTTTAATCATACTGTAGTCTACCAAATATTTGATAATGCATATAAATATGATGATAAATTTTATTGCGCGCGCCTCTATGTTTACCAAATAATATCTCTATGTACCATTTGTTTGGGATATACATTGTAAACATTCCACCTGTATTTTTTATTCTACAGACCACAAGTTCAAGATATGGGGTATAAAAGAAAAAGATCACATAAGCTTTCCGCTATAAGTGATGATGAGACTGGAAATGATACCTTCTTGAACAATAGTGATTATGATATGAATGTGGAACAAGGTGATGATTTAATAAACTCTGCTGATAATACCGATCATGTCAACCAAGAACCCACAGACGTACCTTTAGCAGCTGAAGAAAATTCATTCAATTCGATCCAGCCATTTCAAAGGCATTTGGATCACCAGGGAGATCAAGAGAAAGTTCAGGAGAGTCACAGTGGGGATACTTATGAACACCAAAACTCTAGTATGCCCCCCCCTGCGAAGTCTGTGGCATTTAAGGAGGGATCTTTATCAGCTCCCCAGTCCACTCAACCTAAGATTCCCCTAAGTTACTCGCAGCAGAAGTCAGAGGTCATAATCCAGTCACCAACGAAAAGGCGAGATAACTATAATTCGATTGTGCCTTCAAATGAACCAAGATTAGTAATTAGTAAACTAACTCTTACAAACTTCAAATCATACGCAGGTGAACAGGAAATTGGCCCCTTCAATGCGTCTTTTTCCGCTGTTGTTGGCCCTAATGGAAGTGGCAAGTCCAATGTCATCGATTCTTTATTATTTGTCTTTGGCTTTCGGGCTTCTAAAATGAGACAAGGAAAGCTATCGGAATTAATACATAACTCTTCAGGAGGAGAAAAATTACCATTTTGTCAGGTTGACATACATTTTCATTCTGTTTTTGATGCCGATGATGATCTTAAAGCTGTTAATGTCATACCTAATTCTGAATTGGTAGTGAGTCGTAAAGCGTTGAAGAACAACCACTCTCAATATTATATAGATGGAAAAGCAAGTTCCTATTCCGAAGTCACTAAACTTCTATCGGACAAAGGTATTGATCTACACCATAAGAGGTTTTTAATTCTCCAAGGCGAAGTTGAGTCTATAGCTCAAATGAAAGCCAAAGCCGAACGTGAAAATGAGGATGGTCTATTGGAATATCTTGAGGATATAATTGGTACGGCAAAATACAAGGATTTGATTGAACAAAACTTGGGCAGGATGGAAGATCTTAACAATATTTGCGTGGAAAAAGAAAATAGAGTATCGCTAGTGGAGAAAGATAAGGACTTGTTAGAACAGAAGAAGAATGAAGCACTCAAGTTACTAGAGACGGAGAAAAGGTTGGCCATTAAGAAATCAATTACGTTGCAAGCTCAAATTTTGAGAACTCGTAAGTTCATCAATGATGAAGAGCTAACAATAAATGAAATGAACAATAGGTTGTCGAAAGAGAAGGATGCAAATAAATCATTGAATGATTCTATCAATGAGATATCTGAAGAGCAAAGTGCTATACTAAAAGAAATAAGCCTGCTCGACAAAAACTTGATACCGTTAACCAAGAGACAAAGGGCAATCAATAAGTCTAAAGTGTCAATTGAAGAGAGAGTGAAAAATCTCACGAATAAAATCAAAAAGAGTAGAAAGACAAAGGAACAGCTGGAACACATTCTTACATCCGCGAGTCATCAATTTGAAAGTGCAAAGGCACTTATGCTGAAATACAATGGGGAAATTCTTACGCTTACAACCGAACTTGAAAAAGAAAAGTCATCGCTAGGTGAGCTCAGAGAGAAAATGAAAAACAAAACATCTCATTTAAGCAGTGAAATAGAGTCATATCAAACTAAATTGGAACCTTGGAATGACAAGTTAAAAGAAAAAGAGAGTATGATACATTTAGTAACCTCTGAGCTTGAAATCCTCCAGAATCAGAAGGAGAGCCCGAATAGTAAACTAGAAGAGGCCAGACAGAATCTCCTTAATATCAAATCTAGTGGGCAACAGCGTGAACAGGAATTAAGCGAAGCTGAAAGCAAGCTAAGTAAAATCAACAACCAAATAGCTTTAGGCGAAGAACAATTAGCCAATGAAAAAAAGGAAATTGACTCAATGCTACAACGCTTGACTAGTTTGAGACAGAAAACCCAAGATTCGTTAAGCTCCTTCTCTAACCAACAGAATAAGAATCGAGTACTAACTAGTTTACAAAGGCTTGCGAGGTCTGGTAGAATTGAAGGGTTTTATGGAAAGCTTGGTGACTTGGGTGTCATAGAAGATAAATATGATGTTGCGATTTCGACGGCTTGTCCTGGGCTTGACTCTATAGTGGTAGAAACAGTGGAGACTGCTCAAACATGTATTGACTACTTGAGGAAAAATAAGCTAGGATATGCGAACTTCATCTGCTTGAACAAGTTGAGGGATTTCAATTTGCTGCCTATACAGACACCTGGGAGTCCAGTAACAGTTAAAAGATTGTTTGATTTGATCAGACCAGTAGACCCAAAATTCGCTAATGCTTTCTACAGTAAGATATTCAATACCTTGGTTGCTTCAGACTTATCCGAAGCCAAAAAAATTGCATACGGACCTAAAAGATGGAAAGTCGTTACTCTTGATGGAAAAGTAGTTGATACCTCAGGTACTATGTCAGGTGGCGGAAGCTTTTCCGCCAAAGGTGGGATGAGATTAGTTAATTCAGGACCGGTGATCGATTTCCTCTCTGAAGAAGAAGCTGAAGCTTTAAGAAAGAAGCTCTTTCATGAAGAAAGCGAATTTGAAAAGATAAGTATAGAATATCAGGAAAAAACTCAAAGATATCAAAAGTTGAAAGAAATGAAACCGGAAACAGAGTTTCGTATCTCTAAGTCAAAGCTAGATATCGAGGCTCTAGTACAGGAAAAGAAACAAGCGCTGTCCATTTTGAGAGGTATGATGACAGAAAAAGACTCAAATGAGAATGATTCCAAGAAATTGGATAACACAATTGCAAAGAAAACAACCGAGAGAAAGGTTCTCTCCGTGGAGAAAGAGGATTTGAAGTCTCTGATGTTCGAGTTGGAGCTGAAGGTCAAAGAACTAGAGGAGCAGATAATGGAAGCCGGAGGTGTTGAATTGAGACTCCAGAATTCTAAAGTTGACTCCATTAAGCAGCAGATCGAGATTATCAATGAAAAGTGTTCAAATGAAAAATTATCCTTAAGAAAGATTGAAAATGATCTCAATAGACACAAGAAAATAAGCGAAGAATTAAATGAAGAGATATCTAGAGTTGAATCTGAACTAAGCTCAATTGAAGATGAAAGGATCGCGAAAGATAAAGAATCCAAAAATGTTTCGGATGAGATAGAAAGTATTTCATCCCAGAAAGACGTCAAAGAGCTGGAAGCTGAAAAACTTCGGGAGAAAATTGAAGAAAAGACGGCACAGATTAATGAGTTCAAGTCGACAGAAATAGAAATTGAAAACCAAATTGAAAAGCGTGCAGATCAAATGAAAAGAAGCCAGAAGAGACTTCATGCATTTGACATTGAGCTCAGAGATCTAGTGATAAGGGACACTTTGCCTTACATTTTTTGGCTCAATGAAGAAGAGAAGAGGAAGTATGATAGAACATCATTAGTAGAGATACCGGAAGACGAGTTGAAAAGCATTGATGTAGAAGTCATTGAACAAGAAGCTGAAGAGCTTGAAAGGCATATGGATTCAATTAAGGTTGACATAGAGGTACTAAAGGAGTACGGTGCAAAGAAGACTGAATTTGAGTCTCGTAGAGTTGACCTCAATGGTGCAGTAGAAGAAAGGGATTTACTCAGATCACATTGTGAAGATTTGAAACGTAGAAGACTTGATGAGTTCATGGAGGGTTTTAACACAATATCTATGTCTTTGAAAGAGATGTATCAAATGATTACTATGGGGGGCAACGCCGAGTTAGAGCTTGTTGACAGTTTAGACCCATTTTCTGAAGGTATTATGTTTAGTGTGATGCCCCCCAAGAAGTCTTGGAAAAACATCACAAATCTTTCAGGAGGTGAGAAGACTCTAAGTTCATTGGCTTTAGTGTTTGCTTTGCACAAGTACAAGCCCACACCTCTATATGTTATGGATGAGATTGATGCGGCATTGGATTTTAGAAACGTTTCAATTGTTGCCAATTACATTAAAGAGAGAACAAAGAATGCACAATTTGTTGTGATTTCGTTGCGTAACAACATGTTCGAGTTAGCACAGCAATTAGTAGGTATCTACAAGATCAACAACAAAACAAAAAGCATCTCCTTACAAAACAAAGATTTTTCAGTTCCAGCCTGAGAGGCGTCATGCACATCTATTATTAAATAGCATTTTCCATATTAAATTAATGACATTAATCTACATTTTTCCGTGTGGGCTCGATTTCCGTAGCAAACTTTTCTTCACCTTTGCGTCTAAGAACGAAATTCGAATCAAACCAGTCAATCAAATCCACTAAGTTGTCTTTCAGGTTCATATCCTTGATATAACTTCTGGATATCACTCCTGTAAGCATTTCAGATAAATGATGTTGAAAGATACGAAATGGCAAACCATACGACGTAGCATAGTCCCAAAACAACTCAATCGCAGCCCAAGGCGTATTTTTGAAGCCAGCAAATAGGGCCGGGTTAGACAATAACCCCCTCGCAGACATAACACCGTCGACACCTGTAATTTCCATGATTCTATACGCGTCTTCTAGGGTGAAACAATCGCCATTGGCGACCACTGGTACTCTCACATTATCTTTTACTGTTTTAATGGCTTCAAAGTTGGCAGGCTGTGATGACCTGGTGTTTTTGGTTCTACCATGAACAGAAATAAAGTCGACTCCACTCTTTTCTATCAACTTAACGAACCTAATAGTTTCATCTATGTTAGGGTGTATTCTGATCTTTGAATCTATGCACACTTTATTACCATACTTTTCTTTCACAGCAGTAACCATTGATGATACTAGTTCCGGCTCAGACATTAAAGCTGCTCCGATCCCCTCCCTTACTTGCTCCTTTATAGGGCAGCCACAGTTGAGGCCTATACCATCCACGTATGGATGAATCATATCCACGAATTTCATTAAGTCCTCAACATTGTTGCAACCCACCTGAACTATAACAGGTCGATCGTCTTCATTTGTAGTGAAATCTGATAGTCTGGCTACATCATTCCGGACAAATTCTCTAGCCAAAACCATTGGGGTATAGACTATATCGGCACCAAAGTGTCGTACGAGGCCCCTGAATGGAAGTTTGGAATACCTGACCATGGGCCCAGCAACAAATGCTGGCCTATTATACTTTTTCTTCGTATTTTTTAAGATGTCCAAAGGACTATGCTCCGCTTTTCTTGGACCTATTTTTTGGAAACTGGGGGAGTCATTCACCAGCTCTTGGGCTTTAACTGGATGATCAAAAGACGCTTTATTCATCAAAGTAGTTAAGAAGGCTCGAATTAGTCCTAGACGATCAATTGTTTTTGCATCGCGCTTTTTAACTCATCTCGCATTTACACATAATACACTCAAAAATACTCATCGCAATAGTAAATTATAATATACAATTAGAAATTAATATACACAGTTAGTTCTCTTTAGCCCCTCAGCCTTATTATGCACAATTACCCCTGGCGCGGAATCATTCTTCTTCTGAGCTTTCAGAGCTAGCATCATCATCATCATCGTCATCAGAGGATTCTCCATTAGCATTAGTAACATTCATGGAACCTCCTCTTGGACCTCTATCAGCATCCTCAAATAAAGCCAATTGACTTCTCAATTGCTCCAATTCCTCGGCATTGCTATAAGAGTTGTTCTTCTTTTTTCTTTTGGTGCTGGTCACAGCCTTCTTACCAAACAAGAAGTTGTACAATTTCAAAACTGTGCGATCTTCGAGTTGGTCCATATCAAGTTCGACCTCGTCCTCATTACTTATGTCGACGTCATCTTTGATAATTTTGATCAAAGATTGAAGTTTCTTATCTGGCAAATTTGGAACCGACTCACTAACTTGCTTCTTCATTTCATAAGTTACAACAGGATGGTTAAAAGGATCAGCAGAGGAGTTCTTACGTGAAGACGAAGATTTACCACCTCTCTTCGATCTCTTCTTCTTCCTCTTTGCGTCCCGTTGCTGCCTCAATTTATTTAAATGTTGTTTTTTCAATTCATCGAGCTCTTTCTTCATTCTGATCAACTGATTCTCTAAAAACTGTATCGCAGGGATGTTAGATAACATTGTTTCATTTATATCAGGATCATCATCATCACTGGATAAATCGTCATCCAGCTGGGGAGGAGTTGGAGTCGGGATGGGTCTACCTGCCCACTTTTTGTCAAATATGGCTTCCAAACGGTGCCCCATCATATTGACATCAGTTCCTTCAGGATTAAAAGTATAACAGTTTTTAAATATTAAACGGACATCCCTTTCAAATTCATCTCCGTCCTCATATTGATTGTTTGAAAGCTTAGATTGAATAGTACCTAAGTCCATAGGCTCCTTAACAATCTCGTGGTACTTTGGAATATTTAAAGCAACCGCATCGACTGGTTGAAGAAATGGGAAATTGAAGTTATAATGCTTTTTAGAGGTCAATTCCTTTATTGTTTGATTGCAAAATCTCAAATCAGCAGCATTCTTCTTCTTTCTTGGCCTGACATCATAAGGAAGTTCCTTAGATTTAGGTGGATGTATTGTTCTTTTAGGTCTATTGGTAGCAACAGAGCCTCTTTTTGCGTCTTGATCAATAACGACAGCTCTTCTCGAAGTAGGTATAGATGAGCCATTAGCATTAGCAGGCAAAACCTTCGGTGGCATATTAAGCATATGCTTCTCAAAGTGTGCTTGAATGTTCTTAGCCATTTTAGAAATCCCAGCATTTTCACCATTGAACCTTAAACAATTATCCACCATCAAGTTGAAATCATTAACAACTTCACTTGGATCCTCATACGCATTAGCGTTAATCTTCCTTTCTATCGTCGACAAATCCATTGGTCTGGGCACATAATTATAATAAAATGGGATTCCAAGCTTCACCGTATCAACTGGATGAACAAACGGCCCTGCATCACGTAGTCTCTTTATCGCTCTAATAGTATTGACAGCAAATTTAGCTTGATGTTTTGGAAGAGGGTTTTCCGGTAAGTTGTTCATATCCGGCTCCGGTGGAGGAGGGGGGGCAGGCTCCGTAAATTTTTGCGTCGAATTAATTCCACTACTACTCACATTTTCATTACCTTCAGAGTTTTCTACATTGGATTGTTCCTTGTTCTGTTCTTCAGGTATTGAGGCTTGGTCGTCAGATGATTTGGACCTTTTGCCTTGTGGCTGATCCTCTTCATCTTCTAGCTTATGTTTCTCTGGACTAGGTGACGGATTAGGGGGCGACAAAGGCTTCTCAGGCTCCTGAACACTTTTGTCACTCTGAGCCTGTGAACCCATTTTATCGACAGACCCCTGATTATAAAAACCGTCTGACGAAGGCGTCTGAACTGGTGTGTTTGTATCAGGAACCACCAATTGTGACGAAGACTCGTTTTCTGACATAGTCAATCCGTCAGTCAGTTTTAACGATTAGTGATGATCACTTATTCTAGTAGTTGTGAATAAATGGTATCAAAACCAAAACTATAATCTTCAAAATATGGTTAGGCGTTCAAATACCAATTTATTAGGTTCCAAAAAAATGACTTTGTAACCCTTTTTATGACCTCATACAAACTCTATTAGAAATGCGAATGTCGAGAAAACGGGGGAAATTCATTCGATATTTATAGTTACAAAACAATCGAGGGGTCACGCGCACGACTAGAGACTGAGAGCAAAAATGAGGATGAAAAATAAAAGTTTGCCACCTGTTCAGGGGTGTATTAAAGTTATTCTAATACCTTAGAGACTTCATCTTCACAGGCCATAATGATTCAAGTTGATCACTGATACTTCTCGGTTCAACTCCAAGTTAGTGATTGTCTCAAGATTTTTTCTTGTGTTAAAATGAAAAGAAAAGTGGATTTAAAGATGAGCTATCAGCGTGGACGCAGCGGCGCGCGGGTTTTCCGTGTGCTTGCAATTTTTACCTGGGCGGTGATTGGAAATAACACATAAAGTTGTCGTCGTTAAAACTCTATAACATACAAGTGATATCATATTGCAAAGTACAGAAGAAGAAGAGTATGTCACACATTTCTTACTCTGCGACGATTTATTCTCTTCGGCTTCAATAAGAAGTTTTCTCTGCTTAGATTTCATACAAACTTTCCAGTTTTAGTAAACAGTAAAAGAAGATTAGAGAGAAATTAACGCGAAATGTTTTCTCCTTTTCGTGTATAACATTTCGACTATCTTCAAGTTCCCTATTGTTTCGCTTTAAATTCTTGTTATATTATCAAGTCTTTCATGGGTCTATGTGACTTTTTTTGTTCTTAGTTGCAAAACAATTATGCTGGTCGAATATAGGCAAATTCTGACACGATTTCAAGCATCAGAATCGGATTTGCTTTAACCCAATTAAGTGAAATTCAAGGACGGGTAATGTTGGTCCCTTATATATGTACATGCTATTGTATGCAGAATGTTGTCCTTCACGCTAAATAAAGCGTTTCAGATTGAGGCAATATGGCTACAGAGATTGAATCGATTAATAAAAGTTATCTATCATACATGAATGGCAATGAATGCTCGATAAAAGTACATAATTGATGGACGTTGAAATCATATTTTACAAGTGGATAGGAAGTAAGTCATTTGCAGAAAAACCCTTGTTGCATGTTGGACATCTCCTTAATCTCGCGGCCAAACGCTCTTGAGTACAATTGTGACAGAACACATGACCACAAACTGTAATAGCTGTGTTTTTCCAATTTTTAGAACACACAGAACATTTAGTAATTGAGCGTAAAGCCTCTAGTTGTTTCTCATCCTCTTGAAGAATAGAAGAAGTGTTATTTGCTTTGTACTTCTTCAACAAACTCTCCGTCGACTTCATCTTACTCTCCAACCGAGCAATAATTACCTCTTTGCTCTTAATGTCATTCGTTGATTGACTTAAACTCTTGACCACGTCATCATACTTCGATTTGAGTGAACGCGTATGCTCCTCAAGAGCTTCTCTTTTCAGGTTATAAGACTTGACTAATTCCTTTAGACTTGTGACTTCATCCACAGATGTTTGCTTAATGTCCTTGTAATCATTGATAGTTTTTGTGAGCACATCAATTTTACTCAAATAACTAGCTTCCAACTCATTAAACTTATTGGTCAATTCTTGCGATTTGCTGACTTGGGCCTTCAACACTTTGTTTTCTGAAGTTATCGCATCCTTAGATCTCATGGATGCGAAATACTTTTGATCGGCCTTCGTCTTCTCCATCGTCAATTTCTTGACTAGACTTTCTTGTTCAACAACATTGTCTAGCTTCCTTATATTATGCTCTCTTGTCTCCTTGAAGGCAGCTTCAATTTCTTTGATCTCAGAATGTAGCATTGCAACCCTTTTCACCAATTCTTCGTTACTTAAGTTAGAGAATTTAGACATTTCATATTCCTTGTTTTTAGCATTTTCTAATGATTCTATTCTCTCACTGAGAACATGATTAAGCTTCCTCAACTCCTCATTTGTTTGTTTATTATCTACCTCACTTTGCGATATGCTTTGTTTGGCCAATAATTCGTCCCGTATTGACCTTATTCTAACCAAATCTTCTTCACTTTTTTGAATTTGGGCTTTCAAAGCTGTATTTTCTTCACTAATCTCCTTGTTTATCATACTACTGAAATCACCTTGACTAGCTTCTAGCTCCTTTAGTTTCTTGGTAGAGGCCTCATTGTCTCTTTTAGCTGAAGTGATACTTTCCCTGAGGAGTGAATTTGCAGATTTCAACTCCTTATACAATTCACTTTCCTCAATATCAGCTTCTTTGAGGTCACTTAGCCTCTCAGATAAACTACTAGATTCTTGCCTAGCCGATTGGAGAGAGGCTTTTAAGTTCTCTAAGTGACCATTTATAACTTCATTCTCAGATTTGACTGTTACTAATTCAGAATTTAGTCTCTCATACTCCTCATTGTCAATATTATTCTCAAAGTTTTCCTGCTTGATACCTTGTTCATTATCAGCTTTGTCAGGCTTATCATTGTCATCATCAAGACTTTCATCAACCCTTTTCAATGTCTTGGACTCCATTCTTAGTCTATTTTTCGAAGAAGTAACTAACTCATCTTGTAAATGCTCAATTTTCTCCGCCATATTCTTCTTTAATGCCTTGAGGGTATCATTTTCCGCTCTTAAGCTCATTAAGTCTGAAGTTAAAGAGTCAACCCTTTTCTTCAATTCGCTTTCATCCGTTGTATTGTTGACACGGTCTTTCAAAGGCGTCACAATTTTTAAAAGATTGCTTCGCCTAGTTTCCAAAGCAGCTTCAGTTCCTGGTTTATCTGGCAATTTCGAGAGAAGAGAATCATCGACCCTACCATCTTGGATATCCTCCCCAAGAAGTTTGATTAGTTGTTCGTACCACAAGTCAATGATGTGTATTACTTGCTCGTTAGATTCATAACGTGCTTGGACCTCCTTGTAATCTTGGAGCAAATTTTGGTATTTTTCCTTATATATTGACATTTGCCTCCATATTGCTTCTTTTTTGAAGTACACCACATCACTCTGAGTAAGTGGTCCATCATCCGAGAGTTCGTTAAGAGGCTTGTGCTTCTTAGTGGTGTTCTCTAAATCTTCATGGCCGATTTGCCGTTTCCTTTCAATCTCTTCACTCATGATCTCTTTTCTATATCTATGTCTTTCAGGTATGGTCGTTCAGTTTCTTCAACCCCTGATAAAGTAAAACCGAAAAAATTAAGACCTAATGACGTGAACCACTTCTATATATTAATCTAGGCCAGTAAGGCTCAGGTGTGATTTCGTCTGAACACAGTCACTCTAAGCGCTTTCAGTACTTTCACAATTTACTTCGTGAAGAAAAATAAGAGCGTTCTTTTAGAAAAAAACGAGAACGTCTCTTTCCAGCCATTTTTCCCGTGTACACGACCTATCAGGGACTAAAGGTCAAAGGTTGGAATGGTTCCCAATAACCAGTGAAGGGAAAAACGAATCTCTGACATGAATGTTAGTGCCTAAGGGTAAAGCCATAGGTAACAAGAATTCAGAAGTTAGTTTAATAAATTTACCCCTTCCGATGATTTCCCGCTATTTCTTGCATACTTTTTTTGAAATAACATTTTAAACCTAAAGAGGAACTCTCTGTAAGTACTACAGAGCTTTATGTCCTATTGGTCTTCTGAGCATAACTGTTATATAGCAAATGAATGAGACTAGTGCTGTTTGGATGGAGTATCGTTGGGGAGAGCGGGAGTACAGAGTAAAGTGAAAACTTACGTATGTACAGGTTGCCTACGCGCCCAAACACACAGGACATCGAAGCACATGTAGTACATAGCCTTCCCAGTTTTGCTAATAACGATTGAATGACAATGTTAGTTCAGTTGTTTTTTGTATTGCTCACTATATTCCAGGGCATTTCAGCTGTGAAGGAAAATGTCTTCAAGTCGTGTGATCAGTCGGGATTTTGCCATAGGAACAGGGCGTTTGCCAAAAGCGTTGGTGCTAATGGATCATTTAAATCACAGTATTCCATAGATTCTAAATCAATTACGATTGATGAATCAATCCCTGGATTTTTTGTGAGAGGATATGTTTTGAAAGACTTACCTCGATTAAATGATACTAGAATCGAACTTCCATTTGAACTATCGATTTTGGAAGGTAACAATTTAAGATTTAGACTTGACGAAAAGCGAGACGTCAAAATCAAAAACATTAATTCAAGGCGTTATGATGAAGTCGAAAAATGGGCTTTTCGTACTTTCCCATTACCGTTTGAGGAGAGATCCGCTATACTGTTTGAAATGAAGGAAGATAGAATTAGCATTTCATATGGTCCAAATCACATTTACCGTGTCGAACTTTCCTTTTTCCCTATAAAATTGAGATTATATGTCAACGATATATTGGAAATGGTTACCAATGATAAACAATTTTTGAACTTTGAGCATTTTAGGGAAAAAGAATCAGCTGAAAAACATTTATCTGACCAGGAACTGGACTATAATATGTTTGGGGATACTTTTCCTGATTCAAAGAGGGACAAGTTACCATTAGGACCAGAGTCAATTGGCTTAGATTTTACGTTTAAAGGAATCAAGAACCTTTTTGGAATTCCAGAGCATGCAGATAGCTTAAAATTGAAGGATACTATAAAGTCGGATCCTTACAGACTATTTAATGTTGACATATTTGAGTACGATGTTGACTCCCGTTTTCCTATGTATGGGTCAATTCCATTGCTAACGGCGTTTAAACCTGGTATTTCTATTGGTGTGTTTTGGGTAAACGCAGCCGATACGTTTGTCGATCTTGATTTAGAGTCGTCCAAAAAGGACTCTAACGTTCATTGGATGTCTGAGAGTGGCATCTTAGATTTTATTGTCTCGATAGGAACAGATCCTGCCGATATAAACGAAAAATATGGAGTCATTACTGGATTTCCTCAGTTGCCTCAACTATTTTCTTTGGGATATCATCAATGTAGATGGAATTATAATGATGAAAGTGACGTTCTAGAAATAAATGACTTGTTTGACGAGCATCAAATTCCCTATGACACGATATGGCTTGATGTCGAGTACACTGACGCTAGAAAGTACTTCACATGGAATCCTGATAACTTCCCAAACCCCGAAAGAATGTTGAAAGAACTAGACCACACAGGTAGAAACATGGTGATTATTATTGATCCACATTTGAAAATAAACTACGAAGTCAGTGATTTCGTTGCTGAAAACCAAATTGGAATGAATGATCATAGTAACAAGACCTTTCATGCTCATTGTTGGCCAGGTGAGTCAGTATGGATTGATACACTTAACCCAAATAGCCAAAAATATTGGGATGAACTCCATGCATTGAAAGAGGGAACCTGTTTAAGTGAATCTGATAATATATATTTGTGGAATGATATGAGTGAACCATCGGTTTTTGATGGACCTGAGACTTCTGCACCAAAAGATAATATCCACTATGGCGGGTGGGAGCATAGATCTATTCATAATCTTAATGGTTTAACTTTCCACGAGACAACATACAAATCAATGACAAAGCGCTTGAAGTCCAAGGAAAGACAAAGACCTTTTATCTTGACTAGATCTTATTTCGCAGGTTCTCAAAGAACGGCCGCAATGTGGACAGGAGATAACATGTCGAAGTGGGAGTATTTGAAAATATCTATTCCTATGGTTTTGACGTCAAATGTGGTCAACATGCCTTTTGCTGGAGCTGATGTTGGCGGTTTCTTTGGCGATCCATCTGAGGAGCTTCTCACTAGGTGGTATCAAACAGGTATTTGGTATCCATTCTTCAGGGCTCATGCACACATAGATACCCGTAGAAGAGAACCATGGGTTCCAGGAGACCCGTACACATCTATCATTCGTCATGCAATTAGATTGAGATACTCATTATTGCCTGTCTTTTACACCGCTTTTCATGATGCAAATACTAAGGGAAGCCCAATCATAAAACCAATATTCTACGAAAATCCTGAAAATATTGATGCATATTCAGTTGATGATGAGTTTCTCTTGGGTGATTCTGGTATTTTGATAAAACCGGTTACTGACGAAAATGCAAAGACTATCTCAATATATCTTCCTGATAATCAGATTTATTATTCTTATACAAGTGGTGTTCTTTCTTCGAAAAGTTACCAGCTTTCGAAACCAGGTTACGTTGTCGAAACAGTATCTCTTTCTGACTTACCAATGCTAGTGAAAGGTGGTTCAATATTTGCTAGAAAAATGAGATACAGAAGATCTACAAAACTCATGGATAAGGATCCTTACACTTTAACTGTTGTTCTTGATAAGAAGAATACAGCAAGAGGTTCCTTGTACATTGACGATGGTGTATCATTCAAGAATTTGGAGGGTGAGTTTATAGAGGTTGAATTTGAAGCCAAGAAAGGCGAGCTACATGCTAAAGTTTCGGCACCAAACCCAAACTATTTGAATAAGTTAAGCAGCATCAAAATCGAGAAAATATTGATAGCTTCTGAAAGACCAATTCATTCCGCTAAAATAGAACAGGCCGGTCAACTGGTCACCCAAAAAATTGACAAGACCGATAAGATTCATGTAATCAAAAGGCCACAGTTGCTCGTTGCTTCTGATTGGAGAATTAGATTTGAAACAGATTCAAATACTTATGATGAGCTTTAAAAATGAAAACGACATTAATATCATCGAAAACAATGTAAGGCAAACTTATTGCTTAAGTAAGCATATACTTTGGTTTGCGCGCTGATCAATAAGTTGTTCCAGGCCTTATGTAATCGCTTAAGGCGTAGCCGCGAATGAATGTCGCTATTCTGGCCAATTTAGACCATTTTAGCATTTGTCCACAAGCTATGCAGGGTCCACCCAAAGGAATAATGATATGCTCTGAGGCATTGTCCAAGAAATTGCTACCTAAACAAGTCAAGTGATATGTTTGATAACAATAGTAACACGTACCAATCAATGGAAAGCCTCTTCCTTTGACATAATCCGATATACCTTGAAAACTTTGCAGCTGCACATCATCTGGTAATATTCCTAAAATATATGATTTGCATATATAACAACTCAACGAATGGAATAGTATTTGTTTCTTGCATTTTTCAAAATAACTCGCTTCTTCAATATCACCAATAGGCATGCCAAGATTGTCTAATTGTAAATTGTCATCTTTTCCATTAATTTGGTTTAAAGTGTAGTCACTCTTTTGAATTTCGGTTTCAAAGTCTTCAGCCTTCAAATCCAAGGAGTTACCCGAATTCATATTTGAAGAGGGCCCTTCACTATCAGCGCCGTTTTGTGAATCACCTTTGCCCAGCTTCCCCGTTTCCTTTATGCAATCGGCAATGCGCATTCGCTCAGCCTTTGAGACAAAAAATCCATCAAAAGAGCAGAATTGAACATCGCCATGCAGTGAAATTTCTACTTGAAACTTGTTTGTAGTCCACACATCGTAAGCATGCCGCTCAAAGAATACAACATTGAGATTCATGCGTCGGAAATAAGTGGATTCTAGCAATAGTCTAATGGATGCTAATTTTTGAGGTAAATATCTAAGTGATTGTTTACTACAACATCTTTCATGCTCTTTAATATGTCGAGTTTCGTAAGCATGTTGTAACAGATGCTCAAACTGTAATGCTGAAATACGTGATGGAAACCCATGTACTATTGTTATCATTTTCCAGGGTCTGAAGCCATCTCTTTTCGTCCTATACGCACCCCCTCTTTTGAGAATGCCGTTATGCTGTCTTAGTCTTCTCACTGGATCAGGTGTTGACCCAACGTAGAGTGATTTGGGTTTAGGCTCAGATTGTAGAAGATATACCCCATAGAATTGTGGATGAATGTATACATTTGGTAACCTGTAATCTTCACTATCTCCAGAATGGATCATATCCCCGGCAATTCACATTTTTGATGAAGACGCCTCGAGGATTTCACCGGTTTCTATATATAACTGCCCTTTTGTGATGACTTCTATACTGATTTAGGTAATTCATATACAGGATAATTGAGTACGAAAGCGCCTAAGGTTGATATTAGCATGACGGAGAAAAAAAAAAGTTACGACATAATATTTAATATCTTAAGAATTATTATCCTAGCAGGTTAAAATTCATGTATTTATTGATCTCTCACAGTTAGTGCGTAGGGATAAGGCCAGAATAATAGCAAATTTGTTTGATTTAGTCTTTTTTCAATTCATTATTTTATTCTGGAGAGTTTTTTTTTTGATTTGTGTCTCATTAGAAGGTAGACATCACATTGGAGGACACTATATACGGCAGTTCAATTCTTGAAGTATCAAAGTGGTCATATAAGTATAAACTGGGTAGTACCGGGTCTTTTAGATTAATAAAAGGTATCGGAAGTAATAAGTATACTGGAAATAGAGGAAGAAAGGACAAGACTGGAGCATAATGTCTAACTCGGCTATAAAGGCGGAAGATGGAGTTCATGGTCCTACTGGCAGTTCTAATCAAAGTGGCTCGAATGATTTCGTGAAAAAGTTGTTCCAAATGCTCAAAGAAGATTCTTACAAAGATATCGTAAGATGGACGACTAATGGAGATAGCTTTGTCGTACTCAATACTAATGAGTTTACGAAAGAAATACTACCGCGTCACTTCAAGCATAGTAACTTTGCCAGTTTTGTTAGGCAGTTGAATAAATACGATTTCCATAAAGTCAAGATACCTAATGAAGAGAAGCAAAATTATCAATATGGAGAAGATGCCTGGGAATTTAAACATCCAGATTTTAGAATGAATGACCACGAATCCCTAGAGAATATTAAAAGAAAGGGTCCTAGTGCAAAGAAAAGTTTGAACTCAAATGACGGTGGCAGTGGTATGCTTTCATATACCACAGCGCAAATGCACCACATGAGAGAATCCATTGAGCTTTTGAAGACAGAAAATAAACAGCTCCACAATGACATGAATATTTTGCAAAACAAGTACAAAACACTTATTGACAAAATAGTCTCGATAAACAACGTAAATGAAAGAAGCTATAGATCAATGAACCTATTGGTTAATAGTTTGGTGCATGCAGGTATCAAGGTACCACCTTTGGACTTTCCGAGCCCAGGTCCTTTGAATATTTCATCTGCTACTTCTCAGCCTCTGGGATCAGGAACACCAGGTATGGGACCAGGTTCGGCTGCTACCTCCGGTCCCTCCGCTACGACTAATCAACGACCGCACGCACCTACGCATTCACATACCCATTCACATTCAGGATCATTAGGGAGCATCTCACCACCCAGTAATCGGTCTTTGGGCGGCTCAAACTACGAGCAGCCATATATGGGACAGCCCTTACAGCCTCCTATGCCGATACATTCAAGGACACAATCAGGGGATATGAATGCGAAACCCCATTCACCAAGACAAATGGCTCATGCTACGAATCCAGATTCTCCTTTGGTTAATGCAAGTTCTTTCCATGGTGATCCAAGGCGTTCTTCAAATGAAGTTTCTGCTGAGATCATTACAACCACATCTGTTACTAATCCAAAATTTCATGTATTATTAGTGGAAGATGATAATGTGTGTATTCAGTTATGTCGGAAATTTTTGGTAAAGTATGGATGTCAGGTAACTGTCGTTACTGACGGATTGAATGCAATTTCAACAGTAGAACATACTAAGTATGATTTGGTTTTGATGGATATTGTAATGCCCAATTTAGATGGAGCCACTGCAACTAGCGTAATACGATCGTTTGATACAAGAACTCCGATAATTGCTATGACAGGGAATATCGAAGATAACGATCTTGTAACATATTTACAGAATGGTATGTCAGATATATTGGCTAAACCATTCACGAAGGATGATTTGTATTCTATTCTTAGCAAGCATCTTTTGGCCGCCAGCCAAAAGAGTGATGTCTCTCCGTTACAGGGTCCGCCTCAGGAGACGTTGACGCTACCTCAGGATCATGATAAGCAACTATCTTCTGTTCAGCAGGAGATGGACCAGAGCTCTAACGATGACGAACAATTATTAAAGAAGCAGAGGCTACAGTGACAAGGTATAAAAGTAAAAGTATGTATTTAATCTCGACATAAAACGTTGACCGTACGTCACCGTAGTTAAAAGACAATTTGCGGGATTTAGTCCATGTAGTTATTGATCATAATACATTATATCATTTTAGCTCTACTGAATGAAATGCCATATCACTGAATGCATTTTCCCATTCGCCCTTGAGGCTCGAGAACTTGGTTATTTCTAACTTGTTTGCATAGCAATTATCGAAGTCATGGGGTATGACAGCTTCTGAATAAACATTTCTGTGTTTTCTATTTCTTTTTTTTTTCAGAACTACATTAGAAAAAGAATTCAATGATCTCTTTGTATCTTGTTCTGGGATTAAGGCGATCAAAGTAGACAACGTTGGATATTTTTCATGAAGTTGTACTTTAGCTAATCTTTCAGTATGTGACACCAAGTCATTAGCTAGAATATATTTTGGAGAATATGTTTTCATCAACTCCTCTGTTAGTTCAAGTGTTGCGTGCGGAAGGTACAACAAATGCCTTGTGGCATCAAAGTCAGGCTTGTCTTCAATTCTATGCCTTTGGTCTTCTATCAAGAATCGATCTTGATCATTAAAGATTGGATCGTAGAACGCAATTGACTCTGGTACAATACTTAAAGAATGACCCAATTCTTGGATAAAGGCTAACTGATACAATGCATCTCTACTAGAAGTTGGTGATCCCAATGCTAGGCACCATATCTTGTTGATGTCTTGCAATGAGGAGACTATGGCCCATAGCTGTTTAAAAAAAGAAGAATTTTTCACTTTGGAGCGGAACACTTCAAGTTTGAGAACCGTCCGCTTGAACTCGAGTACTTCTTCATGACAGCTATCTCCCATAGAGATAAGTTTTTCAAGTACCAATTTTACCAATCGCGTGTAATGAACTGCAAAAATATTCTGGGAAAAAGAGATTAATATGCACACACACTCAACAGCAAACAACTCAATCATAAGCGTCGGCTTGGAAATGATACATTGGCATTATAACATAGAAAGCAGATCAGTGGTGTGTATTAATGTCCTTGCAATATGAACAACCATTTGAACGTTGTTTATCAACCTTGTCATAGTCTCCAAGTTCTAATGACTGCCGATGAGCACATGGTTTTCCGAGTAGTGTGCATACATTAAAGATCTTTGTGTAATTTAATCCGTTTAGCTCGAAAATTTTAAGGAGAACTTCTCATGTTAGAACGTTAGAGGCAAATCTACATTCTAAATTCGGTTGGCTGAAATAACATTCTTGTGAAAAGAATTTCTAGTCCTTGGAACAAAAGTGACTAACGAATTGACTTCTGATAATACATATGTTTTAAGGGGGATCCAGACGGATTGCAACATAGATATGCGGAAGTGTAAGGTTTTCGTGGGGTCATCTCACAAGGTATTGGGAAACTTGGTATGTGAAAGGTTGGGAATTTCTCCTGCCCCCTGTACGCTTAAAAAGTTTTCTAATGGTGAAACGTCTGTGCAAATAGGCGTTTCTGTGAGAGATGAAGATGTCTATATCATTCAGTCGGGATCTCCGACGGTCAATGACCACATTATGGAACTTTTGATTTTGATTTCTGCGTGTAGGGGTGGATCAGCTTCGAAGATAACAGCTGTTATTCCACAGTTCCCCTATTCAAAGCAGTCTAAAATGAAGAAACATAGAGGTGCAATTACTGCGAGAATGTTGGCAAATTTGTTGATTATGGCAGGTGCTGACCACGTTGTTTCTATGGATTTGCATGCATCTCAAATGCAAGGATTTTTCACGAAGCCTGTTGACAACTTATATGGAGCACCTACCCTTGCAAGATGGATCCGCCATAATATCCCTGACTGGGAGAATGCGGTTGTCGTCTCCAAGAATCCTGGTGGTACAAAGCGTGTTACAGCTTTAGCTGATTCTTTGAAAATAAACTTTGCCATGATCCACACTGATAGAAGAAGAACAAAGGACGCTTACTCTGGAAGAAAGAAAAAGACATTGAAGGCAACAAATGAAGTTGAAGATGAAGAGGTAATTATCCCAGAATTACAAACCGCCAGAATAGTTAAAGGTCATGTGGTGGACGACGATTATCCTGAAGCGATGGTTTCCCAAACGAACGGAAAATTAAACAACTCATCTATTAACGAAAGTGATGCCTTGGGTGGAACTTATGATGCAAGCAATAGCGATGACGAAGATGAGCCTGTAAATGAAGAAAAGCTTATCACATTAGTTGGCGATGTCAATGACAAAGTTGCCATTATTCTTGACGATATGATCGATAAACCTAACTCATTTATTGCAGCTGCTGAACATTTGAGGATGAACTGTGGAGCGAAGGCCGTCTACGTTCTTGGTACTCATGGTATTTTCACTGATAATTGTTTGGAAGCATTGACTGACTCCAAATGTATTGACAAAATCGTTGTCACAAATACATATCCCATTAGTGAAAAGCACATAAAGGGTGATTGTAAACTCGAGGTCATCGATGTCTCTCCAATTTTTGCAGAGTGCATCAGAAGAGACCATTTTGGTGAATCCATCTCGGTTCTCTTTGACTCGTTGGCCGCTATAGAATAGGCATCTTTTTTTCATATCGAATGGCATGCTCGTGCATCCGAGTGAATATGGCTATTATAGAAGAGAGTATTACTACTGTCAAGCATTTTATTTTTATTATCATGATAGTCTACGTTCCAGTGGCTTTCATGCTTATGTGTAGAATCGTCAACCAGTGATGCAGTCAACGGATTGCAGGACATAGGCTCAATTAAATTTTTTTAATGGTCAGAGTTTATGGACTAACGGAGCGCTGGGATATCAATCTAAGTTCTCATAAGCACTTTCAGTCGGCCCGTACTTTTGTTTCGTGTCATCTTTGTGTATGAAGAGACACATTCTTTAATAAAGACTCTTAATAATTAAAAAGTAGGTTGAGAATATTGATGTACTCGTGTAATTTGTCCAAGCTTTCTTCGTTTTCTATTCTAGAAGACTACTGTAAACGTAATTAGCGTCTCTTAGCATCATTAGGTTTTGACTTTTGCTCCGCATGTGAGAGCAGAGGTACAAATTTGCTATTTGCACGTCTTACTCTTGAAATTGCTGAAAAAGAGATTTAATTGATCTAAATAAAGTCGATAAGCAAGCAGGTAGCTCCTTCTTTAATATAGTGCTAACTTTCAGCATGTCATATGATATGCATTCTTTACCCATACCGGTTCCGCGTTCTGACTCAAAGGTAGAAGAAACTATGCGAATGCAAGTTGATCAACCTGTTTCGCCACTTTCTCTTTCGGAACCTGGATCAACAACACAGCTGTCACCAGCAACAGTTAATGCTATTGCGTCGTTGGCTCCGATGTTGGATACTTACGCACCTAAAACATCTGCTGAAGAGTCACGTACTTTGCCTAGTCTGGAATCATCTAGTGAAATGATTTCTGAAAGCAGAAACGATAGGAGGACTTCTGTGTCTTTTAATGATAAATTGAAAAAGACTGTTTCAGGAACATCCTCGACATCACATAAGTCTCTTTCAATATCAAAAGAACCAGAGGGTCCTAAGTTACCTAAAATAGGGAAGATTGGTGTCTGTGCTATGGACTCCAAAGTGATGTCAAAACCATGTCGAAAAATCTTGAATCGTTTAATAGAGAATGGTGAATTCGAAACTGTCATTTTTGGCGATAAGGTGATCCTAGATGAAGCCGTAGAAAACTGGCCCACATGTGATTTCTTGATCAGTTTCTTCTCAACAGGATTTCCTTTAGATAAAGCTATTAAGTATGCCAATTACAGAAAACCCTACATTTTGAATGATTTGACGTTACAGAAAGCACTTTGGGATAGACGATTAGTACTTGCGATTTTGAATCACGGTGGGGTACCAACTCCCAAAAGGTTGGAAATCAGTAGGGATGGTGGTCCCCAGGTAGATGATTCATTAAGACTAAAATTACTTGAAATTGGAATGTCGGTGGAACAGTTTGAAAGACTAACTAATCAACCAGAACCTAATTGGGAGATGGCCGATGCTGATACTTTGAGAGTTGGCGATCAAGTTATAAAGAAGCCTTTTGTCGAAAAGCCGGTCGATGGCGAGAATCACAATGTTTTTATATATTATCCTAGTGCCACAGGTGGCGGAGGAAGACGTTTGTTCCGTAAGATTGGAAATAAGTCATCTGAATTTGACCCAAATCTTTCGAGTCCAAGGCTAGAGGGCTCTTTTATTTATGAGAAGTTTATGGATACTGATAATTTCGAAGATGTTAAGGCATATACCGTTGGGCAGAACTTTTGCCACGCTGAGACTAGAAAGTCGCCTGTTGTTGATGGGATTGTGAGACGTAATACTCATGGAAAAGAGATCAGATTTGTTACTCAACTTTCTGAAGTCGAAACTAACATGGCACGGAATGTTAGCAGGATTTTTCAGCAAACTATATGTGGATTTGACTTATTGAGGGTAAATGGCGAATCATACGTTATTGACGTAAATGGTTTTTCTTTTGTAAAAGATAATAATGAGTACTACGATGCATGCGCATCCATATTAAGAAATATGTTTCTTGAGGCTAAGAAGTCAAGAGACTTGTTGAAGACAACTATACCACAACTGTCTGTCAATAAAGGTCAATTTGAGGAGAAAGAACAAAAATGGGTTTTTAAAGGGATGGTATCTGTTATAAGGCATGCGGATAGAACTCCGAAGCAAAAGTTCAAATATTCATTTAGATCACCTTTATTCATCTCCCTTTTGAAAGGACACAGAGAAGAGGTGATAATTAGAGCTGTTGCAGATTTGCAAGTTATATTAGAGACAGTCAAAATTGCAGAAGAGAAACAACTAGAGGATCCCCAAAAACTACTGCAACTTCGTGGTGCCTTGGAGAAAAAGATTAACTTCCCGGGAACAAAGATTCAGCTAAAACCCTCTTTGAATAAAGATAACCCTGAAACTGTGGAAAAAGTGCAACTCATTTTGAAGTGGGGCGGAGAACCGACGCATTCTGCGAAGTATCAAGCCAGCGACGTTGGTGAACAACTCAGGCAAAATATTAAATTATTGAACCGCGAAGCTTTAAAGAATGTTAAGGTTTTCTCTTCATCTGAAAGAAGGGTCATAACTAGTGCGAGATTAGCCACAATGTCTTTGTTGGATCATGATGACATTCCAGACGAGTTCTTAATCATTCGAAAGGACTTGTTGGATGATTCAAATGCTGCTAAAGACTTGATGGACAAAGTCAAGAAGAAATTGAAACCACTTTTAAGACAAGGTGCCGAGGCGCCACCTCAGTTTACGTGGCCCCCTAAGATGCCTCAACCTTTTGAAGTGATCAAGAGAGTATGCCAATTGATGAATTTTCACAAGCAAATTATGGATTACAACTTTGAAACGAAGGATGTGGGTGACTTCCAAAAAAATTGGTGTTGCGGAGAGGACCCTTATCTTTTTAAAGAAAGATGGGATAAGTTATTTCAGGAGTTTACTACGGTGGAAAAAACTCATCCCTCAAAGATTTCCGAGCTTTATGATACAATGAAATATGACGCTTTACATAATCGCCAAATTTTACAGAAGGTATTTGCATTTGATCCTCATGACGAAAAGCTAATTAAGAGGTTGAAAACTTTTTGTGGTGATACCGTGAACTCTTCGGGGTTGGTTAGTGAATACCCTATTAATATCCTTGCCATGAACAATTTCCAAATTCCCAATGAAAGCAGTATGCCAAATTCTCAATCTGGGTCCAACTCGAGTTTGCAAAATTTTGTCTCAACTCCTGCGTCCGCAGGGTCATTGGGGTGGGTTATAAAAGGCGTCACTTCAAGTATCAATAAAACTCAACATAGTAACAATAGTGAGACATCTGACAAAATTGCAAATCCTTTTGACCATCCTACTTTTGCAAGGTTAAGAGAATTGTATCGTTTGTCGAAAGTCTTATTTGACTTTATTTGTCCACAGGAATATGGTATCACGGATGAAGACAAATTGGATATTGGACTTTTGACCTCTTTACCACTAGCAAAGCAGATCCTCTCAGATATTCAAGATATGAAAAAGCACGATACTGCAGCTGTGGTGAATTACTTTACAAAGGAATCACATATTTACACTTTGCTTAATATCATTTACGAGACTCACTTGCCCATGAAAATAGCAAGAAATGCTCTTCCTGAATTGGACTATCTTTCTCAAATTGTGTTCGAATTATATGAATGTGAAGACTCTAAAAGTCCATCAGGTAAAAAGCACTCTATAAGATTATCATTATCACCTGGCTGCCATACTCAGGACCCCTTAGATATTCAACTAGACGATGATCATTATATTGGATGTATCCCCAGGATCAGTTTAACTAGACATATGGATATTGATTTGGTCACGCTGAAATTAAAGTCAAGGTTTAACAGAGTCTCTTTACCAAAGAAATTTACTCCGGTAAACATTTCAAGTCCTTTAGCAACTGGAATTTAGGTTTTCAAAAACAATATCAATTTACAGTCAATTTACAGGTAGTTCTACAAATGTAAATTCAAAGTTTTTAATAGTCTTTCATTAACACAAATATATGTCATATAATCTCAAAGATACTTCAACATGAAACATTGTTCAGGCTGTCTGATAAGACTCCCAATTCTCAATGATTGACTTGAGTTTATCCGACTTGGTCAACTTGTATACTTCTTCAAAATATTCCTTGGTGACTTCAAATGGTTTTGCTGTAAGATTGGGAATATATTTACCAATTAAATCGTCGGGGCTAACTGAAGATTTGGGAACCTTCTTCTGCAAGAATCTTTGGAATGGCTTAACACCAGACATCAAGTACGAAGAATGGAATGGAACAGAAATACCCTTCAAAGGAATGACAGCAAATCCTCTCTCCAAATCAATTGGTTGTGGCTTTTCTAAAGACTTGGCCGAAACTTCGCTGATTATATCCTGCAAATGGGCTCTAACCTCATCTAAAGAAAGGGTTTCCTGAAGTTTCACCATATCAATTTTGTTCAATTTGATAACATTCAAGACGTTTGTTAAGGTATCCAAGGCCCTAAGATCACCAGCCGTGACGTATTGAGTATCTCCCACATTGTAGTTAACAATTTCCAACAACCATTTTGTCTGGCTTGAAATCTCATCAATTACAAAACGTAATGCTGCATCGTTAAACGTTGGGCTAACTCTAGTTGGGTTAACAGCACACATACCATAATTAGATCTTCCGGCATCGTCTCTTGGTACAGCAACTTGCATTGTCATACCACGGTAAAAAACAACATCAACTAATGACTCTATTGACATAACGTTAGCCAATGAAGACAAGGCAGAGTATTCACCCAATGAATGACCAGCAAAGCCAGCTTCAGTAACAACCAAGCCCTTGTGCTTCATATCTTCAAAAGCAGCCTTTTCCATCAACGTTAATGCTGGTTGAGTGAATTGAGTAGCAGACAATAGACCCGTATCAGAAACAAATGTATAGGATGTAGTAGAGTCATCGATAGTTGTGAATATTCTCTTCGTCTGAAGTTCTCCATTTTCTGCAATGGTTTCGAACATCATTGTAGTGTAATTGTCCCTGATTCTTCTACCCTTCTTGCCTCCAAAGTGAACAGTTAAAGTCTTTGGATTATTTTGGACGATGTCAAGTATGGAGAAACCATAGTTGTCAACAAAATGTTTATCAGCTCTATCCCAAACGTTCCTCGCTACTTCTGAGGATTTGTACAAATCCATTCCCATACCTTGCTCTTGCGAACCCTGGCCTGTGAACACATACGTCGTGGTAGGTTGTTCAATCTCAGCTTCTCCGGTAAGAACCGTCATATCGGACTCAATGTTCTTCGTCTCTACCTTTATGATTTTACGACCATTAATCATCCCAACATGTTGCATTGTGGTTTGTAAGACATCATTTGGTAAAACCATACCAACAAACGAACACTTGAATGCCCTTACTCTAGAGGCAAGGTTATTCGCAGCCCATAACTCGACTAAGCCCCTTACAGAGGCGGAAGAGTACATGCCGTGAGTGATAGTTCCTGGAAGCTTTGCGTAAGCTGCAAAGACTCTAGAAACATGGATCGCATTATAATCACCTGACACCTTTGCATAAGGCTCATTTGTACCAGGTGCCTTCGTAGTCAATTCTTCCCCGGAGGAGATAGGAATACTATCCTCAAACATCACAGCTTGCTCAATAGTAGTACCATGTCTTTCTAGGTAGTCTATAACTGGGTTACCATGTGACCTTCCAGCTTCGTAGTTGATACGACCAACCTGGATAATTTCCTTAGTCGGCAATTCGAGGTACGCCTTACCAGTGGTTTTTAAAGAAGAGTAAACATCACTTGACTTAAATTTATACGTGGATTCACACCTAAAAGTCAAAACACGGCCAAGCAAATCAACCTCCTTTTCTAGTTCAAACCATTCCTTGGATCTCAAAATTGCAAGGTCCTTAGGTGACTTGAAGGCGACCTCATAGGGAGTCTCTTTCACTTTCTGGAAAGTGTTCTCAAAATCAGTATATTTTCCACGGTACAAGAACTCTGACGATACCTCCATCACAGCTTCACCTTGGCGGTAAATCGTTCCAACAACTTCTACAAGCTTACCAGAGGGCAGTATTGAAACTCCTTTTATTGCTGCAGCAGAGCTCACTTCGTCACCTTCCTTTAATAAAGAAGCGCCCGGGATTATTCTGTAACCGTTCGATAAGTGAACAAGTTTTAAGAGGTCGCCATCAACTGACTTTGGGAAAATTGCCTTCATAATAGCCTTCCAACCGATAACGATTGCGAAATCCATCGGAGCAAACATCTCTTTACCCCTTCTAAAAGAGAAGGCCTCACACTTGTTACCGATCGCATGGGTGAACTCGGAGATGCCCTGTCTAGTAATAGTCATAGCACCACCTGCAATAGGTTTTTGGACATCGATTGCCAAGTCAAAGGGAACATCCGAACCAAACCATAATTTCCAATAAAACTCCTTAATTCTTCTATTTCTATCTTCCATAACCTCTAAAATTGGAGCGAACCCATCATTAGGATTGAATTTAAATAAGAAGGGTAATTCAACAGGCTTCAGATCTGCAGTTCTATGTTCAATTAGTGATGCTTGAATGATATCTTTACCAGCTAACTCCAATCTGACTATGGGCTTCAAAATTCCATGCAAAGGTTCAAATAGCTCAATCTTGTCACTCTTTTCAACAATAACATTTGGAGCAGGTGCCAACAAATCCTTCAATGGATTAGAGATGTGATTCTTACCTTGCACAACTCTTTGTGTTGTAATAAAGGCATGCAACCAGCTACGTTTATCCCCAGCTAACAATTCAAACCATTTCTTCTTCGAGGGCAAAGACGATCCTATCTTGAAAATGGTCTTCGGACCGGACTTTTCAATTGTGACATTGGAAACGGATGCAACAGATACCGGCTCCTCACCTCCAAAGTATTCCACAACAGGGATCTCGGAATCGTTAGAATTGTAATCATCTTTGAATAACCTTGCTATATGTCCATCGTGGACAGAATCCAAAATATCTTTGATGGGCTCATCCACCTTGTTAGTGAATTGAGCAGCAACTGGGCCATGTAATATACACGTTCTTTGGACATCTTCACCGACGACTGCCTCCAAATCCTCAGATTGCCACAATGAATCCTTTTTAAAGTAGAATTCAAATTTTTCATTTAAGACTGGGACAAAAGGAACAGGTTTTTGACCCAGTCTAGAACACATCAAGAAGAAATCACAATCTTCCTCAGTGATAAGTTGGGATCTAGCTTCTGGGAGTTTTTCGAAGAAAGACTTAGTAAATTCATCGGGTTCGTTGTTTAATTGACTGAAGCTTTGAATATAGGAGCTGCTCTCTTGGGAAAATCTTTCTTCCACTCTTCTCAAAAAGTCAACATAGAAATTTCTTAAAGATGTATCAATCCAACGATGAGATTTAGAGACATACATCAATTCAACAAGCCTATGAGCCACTTCTGCATAAGTCATGTCTTCCAAATCACAGGCTCCTTTATCATTTCTAGGGAACCAAGGCTTTTGAAAGTCCTTGTTCAATCTCGAAATTATATAATGCTTCTTCTTGGTTATGGCCTCCAAGAACTTATTCTTTGGCAAAGAAAAAATGGTGTCATCTAACTCTTTCCAGAGCATTACACCCCTGGTTGCCAACTTATGAATTGGCTCTCCCATCTCTGACTTCACTGTTATAATACCACCTGTAGGCTTTTTGTATGTTTCCTCCCATTTCAGGTTCGGAACACCAGGTGACGCAGCAATGGCCCTCTTAGCTTCCAACGAAGTACGGGCCTCTTTTGCAATCATCACTCTAGAGCCAAATAATAGACCATCGAAAGGCATTGGAGGGTAGTTGAAGTTTTTGGACCACTTACCAGTTAAATAAGGATAAGTATCCTCATCTGAACCGAAGCCTGAGCCTGCGATCAAGATTATGTTGGAACACCTTCTGATCTTAGAGTACATCTGCAATATTGGTTGATGGAAATCTTCAAAAGAATGGTGACCTCCACCTCTTCCACCAGTCCATTGCAAAAGAATCGGGAAATTAGGATGTGCCTTAGCAATGGCAATACATTGATGAATGGCATCAACAGATCCAGGCTTTAAGCCTAAACTAGTCAACCCCAATTCCTCGATATACTCAGTCGCAACTTCAATGGACGGCACGCCAGCCCCAATTGACATCGATTGAATGGGGAAGCCTCTCTCTCTCAAATCCTTAATTAAAGGAATACCCCATTGCAACATCCTTGGGTTTACATAGATCAAGTTAATACCAATACCTGATCCTGGAGGAATCTTGCTAACTACCTCATTTAAGCTTGCCTCCATCGTTTTAGGATCGAAATATCCACCTCCAGCTAATTCAATGTGATAGCCAGCATTTATGGTGGCAGCAACAATTTCAGGGCTCACAGTTGTAGGGGTCATCCCTGGAACCATCAAAGGGGCCCTGCCTAAAAGCCTAGAGAATTTTGTGTCGACGTACTTTTTACCTTGTTTAGTTTTAGTTAACTTCGGTTTATACTCATGCAACCAATTAGGTGCCCATTTCACGGAATTTGGCCTTACATCAAATATTTCTTGCTTAAAACCAAATTCGTCATCAATACTAGAATCTAAAGCACCGGCGATTATGACTCTGGTACCTGTACCATCTTTGTTTCTGTGAGTTAACACACCGAGACCAGAAATTCCACCAGGACCGAAATCTAAAAGATGGGTTGATTCAAAGGCGGTTGCAAGCTCCCAATTGACTCTAAGCTTTGTAATACATTCAATCATTGTTGGAATGATTGAGTTGTCAGCGGATTTGAAGTTTTGGAGATTTTCGCCATTATAGGTATCATAAACGGGAATCTTAATGTCATGAGAACTGAAATGAACATTGGCACCTTCCAAATCTTTGATTATGATATCAGTAGCAGGTTCCAATAAGTGGGAATGGAAAGGGGCAAAGATTGGTAAGAATCTATTGGCAAACTTGAGTTTTCTCTGACTGTAAGGAACTCTAGTTTGATCTAAACCTGAAGCGGCTTTGTGGTTTCTTAATGTAAGATTGAAACCAAATAATGACTCAGGTGGTCCTGAAATCACTAAATTTCTGGCACCATTGAGTAATGAGATAGAAATATGTTTCTCTTCTGGCAAGTGCTTGTTCGTCTCTTGAATAAACTTCTCAACCTCTTCAATTCCTAAATCTCTGACAGATAACATAGGAGAAGGTGATCCTTCGCCATTATTCAACGAATCTTGCAACATGGTAGGTGGCAAAGTACTACTTGGATAGGTCATTAAACTTCTGGTGCCAATAAAGAACAAAGTGGTAACAGCTTTCATACCATTTTCAATGAAAGAGTCCCAAGAATCTGAAGCTGCGATTGCCACCGCAGTAACCAAGCCTTGAGAATGACCAGTAGTTCCGCTCAAGTACTTCCCGAATTCACCTGGATCTTGGCCCAAAACTTTGCAAGTAACCTGGTAATGACATAATTGAATAACACATATCAAGGGACAACTTACTGGTACCGAAAGAAGATATTGAGAATCAGGAGTTGAGTCCCTATTTTCTAGCCATGTCAAAATATCGAGACCTTGGGTATATATCTTATCGACATTATCTGTTGTGTTGACCAATTCATTAAGTGTCTTTGCAACTTTTTCAATTAAATCATAAATCAAACCATGGTATGTCTCGTATAAGTCTCTTAATTCTTCGAAGTAGTCGTCTATGTTTCCTTGACCCCCAAAGATAGCTGAAATCTTGGCGATCTTTTCAGGAGAATTACCCTCACTTATGACTGCCTGACTCAACAAATCAGATTCCACTTTATTTACACTAGCGTCTGCCTCAATCAAAGCCTTGAAGTAATTTTTTATTAACTCTTTGGATTTTGGTAATGTTGTCGGACACTCATCGTCCGCGGCAATGTTAGCAGCAAAAGAGTGAATATCTAAGTTCGATAAAAACCTAGATTGAAAGTCCAATAAGACTAAGTTTAGTATTTCCTTCATTTGATTCACTCCATCGTTGCTTTCTTCTGACTTTGATAAATCTGCAATAAAGCCCAAAAATTTTGCAGAAAGCTCAGCAGGTGTTGAAGGCTCATCATCACCAGCATAGCCTTCAGTTGGATCTGGCAAAGTCTTGATGAATTGTTCTTTTACCTGGGAGAAGTTAAAAAACAACTGGGTAGGTACTAAAAGTATATACTCAATTGTATCATGATACAATGAAAATTGACGGTAGCCTGTACTCATGATAAATTACTGTGTAATATGAATAATGTAAGCTTTGCGGGTATCACTCAAGCTTTCGTAGTTGTACCTTATCTGTCTATATGCTATCCCACCGGATCTAGTTTGCCCAGTCCTCTTTAAAGAATTTTAGAAATTAATTTTGCTAGTATATTCTTACAGTACAAATGCGTCTCTATATAGTATAAGCTTAAATGGTCTAAATGATGGGTCGCGGAGTTTGATGGGTGTGTAAGGTGGTTGCAAACTCTTTTTGGCGACCCCAAAAAAAATGTTGTTGGCTGATTATATAATTTTTTTCTACTGCCCCAAATTTAGTGCAGACCTTGAGCCCGAAATATCTATACACAGTATGTTTGGAGTAAACGTCAGACGTCCGAAAGATGAGTTGGGCTTTAGAGGAAGCAGATGCTTCGCAAACTGGAACAGTAGATTATGGAGAGCGTGATGTACTTTGGCTGCAACGCTATCAGAAGGTTTCATCGTACATTGGTTAGGGTGCTTATGTCGGTCGTCATCTGAGTGTCCCCATTACAATTCTTCTGATTGGCTTTGGCTCAACACACTCGCCACTTACTTCAGCCCGTTATTTCCAAGGTGTGATCGGGCCCGTATTCTACCCAGCAAGTATGTGCTAATCTGCAGAATGCACAACAAATTCTCTCTGAAACCTTCATTCCTGTATATAATATGTGGGTCGCATTTGTGAACTTCAAGAGACTTCTGTTTTCCTATGATCTATATCGTTGATTTTGTTACTATATGGTTGTTAATATCTATTTATATTTCTTAGCCAAGGCCCTGTAGGCTGGACCTATTCTGATAAATGTGTGCAATTATCTCATCGACAGATTGATATCTAGCTACTCTTTCTTCCGGGCAAGACCCACAGTTTCTTAGAAGCATTTGAGAAATCCCTCACTATAATTTCACACTTTACTTCCTTACATAAGTTTAATTGAAGATTTGCCGGGAGACGCTTGAGAAGCTCTAATCCGCTACTTCTTTCGAGTGCCTCGGGTGGAACCTGAAAAGACGTTAATGGTGTAGTATTGGGGATACGTTGGTTTGGAAGAACAAATGCTCCAACTACAACCTTGTTCAGGTTTGTTGACTCACCAACAATAAGTTTGAAGAAATGAGTTGGGACCGCAACACTTGGGGGAGAACCAATTACTTCGTATGACACGACATACTTGTCATCAGCAGTCTTCCTAGGTAAATACAATGGGCCTGTCATGACGCGTACACTATCATATTTGTTTGTTAGTCTTCGGACGAAATCTTCGAGGTGTGCCCAGTAATCTCTATTGAAACCTTCACCCACTTGTGGAGACATGTTGGTTAAGTAGAATGTTTCGTCCATTGCCTGTTGCGAGAATTTTGCATCAGCGGCAGGGGCGTTATGTCCTCTATCGTAACCGCTCCTGAAAAAATCCTTTAACTTATTCCTGAATATCTCAGGTACGGTTTCATCTTCTTTGAAAACAGAATGCCTGCGATCCACATTTCCAAGGTTTTTAATAGAATCTTTGGTAATATGCTCTAAAACCCAATATGGGTTCTTGGTCTGGCGGTTGTAGCAACTGACGAATTCCTCACTGTTTCTGATATCATGAAGTGGGCCAGGAAAACCGTATTTATAAAACCCTGTAGGACTCACAGTCGAAACAGCTTTATCAGAGGATAAAGTCCCAGAGCCAGGAGGCCTGTAGGAGACATCACTAGCGCGTTCAATTGGGCCAGTGGTCTTGGAGCCTTTTGACTTACCATAGTAATAAGAAACAATCCCTACAGAGCTCGACAATCCTAATGTAATGGCCAAAGTCTTATTATAAGCAGATCGTATACTCATCGTTTCCTACCGTAGTCAGTTTTTATTTTTTCTTTTACTAGAATCGCATTTCGATGTACTAGCTTCAAAATGTCGCGTAGGAGTAACAGAAAATATATTAAGAAAGGTCTATCCAGGGTTTCAATGATTGCACCTAAGTGACACCTTTAACGAATGTTTAGCGGAAGGACTGCATTGTGTACTCGAAGCTTCACTAAGACTATGTCTCCACTTTTGAAGATACACCAAGTTTTCATCCTATGTGAAATGTGAAAACTACCACCTTTCAATTTCTATATTTAATGTATAAAAGGGTGGAATAGACCGCGAGGATCACCTTCTCCCCCCCCCCCCCCCCCACACCAACGAAATAAACTACCTATTTACCCCTACATAAGGAACTCTTTTGGATTGATAGAGGACATATTGCAAGGCTCAAAACTCAATTGCACCAAATCTCATAGGCTTGATTGTAACCTCGAGGTTCTTATCATAGAATTGTTACGTGAATTGAAACAGGCACGATGGAATAGTCTTAACTTATTCTTGGTTGGTAGGCAACGACATAAGCTGCAGAGTAACAGAACTTCTTCTTACTAAATTTCATAAGGAATATACATCGGTGCACTTCTTCTAGCTTTTTCCCTTCTTGTTAGTTTAAGATTAATTAAAATCGTTTGGCTGCTCAACATAACTAGATGTTAACACTAAAAGAAAATCGCCAATTATGTTACATTAAGGTAGCGGGTTGTAGATTTTCATTTTGACGCGGCCCCCCTGACGCCGAACAATAAAAATTCCGCAAGGTAACAGTTCTCGCGTTAGCAAATTTAATGTATGTAAGTTTACAGGATTGCAAAAGTGTTGAAACAAATTAAATGCTAGTCTTTTTGAATTGAGCGTTGTTCTATGCGCATTCTCGTTATCTTTTTTTCAATGTCATATCCGGCATATACGGTCAGGTGCAATATAGCGTGCCGCAAAAAAGTTTTGTCGTATTGGAGATACAATAGTGTACCAACATATGCTAGTTTAAATTGACTCGAATATGTAATACTTTCAAAAAAAAAAAATAGATAAGTAATGAATTATGCATAGGTTGAACGCGAAAGAAGGAATTTGCCGCCCATTCCCAAGGCATGTCAGGGAATGTCAAAACCAAAGACTCCTTTTTTGCATCAAGAGGTTCTATTTCTCTTAACTATAAATATGTGTATTGTATCCCAGTCTGTCTTTCACATCTACATCTATAAAATAACAATTTTTTGAATCAGATATTTATCTACAATGCCCTTCCTATATAAATTAATCTCCGCTTTGACCCTATCGGTAACGGTAAAGGCTTTGGCAGTTCCCGGTTTGGAGAAAAGATCCAATTCCACGGGATATTTAACAGTTGACTTCAGAAGAGCAAATGTGAATTCAAGTGACAGCGGGGGACAGGGTACAACAGGATCATCAGCTGCTGCAAATAGCGGTGGTAGTGAAATTCCATATACTATTTCAAACCAAGCGAAGGCCTATCTTATTGACTTAAAGGTAGGCTCTGATAAGCAGAATATTTCTCTTCAGCTCGATACAGGTTCATCTGATACTTGGATTCCTACACCAGGCGCTAATTCTGCTTGTAATAACTGTTACGATACTGGCACTTTTGATCCTAGTTCGTCTTCGACCTACAAAGATTTACACCAATCATACAGTGCAGGTTACGGAGTTGGTAGTGCCAACGGAAGTTGGGGTAAAGATAATTTTTATTTTGAACAAGGTGGACAAACTCTTGAGGGCTTGCAGTTTGCATCCGTAAGCGAATCCAAAGACATGTCCTTGGGTATCGTGGGAATCGGTAGGACCAGTTTGGAATCAACAAGCCAGAAATACGATAACTTTCCGGCATTGTTGGCCAAGCAAGGTATCATTTCCAAAAATGCATACTCTTTGTACTTGAATGAAAAAGATGCGGCTTCAGGCACTATTGTTTTTGGGGGTATCGACAAAGCCAAATACACAGGAGATTTGGTGAAGATGCCTGTTCAAACTAACGCAGATCTTGCGGTTAAAAGCAGCGGCTTTCAGACTCCAAATGGATTTTTGAGTAATCCAGCAGGTAATCTAGTCATGGATTCCGGTACAACTTATTCTGGTTTCGGTAAAGACTACTTACAGCAGCTTGCCTCTCATTTTAATGGTAGTTACTCTACCACTGCATTCGGAGATGCCCCTGGTGTCCTTGTCGATTGTAATCAAGACGGAAAAAATATGACTGTGGAGTTTTCCGGCTTTAGTCTTGAGCTTCCAGTCTCGGAGCTCACCTTGAAGAACAATGATGGAACTTGCGTGCTCGCATTCCAAGAGTTTTCCTTTGATACATATACTCTTGGTGATCTTTTCCTCAGACATTTATACACTGTTTTCGATTTGGATGATAACACAATCTCTATTGCTAACGTTAACTTCTCATCTGATCAAAATATCGTTCCGATATAAGTTTTTATAGTATAGTTTTAAATTTCGTAAATTAATGCTTTTTTGTTGCAAAAATGACATTATTGTAGAAAATTCGCAGCTACTAGAACATACATTAAGTCGATTTTTAGAAATTTCTGCCTCTTGAGCTTCAGAAGATATATCAGCAAAGCTCCTCAATCTAATCCAAGGATATCCTAATTAAAATGTGAAGCAAATCTCATTGTTAGTTATGGTTTTTTACAATAATTTTATTAAAGACTTTGACCTACAACATAGATCTCTACAACAAGTAATATTTAGTTAGTAGGGCGGCATAGAGTATGCTTAAAGAAGATGAATTGGCAATACACCCCACAAGATCAGCATTCTCAATAACCTCTCCATTCCATGGCTCTTCCTGAGCCTCTATGCGTTTCGGAAAATCAAGTCAATGAATGTTTCATAACCTGCAAGAGACAAATTAACGACTTGTTTTAGAAGCTACAGGCTTTAGGATTAAGAACTCCACAAGCATTTAGAATTAAAATTAAAAAATGTTAATATCAAAAATCATAGCTACCAAACGTTCTAATTTATTTCAATGGCTAAAAAAATTGTTGCCTATGTATATTGAGCTCAAGAAGAGTGTTGATTCATCTCATACAAAGAGTGATTCTTCGTCACCTGACGAAAACTCGGATGATAAGTAAACAAATATCACTGAGTGATTCAAAAACGGTTTCTAAGAAGATCCACGATAAACATCACCCACAAATATTTCTAAATGGGCCTATTGTATTCTGTTTCATCTTTACAATAGCGACTTTTAAGTTACGATGTGGCTCCAAGTCACAAAGGAGCCTTGAAAATGCAATACTGCACGTAAACGTGATACGATTGTTGTATGCATTGTTGGAATCCAATGATATGAATAGTGTTTAGAGTATCTTGACATATTCATGCTCTCGGCGTCAAGGGTAATAACTTAGCAATCGCGAAACTGTTTCTAAAACTGTTTCTATGTCAAGATGGTGGCAGCATAAAATTATAAATAAAATTAACCTATTTACTGGTCGGTCTTGTCACAGAAGAAGGTATCAAAGATTTACATTACACCAAACCATTCCGAATTTTGATCCCAGGAATGAAGCTTTTGAAGTCTTAATAACGTAAGATTCATTGGGGCCGTACGGTTACAGGTTTTTGGTATTCTGCATTTTTAGTGCCCACTAACTTCTTGAGCATCAGGGACACAAATCAAGAGCCACTTGGTTCGTTGGTTGTATTCCATTATATGATTTGGATTCCGTTATGTGATTTGGATTCCACTGTATGCTTGACTTCTCGTCTAGTACAAGAATGAAACGCATAGTTTAGCGAAAAAAAAGGGGTATTTTCGAACACAGTTTAGATAACGTTTGAGCGTTGGTGTTTCGAAGTGGCATCAGAGGAGAAAAACAAATGTTTACGCGACAGTGCTTTGAACCTAGGAACAAACCATAGAAACCATATAAAAAGGGCAGATAACTCTAACAATCATGAGTCAAGCCCAGTAATTGACTATCGCTACACAACAACATGCTATTTCAAGACACGTTGAAAAGTGTCTTCCTTCTTTTGTCTATGGCCTTTATGGTTCACGCTAGTCTTATACCTTCAAATTTCAAAAGAGATAACACCTCAGATTCTTTTCTTAAGGTTGATTTTCAAAAAGTTGATAAATCGGGCTCGCAGAACCTGAAAACTATCAGCGATCTTTACAACAACTTGATTAGTTTAAACAAGAGAAGTGGTCCCGACTCTGTCACATTGAATAATAATAATTCAGTATTTTATTACGTTGAGTTATTACTTGGATCTAACAAACAGAAAGTTGGAGTTGCAGTTGACACGGGCTCTGCTGACTTATGGGTCTCTGGAAATAATGTTCAATGTAGTTCTCAAAGGGGAGCTTGTGACTCTTTTGGATCTTTTGACACTTCTTCTTCAACTTCATACAAAAGTCTGAATGAAGATTTTCAAATACTGTATGAAGACGGTACCAAAATTGAAGGTAAATATGGGACAGATACTTTGGCTTTCTCACAGGGAGGAAAAGGTGTAATTGACTTTCAATTTGCAACGGCATCCCAATCCTCAAGTAACATTGGTATTTTAGGTATAAGTTTCAAAGGCCAGGAGAGCACGGAACAAAAATACGATAATCTCCCAATTGCATTGGCCAAACAAGGAGTTATTTCCAAAGCCGCATATTCCTTGTATTTGAATAAAGCAAACTCTTCTTCTGGCTCCATAATTTTCGGTGGTGTTGATAACGCCAAGTATTCTGGAAGCTTAGTAAAGTTGGACGTTGTTAATCCACCTTTTACTGCAGTAAAGAGCAGTGGATTTTCTACACCAAAAGGCTCTGTGTCGAACTCTAACGGAAGCCTTATTTTAGACTCAGGTACCTCCCTTGCTGTCCTTCCTCATAGTACACTCTCGAAACTTGCCTCAGGTTTCCTGGGTGCCTCATATGATCCAAATCTTTATGGAGAACAACAAGGTGGATACACCGCAGACTGTGACCAAGGAAGCTCTGAAATTGTTACTCAATTTCCTGGATATAACCTTACAATTTCAGCAAATGATCTTCTTCAAAAGGATGAGGGCCAATGCATGATAGGAATCCAAGAAGGCGATATCTTTTTGATAGGTGATATCTTCCTTAGACATCTCTATGCTGTCTACGATTTAGATGATCAAACAATCTCCCTCGCCGATGCCAAATACACCAGTGATCTGAACATTTCCGCTCTTTGAATGGTTGAATAAGACCCGGACTTTATCTCACGTATACCCCTTTCTTTGCTGCTCGAACATTTTTTTCTTTTACTTGAACTTTAAGTTAGATATGAATTTTCACCTTTCATTCCATCTACGACCTTTTCTTAGATTAAGCTTCTTTTTCATACAGTAAAACGTATATGTGCATATAGTTTTACCCTAGAAAATATATTTTGTCCTACACGTTTGAAGAGAGCTTGCACATGAGTAGAGACAATACCATCTGTGAAGCCAATGGAATGCGTATCCATTCATGACATTCTTGCTATTTGAAACATTGGGCTGAAAAAGCTGTGCTAAAATCAACTAACGTAGGAACAAATCTCCCTAAGAATGTTATTGATTGAAACACCTCGGAGCTATTAAGATGGGACACCGAATAGAGAAGCGATCACTAACCTTTATGTGTAAGCACAATTTCGCAGCAAAAAAAATCTTAGCGACAATGACACACGGAAACCGAGGAAGAGGGATGCTTTCAAATTCAGAGGGGAACATCAACCCTTCAGATTTACTGGCCCTGGTTACTATGCGGAAGGAAATTTGTAGTCAGCAACTACTTGATCCCATAGCCAAAAAGCAACATGTAATACAGAGTTTAAAAGAACATGTGCATATTTTAGTGTTGCAAACTTGTCACTTTTAGCTCAAAAGTCAACGCGCATGTTTGGTGCCCTGGGCAGATTGTTTTTTTTATTTGGGGACCTCGGACTTGGATAAGGGAAGAGGTTACAACAGCTCCTACATAGAGACAAGGTAATTTAAAACCGTATCCTTTGACAGCGTCAACTCGCGTCCGTACGACAGAAGGCTAAATCTTGAACTGGTAACACACAAATCAGAATTTCCGAGTCATGCAACGCCATGCAAAAGAGTGCCTGAATTTAATGTCAGAAAAAGTTGATGTTACTCAATAGAAACGCAGATTTCTAATCCCCTAAAATTTTGACTTGCATCTGTATGCTATTCATTACTAATTCTACTTTATTCTGTAATAGTCCTGCAATATCATTGCTAGTATATTCTATATTCCCTTTTGCAACTACTATTCTAAATTGCTTCCCTAACATTAATGAAATCAAAAAGATGTTAACTCCCACCCAAAAATAGTGTATCCCATACAGACCTCTTTCGAGCGGCATTCAACATAAAAAAGCTGAATTAAAGTGCTTAGAGTAAGTTAAATTGAAGTCGATTTAGTCATCAGGTTCTATACATGAGCTTAGAGGAAACAGATTACTTGTTACGTAAATCATGTCGTTTCTTATTTTGCGCTTCTTTCGAGGAATATATGCGGGAAAGTTAAATTGAAAATGGAAGAGCATTGTGCCATCCAGTAGTTGGGCATGTTCAACACGTTTCAACTCTCAACGAACAATGTATCTACCCTTCCAAATACTCGATGATCAACTGATACGCACGGCACTAGTGCTGCCGGTATGTACAATAGGCCAGATACCTACAATTGGATTGGGGAAGAGAGGAAAGCATGACGAAAGAAGCCATAGCATGCGCTTCGTATTTTCCTTCGAAAGATGCATACATATGATTTACTTCAAGGTATAAAAAGCGGTTAGTCAGACTTCTTCTCTAGTCTTGATTCAACATTATACAACAAGGTCTCCAAATATGTCTTCAGGTACCTTCCTTCATAAAATCTTTTTGATGATCTCGCTTGCCTTGATGGTAAGAGGCATTATCATTCCAGATGTCTCCAAAAGAGACAATTCCACATCTTTCATAAAGATGGATATCAAAAAAGTATTAGCCAAAAACTCGAACTTAACTAGCGCTCATAGGTCTTATTCTCGGTTGAATACTAGAGGAGATGTTCCTGTCACCATACTGAATGAACAAGATGACTTTTATTATGCAGAATTGGTGGTTGGTTCTAATAACCAAAAAATAGGAGTACAGCTTGACACAGGGTCTTCTGATTTATGGTTTCCCACCCCCAATGTCGATTGTGACTCACAAGGGTGTACTGAATTAGGGTCATTTGATACTTCACAATCATCATCCTTTAAAGATCTTGGCGAGCTGTATCGTTTTTCATATGGGACTGGCTACGCAGAAGGTACCTACGGAACTGATGATTTGTCTTTTGGCCAAGGGTCTGGTACACTCAAAAATCAGCAATTTGGATCTACCACCCAGACAGATATTAGTTTTGGAATTTTAGGTATTGGGTTTGATGCCTTGGAGAGCACTAATAATAAATACAGTAATGTACCGGCTCTGTTGGCTAGCCAAGGAATAATCTCAAAAAATGCTTACTCTTTGTATCTCAATGATAAGGGAGCAAGTTCAGGCTCCATTATATTTGGAGGCATTGATAACGCTAAGTATACCGGTAACCTAGTTAAGTTTCAAAATGAGCAGTATCCTTATCTCGCTGTCTCAGCCAGTAGCTTCAATACCGAAAACGGAAACGTCGACATTCCTGGTGGTAGTGTTGTTTTGGATTCTGGTACAACTCTTTCGGTTTTCCCACAAGACGTTTTAGAACAGTTAGCTAATAAATTAGGAGGAAGCATCGATCCAACAATAATCAACGGTCAAACTCCAGGTATTGCCCTTGATTGCAATGCATCTGGTAAATTCTCACTTGAGTTCGATGGCTTAACTCTTGATCTAGATGTGAGTGATCTAATTATTAAAACAGGGAGCGGAAAATGTGCTTTTGGGGCACAAGCTGCTGATGATACTTATCTTATCGGGGATATATTTTTGAGACATCTCTACATTGTTTATGATCTCGCTGACAAGACAATTTCACTTGCTAATGTGAAATACACATCTGACCTGGACATCAGTCCCATTTAAAAGATCTGAAATTTCGTTGTCGAGTAATGTCTTGTTTTTGAATATTTTTTATTTCAAGTTTCATTGACCTCTCTTGATTAGTATATAGAGATATCAATATATACTTGTTGTTTACAGTGAAGTGCATCTCCTCTTCAGTCTGATTTTAGTTTGAACTCTGACCTTACTTCTTTGAAAAGCTTAAGAGCTCCCAAAGTTAAAATGGAGCACATCGGACCAAGAAGCGGTAAATAAACAGCCAACTTGTGCTCGCTGGGGAAATATGATTGCTGAACCATTTCCTTCTCGAAGAAAGCTTTATTTGAATTTCTTAATGCCTTCGAAGATTCTTCCACTGCTGAGCCGAGATCCGAGGAAATAACCTGCTTCAAAGACTCACGTATACTCTCGAGAGTATTATGGACATAACCCTTAGTTAGTTCTGGTATTGATATCTCACTAAGGGAATGAGTGAGTTTCACCAATGATTTCAAATTCTTCAAAGATGACTTTAAATTTTTCAAAATTGTTATGCGTGTCAAAATATCTACCTTTAACGGTAATGACTTGGGCTGGTTAGGTGCTCCTAATAATTGAAATAGATGAGACACAAAAATCCTCATCAAAGGATATAGTTCACTTGACTTAAGGATAATTTCCTTTGAATTCATTCGATACTCTTCTCTATTGAACAAAGCAACGCCGCCCCATTGTGGAATCATAAAAGAGTTTGTCCTAGAGTTTTCGACATCGAATCGCTTCCCTTCAAAGTTAGATTGAGGAAAGAAAACAACAAAGTTTATCGTAGGATTTATATCATGATTAACCAAATTCCAATCAGCATGATTAACAAACGTGGACAACTGGGAATCTTCTAAAAGATATTCATTACCAATGTCAATTGGATTTTCAGTCAACTGACAATAGTTTTGAATCTGCGTGCTGACAGCGAAATTGCTAATGTGTCGAAGCGTCTGAAGAAAGGGCACGAATTGTCTCAATGCCTCTTCAATTTCCCAGTCGATTGTCTTACCATTCTCTATAAGTAAAGAGATGACGATGTTATATGTGGATGAAAAGGGCATCACAATATCCCTATGAACAGACTTTTGGCTGTCTTCAATTAATTTCGAAAGTTGCCAGATTTCTTCTCCGAATATAAAATCAAGGAGTATACGTGCCACTCGCTCAGACAAGTTTTCTTCTCTTGAGCCCTTAGAGAATATTACAATCTCTCGCGACAATTGTGATACTTTGAATTCAGATTCTTTCTCTTCTTTGGATGTTGCTTCTCTGACATGAACTATGTAATCTTTGGATAAATCTACCTTTTCATCTTGCTTGAGAAGTAAAAGAGACCATACCTTGGAAAGTTCTTGGCTACTTTCTTTTATTCTATTATCTATCAACTGCTGGGTCTCGGCTATGATCTTCTCAAAACTCCTATCCACATTCAAATATATTCTCGATTCGAAATGAAGACGGCTCGTTAAAGATTCTTCTAACTCATTTATCTCACCTGTAGGTAAATCAGCTCTGTAAACTTTAGTTGTGGCTCTGAATAGTGGCAACCCCAACGAAAGAACTGTTATCAATGTTATAAGAACAACAAGTCTCCTGTAACCTTTTATTGAGGGCGACTCATTAGACCCAATCATTCTGATTGCTTTGTTTACTTAGACTTGGTCCTCTACACGTATACCCTGCGACTTAAAGAAGCAAGGAGTTTTGTGTAACTTGCGTTTTCACATCGGCTTAAAGCAAGAGCAAAGTAGAAGCGAAGAGATCAGAAAATTGCAGCAAGTGCTAGCTTAGCTTTGAATGACGATGTTCAAGAAAGAGCCACAATTGAAGCATGCCGCAAACATAAAGTCATCTGACAGGAGAAAGCTTCTTAAGACGATTTTCTCTGTCTATGGAATTGATCAAGAGGTCATCAGTAAAGAAGCTGAACTAAGTGTTTTGCCAGCTACAACAAAGCAGGCAAATTTCAAAAGTCCTCAAGGGTTTACAGGATCAATTTATTTTGATGAGCAAGAAATCCCGATATGGTTCAAAAGTAGAGACTCACAAGTTTATCCAACATTATTTACATTATGGAAGAACGGTTTCCTTTTGCCAACGGTGCAGACACACAGTGGTGTTTTGAAAGTTTTATCTAATGGTGCAGATCTAATGCTTCCAGGCACAATACCACCTTTTGATCCAAGGTGCACAAAGGGCAGCATTGTGAGCATTGTTGATTATGAGAAACCTTCGGTGGCACAAGCAGTTGGAATATGCCGACTTAATTTGACGCAATTTGATTCAGTTGTGGGTAGGTCGGGAGTTGCAGTAGAGATTTTGCACAATAAAGCCGATAAGATTTTCACACTTAATGATTTGATTGATATCGCAGAGCCAGAGGAAGTCAGCACTTCATTGCCTTTGAAAGATACGGAAGGAGAACTGTATGATCATAATGGAAGCTCAAATTTGGGTTCGGATATGCCTAGAGAAGAGCAGGAAGATACACCACAAGAGTTGGAAGAGACCAAGGATAAATCCAACATAAAATCTCTTGATACAGAAGACTCGGTTGGAGACATTGCCGAAGAGCTTTCTGAACTCTCTGTAGAGGAAATTGATAATTTTTTCATTAAGGCATTATTACAGGCAATAAAGTTAGAAACAATAAGCTTGCCTTTAAATTCTTCACAGTTTATGTCAAACTATATTTTCAAGAACTTTCCTGCAATGGATCCAGAATATTGCAGTATGAAACGTACTTCATGGAAAAAGACTTCAAAGTTTTTGAAAGCTATGGACAAGAAAGGTTATATTGGGGTTAAGGGTAAGTCTGAAGATTTACTTATAGTGAATTTAGTGAGCCAGTCAGATCCTATTATCAACAACTTTATCCCGCATAGGGCAATGGGCCCCAAGACACTGACGCTGCTGGCTCCAAAGCAACCAACTCAACCAAAGAATGCAAGCGATTTGTCAATAATAAACTACTATAAGCCTACTAGCAAATCGAAACCATTTTTCAAAGCATTGAACTTGGAGTTCAACGCATATTATGAAAAACACGAACTAAGAAAGCTAATGGAAGCATACGTGAAAGAAAAGGATTTATCCGATCCCCAGGATCGTAAGAATGTTTTTTTAGATAATGTACTTAGCTCGTCCACCTCCATCAAGGGCACCCGGTCCTTTGCAAGAGACAAATTGTTCAATTCATTCTTACTGACATTCTCCCCTTATTTCAAAGTCGTTAGGCCCAATTCGACGGCAGATGAGGTTGGCTTTATGAAAGGGAGTCCACAGCCGGTATCTATTATTTCAGAGACTAAGATAGGAAGAAAAGTAGTAACTAGGGTTCTGAATATCGAAACATTTTACATAAAACCACCAATATTTGCCGATGAGTTGAAAGTCAAATGTTCAGGGTCCACTACAATTGGCCCTTGCTTACAAGATCCCAAGGTTATTGAGGTCACAGTTCAAGGGCCACATGGTAAATCAATCACAGAGCTATTACGTCAAAAAGGAGTCCCAACGCTGCTTATCAAGTTTGAGGACAAAACGAAGAAAAAGAAAAGAGGGGCATGAGCTCATATCATTGACCTGATTTAATCAGTTGTGTAAACTTCCAATTAAATATTGGCCCGATTACCCCGATCCATGTATTTAAGTATTTATCCACAAGTTTGAGGCTCATGTGGCAACAGCTACTATGGATATTTTTTGGGATGGCTTATATAGAGTAAAAGAACGCATGTTATCCTATTGAGGAATATTGGTGCTCTCAACTGTGTACAGCGGGCCAACGCAATTCGATATATAGCAAATTGCGTCTAATGCCTGGCAATGTTGGCTCATTCAGAGAAAACGTTAAAACTAGGATTCGCACACCTCGGCTTGCGTCAAACTTTGGAAAAAATAGGCCATCAATAAGTCTAGAACCACCCTGCACATAAGACAATTTATTTAATTCATCCCTGTATGCTGCCGTAAAACCCGTAGTATTCTGAATGCTGTAAATCCGTAGTGTAGTTAAGCATCCTTAAGGAAGACAAATTAATTTGTATCACAGTAACCAATGTGTGAAATCTGACTCCGCAAGTTCTGATCTTCTTTATTTTTGGCGGGGATCAATGTATCATTTCTCTCGTGCGTCAATGCTGTGATACTTAGTAGAAGTTGCGTTGTCAATAAGCGTCTGAAGGGGCACAAACAGGCACATATTCGTTATTTCCGAATTGGGTCATATAGACCGTGGTGTCGTGCATATTCCTACAGGAGTGCCAAGTGGGGGGGCTATTGTAGTGACGCGTTCTGATGTGGAAAAAAAGTCGGCTCTGTTAGTGTCATTATCTGAAGTATGTGGGTTCATTTCCTGATGGAAAAGACTTATTATTGAAACATATTCTTAATAGTCTCCTATTTGATATCTATTGTGTTGAACTGATAGTTTGAATGAACTAAGAAGGATTTGAAGTGATTCTAAATTGAAAGTTTTATTGCACTATTCTAAATATAGCTTTTGTGAAGAGTCCAAGTTTAAAGGTTTTAGAGTTTCAGAAGATAGACTCTTCTGAGCCTAAATAGAAAGTATAAGTGCAATGAGTACCTATCCAGAAATGGGAACAAAGTTTATCAGTCTAGAGATAGACAACGTCACTGTGAGGGTTCCCTTAATGATGGTCGAAATGTTTGATCAAGTAGAGAAAAATTTAGTTGAGGGCACCTTCAGAGTAAGTGGTTCAATACGACGCGTTAAGTTCTACATGAGTTCGTTGAAAGATTATCAGAGTTGGTTACCGAATGTTACTACTCACGACTTATGTGGCATAATCAAAAAAGTATTAAAACAATATAATACCATTCTCAATACCGATTCTGTGGAAGCATTGAAGGAAGTCTATGAAAAATATGAGAGGAAAACCAACCGGCGTCAAAGTAACGTCTCTTGGGAAAGCTCAAATACATCACCTTCTCTTAATGTAAATTCTTCAGATTTGGATTCTGAAGTTACTTATCGTACATGTCGCAGCACAGTTGGCAATGATGCAACTTTACAGTTGCTAGACCAAGTCGCAGATATCTTGAATAAGAAGAATCCATCTTTCAGGAACGATATTCTTTTATTTTTACTTGATCGTTTGAACCGTTTATCTTACCATGAAGCAATTACAAAAATGTCTAGCGACAACCTATCTATTATTTTTCAACCTTACATTATGGACGACATGAGCGTTACAAATATCAATATCTTCCACCTGCTTCTAAGGCTACTTATAGACAATAAGACTGTGTTCTTGAATATCTACAGTAGTAAAGCAGATACCATTTCAGAAACAACAGGCTCAGATTCAAATTCCCTTGATTCCATCTCCGTCAATAGTCGAGAGGAAGGTACTACTTTTAGTCGCCTGAGAATGCCAAGTGATGCAAGAACGAATTCTGCTCATGATATCAGTCCTAGAAGAATTTCTATTTCTAGCCGCTTTAACAGTTTTTGGGATAGTTATACATCTCCAGTGGGAAAAGGAAGCCGCTTCTCTTTTGATTTCTCCAAATCAAAGGAAAGTTTGAATAAGTCGAGAGATTATGTAAACAGAGCAAATTATAGTGAAGATAACTATTCTCCTTCAGAAAAAGTTAAGGATCCCATTTTTGATCAACCCATAGAGACAAATTTACCGGCTAGAGGATCTCTGTTCAATGTATCATCAGAAACTGGTCCTCACTTGATACCCGAAAACGACCTAAACAGTATTGTTTCTTGTGAAAGCGAATCTTCTATCCCCAACAGTGGTTTCAAGATGAACAATTCAGTGGAACTTTTTAACGTTAAATTAAATTCTAGTAATAAAGAAATACCCAACACATCCCAGAAGTTCCCAGGAAAAGAGCTCACCCAGGATAAGAAAAAATCGAATAGAAAGTCGTTTTTGAACTTATTCAGGAGCAATTCAGAGATTTCAAAGTACGAAAGCAGAAATGCCTCAGGGTCGCTCGACCAGAACATGGTTGAGAAAAGAGGGTCTATTTTTGGTAGTAAAAGGAACTCGCTTTTGAAGCGTAACCTTTCGCTTAAACTTAAGACGAAAAAAATTTGAATGAATGCGGTGAATTTGTTCATTTCAACTGATGAACGCTAACCATGACTGTGTAATTATATGTATGCTATATATATTTGGGGTAGACTTCGCTCATGAGAGGAATTATGAGCAATTGTGGATGAATGTACGACCTTGTTTGTATTAAAGAAAATTTGTGACATCAGCAAGCTGTTTGATGTATGTGTGTTTCTAAAGGACATAAACATTGTATCCATTTCATCTGTGCAGAAAAAGTTTTGAGCTTTTAAAGAGAAGAGTCAGTAATACTTTTTCGTATAGTATATTCCTTCCGTACGTTATCATACCGATTTCAATTAAGAACGATACCACGATCTGAGATGATTACATGGTCGGCTATAGCCACCTGGGTGTAAAAGGAGGACACTATACAGTATTTTTGATTTTTGAACAAAAAACCAATCGTGTACATACCACAATTGAGATCTCTTCTTTCGATTTTTCAGTTTAATGGATAGTTAGAGCATTTCCAGAAATACGATATAATGCTTCGCTCCTATTTCTCCTTGAGACCAGTGGTGTCTTTTAGGGGTTTTCATTCTTCATTGAGTGTTTGCAGTGCTAATGCTCAAATAAAGAATAAGGAAAAGGATCAGCAGCTAGAAGCAAAGAGGAAGTTGAGAAGAGCACAAATAATTAAACAAAAGAACAAACAGCCACCAGAGATTTATCCAACATATATGGATGTTCCAGGTGCAATGAAATACCTTCGTGCAGCTGAGGTTGGGCAACCAGCTAAAAAGACTACTGTGAGCATTTTGGTTACTGTTATACCTGATAAAGGATCTAAACCATTGGTTGGTTCTGTTCAGTTCCCCAGGGCGATCAAAGAGAGCTCGGTCATGGTTATTAGTGAGAATGACGAATCTTTAAATAGAGCTCGTGAAATGGGTGTCACCCTTGCTGGTGGACAAGACCTTATTGATTCCATTAAAGAAGGAACTGCAAAAATAGATAACATTACGCATTGCTTTGCTACACCAGGAATTGTGAAGGATTTGAAACCTATAGCAAGGATATTGGGAGTTAAAGGAATTATGCCGACAGCAAGAAGAGGAACGGTAACCGAAAATATTGAGTCTTTGATCGTCGATAGTACTGGCTCTGTTAATTTCAAGCAAAAGGATCAACACTTGTCTATACCAATAGGAAGATGCGACTTCAGTGATAAAGAAATATTGGGAAACTTGAGAGCGGCCTCCAAGGCTATTCATGATACTCAGCCTTCTGGAACGAAAAGGCCAAACTTAATTGGTAGAACTTTCTTGTCATCTACTCTCGGACCGTCTATTCTAATCAACTTCAAAAGTTAAAACTTTTGTCTATACACTTGTATATAAACTCATATTAATATATCTTTTAGAAGCAGCAAATTCTTATATGGTAGCAGACCTTGAGCTATAATTTTCATTATAGCCATGTCTTGATCAATTCGTGTTTACTACGGACCGCGCGCTAATGAAAAAAGTGCAAACACAGATAGAGAGTTTATTGTCAAAAACGTCTAATAGTGATTCAGGATGCCACCGGCATTCCAAACCTTGTCAGTCCACAAGTTCATTGGACTTGCTGATGGAAATATTATCGCTTGGTTTCCAACATTGAACTTGCTTACGATCTCAATGAATAAGATGGCATTATGGGTGTACAGATTAAACGGCGAGAGGATTTATTCAGTTAATAATAGATCACCCATTATTTCCATATGTTTCATTCAAAATGGAAGATACTTTTGCTTAAGTGGAATTGATGATCTAATTAAGATTTATGACTCGAATAATGGCCAGTTGTTGAAAATAATTGGGAAGCACTTCAACCTGTTGAAATTGATAGACTGGAATTATCATAAAGGATCTCAAAATAGCCAGAAACTATTCGGAGTAGATTTCTTAAAATCCTTGCCTAGAATCTCTGTAAACAATGTTGAGCTGTCGTCTTTTACAATTCAAGAAATACAAGAATCCGACAATGATACTTTAAGTTTTTTAGTGATTGTTGATCTGAACTCGGTTGCATTGAACTTCAACGGCCTATTGACAATAACCGATATTGAATTTCCAGATAAATTTACACAGTGCTTGAGACATTTTGACAATAACAACGTTCTTAAGCAGCTTTTTCTTGTTGTTAATAATCTGAGACTAGAGCTCGTTGAGTTGATAATTGGTAAAAGAACCCTGGATTCTGACAAAGATCATTTGATTAGAATCATTACATTTTGCTGCAAGATTATATCCTTGTTGGATTATGTCGGTAAACAATTGAATTATTTAGAGGCAGAAATCAAAACCTTTTTAAACTTGTTCGATAGACATTTATCTAACTTGAACGATCTGATTGGAGACTTGTACACTGGATCAGCCGAAAATAGAATTATACTTTGTTTGTTTGATATGATTGTATCGAATATAATACCCGAATCATTGGCGGATTTCTGGTTAAATCAATTCGGGGAGAGAGGTTTCAAGAGGTTAAGCAAACAGGGTAGTTCAATGTATGAAACCATCAGAAACACAACATTTACTCAAATAATTGCATGCTTTGAAAAGCTTTTAATAGTTTTAAGCGAATTAGAAAGTTTGGGGCAATGGCTCAGAGATTCCGAAAACGAATTCGATTTTGGACTAAATGTTGAGAGCATTGGAAATAATATAGATTCTGCTAAACTGCTATTTAAAATTTTCTATCAAATGATATGGGATTTGAACGAGGAACAGCGTCTTTTTGCAAAGTTCCTTTTGTGGGTCAAAGACGAAGTTGTGGAAAAGGTGACTAAGAAAGACGATGTAGATGCCTATCTTCTTCATACAAAGAAGTCATTTTACAAGAGTTCTGAACTTTTAGAATATACCAACGATTTCTTACTCAAGTCAAAAGTTCTCGACTATTTCAATATCGATTTATCGTCTAATGAAGTCGTTAAAGCAGCAGGTAGCAAATTCGATTTACACGAAAATTTTAAGAAGTTCTGCGACCAAATTCACATCCAAATTATAAACGCTGTGAAGAAATTTGTAACTGAAAATTCAAATTTCACATGTCCCTTTAGTTTAGACTTGAATGACTGGAGTCTGACCAGGATTCACACAATTGAAGAAAATAATGGCGTTATATGCGTTACGAAAGATAATGAGATTTTTTTAAACAGATTTCTGTATGAAAATCCAGAAGCATTTACTAGAGTTGCTATCAAAGTCCCACATAATATAATTTTGGTGACTCTTGAGTTCACTTCTAAGCATGAGTTACTATTATTGATTAAAGTAGATGATACTATTTACAAACTTGAATCCATTAATGTCGAGCACGAACAGCTGACGCTGGAGATTAATTATGACGACATAGCCAAAAATAAGTCAATGGTAATTGACAAGCTTAATAAACCAGAGTATTTGGTGGTCAATGACGAATATGGATGTATTTTAGATCACGATAGGCGGAATCATATAATTTTTGCATTATAATTCGTTATGCGATGATTGTTCTCAAACAAATTTTGCATTTTACTCAATTTATACTCCCCATTAGAAAGATAAAATTGCTCACGAACATAAGACCTTAAAATCTTTCGAATGTTATTATCACTAGGAACCAAGTTTTTTGCTTTGACATGCTTTTTTACCATTGGGCTTAATTGAACATCATCATTTCGTTTCTTCTTTGTTGAGAATTTAAAAAAGTTTGGATTGATCTCGAGCTTTTTGTTCGCACCTTGTCCCGGCTTATACAATGCAACACTTATGATATAATTGAGATTTTGCTCTTCTATGGGCCTAAATTTTTGACACAAATCTTTGATGTAGCTTACCTTTTGACGCAACATCCTTTGTCGCTGGTTTACATGAATCGGGAATGAAAATCGATTCGTAGCATATATCACCTCAAATGATTGAATTTTCAAATGTGTAAGTCTTGTTTGATTTTCTACGAGAAATTTATGAAACTTCGTCACTTTAAAAATAAGCTCCTTTAAAAGGTGATTTGAAGACTTAGAATTTTTTAAGGGAAGTAAATTCCTTTGCTTCAATTCGTCATCAGCTGGAATGCGTAAAAAGTTAGCTATTTTTATGTCGCCGCTGTATTCTTCTTGGATGGCAGCGTCATACCCCATAGTGAACTGAGAATCACTAGTGAGTTCATGCGCCAAATGCACTTGCGGCCACACCAGCTGCAATGCCAAGTATTTAGTGTTTAAAAATGTAGTCAACCATCTTGGATAAACTTGATCCTTGTATATAATATCTAGCACCTCTTTGATTCTATGATATTCACCATCCAGTATACTTTCCAACAATGAGATGCTTCTTCGGAACTTTTTTGTATCTGGATATCTTTTATTGTTCCCAATAAAGTTAGATTTAACATATGATTTACATCTTTCTAGAGAACCATTATCCAATGGTAGTCTACGGAGTCGCTTTAAAAGCCCTTTATATAGGAGCTTGGGTTCCGAGGGCATCTTGACGTAGGAGAAAGATAGCCTTTTTGTTTTCGCATTTTGGCTACTAGAGTGCTATGGAACTTTCGTGAGAGTGTACACATTCACGAATAGTCTACCATAGTAACTAAAGTGACACACACATTTGTCTAAGTAATGGCTTTAGCCGAGACTGTTCTTCGTAAAGTCCACAAACTTGGGCTTTTGTCCAAGATTATCAGGCTATTGCCAACGTTTTCTTTCTTACTTTTGGTGAGTACTATTGGGTGGTTAATGTACTTACCATTAGATGGGAACTATAGGAGAACATATATTTCTGAGAATGCTTTGATGCCTGCTCAGGTGACATCATACTTTAGAGAAAGCGAGTGGAACTTTGTTAGGGGATATAGACACGAGGTCAAGGACTTTGAACACGAACCAATTGAAGTTCGAAATCACATATTGGAAGAATGGCTTACTAGCTTAGGAGTTGTGACAGCTTATCATAGTAACGGTAATTACAATGATACATTGTATGCTGTAATGCATGCTCCAAGGGGCGAGGATACGGAAGCAATGGTCCTAGCAGTGCCATGGGTAACTTCAGAAGGTGAGTATAATGAAGGTGGTATCGCTCTTTCTGTCGCTTTATTGAGGTATTTCAGCAGAATGTCTATTTGGTCTAAAAACATTATAGTTGTATATCCAGAGAATGGTCATTACCCCTTGAGAAACTGGGTCGAGGCATATCATACCTCTTTGGAAAATACTGCTGGATCATTAGAAGCTGCCATAGTGTTGGAATATGGTAAAAATGGTGATTTTTTCGAATACTTTGAATTAGACTATGACGGATTGAACGGTCAAATGCCTAATTTAGATCTCATTAACACAGCAATATCTATCGGTGAACTGGAGGGCTTGAGATGCTCATTGCACTCGTCGCCTTCCTCCGAGCTTGGCAAGAATACATATCTGACCCGATTAAAGACACTTTTCAAAGGTATTTTTAGCTCTGTTCTTTCGGGATTGATGTCTCGAACCCCAGGCTGTGAAGCTTTCTCAGGATGGCAGATTCAGGCCATTACTTTAAGAGCCAAAGGTAACACTGGTGGGCATGATGTCACTCAGTTTGGTAGAGTCGTTGATTCAACTTTTAGATCCGTTAACAACTTATTGGAGAGATTCCACCAATCCTTCTTTTTCTACTTGCTAATGTCTCCAAGAAATTTTGTATCAATAGGTACTTATTTACCGTCTGCAGTTTTAGTAGCTGTTGCCTTTGCCATCAGCTCCTTGAGTGCACTTTTAAGTAGTGGTCTTGATATGTCACATAACATCCAGAGTGTTAGTGCCTTATTGACGCTTTTCACGTCGATAGAATTGGCAACTTTGATGTTATCATTCGGTTTGCCATATTTAGTCGAGATATCAGAGAACAAAGAAAGAACTAGTTTTATTATTGTCAAATTTTTAGCTGGAATCAGCTTTGCGTTGTCTTTGAGTCCCCTTTTCAAAGAAAAAATACCTTTTAGATTCAGTAAGTCATTGACACACTCGTTGATTGCATTATCGTTGCTCTTTGTCTCCATGTTGATAACGGCCTTGCTTATTGTACACTTTTCGTTGGCAATGACTGTTGGTGTCTTGTCAAGTCCGTTGACGTTCGTAACGACCTTGCAAATCAATTCTCAGAAGCCGGGAATAGATAGGGCATATGCGAACAAAATTAAACTAATTCTAAGTTTTCTAGTCTCAAATCCATTCGTCGTTGTCTTTGCTTATGATCATCTTTTGCTGGATTATAATGGGGGACAAACTATCCTGAATGGGCTTCTTACATCTTGGCATGAATTGCAGTGCTGGACTTGGTTCGTCGTTACCCTAGCATGGCTCACTGCTTGGTGTGGGGTGCTCTTGGGTTACCTTGTTGGTACATTTGGGTCACTTGAAGTCAACAATGAAAAGAAAGTTCAATAAATTCGAATTTTCTTTGGTTTACAATTCCTCAAAAACTGACTCAGCTGTTGGGGTTCGTAGTTCACCCTACTTGGTAGGTTTTTCTGGGGCATATTTTATTCAATATAGCATGCAAGAGTAAACAGTTTTTTAATTTGGATGCGTCGCTTTTTCCATTTTGTTTTACAATTAATTAGATGAAGTACAATAATTATATTTACACAATGTTACAGATGTTAAATCTAAATAACCAAAGGCTGGGGAATAAGATATAACTAAGATTTTATTCATTGCAAAAAAAAGCTCTGCTATCAAAGACCATTCCTGAATACAGAAGTTAATAAATGCTCGAAAGAATAATTTCGCATGGATTACTGTAACCGTGATTTTCTAAAGTGTAAGTTTTTGCCCTTTTTTGCTATTTTACAGGTTATTAACCTATTTACGTGTATTTTTTTTTTTTTTGAAAGTTTTGTACACTTTTTGCTCGAGTTTTGAATGTCAATATCAATCGACAAAAAATCGAGCTACTAGAACACTCTGGATCCATTACAATGGCATCTTATCAAGACGATTTGAAGGTATCCTCCTTGTCCTTACGTAAGAGGAAGACTTTGAAAAAGACTATTAACTTCTCTCTAATGATTGTGGGAGAAAGTGGTATGGGCAGGTCCACATTCATAAATACACTTTGTGGTGGAAATACAATAGTACCAGCCTCCCTGACAGCTCATGAAGATGCTTTTTCCAAGAAGTTGACATTGAGACAAGAAAACGTTGAGTTGGAGGATAATGAAGGTCATAAGATCTCTCTTAATATTATCGATACGCCAAATTTTGCTAATCTGATTAATTGTGAAGACGATTTCAAGGTGATAGTCGACTTCATCAGACATCAATACGATGAAGTACTTTTGGAAGAATCAAGAGTTAAACGTAATCCCCGTTTCAAAGATGGCCGTATTCACGCTTTGATTTACATGATTAATCCTACTGGTCATGGATTGTCCCAAATTGATATACAGTTTTTGTCATATATCAATAATTTAGTCAATATCATACCCGTTATTGCAAAGGCAGATTCTTTGACTCCAAAGGAATCCCAGTTGAATAAGACTTTAATCTTGGAAGACTTGGAAAAGCATGGGATCAGTTACTATAGATTTAATGAATACGATTACGAACAAGATTATATCGACGACGAGATAATTGAGTATAACAAATATTTGAATTCCTTGATTCCATTTTCTGTCATCTCAGCTAATCTTTACGAAGAGAGTCCTGATGATGATGACTTGCTTAAATTGAGGGCATTGAACCCATTATATGCACCTCCTATTAACATTGAAAATCCCGAATTCAATGACTTTACGGTATTAAAGAATGTGTTGTTGATCACTCACTTAAACGAATTCAAAGAACTTACCCATGAATCAATTTATGAACACTATAGAACTGAAGCTCTCTCAGGTAAGAAGTTTGAATACTCGGGGGAGAAGGAACGTTCACATTCTCTCGATGCTGATAAAAATGGAGATGAACAGTCAGATTACATGATAAAAGAAGAACAAATTAAGTTGGAGGAAGAAAGATTGCGTAAGTTTGAAGAAAGGGTGCATCAAGATTTGATCAACAAAAGAAAGGAACTTTTAGAACGTGAAAATGAGTTGAAGGAAATAGAACAAAGGTTACTTGCAGAGGGATTAAGATTAACAGATGATGGTCAAGTTGTTAAAATCGATGAGTAAATTGTCATTTATATTGTATAAACCTTATTTCATATTCATATATTAGTTTTCAAATTGTAATACTTTTAAACTAATGCTTCATACTTCGAGACGACTTCATCAAACTTTATATTCTTATCAAGTTGGTCCACTAAAAGATGATGCTCGGCATCAACCTTTTTGAGGTCCATTAACAATCCATCAACATTTGCTCCCCCGTTTACAATATGATCATACGTGATTTCATTTGCAATAAAGTCGCCAGTTAGAGGAACACCCAATGACTTTATTTGTTCTGAAATATTTTCAGCTTCGGGGAAGTGCTTCAATTGAATTGTTAAAGCATATAACAGATTCAAAAGCTGATATCTTCCTTGTGCATCTTCATCGAAATCACTGCTAGAAAGCCATTCGTCATAAAAGTAATATGAATTACTAATGTTTGACGTTTCGCCTCTTACAGCTAATAACCATGATTCAAGAACTTGATATATAATGTTATCTCTGGCTGAGTCAGGAAAATGTTTGAAATTTGTGAACACTTTGTTAGCAGCAGAATAGTTACCCTGCACCAAATATAGTTGAATTAGTATTAAAAGTGGTTCCAATTCATCGACGGAATTTTTCGAATCTATATATGTTGTTAAGAACTTAATCGCTTGATCAATGTCTTTGCCGAACTTAACGATGTAAATTGCTGTCAAGACTGCCTGTAGTTCGAAGCTAGCCTGTTTTATATCTTCAAAATAGGTTGAATCATCAGTTCCAAAGGATTTCAAGTCATCATATGCGCTGAGCAACTGAAAGAAATTCTCTTCATCGGGAAATAAAGCCTTTCCGGTTTCAATTAGCTGAGAGGCATCCTCTCCTAATGCTATAATTGATCTGATCTGGTATTCCAAAACTTTCAACCTATTCTCGGCAGAAAATTGGTCCAACTGGTAAGTTGTTATCTTATGGTGCTGATTTGTAAAGAATTGATTTCTTATAGTGAACAACTCCCCTGAGTCACTAAAAGCGTCCATGTTTATCTACTGAATTATGCAAAGCAATGTCGATTTTTGTTTTTTTTAGTACTTCGTGTCAAACTGAAAGTCACCAACAAGTTTTGTGTAATTTTATAAAAGGTATCAAGAATTGAATTACAGTGATACAAGGAGTACTTAGAGAAGTAACCGATATGACACTAAAGAGTGTTTAAACTCTATTTAACGAAATATATATTTTAATGAATAGGCGTTATCATTTATCCGTTGTCTGAATACTAAAAACCCATCAACTCTGAATCGGGCCCACATTTGTTCGTAATCGTTAAAGGTATATGTTCCTACTTGTCGAATAAATTGTAGTAATTACGCTTTCTCCAAGTCATTTACGACTAATAAAGCAAGTTAACACTTAAAGTTAGGGATAAAAGATACATTATATGAAGATATTGGCTTTTTTCTTAGCTTCCTTCCTATATTTAACTCTAAAGTTATTTGATAGATATAATTTGAAGTAAATATTCCAAGCAAACAATCAGTCTTTGTTGGAGCTTTGATAATTCCCCTGTTGCTGATCATCTACAAATCCATTGGCCTCTCTGATTTTGGCCCACGAAGACGAACTGGGGTTCTCTGGTATATTCTTTTTGTTGTGCTGAAAGCCTAATTGACTTCTTTGCTTTTGGGGAACATAATGAACTTCATGGAGTGACTTTTCTGTTAAATTTCTAGGATCTGAAAGGATGAAGCTAGGGTTCTCAGCAGTGCGACGATAGTATAAGAAGAACAAGCTTGCCTGGTGGTAATCCATTGTCTTCCATACGTCCAATTGTCTTGTATCACCCCAATTTTCAAAGGACTTTATTTTATTTTTGAAGAAGTATTTCATGGTCTGTTGATTTACAATCATCATTGCAGTTAACCCAATTAAGAATGACATGAAAGGCTTGTAGAACAATGGTCTGTATTTTGATGCTTGTGGCCTCATGACATATCTATTGTATAAAGTTGGAAGACCGAAACTTGCTACTGCAGATCCATAACTAAAGAACGAAGTCTTTAATACCATTGATTGAAGGTCGTTTGCCATTTCTTGTCTGTCTTGAGAATTCAATTTTTGATCCGCTTCATAAAAGTGCACAGTAGTTTCGAATTGCTGGGGACTTAGTCTATGTGTCAATGGATTATCTTGCTTTGCGGCATTATTCCAGTCTGTCTGACTATTATCATCAGAAGCCATTTTGTTGCTGAATCGTAAGACTAATATGTCTTAATGCTCTTCCAAGTCTTTCCCTCAAATCGCACTCTACACGCCAAGCGAAAAATATCTTCAAAATAGAAATAATGACTATTTACTTAAACGAGTTTGTTGTCTTGTCTTTTTGATTCTCTCAATTCTACTAATTGTTTAACAACTTCATCGAAATTAACAGTGGCATTCTTACCTTGCTCTTCCGGAACGTCTCTGTTACGGATGTTAACACTATGTTCAGATTCTTCCTGTTCACCGACAATGAAAATAAAGTTATATCTTAAGATTTGACCACTTCTCACTTTCTTTGGTAATGTGTTACCACTGGTATCAACATCAGCATAAAATAAGTACTTCTTACTTAATTCTTCTTGAAGTCTTTGTGCATAGGCAATATATTTGACACCAACGGGCACAACCAATATTTGCCTTGGAGAAAGCCAGAATGGCCATTTACCCTTGAAATGTTCCGTCAAGATGGCGGTCATTCTTTCGACTGATCCCAAAATAGCTCTATGGATCATAACAGGTCTTTGAACTGCATTTTCCTTTTCATTGGTCTCGGCCTTGAATTCTAACTCGAATCTTTCAGGCAATTGGAAATCCAACTGAATGGTGGCACACTGGAACCATCTTTTCAAAGCATCACCGATCATGATGTCAATCTTAGGTCCATAGAATGCACCGTCGGCAGGGTTTAACTCCCATTTTCCTTTACCCATAAACTTATTAAGAGCAGCTTCCAACTTGGCTTCGGCCAAGTCCCAAGTCTTAACATCTCCAACATATTTTTCAGGCCTTGTTGAGAGTTCCATCTTGAATTCAAATCCAAAAATTCCATATATCTTACTCAATAAGTCAAAGACACCGGCAATTTCGCTCTCTATTTGATCTTGGGTACAAAAAATGTGGGCGTCATCTTGTTGGAAACGACGAACCCTAGTCAAACCAGACAAGGCACCAGAAAACTCATTTCTGTGAAGAACGCCAAAATCAGCAACACGCCAAGGCAATTCTCTGTAAGACCTTTCTCTATGTTTGAACATTAAACAATGTCCAGGACAGTTCATAGGTTTCAATCCAAAAGTGTCTTTTTCTACTTCGAATGCAAACATGTTTTCTTTATAATTTCCCCAATGCCCGGATGTCTCCCATAATTTGGAGTTATACATGTTTGGACTGATGATTTCTTCATAGCCTCGTTGTCTATATTCAGATTTCATCAAGTCGACCAAAGTATTATAAATTCTGGCACCGTGTGGTAGCCAAAAAGCGCACCCGGGAGATAATTCATTGAAAAAAAATAACTCTTGATCTTTACCAATCTTCCTGTGATCTCTTTCGGCTGCTTCTTTCAAAAACTTCAAATGTTCGGTCATCAATTTCTTGTCAGGGAATGAAATACCATAGACTCTTTGCAATGAATCGTTATTTGCATCACCTAAAAAGTAAGATGAAGAGTTCTTCAAAACTTTAAAAGCCTTGATTTTACCTGTATGAGAAATATGAGGACCAAGGCACAAATCGATAAGAGGGCCACATCTATAGACAGTAGTTGATGTACCATCAGGTACTTTCGAGCTGATAAACTCAACCTTGTACTTATTATATGCAAACATCTTCAATAATTCTTCTTTAGTCATTTCCAACCTAACAAATTTTTGCTTCTCCTTAATAGCCTTCGTAGAAACTTGCTCTAAAGTACCAAACTCATTTTGGGACACAACGCCGTCACCATTGTTGATAGACATGTCATAAAAGAAACCATCCTCGGTAGGAGGTCCATAAGATAAGTGACACCCATAATGACATTCACAAGCTTCACCTAAAACGTGAGCTGAGGAGTGCCAGAAGACTTGCTTCCCCTCTGGATGCTCAAAATCTAAAAATTTCAAAGAAACGTCACCTTCCAATGGTCTTTCCAAATCCCATAACTCTTTATCATTTATCTTAGATATGACCTGTCTTTCTGCAAAAGGCTTACCAATGTCTTGCGCGATGTTCATGGGAGTAGTTTCGTATGCGGTACCCACCTTGACTACACCGTCTGGTAACATAACTTTTATAGGAACACGTTCCTTTTCAGAAAATTCCTTATCATATTTTGCCTTCAATTCATCAAATATTTTTATTCTATAGTCAACGAATTCAGGTTTCTCTGCAGTAAATAAAGAATTCGACTGCAGTTTTTTCTCCTTCTTTGGCCTTTGAACCTCAGAAGTTTCGGAGCCCTTATCGTTGACGGAAACCTTATCCAGTTGATCTTTCACAGCTTCTACGTTGGACATTGTATACCTGTGTGTCTTCCTTACAGGGCTGACATCAGTTCGAAAAATTTATGCTGAGCTTCTGATGCGTCGTGACAGGATAAACCTAATGACATGAAATACGCACGACAAATTTTTGACTCATATCATGAGCTTAAAATAACGTTTAAATGACCCCTTTAAACCCATTTTGAAACCTAGATGGTTAATGAATGGTCACTCAACAACTAATGAAGGTTTATAATCTCAAGCGTGTTTGAATGTTCCAATAAAGGTTTCTTGGGCGCAAAACAAATAGTATAGTACATTACAAGTGAAAAATAAAACTTCTTTAAGGTTTAATCTTTAATCTTGTGACAAATTCACAACTCACCTTCACATCCAAACATAGTATGATCGTATGATTACTAGTTTTAGCCTAAACTTAACGAATTTCTATTTACAAGAACCAAATTATCCCAGCTCATTGATTCCACTAGAACGTCTTTGGGGCTAATGATATTATCTTGTTATAATTCAAATCTTTCAATTCCCTTGCGACTATCGATGACACTCTCGTCCCAAGAGGATCACCATTCTTGTTAATCAAGACGCATGCATTATCATCGAATCTTATTACCGATCCATCAGGTCTCCTAAATGGTGACTTAGTTCTCACAACCACAGCTCGACAAATATCCCTTCTTTTAACTCTATTATTAGCAGATTGTCCAGTTATTTCTGACAGGAGCGGCTTGGCCTGTTTTATAACCACCGTGATTTGATCACCAATTTTGGCAAAGTTTTTCGGATTGTGACGTAATACTTTGATACATTCAGCTACCTGAGCACCCGAATTGTCTATCACGTTTAATAATGTCTTTAAGTAAATCATACTATTTCTTTTATCCGTCAGTACTGGAACCGTTCCTAGTAGTCTACTTTTTTTTTTGAAGTGAGAAAATTATACGTTACACAAAACAATCTTCGTCATTTACCGAAGTATTGTATCTCTATATATATTAAAATGAACGGCATAAAATTCGTAATTTCAGACAATATTAAGTAGCCCGATCGCATGAAATAAACTTTGTAAATATTATTACTTGACCTTGTCCATATTAGCTATGATGGAAGAATTTCGATAGACCAGTCGAGACTCCACGATTCCTAGAAGGAGAAAGAGACCGAGATGGAGACCGAGATCCAATACGAAATTTCAGAGGCTCGCTGCCAACTTCTCTTCTTCCTCTTTCTCCTTCCTTCAGACTCGTAGATAATGATCCCAGGGAACCTTCTCTATGATAATCTGGAGATTTCGTCCTCTTACTATGTTTCTCCTTCGAAATATCTGGAATGTCAACATTAGCAAGGCAGTTTTGAAAATACATCTTTCCATCAATTGGTTTTGATAAAAGTACGTTGGACTTATAAAGTGGCTTCACCACAATGACTGGCACCAAAGCAGATTCCAAGAAATGTCTAGACATCGATGACTTAGAAAGAAATCTATGCGAAAGGTAAGTATCATCATTGTGATGATGAGTTCCTATAACCATCATCGCTGGCTTATATTCATCAATGGCCGCTTTCAACAGTTTCTGTGGTTTTCCAATAACAGTCTCATAGATAATAGCGATCTTCTTCTCATTTCTATTAAGAAGTTCAATTCTGCTTAGCGTCTTGCCTGCACGCTCCTTATCAATTCGAGTATTTGATTTCTCATCCAAAACATGAAGTATGACCACAGTATCACCTTGTACTACTAATTGTTCTAATAGCCATTCGATGGCTTTGAGAGACTCTTGATCTGCGTTAAAACCTGCAAGAAATGTTTTGTTATTTCTTCGAAACCTGAATCGGGGATGCTTTACTTTTAATGTCAAAGACTTTTTATGCTTTTCTGTTTCTGCTTCGAATGACACCCCTCTTTCAAAGGACTTCACTCTTTTGATATCTGGTTGTCTTTGTTGAGCCCTTGTGGCCATGAGCGAATCAATGCTTGGTGAGGATGCTGATGCTATTTTAATTTTGGATTGAAAGTAATCCGACGATGGTAACTTCTGAGGGGGGCCAGGAAATGCAGGCAGACTTGGACTTGTACTTCCCGAGGTCATAGGAGAAGATTCTAGCGTATAATCATCATACTGGAGCCTTCCTATGAGGTCAGAGTCACTATTATCACGTTTGTATTGGTTGACTGACTCTTCCGATGTATGATACAAAAGGGCATTCATACGGGTATTCTTCTGAGTTTGTGAATCATTTATGGGATCCATAAGCATTATTGGCTTAGCAGTCGATGACTTTCTTTTTAGTTCAGTGTTTCTTCTTTCTTTACTGTCTTCATCGTCCATATCGAAAGACTTATTCTCGTCGCTGGGCAGTATCACTCTAACAGAGGGGTTTGCCTCTTCGTGGCCCCTACAAATTGATATATTAGGATCATTTGCACTTCTTTTACTTGTCGTCGCCAACTCTATTTCATTTCCTTCAGGTCGATCCTTTTTGTCAGATTCCAGAGATAGGCTAGTACTGCTTTTAGAATGCCCAAATAAACTAACCATAATAATGTCTTTGTATTAAAATGAGACTTAAAGCGATGTGACTCGAAAATTGTCGCTTTCAGGTATCAAAAGCCAACACAATCTCTTCGTTAAGATCGTATACTCTCTATAAAATTTCCATAGCCAGGTCAGTTTCGAGATCTTTATTGTGAGCGCCCCACAACGTGCATACAATTTTCTTGTCACCCCAATAAGCTGAGGTTATCTACACCGAGGCTCGAAAATCTAACTCAATAACCTTGAAACACCTAGTAAATCGCATTTATTTCTTTTGATTAGCTATATACAAGGCTCACAAGGCAGATACTGTTAGTGACTGCAGTAACTGTCAGATAGATCTATGCTTAGCATGGGCTGGAATAGAGTGCTTTTTGTCTCGGAATTCAATCATTCTTGTTTTTCTCTGATTTGATGTAGTTGAACACCTCCTGTTCCATGTATCTACCATTATTCACTCCACTATTATGCTCCACCAATCCCCATATTCGATCCATCTTTATGCCTCCAATGTTATCGACTACATAAAATGCACGGCCCCTATTAGTCTCAACGTCTTTATCCACCCAAGTTTTCATTGGGGCCAATGCAGAAAATCGTGAAGGAACACTTAACTTGAGCGATGGATTTCTAACCACAAGTAATTCGTTGTATGTCCTACCACCAGTAAAATTCAATTTTTCCATCACAAGCTTTTCGTCGTTGACTAAATTCTTCAAAGTTTGCGGCTCTTCTTTGTTATATAATCTAAAGATTCTAGTCACATAGTCATGGGTTTTGAATTGAACAAATATCGCAGGTGTACTAGTTGCGCATATCGCAGATAGGGCAAAGATGTCATCAAACTGTGGTGAATCATAAAATAATTTGGCGCCATATACTCCAATAACTGAAAAGCTTAAAGTAATCCTCTTGAGTAAGGCAACGTACTTTGTGCTGGGTGCCTCATACAAGGCCAGATAAGATAATCTATATTTGTTTGGTAAGGCAGTAGATCTGAATGAGCCCCCTTTCCTAATCCTAACTACATCGTCGTAAAGAGTAGGAGACCAAGGATTATTTTCAGTTATGACCTCATCTGTTTCCATGACACTATCGGGCAGCTTTAAATCTCCTTCATGTTTTCTAAGACATCCAAGTGAAGAGAATTGCCTGATTCTGGACTCCCTGATCTTTGTGAGAGACCTTATCATATCAGACGTCTGTAAGTAACAACTTTAGAAGCTTTTAGAACACACCACAGATGATGCTTAAGAGAGTTACACAAAGTCATCCGTCGCTTTTAATCACTTTTTCTTTTTCTTTTATTAGAAAAAAAAAAAATCAACAACGCCCTCGTACGTATAAGTCATAGGCGAACAGTGAAGATAGAATATACATCATGGATTCTGATACAGCCAACAGATTTATCCCAGAGTACCGCCGTACAAATTTCAAGAATAAAGGTCGTTTCCAAAGTGATGAGTTAAGGAGAAGAAGAGAAACCCATCAAGTCGATTTAAGGAAGCAGAAGAGGGAAGAGGTGTTGTCAAAGAGAAGAAATTTCCAAAATGAAGGTAATGATTCTGAAGATGAAGATGATATTCAGCTACATGCAAACAATGATGAAAGTCAATTCTATTCTAAGTTACAAGAAGATTTGCCCAGAATGGTGGAGATGATTCAATCATCTGATTTTGAAAACCAGGTTTCCGCTACTGTTAAGTTCCGTCAAATATTATCCCGTGAGCATAATCCTCCAATAGACTTGGTGATTCAATCAGGTGTTATTCCAACTTTGGTGGAGTTCATGAAGGAAAATCATCCAGATATATTGCAATTAGAAGCGGCATGGGCCTTAACAAACATTGCATCTGGTAACTCTGATCAAACCAAAGTTGTTGTTCAATTTGGGGCAGTTCCTTTGTTTGTTCAGTTGTTGTATTCGCAATCACTTGAAGTAAAGGAACAAGCAATTTGGGCTTTGGGTAACGTTGCAGGTGATTCTTCTGATTATAGAGATTACGTTTTAGCTTGCAATGCAATGGCTCCAGTTTTATCTTTATTCAACAGTACCAAGATGTCATTGATCAGAACTGCTACGTGGACCTTATCTAACTTGTGTAGAGGTAAAAATCCTCAACCAGATTGGAATATTGTACAGCAGGCTATCCCAACGTTGTCGAAATTAATATATTCTGTCGATTCAGAGACGTTGGTTGATGCTTGTTGGGCTGTGTCTTACTTGTCAGACGGGACCACCGAAGCCATACAAGCGGTTGTGGATGCCCGTATTCCACACCGTCTTGTGGAATTGTTGGGACATGAATCAACTTTAGTGCAAACACCAGCATTGAGAGCAATCGGGAATATCGTCACCGGTAATGATGTACAAACTCAAATCGTTATAAACTCTGGTGTATTGCCGGCCTTGGCGCCCTTGTTAAACTCTCCTAAAGAAACCATACGTAAAGAAGCATGCTGGACCATCTCCAATATTACCGCCGGTAACACAGATCAAATTCAAGCAGTTATAGATGCCAACTTAATTCCACAAATCATTAGGTTGTTGATAAATGGTGATTATAAAACAAAAAAGGAAGCATGCTGGGCAATATCTAACGCTTCCTCAGGAGGGTTAACGAGACCAGATCAAATTCGCTATCTTGTTAGTCAGGGTTGTATAAAGCCCTTATGTGATTTATTAGCTATTGCCGATACAAAGATTATCGAGGTTACATTGGATTCGCTTGAAAATATTTTAAAAATGGGTGAAATGGATAAAGAAGCTAGTGGTCTGAATGTAAACGAAAATGCCTTATATATCGAAGAAGCTGGAGGCATGGAAAAGATTTTCGAATGTCAAGCTAATGAAAATGAAAAAATCTATGAAAAAGCTTACAATATTATTGAAAGATACTTTTCTGATGAAGATGAGCAACTTGATGATGATGGCGTTGCTCCTCAGGCTTATGGTGATACTTTTGGGTTCGGTGTTGATTCTAATCAGCAACAGAACTTTCAGTTTTAATGTTTGTTATTCCTAATTTATACATCTCTCATTAGACATAGTTCTTCTCTTATATGTGTCTGAAACTCTGCATCTCTACATCTCTACAAATTTAATCATATCTTACTTCAGCAATAACTGAAAATTTTAAAAGCAGTGTAACTAACCTAAATATTTGAATCTCGCACAGATTCCTTAAAAATTACGGTACTAGTGACAGACTGTTCCGGCATGCTGGTGCTTGCAAGGATACCAAACACCATCCCCAAGAAAAACGACCGGAGCCGGTGCCTCATCACCCAAAAAGCATCTTCGGTTACTGTCCGGAGGATTGTTCGTCGGCACAATAATTAACCGGGGTAACGTTTTAGTGTTTTGTGTCTAAATTATGCCGGAAATAAAGTGACGACTGAGGCTTTTTTCAAGTTTTTATTTATGTCCGACAAATTGTGATGCAGGAAATTCCTCTTTGGGCCGATATTAAGCGGATTTCTTTTTGTTATTGGAGGACGTTTCCGAATTAAGACTTCGAAATAAATCTCTCAGCTTTGCTCTGTTAAAAATTTGAGAACTGCTTTCAAAGATTAAGGACAGTCATTAGTACTCTTTTTGAGATACAGTTGTAATTAGATTGAAGAGAGATGAAGTTAACTACAGCCATTCTCGGATTTGCTTCTGCAGCTGCCCTTGCCTCAGCAGCAAAGGATGAGGCACCCCCTAAAACAGTTACAACCACAGTTCATGGTACCACCCAAACACATAAGTATGGAAAGTTCAACAAAACCAAGAAGTCGTCTTCTCCTAGTTCATCTGGTACCCACAAGTATGGTAAATTCAACAAGACTAAGAAGTCATCTTCTCCTAGTTCATCCGGTACCCACAAGTATGGTAAATTCAACAAAACCAAGGAGTCGTCTTCTCCTAGTTCATCCGGTACCCACAAGTATGGTAAATTCAATAAAACCAAGAAGTCGTCTTCTCCTAGTTCATCCGGTACCCACAAGTATGGTAAATTCAACAAGACCAAACAATCATCTTCTCCTAGTTCATCCGGTACCCACAAGTATGGTAAATTCAACAAAACTAAGCAACCAGTCACCACCACTGTTTATGAAAATAAAAGAAATATAGTTGCTCGTGACTCCAAGAACTCTACTTCCTCATCTAATGATGGTGCTAATCTTGCTGCCAGTTTCAGCTTAGGTGCAGCTGGTGCTTTGGCTGCTGGTGTCGTTTTAATTCTTTAAGCGGGCAAGTACATGTCATAACTATTTTTCGGTCTGCTTTTATACCAACTACACAAGGAATTGTGCCATTTAGATCAGACGCTTTGGAAAGAAAAGAAGAATTTGTTTTTCTTTAATTGACGAAGTCTATTTATATTGCGTCTTACATCATATCTCTGTTTAAAGAAGTAAATTAATAATATAAATTTTTTAAGTTCCGAAACTAATGGTAAACTTTTCTATCGTAAAGTATCTTTTCTCATCTCAAATAGGTTTTCCTCGAGCTTTTTTTTGAGGGTATTTACTTCATTGATCTTTCTTTCGATTTCTTCTTTTAAATGCTCAAGGGAGAAGTCATCTGTAGCTTCTGTTCTGTCTATTTCTATCAACGAAATATCACTCTCATTTTTCACTAAATGATCAAGGTTTCCTTTCTTAACCATACTAGTGATTATCTCAAAGGCTACCTGTGCTCCATTGGTAGCGGTAATTTCGGCATTGTCGAAAGCAGGAGACACTTCAACTACGTCAGCCCCGACAATACTTAATTCTTCAAGAGATCTTAATACATGGATCAACTCTCTAGGAAGCCAGCCCCCCGGTTCTTGCGTGCCTGTGCCGCTTCCAAACCCTGGATCCAAAACATCAATGTCGACAGAAAGGTAAGTTGCTTTATCTTTCGGGACAATGGAGAGAATCTTTTCCACAACATATTGCGGTCCCTTGAGCCAAATATCATCAGCATCGATACGGGTAAAAAATTGTTGATCATCATCTTCGTAATCCTCGATTCCAGATAGTTTCGTTCTCAAGCCAGCATGAACATTCTTCGATGTAGTCAATTTCTCTTTATGAGCTCTCCACAACATGGATCCATGGTTAATCTCTGACTGGTTAGAATGCCAAAAGGAAGGATATTTGTCTGGAGCCCAAGTATCTAAGTGAGCATCCAAGTGGATGACATTAAGGGGACCATAAACCTTCTTCAAAGCTCGCATATGAGGCAAAAGTACCGAATGATCACCTCCTAAAGCAACCAATCTAGGAGTATGTCCACTTGAGTTAGACTTACGGCGTGATACCAACTCATCAAATGCAAGAGTCATCTGAGCAAATGCTAAGTGATTATCCATGGGCGTTACTGGAATGTCTCCGCAATCAGTCACTTTTGCCCAGTTTGTATAGGGATTAATCCCAGCTCTTTGGTTGTAACCTCTTAACGAAGTTTGCCTCTGTGAAGCTGCCCTAATTGCTCTCGGTCCAAATCTTGCACCTGGTCTGTACGAGGTTGCAGTATCAAATGGGACACCAATAACTGCAATGTCAAAGTTGCTGTCTGTCTCAGTTAAACAGTTCTGATGTTCTAAGTGAGAAAAGGTATTTATGCCTTGGAAGGGCCAATTGTCACCCCAAATTTCCTTCAAACTTGGACTGGTTCCATTGCCTGTATAAGATAAGTGATTGTTACCTTCTGAATGATAGACACCCTCGTTTGAGGATACACCTAGACTAAAGCTAAGAATAAAAATTAAAGCATTTCCAAGGGAAATAAACATAATAAGTGCTTTACTACGTTTTACTGCTTCTCTCTAGGATCTTTTTATTGCCTTTGAATACTAAAACATATTTTGACAGGATATAGTGATGCCTAATTGGGTATTTTTTTCCGGTCACTAACTATAAGTAGCCCGCACTCAGGTTGGAGAGTGTACAGCTAACAGACAAAAACGTCGTTTATATACAGTAATACGCCTACTCAAATTTCACCCTGCCTACGCAACAAATAACGTGTTAAATTCTTCCTCGAATGAAAGTAGAGAAATAAAGAACACTATCTCTCGATCTAAGGGTAAAAAGATATCAATTGGGTCATGGGTTTCTCAGATTTGAAAAGTAAATTCAAAAATATGAGTGTTCACTCTAAGTCTGAGTTCAAAGATAAGAGGGATCATGAAGAAGATAAGGGTCAGCAACAGAAGGTATTTCAAAATAAGCAGTCTCCTTCAAAAGTAAATATTTCTTCAGACGGACTTTTCTCTAAACCGATTTCTACAGAAGAGCCACCATCTTTATTTGAAAGACGTGAACATCCTCAGCCTCCTAAAGGTACTGCCCATGGAGATAATGATGCACCAGTCCAAACGAACAATTTCTACAACAATTTAACATTGGATGATCAGACATTCCCTGTTTGGACACTCCCTTACTCATTGTGGTTTAGCAAGGATCCCGATCAAGATTTTGGACTAGCATTGAATCATACTACTGCTGCCCAAAGAGTATATGGTCCTGAAGCAGATGCGAATCCAGTCGGATTTTACTTTAATCCTCCAAAAATTAAATCATTTGTGATATCTGGAGAAAACTTTCAAAATGTTAACTTGAAATTAGAGGACCACAACAAAATTTCTGTTACTTCAAAATTATCTATCGCTGATGACAGGTTTATTACAGTTCCTCTAGTTCATGGAATGGGTTTCATTACAGCTATTTATAACAAAATCAAGCCCGTACTTGCATCTCAAGTTGGCGTCCAAGCATTCAAGAAAGTTTCTAACAGTAATGGAGTGACAAAATACAGGGCTACACTCTTTAATCAAGTTACTTGGAGTATATATGCCCAGGGTGAAAACGAATTGAAATTGAAGGACCCAAGCCATATTGTTGGAGCTAACGAAAATAATTTGTTGGTACAAATTGCTTCTGGTGATAGCAAGGCATACGATGACTCTGCTGGAAGCTATCCAAAGGCTGCTCACTTAGATGGGAGTGCTCATGGGGACAAAGGTCAGTATAAATTTGTTTATGAAATGGAGGGTAAGTCTAAATCAGGTAAGGGCATAGTGTGGGCATTACCACATCATCAAGAGGCGTTGGTCAATGACATTAAGAAGACGGACACGGGTCTTACACTTGATTCGACGACTAAAGGTGTAATGAAGGCGTATCAGACAAACGAATTAGTAATGGAGGAAACCTTACCTGTGGATATAAACTGGGAGCCATGGGCATCTTTTGCGCATGAAGCTTCATATCCTGATAAAGCCAAGGACCTCATAAAGAAGGCTGCAGAGAAAGATGTTCAACAAGATGTTGTTGGGATGGCTAATATCGACTCAATGTATACTTCAGGTAAGATCTTAGATAAGTTTGCCTATATTGCTTATGTCTGTCACTTTATATTGAAGGATGATGATCTCACTAAGAAAATTTTGCCCAAAGTCAAAGAGGCAGTCGAAATCTTCGCCAAAAATAAACAACAAAATCCGTTGGTTTATGATAAAAGTTGGAAGGGGTTAATTTCTTCGGCTGAACCCTCTGCAGACTTTGGTAATTCAAACTACAATGATCATCACTTTCACTATGGTTATCATATTCATGCGATTGCACTTATTGCAAAGATCGATCCAAAGTGGCTTTCAGACAATGACAATTTAGTTCGTAACTATTCGACTACTTTATTGAGAGATACGGCAAGTCCAGTTGCTGAGAAGTACTTTCCCCAATCTAGATCTTTTGACTGGTATCATGGTCATTCTTTCGCTCATGGAATTTTCCCTTCAGGCGATGGAAAGGATGAGGAATCTTCTTCTGAAGATTATCATTTCGCATATGGAATGAAGCTTTACGCTAAAGTTGTTTCTGACAATGACATGGAAAGCAGAGCTAACTTGATGCTCGCCATTATGAGCAGATCCATGAACATGTACATGTTGTATTCGGATGATAACAAGATTCAACCCAAAAATTTTATTAGGAATAAGGTCGCAGGTATCTCATTTGAGAACAAAATTGATTTCGCAACCTACTTCGGCAGGGGTACTATTGCTGATGAATGGATCCATGGAATTCATATGCTTCCAATTACCCCAGTATCATCATATATTAGAAAGAAAGACTTTGTTAAAGAAGAATGGGATCAAAAGTTGGCTGGGATTATTGACAAGATCCCTGATGGATGGAAGGGTGTTTTAATGTTGAATTTAGCTCTAACCGACCCTAAGAAATCATGGAATTGGTTTTCTAGAGAAGATTGGCAAGAAAATTTAATCGACAACGGTATGTCTAGAACATGGTCCCTTGCGTACATTGCCGGAATAGGGGGTGCAAACTAATATATCAACGTTTCTATATCTTTGTACTGGAATATTTATACTAGTATATAAATGTCAGCACCTAAAGATGACAGCGACTTTTTCTTTCTTTGACCCACTTAATTTTTGAAAAATCTGAATAGTCTGCTACGACTCTCCACTTTAGACTTTTGATATCGAAGGCTTTCCTGGTATGTTTCCATCTCCAATCTCTAGCATACTTTTCGTCTAAAGTATTTTCTAATCTAGCCATAATATACTTACCCAAGTTTGGCAAGAATTTGAATGCATGCCCACTATCTCCGGAAGCTACAAATACATTGGTTAGATGTGGGACTTTGTCTATAATGAAGTTCGAGTCAACCGTATCAGCTATCCAGCATGTTTTGCTATCATGGAGCATATGGCCACTTAACTCAGGTATATATTTCTTCATCAAATTTCTTGCTCTTGTGATGCCTAAGCTTGGCATAGTATCCTCGGGATAGTCAGATTTGTAACGGGGAAGAGATTCTAATTCTGTCTCGTCATAGCGGCTTATAATGTTATTGGTTCCTCCCAAGCCCGACAAGGCAAGCTTCAAATCATAAGTCTCCGGATCGGGAGGAAAAAAATAGCCAGTCTCACTATCAAACACTACGGGAATATTCTTATACTTTTCGTACTCTACCTCCGTGAGCTTTATGTGAGTTACGAATAAAGCAGTTGCACTTTGCTGTCTTCGCATATCGATGATATACCCTGTCGAGGCACCAGCACAGACGATAATCTTATCGGCCGTGTATATCGTGCCATCTTTAGCACGCACTACATTTTTTTCGTCTCTTTCCTCTATAGCGACTACATGGCCCAGTTCTCCAAAAGTAAACTTCACGCCATCTTGCTCCGCTTTCATAAAAGCCGCATTCAACGCTTTGGCAGAGTGAGCAAATCCTGATTCTGGATTCCACTTTATCTCGGCGTCTTCTGAAACGCAATTTTCTTTGAGAGGTTTGAATCTTTTTCCCAATTCAGAACCACCTATAAATTTTTCGACTTGTAAACCTTCCCCAGGTACACTCTTCAAGCATTCAATAGCTCGCGTCTCAAAATTGCGTCTGCCTTCGTGACTACGGGGTGTCATTAAAAGCCTGCCACATTCGCTATAAATTCCTGAAAAGGTTGTGTCATTCCTCCAAGCTATCATAGCTTCAACTGACATCCTTGTATATTTCGGATCGGTATATTCGGCCCTGATTATTTTATTTATATCATTAGAAGCGGACCAAGGAGAAGGAACAGGATGAGCATCTATTGCTGTTACCTTGTATCTTCCAGTGCTGCCAAGGTGAAGAGCCGATGATAGGCCCATAACACCACATCCAACGATTAGGACTGATTCACTCATTCTTTGATACCTTGATATCTAGAAGTCAATTATCAAAAATCAGATACTAGTGTTATACTAAGCTAATGGTGGTGATTATATTGATATGAACCTTCCCTCTGTATATCCGAAGAACAGAAAACTCGGGTTAGATAAGCGAATCTTCGAAAATATAGGCCCCTCTCATGCAGTACTTTCCTTATAACACGACACTGTGATATGTGACATTATACATGGACAGAAAGCATTAAAAGATGGATCCGTTTGATATGAAAACAAACGAGATTACCGTGTTCAATGTCACATCAAGCATATATAAATAATAACTTTAGTATACTCTTGCCAAACATATTTTATCTTGATAACTGTAATTTCAGTCTCATGGTCAAGGGTTTTAAAGCTGCTGAAAAATATGACGTGTGCCTTTCTGCGCTTTCGAAATACACAGGGCCATATGACATGGGAAAAGATGACTAAGTCGTGAAGGAGAAAGAAGTCCTTTTGGGTAGGTGTTAAGGACGGTGATGGCTCAATAGTATGCGCCCGAGGTCAACTAGTATATGTTCTTCTGTTTGAAAAATTCCCATCTAATTTCCGGAGATTGAGCCTGATCTTTTCATCTTGAGATCTGCCTCACATTTGATTATCGTATAAAATTTCGAGGCATCTGTAGCTAGTTTTTTTGAGTGTCACCCTGATAAAAAAGCAAAACAAACTACCAAGAACACGAATCGAAGCACAAAAATGCCTGAAATGCACAAAATCTGATTCTTAACTAAGTTGGAAACACAATATGTGCGGTATCAATACAGCACGTAGGCGTCGTAAATTTTTCCATCGCGAGTCATGACTCACTTTGACTCAGATGACTAGATTTTGCATCCAAAATTGTCGTGTCCTTTGGACAAACTATTGCCCACTTGTATCTATTGGTTTTGTCAGAGATTTTCTTCATTTTCATGAGCCTGATTGATCGAACTGTTACTATGAAGGTAATTAATTCGTCCGTTAGGCGATTTACATGTTTTTCACGTCAATATAAACCCATGGGCTCAGAAGCAGAAACCCTCAACTTATCTAAAATCAACTTCAATATCCCTATTCGAAATGGAATTGATACTTCTGGCTTCAAAGCTATAGATATGGCCTTGAACACGAATTTCCCAATAAACGTGTGGACTAGGGAGCAAATAAGAGAAATTTATAGAACCCCATTGATGGAGTTGGTCTTTCAAGCTCAAAAGCAGCATAGAAAATACCATGATCCTTCTGAAGTTCAATTATGTACTTTGCTCTCGATTAAGACAGGAGGCTGTACAGAAAATTGTAAGTATTGCGCCCAATCTTCTAGTTATGACACAGGTACGAAGGCAGAGAAAATGATCTCAATCGATGAAGTCATGGAGAAGGCTAAAGTCGCTAAATCAAATGGTTCTACAAGGTTCTGTATGGGTGCAGCATGGCGAGATATGACTGGGCGTAAGTCCGGCTTGAATAGAATATCTGAGATGGTTTCAAGGATCAATAATGAACTTGGCATGGAAACATGTGTGACTTTGGGCATGGTTGACGAAAACCAAGCAAAGCAGTTGGCAGATGCTGGTTTGACTGCATATAATCACAACATAGACACATCAAGAGAACATTATCCCAACGTCATTACAACAAGATCCTATGATGATAGATTGGAAACTATTAAGAATGTTCAAAAATCTAAGATAGGTGTTTGCACTGGAGGAATTTTAGGCTTAGGTGAAACCGAGGAAGATCACGTTGGTTTTCTTCATACTCTAGCGACTTTAGATTACCATCCAGAATCGTTACCTATTAATAGGCTCGTTCCAATAAAAGGGACCCCAATGGAAAAGGAAATCTCAGAGCTACCTTATAATTCTAATAGACGTTTGAAGTTCGAGCTGGTTTTAAGAACGATTGCGACCGCTAGATTGATTATGCCAAAATCGATTGTGAGGTTGGCCGCAGGGCGTTACACAATGAAAGAGTATGAACAATTCTTGTGCTTTATGTCAGGATGCAATGCTATTTTTACGGGAGAGAAGATGCTCACTACGATGTGTAACGACTGGAGTGACGATATTGCGATGCTAGATAAGTGGGGCATGCGTCCAATGGAAAGCTTTAAAAAACTGCGCAATCAACCCGGAAGTCTTTAATTTTTTCCGAAGCTGGCAAATACATAAAATTGAGAGATGTGTTGAGAATACTCATAATGCGAGGACTGCAATATAACTAGTAGAAGTTTCATAACTCGGAAAGATCTCTCTGGAAGTATATTTCTTTCATTGACTATTCCACTTTGTGTATATTACACAACGAGCTTAGGTATCTTGGAGGCGGTTCCGAAAAATTATAACACATTTTTGTTAATTGTGATGATTTATGCAGGATATGTGTTCAAAGATAAATACTGTCGATTACCGAGTTTAGATTTCTGTAGGAGGAGATGTTGACCTATGTTATTCGTGAGAATATCTGTGCGACCATTAATGGTATGTATTCCCGTCATTTTGTTTTAACTTCCAATACATCGCAATAATATATGTGTCTTCAACTCTTAAACATCTGTGTTGCTGGATAAACATTGAACTTTTTTACGATAATGCAGGTAATCTAATTAAAACATTTTTGTGTGCCTTATTAGAAAAGAGATCTGGCCGGATACCTTATTCCGACCAAATTAATAATGTGAGACTTTTAAGTGGACCATATACATCGCATTTAATGGCCGAGCCCACCAGCAAAGGAATATATAGGTAATTAAACTATATGCATGCGTACAGAAAGCTGATTCCAAAATTGGATTCCGTACTTCCGTCGTCGTAGTACTCGAAATGCGTACTATAAGAGACATGAACATAGACTTATACGGAAATTCACCGACACCTTCTATCATTTTAGAGTAAAATCATGCTTAGAAAGTTAAAATTGAACAATTCTAGATCTCGAATTCAGTTTAAAAGGTTTCTTACCAGTCCGACTCCTTTAAGAAATAGGTTTAGTGGTAATCGTACTAAAAGTAACCCATGGAGCTATGTTATCGCAGCAAGTGCAGTTGCTTCAATCACTATTTTGTATGATAGTATTGATCGCAATATCATAAGATTAGATAACCAGGAAGATAGCTCAGTCCCCGCTGCAGAGGTTGCTAAACATAACTCTATAGAAAATGGGCTTTGGGTTGCAATCAACGGATCCGTTTATGACTTGTCAGACTTTGCTCCTCAGCATCCCGGTGGTCTTCCAATCATTGTGAAGCACGCGGGAAGTGATGCCAGTAAAATATTCAATAAGTTTCACTCAAAAAGCTTCATACCCAACATGTTACCTCATGAGGCTTATGTAGGTAAATTGGATGGTGAATTAGAGGAGGTCGACGATCCCCTCGTCTCCAATGACAAAGAGGTAGAAGAGAGAAGAGAACAAAGGCCACTGTTGTCCTCCATTTTTAATATCAATGAATTTGAGTATGTTGCAAAGCAAATAATCCCTGGGCATGCATGGGCATATTATTCAGGGGGTTCCGATGATGAGGTTACGTTACGGGAGAACCATCTAGCATTCGGTAAGGTTTTTTTCAATCCAAAAGTTCTTGTAAATGTTGATCATGTTGACATTTCAACAGAAATGTTGGGTGTCAAGACAGATGCCCCATTTTACTGTTCTGCTGCGGCTCAAGCTAGATTGGGTCACCCTGATGGTGAGCTTTCAATTGCTCGTGGATGTGGAAAAGAAAATATATTTCAAATGATTTCAAACGCAGCCTCTTGTACCTTCGAAGAGATCACAGACGCCGCGGTACCTGGCCAATCACAATGGTTTCAGCATTATGTAGATGTCGATAGAAAGAAAAGTTATGATGCGTTCAAGGCTTGTGAAGAGAGAGGTATTAAAGGTATTTTCGTAACTGCTGATACTGCTGTGTTTGGGAGACGTGAGAAAGATTTGCGTTTCAAGGTTACTGACATTGAAGGCGATAGCTTGGAAGACAATGAGAAAAAAGATGATTTCATATTGTCCTACAAAGATGTTGGTCTCTCTTGGGATGATATAAGAGATTTTAAGAAAGCAACCAAAATTCCAATAGTTGTCAAGGGTGTTCAAAGAGTTGATGATGTTCTTAAGGCTGTCAAATATGGAGTTAATGGTGTTGTTTTGTCCAATCATGGTGGACGTCAACTAGACTACTCGCGTCCTCCGTTGGAACTTCTTGCAGAAGTAATGCCAGTCTTGCGAGAGCAACATCTCGATGATAAGATAGAAGTTTTCATTGATGGAGGTGTCAGAAGAAGTAGCGATATACTCAAAGCGCTCTGTCTAGGTGCTAAAGGTGTTGGGCTTGGTCGTCCCTTCCTTTACGCTAATTCAGCATATGGAGAAGTAGGAGTTATCAAGGCTTCGAGAATTTTGAAGGAGGAGTTGGTTAGGGACATGAAACTTTTAGGTGTCAATAACATTAAGGAACTAACTCCTGATATGGTTGATACTCGTAGGCTCTTCTCGGGAGCTACTCATAATTCTCTGGTTATGGCATACGAAAAGTTAACCTTACCAAAGTTTAAAGATGAAGAGTAGGACGATGTTTCTCTGGAGAGATTTAGAAGATATATTAGAAATTTTCCTTGTTTTTCTGGTCACTATTCATAGGTATCAATAAATCAAGCTTTAAAGTAAGACGAGTAAAATATTGAGCCGCTCAAAATTATCCTATTTTCCGGAATAAACCCGTTTATCAATGAATTTATGAGCTTTGATTATTATTCATTTTTTTCATTTAGTTGTGGCAAGGAATATAAAAGAGAAAAATAGCATAGCTCTACCCCATGAGTGGAAGTTGTTCTAGATTACATTATTGTAATGTCCAAGTTGATTTACATAGTAAGCTCTTTCTTGGTGAAGAAGAAGTTTTTTTTTAAAAGTGAGGGCTTAACTTAGGTAAAAAATTACCACTTAAAACTTAAAATTGTTATTTTCTTCATGGTTAGATCAATCATTATTTTGAGTGTTCGCTGATCCTTACTTAGGTTCTCTTAGAAAAGTTTCTATTTGTAAAGCAGTGAGCCTCATATTCCTACTAGGAATGTGTGAGGCTTTGGATAACTAAATGGCTGCAAAATTCTGCTAGAAAAAAAAAAAAAAAGTACGAGTTGATGGCCAGTCACTACGTAGTACAATATTACAGTACAAATACTCAAGAATTTGACTTTGCATTTCACTAAACAGGCTTATAATATTTAGCAGCTGAAATCTGAATTCATAGAAACATTTGTCTATATTTGTTTGTTTACACAAAGTTATCCAAATGAAAAACTAGTTTTGTACCACTTACCTTGTTGTCTTTCAAAAGCTTAAGACCCTCATTTACAGAACCGAACCCCTTCTCCAATACTATTAAGTTAGGAGTTTTCAAAGATGGGATCAAAGGTGGCAAAATGGTTTGCCAAAATTCTTGAACTGTCGAGACAAGATTAGCAGGAGAAGGTATACCCGCATGAGTATCCCCATCATTCCAGTAAAAAAGCGTCTTTGTGAAAGTCACATTTCTATCTTCTCTCTTCTTCAAATCATCTTCACCAAGGAATAACAAGTTGTCTAAAATAGTACCATCACTGCCCTCAGTTGCATCGTACAAACTTTGAAAGGTCTCTTTCACCGATACAGTGTCAAGCGCATACCCAATTTTATTCTCTCCGAGCTTCTGGATATTTTTAATCACATCCTTATCATGATAATCTACAACATGATCAGCCCCAATTGACTTGAGCAATTTCTCATGTTTCGATGAGGCGGTGGTGATAACTTTCAAACCGTAGGCACGCTTGGCAATTTGTATCCCCAAGAATCCTGTTGCAGTTGCTCCTCCCCAAATCAATATGTATTTATTAGTGTTTTGAGGATTACCTGCCTTCAACTTGAAGTTATAGGCGAAAGATTGAGCGACAGTGCCTAAACCCAAGGTGACAGCAGCAGCCGCTTCAAAAGAGGTTATTGGTGCAGAAGGATGTTCACCATAAGTTAATGGCTCATTTTTGATTTGCGACTGTGGGTATTTAATTAACAACTTAGGATCAACAGAAACGTACTCAGAGAAAGCCCCATTATCTGCCTTGATATTTCCATGAAACGCAGCTGAGACAACATCGCCAGGTTCATAGCCTTTTACGTTCTTTCCAACTTCATGTACTATTCCGCTGACATCACTACCTGCAATAGAGTTGGGTTCAGCACTCTGTAGACCACCAAGGGCGTGCTTCCAATCCGTTGGGTTTAAAGCAAATGCCTCAGATTTGATTATGACCTTATCATCCTGCAATTTTGGATATGCTATCTTCCCTACTTTCGTTAAATTATTGAAGCTATGATCTCCTGTATAAATAGCAGCTTCGTTTTGGACCATTTTTTATCTTTGAATGTTGATATATAATAATTACTGTCCCAATTGCGTTGCTATATAGTCACAGTTTACCCAAGCTCGTTCCGAATAGCAAAGTGTGGCGATTGCTGTCACAATTTCTATCAAACTGCATATTGAAGTGATGACAAATGAATGAAGTCAAGTCCGCATAAATAATATCGGAGTTAGCCTAAAACAGAAAGGAAGGTACTTAGGTGTTATATCCGCAACTGTCTTAGAGGCCCTAACTTATCATGGGCCAATAATATACGGTCCCTTTCACGACACTCAAAGCAAGAACTTAATATAGCTCTGTATTCAGTATACTCTTATGAAGTGTAAAGCAAATATCTATTTTTTTGTGTTCATTTTTGTGCAAGAGATCTAACATACACCTCACATCTCGAAATCCATTTCAATGTAGTATATATACCAAATAGAGCTTTGAAGCATCCGAACTTTGAGATCATGTATACTAAATAAAATAATGGCCAACATATAGTTATAATCAGTCCACCAGAGATATAAAGCCATAGGTGAATAAGAATTTCCTTCAAAACAGGTCTTGTGCCTTAGGAAGCATAAAGTCTTTGCTTTTCAAAATACGAACCACGAAGGTAGGAATGTTCCATCCAAACACTATTCCAACTCCACCGTTCCTAGATATAGGGACAAATAGAGTTGGCTGACCCTGGCTGTACTTCTTCAATGTGGCTTTAGAATCATTCAAAATCTCTTTCCTTATTGAAGCTTCGAGTACTGAAAGTTGTCGCATCTTGATATCCACTATTGTCAGTTCGCCAAGTGCTAGAATGTCCCCAAATCCTAAGACCTCAGGAAACCCTTTCACACGAAGATGGTCATCTGTCTCCAAGTAGCCTTTTGAATCAAGGAACTCTTTCTCAATAAACGCTGAGTTAGGTTTCACCCCTGATGCATCTATTACCAAGTCAAAATCAACAAGTTTTCCATTGCTAGTCTTTACTTGATAGCTGTTGCCAACTTTATCAAAGGATTCTATTTTAGAGCCTTTGATAACTTCTACTTTGTTCTCATGAAGTTGATCTAATGCCTTGGTTGCAGCTTTTTGGCCCAAAGAAGATAAAGGGTTTGACGATCCTGTATATATTACCACTTTTTTTGTCTCTCCGTAAGCGAATCCTAGTTCACCAGCAGTTTCAACTCCTGTGGAACCACCACCGATGACGCAGATACTTTTAGAATCCACTATATCTTTATGAAGCTCTCTCAAAGCGTTAATGGAGTTATCGTGATCATCATGCAACTTAAATGAGCTATTATCGGTCGAGGATCCTGATGCAATAATTAGACCGTCATAAGTAAGAACTTTTTCTCCATCACTTGTTTTGACGAATACTTTTTTGTGCTCAAACTGCGTCGATGAAACCGAGCCATGTATAAACTCATAAGGTGCACCCTTTGCCCGTTTCTTTAAGCCTTGCTCCACTGAAAAGAAAGCTTTATCAATCAAGTCGGGTTCAATTATTAATCTTGGGCTCGCGACGTTAAAAAATCCCTTCGAAGAGCTTGAAACTAGGGTTACTTTTACTTTCCCTCCACTGTTCCCATAGATAGTCTCCGCAGCTATAAGGCCTGCATAAGACCCTCCTATTATGACAACTTGAAGCATAATCTTTGTAGCAATAACATTAAATGATATGGTTAATAGCTATTTATATGTGTTTCTTGTCACTTATTAAATTTGAACATCAAGCGAAACGAAGTTGAACGGTGTTAAAATGCGGAATGATTACTAGAAGGAGGCAGAGAGTAAGCTTTTTAATGATTCAAATTAATAATTTGAAATGTGAGGCGGAAATAACAAGCGGAATGATGGTTGTGCATATTACTTGTCCATATCAAAGCTGGAAATTGGGCAAATTGCTGTATTCATTTCTAAAGGGCCTTTGACTTTTACACTTAACGTCGAACTCCGTACTCTGAACCGGAATGATTTGAGTCCAGCCTGATTTAGAGTTAATTACAACCCAAATTCAAATAGACGTTTGAAATGGGCAGTTCTGGAGGTACCAATTTCTACCTATCGTCTTCGCCTTCAACTAAGAGAAAGAAATCTAGCATATCATGCGTTTTCTGTCGGCGAAGGAAAATCAAATGCGATATGGGTCAACCGTGCTACAGCTGTATTAAATATGGAAACTTGGATTGTAATTATGAGAAAAATCCCACATTGAAGACAGAGGAAGAAGCAGCTCAGGACTATAGAGATAGAATCGAGAGAGAAATTCACCAACTACAGTTGAAACTTTCGAATTTGAAAAGTCTTCTTAAAATCGAGGAAAAAGAATTATCCTCCCGGACTTGCAAGTTTTCTCCATCCCGTGATACTAATCCAAATCAATGGGATGTGATAAACCTCAATAGCTTGATAGATTATAAGGAACTGATTTCAGATAGAGGAAACTTGACATGGTTGGCTCTCGTGAATATAGATCCCTACTTAAAGGAAGTTTGGAGACATTTGGATGAGAGTGGCCAAGCAAGCTTCCACTTTTCTGAGAAGCTGCATGGTTGCTCAAATATAGTAGTGCGATACTACGCAAGTATTCGGGAATCTACCATGAACGATATTTATTTCAATCAGCGAGATTTGACTTTGCCGGCTCTTGAGCCATCTCAGAGTGGAACTTCAAAGAATCTTGATGTGAATATACACTTATGGAACTTAATTCAAGAGTGCCTACCCAAGTGGAGAACTTTTTCATATTTATTCAAGAGATTTTTCATAGTTTTTGGTAGCGAATTCCCGATATTTGATAGAAGCGAGCTTGAAAAGGATTTCAGAAGGTTATTTGATGTTCAAAAGTTGGATAATGATGTTATACCTCTTTTGAGAATCACTCATAAGATTGACTTTGCTCACATGGGTATTTTTCTTGTTTTATTGAGGCTCTCATATCTATCTCTATTCACTATTACAGGAGATATACAGGATTACGTGGATTTGAGTAATGAGGACTGCCAAGAGCTCCTTTATGTCATTAGGAACCCAATTACAGTTGATGCTATTGAGTTGGCAAATATTTGCTTTGAACAATTTGATGTATCGAACTGTCGAGATGTACCGCATTTACAATTTGCCATATTACTACATATTTATAGCTTGCATGCACCGGAAACAGCACCTGGTATAACAAAGAAGCATACATATAAGCTGATTTCTGTCTTGTTTGAGATGGCATATTCTTTGGGGCTTGAGAGAGACCCCCAAACTAATGAAGAGTTATGTTCAGACGAGTTACAAGTTGAATTGAGAAGAAGAATCTGGTTTTTCTTACTCATAATTGATATTAATAACTCCATGACAACAGGTATGCCGCCAAGCTCGGCGAAGTTTTCTTTTGACACAAAAATGCCGCAATTTCCTAGTCAGCTGCATCAAGCAAACTGTTTGACTAACGTTAGGCAGCATTCAAGCGCTGATACTCGGTCTCATTTTGACTTTTTCTTTTCAATACTAAGGATGATAACCGATACCCGGGGATCTAATCTAAGTGACCTTATGGAAGCTGTGTCTGAGCATGAGGCGAATTTTATTACATACGATTTTCTAAGAGAGAGCCTCTACTCCAGAGAGGTCGTAACTTTCACGAAAATCTTAAAGGTCGATATGCTTTTCAAGGGTGGGTCGTTTTTATTATCGTTGTATTTCCACTTTTTTATTCATCATGAGAAGAAAGGTGATTTAGAATCTTGTTCTATATACTTTGACAAAATCATAGGCATTGTCCAAGAGATTTTGACAGCAACAGGTGACATAATTGAAAATGGCAAAACTATATTTAAAGACACTACAGATCTCTTGATATGGTCATCAGTGTTAACAGCAATTCAAAAGTCTTTAACTGTAATGTCGGCGATGTTGATAAGAACGAAAATTTGTCTTATGCAGCTGAAAACGGGTTTTCAAAGTGGTGATATTGCTCATCAAATTTATAATTTAGTACGACTCGAGGCCATTTTCTATGAGTATTACGATCAACTATTAGAAAAGTCCAAGAGATTGAATGATGAAAGCTGTTTACGCTCATTAATTGGTAAAATTCAAGGCAGAATTGGTAGTACGTTGTCTTCCACTGACTTTTTGAAAGATTTTGTGAAAAATGGTGATTGCACCAGCTTATTTCTGTCAACTGCAATTGTTTCTTCCATTGTTATTAAGTTAGAAGGTTCACTGACAAGTCCAGGCAGTCGCACTTCGTCGTGTCTGAGGTACTCGTTCGATAGTTTGGGTATCACTGAAACAAGTCCTATGATTAGTACAGAAGTTAATCGTACCTCCGAAACGAGAAGCACCGACTCAAACACAAGAGAAACAATGCTCTCCGGTCAAGATAACTACTTCCTCAATAAAGATATACAGTGGGGTGACTTCTTAACAGGTAGTTCCGTTTATCTGATTTAGCATAAACTATATGTTATTGATGAGTAAGAACCGTTGACTTTCATAGCTTCATCGAAGTCTTACTCATAGAAGTTTGAGCTAATAAATCAGTATTTTTTTTACAAGATAATTGAAACGCAGTTTTCTTTTATTGATTTGTTTAACTTGTCATCGCTTTTGAGTAAGATAGCCAACCTTCAAGGTAATGGGTAATTCCAAAAAAATGCGTAACGTATTAAAGAGCCAGAAAGAATCTATATATCTTTAGCTCATCAAATACTTCTTGAAAAACATTATAAAGCTGGCCTTGTTAGAATGCACAATGGAAATAGATTGGACCAATCGTCATTTGACAGATCGTCTTTTTTTTTTTTGCTAAGGTTTTGTAGATATTCCTAGCTTTGTTCTCTATCAGATTTCTCTTTGTGATGTATACCAAGATTTAATAGTGCTTGCCATCTTTTTTAAAAGTGCTTACAGTGTATCATGGAGTCCGATAACATAATATATTTACTCACCAAGATTCGACAACATGAGATACAAATCTTTTGTATACCATCTCAATCTTTTGCCAAAAATAATAAAAAATATGGTGATAGTGTTAATTATGAGACTAATCATAAATAAAAGCCAAATCATTAATTTTAAACCAGATGCATCCATCCATCTAGTAATAAAAAATGAGAAGACTGTGGTAATAGCATTATTCAAGAATGAGATACTAGCTATTCCATCCTCCTTGAAATTTGGATAACTATCAGTGCAGTAGACGTATGCTATTGATGTTACCGAGGACATGGAAAATCCTAGAAAGCTTTCTCCTATAACTACAGGAACCGCCCAATGGACACCATAAGCAGCACCTAGTCCGTATGCGATGAGACCAGCTGCATTTATTATTGTGGGTACGATCATCACATATAGTCTATATTCAGGTTCGAATATACCACCATTGAGCTTGGAAAGCCATAAAGATACTTCGTCGCAGATTTTACCACCGTAAATCATACCCAAAAGGGTTCCTACTAAAACCAGCGCGTTAGTGACCCCCACTATAGCGGTACTGAAATTATACGGCGGTGCACTAAAAAACTCAGCTTGAGTATTGGTAATAAAAGTCAACCACATTTGTTGTTGTGCTTGTAGAAGACCACAGAAAATAACATTTGGCATTATGAGTAAACATAATGGTTTCGCAAAACACCAAAACCATGATCTCGTCAGTGCGTACTCTGTTTGAATTGGGTTTATTCTACTTAGATACAGCTTCTTCCTAATTTCTTGCCCGCTCTCATAGTCCTCATTTTCCAGGTCGTCGAGCGGTTTAATTCCTACTCCCAGTACTGTTACATTTAATTTCTTGTCTTCGATGTCAGCTTGTTTACTGTTGCCATCAAATATCTTAGTCTTCGAGTCTTTCCTCTTGAAAGTTGTCTCCTCCAACGTGAACACAGTGACAATGAATAAGACAGTACTTACTATGAGAAGAATGTATGGCACCCATCGCCATCCAATTCCATCGCTTATGAATCCAGTTGCCAAGGGTCCTAAAGCAACTGCACCATAAAGCGCAAATATTACATAGCTGACTTTTGCACCACGCTCATGCTGAAAAAATAAGTCCACACCTGACATCTCAATTAAAGAAAACATTGGAGCGGAAGAGAATCCACTGATACCGTTGGCTACAGTAATATAGGCAATGTTTTTTGCCTTAGCCATCAATACAGTACTTATCACTTGAAGCAAAGTACATGTTAAATAGACTAGTCTTTTCCCTAACTTCAAAGCAACACCTTGTAAAACAATGCATCCCACTGCGATGAATATAAAAAGAACACCAGAAGATGTATTCAACTGTGAATATGTGCAATTAAGTTCAGTGACCCATTCACTAAATACTGGACCAGTCCATACTGTCGAAATACTTTCAAAGAATGCCAAGAACGTGAGTAAAATAAACTGGGCCTCTTTCTTGAAAACAGACCAATTTAAGGGATCATTAGGATCTGATGAGGGTCTAGGATGTAGTACCACTTCAGTACTTTCTGGTTCAGCGTGAACTAACCTAATAGTTCCAGGAACATCTTCAGATTCGAATTTTAAGTCACCCAGGTCCTCCATGGCAAAAATAATCCCCAATATGTGCAATATTCTTTAGTTAGCATCTTTGAAGAAATTTTGGTCTTTATTTCATCATTTCGATCATATCAATATGCGCGATAAGTCCTGCAGTCGATCAGAGCTAATCATGTCAATAAGCTAGATAAGACCTAAAATCGATAAGAGCTGCCGTTGAAAATCGCATCTAGTTTCCTAATAAGATAATGGGGACTGCATATATGTATTGCTTCTGGTTGCGTGGGGATGGACAGCGGTCCGTTGATAACAAGATTTGAAATATTCTAATACACAACGCACAAAAATATTTTTTGAGATGGAATTTCGAAGTGAATATTATGCTTCGTAACTCTCCGCAATCAGGGGTTTACCCAAATATCAGCATGAATACCAAAACAAAGTGTTCATTTGACACGACTCTTCCAATCTTGTACTAATGAGCAAAACTCGAAACTTTACTTTTGTCTTAACCACGAAACAGACAAATCTTTTTTTTTTTTTTTTTGCTCTTGCATCCTTCATAAAAAAGGGTCATTAAAATCCTTAGGCTAAGAGAGGCAATCTACCTATGATTGTTGTAAACTGTTGGACGCAAGTTGTGAAAATGTACATTAAATATTTTGGTTCAGACTGCAAAAAAAATTTCAAATTTTTTGGAAAATAAGGAGAAAAAACTCAATCTCACAAGCGCTTTAGATAGTTTAAAATTTTTTAAAGGCCTCCAAACTTAGATAAAGACTTTTAGATTTATTTAAGCAACTCAAGTTAAAGGTTTTAAGAACAAAACTGTAAAGCAGACACAGGCAAAATCAGTGAAGAAGTTTGTCTCAAGAGCAGATAAAGATTTATGCTATAATAATACACAGGACTGGATCGACGCGCCGATGCGCCACACCTCTATCACCGTTATCAGATAGTGCTTAACGCCCTTTTTACGTGTGATAATGTTTTAGTGATGTGTATACAATAAAGCATTTTCGTACTTCATGATTGAGAAAGAATTTTAGATCTTGCCCATACGACTTGTAACATAAAATATAGATTAGGCGCCAGAAGAGAACATAAATTGCCGGTAAAAAAATTAAAAAACTTATGTTTTAAATCATGCGTAGATAGTAAAATTAGATACGGATAGAATAATATGGTATTCACTAATGAGCTCTAGATCGTGTCATTCAAGTTCAAAGTGCTCTATGTTTTAAATCATGCGTCGATAGTAAAATTAGATACGGATAGATTAATGTGGTATTCACTAATGACTTCTAGATCGTGTTTCTCAAGTTCATAGTGCTCCAGTCTCTCTGAGGGCCTTTTAACTTTAAGTCCAACGCACCAGTAGTAATTAGAAATAGAGGAAAACTCCTTGAACATGCTATTGAATTTCTTTATATGAAAAATGCTGAAACTTTTTTTCAAGCCTTGTATGAAGTTTTAGAACAGAGCTTTAGACATCTGATGTGGGCTTCCCAATCAAATTTTCCATGGCATTGCCGATACTACCTATTCATTACAGGACTGTGATAAGATGGACTACCCTTGGAGTTGAGCGGGTACTTCGGCATCATACTTTTCACATGAACACGGGGTCAAGGATTGGAAATGGATTTGTACCTCCGCCGCGATTTTTTAGATTGCGCTTAAAGCAAGTTTGGGAATGGTCTTATTATTGATCTTATAGGCTGATGGTAATAAAAGAACAGTCTACATGCTATTTTCAGTTATCTAATATGCATTTGATCCTAGCATCACCGGGACCATGCTTTTTCCCGGGGTATAATTCTTTCCAAGAGTGCATATTTCTAAAATAAGCTAATCGCCTATTGATTTCTTGCGCTGATAGGCTAGAATGTTGCCAGATCCCCCCTCTCTCTCCTAATATAAGTCGATCCCACTCCCCCCATAGCCTTAGTGGCTCAAAACTGGTTGTGTACTTGACGTTACCCACTTTGCATTGTAAACCCTTATCACGGTTTTGCAAGTCCGATATCAGCTTAATTTAAATACCTAGCGTTTTCTAGGGTAGTGATGTTAATTGATAATCGATAACTGGAAATGGCACCACCACCGACATTGTTAGATACTACTCCTGCTAAACCAATTGAGTCAGTTCATGCTGACAAGAAGGCTGTGAAGTTGACTTCTAAGGCCTCCAATTCAGACGTTAAGTTTGCCGATTGGGAGCAATTTAAGTTTGAGCCGATTAGGGAGTCAATTGTCTCAAGAGCAATGACTCGTAGATATTTTGCTGATTTGGATAAGTATGCTGAATCTGATGTTGTAATTATCGGAGCAGGCTCCGCAGGCTTATCAGCCGCATATGTTTTGGCAAAGAATCGCCCTGAATTAAAAATTGCCATCATTGAGGCAAACGTCAGCCCTGGGGGAGGTTGCTGGTTGGGAGGTCAATTGTTCTCTGCTATGGTGTTGAGAAAGCCAGCACATCTTTTCTTGGAAGAACTAGGGCTCCCTTATGAAGACGAAGGCGATTACGTGGTTGTTAAGCATGCTGCTTTCTTCATGTCGACTTTGTTGTCTAAGGTTCTTCTGTTCCCTAACGTGAAGTTGTTCAATGCTACAGCGGTAGAGGACTTGATTACACGTCGCGATGAAGTAACTGGTGAGTTAAGAATTGCAGGTGTGGTCACAAATTGGACACTTGTTTCTTTGAATCATGACACTCAGTCTTGTATGGATCCTAATACCATCAATGCTCCTGTAATCCTCTCAGCTTCTGGTCATGATGGTCCTTTCGGTGCTGGAAGTGCGAAGAGGTTGCAAGATTTGGGTCTTATTAAAATGGGCCACATGAGAGGTTTGGACATGAACTCAGCTGAAGATGCAATCGTCAAGGGTACTCGTGAGGTCGCCCCTGGGTTGGTAGTTACCGGAATGGAATTGGCAGAAGTTGACGGTTCAAATAGAATGGGACCAACATTTGGTGCAATGGCCCTTTCGGGTGTTAAGGCTGCCGAGTCTGTTTTGAACGTTTTTGACGTCAGAAAGAAACAAAATGAACAGTAGTTTGAATATAGTTAGCTATTATAGTAAATGATAAAAAAAAAAACAATTTATGAAGTATATCACAAACAGACCTAAAAGTTAATGATATGGTGCATGCTACTCAAAAAGAAGGACTATCCAAGCTAAACTACAAAAAACATTGTTACATCAGTCGTAGCAACAAATAGAAGAAGAGTTGGATATTTGTTTTCACATATGTATACAATTCAAACGATACGGCGTTCTCATCGCAGCTTCGTGTGTTCTTTGCAACCGATTGCACGACAAAATTGCTGTAATTCGTGCAAAAAATCTCATTGATATACGCTACCAAACATTTATACATATAGAACTTAAACGGCCCGATTCTTTGCAGGCTCGAATGGCATTATGATGGCTATAAAACCAAGAAAACCAATGCATGCTCCGCAAACCCATATTGGTACTGAAGAACCCGATTTTTCGCCAAAATAGTACACTATCGGAGTGAGAGCTCCACCAATTCGAGAAGCAAATACAGCAAAGCAACTACCAGTGGCTCTAGCTTGAGCAGGAAAAATTTCTGGAGTATATGCATAGAGGCAGCTGTAATAAACGTTAATAAAAAAGTAAGTCGCTGAAGCGAATCCTACATCTCCTTTTTGGGTCCTTACTGTTGTGTAACCAAATAGAATAGCCATTGTTGCTATTGCTCCTATCCCCATTGTCCCTCTTCGACCCAATTTGGGTACCAAAAGTAAGACAGCTGCTAGCATAGGTCCAAAAATCCCAACAAAATTGCTTATGGAGGAATTCCTGTAAGTGATAAACGTCGAAGAAGTTGTATTTCCACCATGTTTATCGATGTAAATGTATAAAAAGTTGTAGAAAGTATCATAAGCGAGACCCACTACGAACCACGAAAAAATAATCAAAAAGGTTGACCAGGCAACAATTTTTGTTGAAATTAAAAGATGAATATGAGCTTTTATTTCTTTAAGCATTGATTTCCAAGTGTAATTATTTTTATCTTCGATATTTTTGATTTCTCCACATGCCACAAGCTCTTCAACTGTCAAAGAGCAGGACCTTCCATATTTATCAGCAATCTTTTTCAAATTTTGAACAGCTTCAAAGTCCCGGCCATTTGAAACCAAATATTTCGGTGTTTCGTCTAACTTGAAGACAAACAATCTCATAAGAGCACCAAACATGACGATCCCCGAGTTAACATACCAACAATATCTCCACCCACGATTGTCTTTGGAGTCACAGTGAGAGGAATTAAGATCACAACTATACTTTGGAATAAATGCCCATGATACAAGGACTGCAATTGTTTGCCCAATTCCCCACCATGCCGCTAAAAATGTTGTCAACCACTGAAATCTGAAAGGTAAGTACTCAAGAAAAACAGTAGCATCCATGGCTATATTCCCACCAGCAGAAAATGAGTTCAAAAATAGAAAGATGGTATAGGTAGCGTACGAACTCATACCTCCTGTTGCGAAACCTAAAAGAGCAGCGGTGAATAGGGACATGTTGAAAGCTATTTTTCTTCCTATCAAATCAGCTCCCAAGCCCCAAAATGCAGCACCAACCGCCAATCCAATATAAAAGATAACAGTCGCTACAGGAAAGTCGAAGCCAAATTGAAGGTCAACATAAGTCTTAACAGCTCCCTGTATCATTAAGAGCTGTGAGTCTGCAGAATAACCGTATCCTGCAATACAAAAGAGTTTCCAATGGTAGTTGGTAATTCCTATTTCATCAATGGCATTATTGACTAAGAACATTTTCCTTGCTAAGATGTTGTCATCTCCTTCGACTTGAACCATGTCGAGCTGACCACATTTTTCCACGCTTAAAGACTCTAAGTCATTCTGCTCTATATCTCCACTTTTGTTTTCAAGGCTAAGCACTTCTGTACGCGGTATAAACTTCTCACTACTTTTTTTTAACATTCCTGCTTCTTCATGCTGTTTTACTCTAATCAGAAAGGCTATCATCGGGCACTTTTAACATGAAAAAGGTAGACTGATAAGATACATTTACTTACATAATCAAGTAAGAAACTTCCTTAATTGAACCTTGAGACCGCGTTTAATAGCACGTGATACGATACTAAAGATAACCGTTAACACCTATTTGATGGACTGCAACCAGGGCCTTATTGAGAACTTGGGGTGACTTTCATAAGAGAGTAGCACTTCAAATACTTTTTTAGAAATGACGCTTAAATCATGCGTTATTTTGAAAAGGCCATGGAGCCATATCTCGTGTTTCTGAGTCATTTCACAAAATACAAAATAGTTATGTTAACTAGGCTAAATTATTTCTTCAGTGCTAGTGTTTTTCCATCACAAAACCAAACATTACCTAATTAAAAAAACAAAAAAAACAATATTATTTTTATAATTAATCGTAGTAGATAGACTACGAATAATGAAAATAACACATCAAATTATTTTATAGTGTATGAAATTGCTGAATAAATCATTAAATCTGTTTTCGGAAGAAAATTAAACAACGCAAATAATAAGAATGATATCATTAAACAAGAGAAACCACAAGCCCCTGTTAAAGCAAATCCTGGTATTGCTTGAGGGAATGACGTATCAAGTAATGAAGGTTACGTGAAGTTCCACAAACTAATGCTACGAACACTAAAACGATACTGATAGCTGCTCCACTTAAGCTTAATCAGGTCGGTATCTGTGGAGAAGTGTACCGCAGTATGCTGGGTTGCACCTTACGGGTATCTATTCCATTTTTTAATTATGCAGGGCATTTTCAGGGTCTCGGATCTCTGAGTTGATTAGAGAGCTAATAGAAAAAAAACCCTCGTGCAGACATCCTTTTTTAAGTGAGGCTTCCGAATTAAGGGTCTAGACATCATCTAACTAAAATTTTAAGCCTTCCGTTTTAGTATCTCAATTCTCTTCTAAAGATCCCTATTCACTATTAAGGAAAAACGATCGCCAAAAAAAGGCAGGAAGGGGCTAATGAACCGGTATATATTACTCTATTGATATTGCTCTTGAAAGTTTAGGGAAATCAGTGACCGACCGGGATACCAACGGTATCTTTCACGCACATTTATAACTGAAACTTCCAAATTATGCCGTACATCGCCGCTACCTACCAAGTTTATCCGATTCATGAGCATGAGATGAAAGGTAGCTGATCCCTTGAGTTGCTTAACCTTGGGTCGATTCGTCATATAAGTGTAGACATGGAATGTAAGTTGAAAGCTTGCAATTTTTTGGCGATCCGCGCTCCAACGATCGTCGGTTTCGAGTGCCCCAAATTAAGCGACGACTTTCCTACAAGTTCTGTAGATCTAGATCGATATTTTATGCGGCTCTCTTACCTACTAAAAGTTAATTCGACCGAACATATTTGAGTGGCATCACTGTGAGAGAAAATCATGTTACGTAGGCTCTGAAATACCAGTGTTCCGAGACAAACCATTTCTGCACATTTATTGCATGTGCTGTTGGGGGGCGGATATACTCCTCGGCTCTGTATGTCCTTTATATACAGTATGCTTTATGCGTAAGCGATTTTTCTCTGATATATAATCTGGCTGCATGCTTCCAATAGCAACGATCTACACCTTGTCATAGGGCGGACATTTGAAATAATTCTGACAAATGGATGAAATTAAAGCCTCTTACCATAATCTTATCTAAAGCTTCAACTGATATACTTGACCTTGAGTTCAAGGATATTGGTGCCCAAAGGCTATGCTTACCGGACAAACTCTGACGATTTTCTTGCGCATGAGAAAAGAGAAGGTAGTGCCGAGTATGCATCCTGCATGAAATCGTAAATTTAAACCTTGTCCCCGACCCACCTTGCTTTCACAATTGACTTTCTACCGCTCAAGACAATTTAGGAACGTGCTAAGCTTTTTCTAATTCACTACATGCCTAAGGTGTACTAAAAACCCATAATTATTCAAAGAAGAGATGAATTATCGCTCAATGGGTCATGATCAAGTATCGTTACATGTGAAGTTGGACCCCTATATTGCAACGGTTTGAACACTTCATGCCGCGTATTTGGAACATTCATGGTTCTGACTTCTTATTATATTGGACGCCAATGGCTCCTATGCAATACCTGCTAATTATTGCCTTAGCAATATGAAATAGAATACGCCTGCAGTAAACATTAAATAATTTTGTTTTACTGGAGCTGCAGCGACCGATATTTTGCGAACTGCATTTTAACCGAGTTGCCGCATATCGTGTGGTGATCGTCAAACATTTGGTGATTGCGAAAAGTCTCAGATCTGGACGCGGCATTCGGCTCACATTCTAAGGCATTGCTTGATTCTCGGCTACAAATAGCAGCTATTTTCCCAATGTCTTCTTCTACTTGCAAGAGAGATCCAACGCCTGAAAGATGTCTTCCATTGTTCATTGGATATTGCTATTTTACGTGAGTGTTTTTTCGTTAGCCACTCCTGTGAGAGCACACTGGTTTCCTCCTCCTGGGACGTCAGGCTGCACTCCATCTTCCGTTGGAAGCACAGGATTTAATGCTAGATATTTCCATTATGAGCATTATAGCAAAATAGGTTGGCAACCGGATTTCTTCACTTCAGGATATTCTTCGACAGGTTTAATTACAACCCAACAAGGAATAACTGATATCAATATGGAGAAAGAACGTGGTCCAATTAATGGCTATTTATATGGTATCCCTATTACTGTTGACAATTTCACAGTTGAATTGACAGGGTTCTTTAAGGCCTCAGAGTCTGGTAAGTACGTTTTCTCACTTTACTCGGACGACGGGGCTACCTTGCAATTTGGGAAAGGACAAGCCTGTTGCAAGAATCCTGGTGCGTCAGTCACTGGAGATTTTGCAATCAACACTTTAGGTACCTTTGTAAATGGCTATACAGATGGATCTTCAACCAAAGCGTTTTACTTAACTGCTGGAACTTATTATCCTATTAAGATAGTATGGTTTAACTGGGATGGTCGTTACAGATTGGACTTATCTTACATAACACCATCAGGAAAGAAAGTCAGCACATATGAGAATGTACAGCAGTTAGAATTTGGTGATACAGCATGTCCACTGACAAGTGCTTCAATTCCCCCATCTTCTGTTCCATCTAGTGCTCCATCTAGTGCTCCTTCAAGTGGTCCAACCGGTCCAACAAGTCCAAGCTGTTCGACTAGTGGCCCAACTGGTCCATCTAGTGCTCCATCAAGTGGACCATCTTCTGGCCCATCAAGTGGACCAACCGGTCCAACAGGTCCAAGCTGTTCGACTAGTGGCCCAACTGGTCCATCTAGTGGTCCTTCAAGCGGTCCTTCAAGCGGTCCAAGTGGCCCATCTAGTGGCCCATCTAGTGCTCCATCAAGTGGTCCAACCGGTCCAACAGGTCCAAGCTGTTCGACTAGTGGCCCAACTGGTCCATCTAGTGGTCCTTCAAGCGGTCC